>OY728138.1:290636378-291886378 GCA_963277665.1 Viscum album
CATCAAATATCTGCCATGAAAATCAATCTATAGGGTGAATCAACTCATCATTTTTCTTCTTTCTCTCAGTATCATTCCATCTCATTTTTATTGATATTTCATTAGACATAAAAATATTTTGGTGTTTGGGGATCAATGGAAAGTTCCACATCACTTTCTATTGAAAAAAGGATGGTGTTACATTAGATTTTGGCTTCCAGAAGGATGTTTCACATTTTATAAAATCATTTCATTCAGCAGTTTCCTCCCAGAATAAACATTAATCTTTCAGGCAAGCATGAATTTTGTTTCTTGAAAATCCATGTTCCTCAACTAACATCCAAGCCATATAGTGGTTTGAGAGAATATTTGCATCATCTGGAAGTAATTCCTTCAAGAAGGTAAGAATTTAATCGATGGTTGTATTAGAAATCCCATAAATTGTTTTCCCATGAAACAATCATACTAAAAATTCTAGATTTTTCATTTTACCTCAATATCGATATACTGGGGTCATGTTAGCATCATTCAATTTTTTCACCCTAAAAAAATCATCATTTTCATTAGACGCATCATGTGTGCTCATATTAAAGTATTCTTGGGTTAGAATCCTTTCTTTTTGATGATGATGAATAAAAAAAATCAGCCATATAAAAAATTATCCAATCTAGTCGTCTCATTTGGATCATCAGCAATTTGAGATTTCATTTTCTTCCTATTTTGATACCACACATAGCAGTTTTCATAAAAATCATATTTAGTAATGTGGTAGATGACTTCTCCATGGATCAACCATGGTCTTCCAATAACATTTTAACATGGGTAGTGTATGTGAAAACTATCTGAAGCATTGTGAAATGAAAAATCTAAAACTCTCTCTAAATTGTTTTGAAAATCGCTTGAGATTAGATCGGTTTCATACATACAACTTATATCTATTATGTAAAAAAATTGTTATAATTCATTTATTCAAAATAAATTCAATAATATTGAAGTTTCATCAAAAATATATTTAAGTAAACAAAAACTTTTCACTTTATATGAAACCATAACTGACACACTACTCTATATGAGAATCATAATATAAAAGATAAAAAAATACTATATTTTTAAAGAAATATCATTGAATAAATATAAATGAGTGTATAAGATCATGTACACTTGTGGAGGAGAATTATTCAAGATTTGAGTAAATTTTAGATCAAAGAAATTTTATATTTTAGAATATTATTTGAGCGATATCCATAATATATATTCTGAATAAATGGGAAATATAATCTGAAAATGATGGTAAAAATTCCCTCAGGGACTAAAATATCATGGTCATACATGTGGATCATGATCCAATAAATATTAAATGGAACTAATTGGCATTTGATGTCATAAGATGAAGGTTCCTTGGGTCAAAGAAGCATGATTCCATGTACATGAAGATTTTGAATGATGAGATTGAAATTTATTTTCCAAATGGGATAATCTATACCCATTTTAGATATAAATAAAGGAAGGGGTTTCTAGTTGATGTAGTGAACTATTATAGATGAACAGAAAACTATTGGTGTAAACCACGAATATTATACATATAAATAACAACACACCTAATTGTAAACAAACCTCCAAATATCATTCATGGATCGTATTTTATCTTCTTCTCTAAATATAATACATGAATTATAACAAAATTCACCTAATTATAATCACACCTCCAAATTTTGGGCAAGGTATGTGGCTTATTGAGGCCTTGAGAGGCTAGTTGATAGCTAATTCTAGGCTATGATATAAGGTGTAAATATAGAATTTTCTATATTTACAAAATTTTGTGTGTGTGTCAAATATGATCTTATGTATGTTGTTTAGGAATATGATCAATGTTTTAATGGGACACTTATCATGGGAGTACGAGCCTTGTTATATCATTAGGTGATATTGAGTTGTACGAATGGAAAATTTGTATGAGATGAATATGGATAGTGGATAAGAACCTGAGTGAGATTTTTTTTGTAGAGATCACTTCTTCATGGAAGGGTAAGAGTGAGTGTTGGTATTAAACTTCAAGAAAAGTCTTAACCTGTGAAAGAAACTATAAATTAGTTATATGTTATTCCAATATTTTTTATAGAGTATCGGATTGGACAACCCACCCCCTCCCTAGACATCCCACACCCCACACCCCTACAACCCCTACCCCCTTATAGCCCCCTGGATAGCCCCCCCCCATGGATAGCCCCCCACCCGAACAGCCCCCCACCCCACCAAGATATCCCACCCAGCTCCTCCTTGGACAAACCACACCCCCTCCCCCACCTAGACATCCCACCCACCCCGGGATATCCAATCACCCATGTGACAGCCCACACCCCCTCCCCCACATGGACTACCCACCCCCTCCTCCCTGGACAACCCTCACCCCCTCCCCCACTTGGAAAGCCCACCCCACCCTTGGACCACCCACCGCTGGACATCCCACCGCCTCCCTACCTAGATAGCCCACCCCCAACCCTTGGATAACCCACCCCCTCCCTAGACAGCCCACACCCCTCCCCCACACCACTACAGCCCCCTGCCCCCTTTATCTCCCCTGGACAAACCACACACCCACCTGGAAAGCCCTCCCCCACCTAGATAGTCCCCACCCTACCTGGACAGCCCCCCATCCCCACCTAGAAATCCCCCACCCCACCTGGACAGCCCCCACCCCCACCTAGACATCCCACCCCCACCCCACCTGGACATCCCCATGCCTACATGGACACCTCACCCCCTCCTTGGATAGCCCACACCCCTCCCCCACCACCTAGACAACCCAACATCTTAGACATCCCACACCCTCCCCCACCTGGATAGCCCACCCCGACCCCCTGGAAATCCCACACCCCTCCTTAGACAACCCACACCCCCTCCCCCACACCCCTACAACCCCCTACCCCCCCTAAAACTCCCTACCCGTGAAAAAACCACCCCACCTGGACAACCCTCCCCCCCACCGGGATATCCCCTACCCCCTGCAGACCCCTTAGGGTAATTTTATTTAAAACCATTTTATTCATTAAGAAAGGAAAACCATCATGTATTAGCAATTTCATCCAAAACAACCCACTCAATTTATCAAAAATGAAAAATTCAATTCATAAGGATATATGGGTCACTTAAGAAATGTCATTGGGGAAAGGGGAAATCACTTACATGGTTAATTCAAATTTAAAATAGGTCTAAGCACTTAGGAGGTGACTTGGGTCATTTAACACTTATATACATTGGTGAAACATCATTTAAGAATATCAAGAGAGACCATGAATAACATTCCACTTATTGAACTCTAACATAAAGGAATAATAAAACTCTAAGACATAAACCATGAATTATATAAATAACGAATGAATACTTTTTAGATTTTAAGTCAATGCCCCTCATTAGAGGGGTTTTATTAATAAATCATGACATTGTTCATAAAACAATTCTTTTTTTCAACTAAACATCACATCCTTTTATAACATCTATATTCTATAGGCATGTGTTAATTTATCAAAGGAAGTATTTATTCTAAATCATAATCCACTAATTAAAGTATAAGGATTGTTTGTAAACCAATTAATTAATATATTCATAAATTTAAGGGGCCATGGACAATGATCCTACCCAAACAACCCACCCTCGGACAACCCACCCCCTAGGACATCCGATCCCACCCCAGATATCCCCCACTCCACATGGACAACCCACCCCCACCCTTGGAAATAAATATTTTAAAATCACTCCCCCATCAAATAAAAATATTATTACCTTTGTGTTTTATATCCTTTTAAACTATTTAAAAACATAATTTGAGAGGTTATTCCCTAAAGTCATGATGCATACATTGATTGATCCATGGAAGAATGACCACACATACCTCTCCTTTCTACCAAAACAAAACAAAAAACAATAAAATCATATTTAGAAGAACAAAACTAAGGTAGAACTTACAAATTTAAAGTATAGAAGAAAAAATTTATTGATTGAAGATGGATCGGCGGAAGAAGTTTTGATGTGGCAGATGGAGGTTGGATTTAGGGCATCAATCGCGCAGAGGGGGAACTGTAGGACCACTTAGGATATAGGGGAAAACATTCCCAACGGTTTTAAAAAACTGTTGGTATATATAGTGTTTTCCAATGGTTTAAAAAACCATTGGTAAATCTAAAAAAATTGAGACTATCCAAACATTGCAAGGAAACCATTGGGATAGAGCTACATAAGGCCATTGTATCCCAACAGTTTTCAGAAACTATTGGGAATACCAAGGTTAGAAAAAATTTTCCCAATGGTTTTTAAAACCCATTGGTACATAGAACCTATACCAATGGTTTTATGAAATCATTGGGATAAGGGCATTGGTATATGACAAAATTCCAGTAGTGTATCATGTAATCCGAAAATTTTCTTACTAGTATGTCTGGTCAACACATGACATATAATAAATACACTATGTGTTTATTTCATACAGAAATATTTATATACCATATCCTCTTCCTATTTTATGAAATTAGGCACATGGAATGTACTTTTCAATTACACATCATGTATCCATGTCATATATCCAAAATCTATATCACATCCCAATGAATTTCATAGAACTTTTCTTCATAAATTTTTACCTTGTTCTTGGTTACATGAAGGTTAATGATCATATAAAATTGTCTTCCAGACAAAAATAATGAAATAAAAGAAATTAAATACAAAAAAAATATATCTGTATCAATTAAAAAACAATATGTAATTATAAATTATTATGAGATTTCTCTAATACTACATAAATGTTTTGTGGTGTGGTAGAAGAGGTCACAAAAATTTCCAATAGTGATTTATCATAAAATATTTGAGATTTATTCTCAGAACTATATGAAATATGAACCTTGGAATCCATGAGACAATATTATAATATATAATATATAATTAATTTATATATACTAATAATTATTTACCTTTGGAATTATTTCTTCATTGAATATTTAGTAGGCCACTTCTTGGAGTATTTTCATATTGGTATGGGGATTCATGGGTAGAATCCCTTTTATAGTGATCCAAAAATGATCCACAAACCTCCAAAAATGACCATAGAAATCCTCAGGTGTTAGTTTATAAGACTCTAATGCTTACATAATTCTGTGTTAATCTCCATAAGAATCTCTTCAAGGATAAAGGATTTTTTAATCTATCTAGATTCAAGAGGGTGGGGGAGAAGAATCACTCTCCATTTTTGAGAGTGTTCTTGGAGAAGATCTCTTTAGGGCTTAAGAGGATTCTCTCTAAAATTCATATGCACAATGATTATAATGACTAGAATTAGCTTGGGTTTGACTATAAAATAATTTGGTGTTTATATACATAAGTTTAGAGAATACCTAATTTCACATAGAAACTTATTATTTTTATAATCTCTAATGAAACCCATGTATAAATAATTATAATAATACTAATATTCATGTTACATTCACTAAAATCACACATAAATTAATATTATTTCCTTGAGTAAATAAATTAATAATTAGTCATATATTATTTTATATATAATCTATCACCAAACCATTAAACTTAGATTGTGAATTATATTTAGTAGTTATCAAACATTTAAGAATGATTATTTATTAAAATAAATAAATATCACTTCATTATTAATTGATAAATATATAAATATTATATTCATTAAAATAGAGAAAAAATAGTTATCAAATATTTAACTCATATATATTCTCTAAAATAACTCATGAAAGGATATTTTTGTTTAACAAAACAAGAATAATTATTAAACCAAGTTTGAGAATAATACTATTTCATCATGTTAAATTAAATTAAAATTTAATTTAGGATCTAAATACACATAGTGTGTGACCCTATAGATCCCTCTCTTAGTAGCATTAGATAGAACCACTTAAAGTAAAATTTTAGTGTCTGAAACACACCTAGGAAACTATTGAGAAATAAAATAAATGTTACAATGAAAATAATCACATAAAAATGTAGACTATTTAATATAATACCTCTATATTGATATATTTAATAGAGAAGGTTTCATACTTGTGTCATCAACTTAAGCGCTCAATGTTTCTTTCTATGACATTATGGAAATGAACATTACAACAGAACACCATGCCTATGGGCTTGATTAGAAGTTCCATTTCCATTAAAGTGCATAATATATCAAATTATATTAAAAAATAGAATGGAAAAATAATTTATAAAATTCTTAATTAATTCAATATCATTCATGATGAACCTGACATATCTTACCACACCACAACAATATGATATCATAGGTTTTATCAATACATCAAATAATCTGACTGAATATATGTATGAATAATAATTTTAAAGTCTAAAGACCATTACACACATCCACATATCATAAAATCTAAAAATATATATAATTTTTTCCCTACCAGTAGTTCATGTTCTAATAACCTCCATACCTTGGAGATTACCAAGGACATACTTCTCAAGAAGAAGTATTAATTTCTTATGAACCTGCTATGATTGATATATTTTATCATATATTTTCCATAAGATAATATCATTCAACCATATAAAATGTTATTGGAATAATTTTATAGAAGTTACTGGTTCTAATCATAGCAAGGAACTTCTATGACTTTTCATCACGAAACATTCCCTTAGTAAATTATCACATAGATTTCATATAGAATAATTAAACTCATATAAATAGACATTAATTAATATTCAATATCATGAATATTATAATAATTATATTTATATAGTAGTTTATTTTAGGTAATCAACTCTATCACTTGATGCTAATATATATAGGCCACTACCATTGAGATAGTTTATTTTATCCCTTGGTATACTCCCATACTCATAGATCTCTTCTCTCTTAACCTTTTCCGGAGTGAGGCACTAGCATGCGGTGGGTTTTGAGAGGA
This sequence comes from Viscum album, assembly GCA_963277665.1. Classification (NCBI taxonomy): domain Eukaryota; kingdom Viridiplantae; phylum Streptophyta; class Magnoliopsida; order Santalales; family Viscaceae; genus Viscum; species Viscum album. The sequence goes on from OY728138.1 coordinate 290,643,275, forward strand.
TCCAACTCATGAGATGAGTGATTCAGAATTAACCCACTGATATTTTAGGAATATGGGAGTCATATGGATACCATTGAGTTATCCCCATCAACCTCTTGTAATGAAGAAAGTCACAACAATGCTATGGTGAAAGTTACACATACTATTCTTCATTTTTCAGTTTCCTTGGTTTTATGATATCATGCAAGGTTAATCCCAGTTATTGGGTTTCTATTTATTCTATTAGGTTTAATGAGTATCCTTATATCCATTGAAAACCATTAGTGTAATTAAAGCATCACTATGCCATTTGATTCATGAAATCATGTCATAAATGAAGTTTTCAACAATTATTGTAAAAAATAGTATCCTTGAATTGCAAAAATATAGATGACATCATAAGGTGGTGGAAGAGTTCACCCAACATAGGTCCTCACACTCACCATATATAGATCCCAATGCTTACTATATGTAGTACCCTTTTAATTTCCTGTGAGGTATACCCACATATATTTAACATAAATGGGTGATAGACTCACTTTACATGGTGCTAAGGAGTTAATGTTACACTAATAATGTTTTAAAACTACATAGATTAAGCATATATAAGCACAAGTTTAATATCACATGAGAACCTGATTTATAATATGTGAATCATTCTGCAACTTTATTAATTTGATGTGAGGCCAACATAAAGTTAATCATATCCAAGTTAATAGTATACAAACCCGCAGTGTGAAAGATTAGTCATATACATGTTATTTATCATTATTACATGATCTAAGTTAGTGTGGGTTTAATCTGACACCATGTAAAGTTGATCCTATATAGATACCTAGTTAATTTCAGGGAATTATCATATGGATTTTACAAATGATTATTGACTGCTCGATTAATACTATGTAGCACCGATTGATTCCTACATCACTCACCTTATTCAAGTTATTCTTACACAAGGTGATATGTTTTTCTCACATCAGGCTAAAATTTATTCCAATGAAACTAGGGGAATTCACCAAAAAAACAATCAAAAAAATATCTTCCTTAAAATTTAATTTTGAATTGAATTGTATAATTTATTAATTATTTATAAATTATAATAAACTGTATTGTGGGATAATTGTTTTTGTGAAGGGGTTTACATTGAAATTAATTATAAATTTTTATAGTTCATTAATAAATTTCTATGAAATATTTATTAAATAAATATCCATAAATACTAAATATTAATATTATTTTTTTACCAGTTATATGAAATGAATTATAATTTATATATAAAATGTTGATATTTATAGTATGATTGTAATTTATAAAGTAATTATAAATTTTAAAAATAAGGCTTACATATGAATGTGTCTATATTTATTATGAATTAGTAATAATATTTAATTTAAATTGTTTAAATTAAGAGGGCTTATATAATATATTATTTAAACCACATAAAAATAACTTTTGGGGATTTACTTGATAAAGGTTAAAATAATGATAAATATGTGATATTTAGATTATGTAAATTGTTTACATAGTATAAATTAAAATATGAAATGATTATATTTCATATAATAGCATATATTTAAAGTAAAATTCCATATAATTAAAAATATTAAAGTGTTCATGTTGGGAATAAATGTAAAATGTTTATATTTATTCAATATTATGGAATGTCTATAATAAATAGCAGAATTACAAAGTGCTTATTTTTTACTATATTTAAAAATTATTCATAAATGTTTATCTCATGTTTAAATATGTGAATTGTTAATTTATTTAAAAGTTATTCCCTAGTTTATTCATGGATATCATTCTTATATTATAAATTATTGTGAATTGTTTAGTTTAAATTGTTAAACTACTTCTATAAATTTTTATATATTTATATAAGGATTCACATGCTAGGTATGAAAATGGATTTAGTTTTCTTCTCCCTTGACATTGGCTTATTTTAAGTTATGTGATTCAATTAAGTAGATAATAAGAATTTTTTACATATTAGGTGTTAGATTTATACTGGATTTGATATATTTCTTGAGTAAAGTATCCCTAGGTAGAGGGAATTTGGGATGGTCTGCTCACTGGTTTGGAGGCTTATTCCTTTTCGAGAAAAGAGAGGTTTGACTATCTATGGCTCTACGATTACTCATGTAGTGATTTTTGATTCCATGTAATTATAAACATTTATATGAAAATGATTCGTATACCTTATTCATGAAATTTATTTAGATATGCATATTTTTTTTTGGATTTTTACTTGGGTTAGTAACATAGGTTATATGTTTTTTAAAGAGTTACACTTAAATATGGTTTAAATATATTGATTTTGAGGGAGAAATATTATCAAAAAGTAAATATTTAGAAAAATGTATACTTATAAAGGGAATACATGAGATAATATTGTGAGGTATCAAATCCTCATTATAAATATTAAGTGTTAGGTTCCTTCTAAATCTAATATATTTCAACACCTCGATCATTCATTCTAGAAGATTCTACCAAACAAGGGTACCCCTAGATTATCTTATTTGAGGTATATTATAAATGAAAGACCAAAATATTTAGTTAAAAAATATTACTTTGATATTTTGGTTACACTTAGTTAGGAAACCATAAAATCAAGGATAATAGAGGAATAAAGTTGGGTTTACCCATATGATGGATTAGGAAAAGTGTTTTCTACTCAAATATCCAAGAGTTATATGTGATACTATTATGATGTTTCCAAACCAAAATAACTAAATAGTGAGATAATTGTGAAATAAGATTATTTTTAATGAAATATAGGTTTTTCCTTCTAACGGGTTTGATGATTTTAAAAGGGATCATTATTTTGTAGGAAAACATTTAATAAATGTCATTATTAAATGTTTTTAAAACATGATAATCATATGATAAAATCATATATTGTAGATTAAAAACTCAAAATAATCATACATAACTTTTCATTAAATTTTATTCAAAGGACAAGGTTAATGAAGGAAAATACTAAGACTGGAAACTTAATAAATGTTATTGAGTAATGAAATATTTCTTGTGTTAAAGAAACCTCTTACTAAGTATCTAACTATTGAAGTTGTTCAAAAAATTAATCTATATTCTTATGAAGGCATAATATTATTTACATAAGGTTTCAAATTCATTGAATTCAAAATTTCCTATATAACCATAGTCTTCACCCATATACTGAATATGATTGAGTGTTTTAATGGATTTGTGAGACTAGAGGATTTCTCATGGTTAATTTTGTTAGAGTATTGCATTATTTTTTTCAACAACAGAATTTTTTTTTAAAAATAATTTAGTCAATAAATATTTACCATATATTCTCAAAATATTGGGAATATTTAAATCATGGTATGTGATTTTTAGGCTCTCATGTTGTGTAAATAGTTTAAGTGGGTAAAAGTTCCAATTCTAAGAGGAAAATTTAATTTGAAAGTCCAATAATATTTCTTCAAGTAGCCAGTCAGGGTCATGGAAACATAGAGTTATCAAAAATGAGGATGAATGATTTCGTAGGATGGAATTATCTAGGATACTTAAAGGATTTTTGAAACTTCCTGGAATGTCTATATCAGGTATCAGTTTTACAAAAATCATTTATTTTTATTTTTATGGGTATATAACATGAACTATATGTTTTTATAAGTATTGCATAAATACAGGAGTTCAAAATCAAGAAATTAGTTAATAGATTATAGTTTTTATTAAAATAATGAAGTAATGAGTTTCTAAATCATGTAATTGAATGAAAAAAATATATCAAGAAAATAGGGATATAATTAAAGGATGCTTACAGTTATTTCATTTATATTATAAGATAATAGGATTTTTATTAACAATTTTTTATTATGAACAATATAATAAAACAGATTATATACATAAGGTTTATGAATCATCAAGTATTATAACATGTTTTGAGAAGTAATTTTAAGGTTAAAGTGAGTTGGATTCCTATATCAGGATATATAATATGTTTTTAAGGAAAAAGTGGGTTTTTATTATATTAGCCACGGATTATATCACATGAAGTGTAATACACTATGTATTTGGTATATTAAGAGTTTATTATGTTGGAACCACTTTGTGTATAAGGTTGTATTTGTTGACAATAGTTGTCAATGAGGATCAAAACGACGGAGATCCATATGTACTCCAATGAAATGGAGGAATGGAAATTCAGATGATTGTTGTGCTGATGATAAGTTCAATGAACATGTGTGAAAGGTGACACATTTTCTACAACAGTGAAGAATGGTGAGGTATAATCTATCTGAGGATGAAGAAGAAGACATAACAGTTAATGAGTACCATGCAACTCTTCATCTTTGCATGAGAACCATGGAAGAGAATTATTTAAGGATAGAATTGTTTGATTTGCATGAAGTAGAGAATGATGGTTGAAGAAGAAGACAAAATGAAAGGAATTGAAATTATGATATGGCCATGCACTTCACATTGCTAAAGAAGAGTGGCTGAAGAAGGAAAATCACAGAAAAGAAAGGAGGTGATTGTGGTTGTTGAAAAAGAAAACAATGACACAAAAATATATTGACAAAGGAGATTTCATAGTGGAATGTCGAGTTCAAGGGCTGTGGTTAACATTCCATGTTTGATTCAAGAACTTTGACAAATGAATGGATGATCTGGAGGCCGTAGAAAAATGTAGAAAAGTGTTTTTGGCAAAGAGACTTGTGCGCCGTTGACCCAAAGGAGTGGAAACTTGTGCGCCATATGTTTTTCAAGATCAGAACATGGAAAAATGGAAAAGGGATAAGGCCCGCAAAATTTTTGGGGTGGTTGCGCAAGTGACCTGCATGCCGAGAAGGGACTTGCACGCTAGTGCCTAGGATGTTTGGAAACTTGTGCTCTTATTGTTCTTCATGATAGGAACTTCAAAATATGTCAAATGAAAGAGGGTCACGCAATTATTGGTTGGGTCGTGCAAGTGATCAGCGTGACAGAGGCTAGGGCGGATGAGCTGCGCGCCGGAACCTACACGCCGAGGGAAGACTTTCGCACTGCTGCACATGGTATCCGAATGGCTATAAATAGAGGATCACCCCTCCTCATTTGGTATGGATTTCCAGACTTAGAGATTGTTCAAGCTCTCTTCATGCAGGTGGTTGAGCCGTGCAAGTGGTAGTTGGGTCGTGCAATTAGAGGCTGCGCGTCGATTGTTGGCTGTGTGCCCAAGGCGGTTTGGGAGAGGAATGAAGTGAGTCGCGCAAGTTTGAAGTTGAAGTAGGTGGTGTCACGCAGGTGGGTTGGTGATACCTGCGCCCCATTTTGGACTTGCATGCTGAAGACTTTCACACCATATTTGGACTTGCGCACCAGGCTTGTGGAAGAACTCCAGGTGTTGTTGGAGTACGCCCATCTTTTTGAAGCTGCACGAAAGCTGGAAGATTGCTCGATACCCTCTATGCAACAGATAATGTATTCATTTGTGAATATGGAAGTGCAGTGAACAATTTGGTTTTATGAAGAGAAGTGGTACCGCACAGACATGACCGGTGTTTAACACCCTCATTGTGCTTTGCGAAGATAAGAAGAATGGTTTATGCAACTAAACTCAGATCTTCACAGAAAGAGGGGAATATATCAATACAATCAGGTGTCAGTATTGGGAATCAAAAGAAGAGAAGAATAATATTTAGTGCATTCAGTTATTTCACTAAATAATAAGATTGAATACAAAAGAGCATCAAATCAGTACTCTGATGCAAGCATTGTCTCATGCTGAACAGGAGACGAAGAATTCAATGAAAATCTATTGAAGAGACCTTCATGTCTATAAACTGAGTGTGACTTCACTAAGGGAAGTGAGCTAGGGGGAGTCAATAGGAGTGAGCTGAGGGATTCCGTGAGCTATCCATGAACCCTTTGTAAAGGTAGTGAGCCTAGGACAGAGTGACTGTTCCCGAACCTTTGTAATCCACAACTAGTGAATATTAGTGGAATTTGGTATAACCGGCAACTTTTCAGCATATGATACTTGGATGTAGCCCTTAGTGGTGAACCAAGTAAAAATTGTTGTGTCATATCTTTGCAAGTGAATGTTTAATTACTGATCATATCCATCATATATGTTTAACTTTTTCCAACCAACATGGGAACAAGATCCACAACTTTAAAAAGATAAAGTTGACACCCTGATTCACCCCTCCCCTCTCAGGGTGTCTCGAGGTCCTATAAGTGGTATAAGAGGGAGGTTCACATATGTTGGATACTCTACAGTAATTCTATTTAGAAGAGGATTTGAGTTTCTTTCCTAAAGTCAATAATGAAGATCAGTCTTGATAATGACTCAGTCATTTATGAGTAGAATCCTACATCCAGCAAGACCATGAAAAATAGGAAAAATAAAGCGAAGAATCAGTTGAAGAAGTCCCTGATATCCAATGAAGATGCGGTATCTGGTTCTCCATGCCCTTGTAATAACGAAGAAATACCAGTCTTGTAATGTATCGAGCTTATGGCTCGTGAGTCTACAACATTAATGGAAGAAACTTCTATCGCAAGTGATCAGAAGAAATTAATATGCTATCTGTGTGATATTCTTGAACAAAGAGTTGCTTTTATTTTTAGAATATTTCAATGCATGCAGGCTGAGATCAATCGATTGGAAAGAGAAGTTAATAATTTGGAAAAGGGATTGGAAAGAAAAAATTCTTGAATGTTTAATGCTCACCAAACATATTAAAGCATCTGAAGAAATAGAGGGAGTCAATAATACTCTAAAATAAAATATCCATGCACTTGAAGGTGATCCGAATATGTGCATTGAAGTCAAGATTTTTTTTTAGGAAGAAACTTCCAAGAGATTCAAGGAACTTGACTCTTTGTTACAAAACAAAGTTAAGATGCATGAAGATGAAGTTGAAAGATTGAAGAAGTCTTGTGAAGGGAAAATGATTATGATTGATGATCATAAGATCATCCTTAATATTGAAATTCAAAAATTGGAATCCCAACTAACAAATATTGAGAAGACACATATTGAGACTTCACAAAAGAATGAAAAAGAATCAGTTGTTGCTGGTACTCAATGCTCACTAGAGGATACTAAAGCTGAAATAACTTCAACATGTGACAAGAAGATTATGAGAAATCTTGATTATCCATCTCAAGAAATAATATATGTTGCTATTCAATGCACACTGGAGGATGATAAAGCTAGAAGATCTCCAACATGTGATAAGAAGATCATGGCTTCACTCATTTTTCTATCACAAGAAACTGAGAAAGTTAAGCTACCATCCAAACCATCTTGAAATCATGTTTCTAAATACATTCCTATAATCAGTACAGGCTGGAAGAAAAATTCTAAACAAGTATGGATGAGGAAAGGTGAGGAAAATAAACCTACCACCATGTATAGGGTGGATATGAAGAAAAAATTGGAATATGGTTCCCCATATAGAGAAAAACACATTAGGAAGAAGTCCCAATAACTTAATATAGAAGAAACAAAGAATAAACGATTTGTGGTTCAATTTTAGTGTTGCAACAGATTTGGGAATTGTGCACTGGATTGTTGGTACAATCCCTTTAATGAAAAAGCACAAAGAAAGCCTGTATCAAAGGGAATAAATCCAGAGAAGAAGAAGAAATATCTACAGGTCCAGAAGCATCTATTTACAAAAAACAGATTTGGAATGCTTGATAAAATATGTGATGTATGAAACGATAGTGGTAACAAGGTAAGAACATGTCCATATCAATATTCTTTCACTGTTGATAAGAAAAGAATACCTCTGATGCCGTCTAAGTATAAAGAAAGTACATTTGGATTAAATAAGAAGAATTGTGTGAAGACACATTTCTCCAAGAAGATCTCAAGTCGGGAAGCTAAGAAGACCCATGATTTTAGATCCCTAAAATTTAAGGTTCATTCATCCAAAAGAAAAACAAAGTGGGATGAAACTTAGATGAACCCATGTGGAAGATCCAAACTAGCTGAAACAGTTCCAAATGACATATTAGTCATCTGACCTAAAGATTTGAAAATAATGGGGAAAAATGAAGATGAAAAGGCCAAGGCTAGTGAGAAAGGAAACGAAAAACTTTAACATGATGAAGGCAGATTGCAGGAGAGATTGTAAACCAATAGAAACACACATGTCAAAGAAGTTCTGTGTGAGAGATGTATGAGATCTGGTTATAATGCAAAAGGTTTCCTAACCTTAATAACAGAGCAAGAAGCAGTCCTTAAGAGGAGTAAGAATGTATCATATATGATGTATAGTAAGTAGAACAATTCTCCACATAAAGAAGAAGAGAATTTGAAGAGATCCATGCCACATCAACACATATTAGAACATATATTGAAATGTGAAGGCATGAATACTGGAGTGAATAGAGGAACTTGGTTGAAAAAAGAACCTCAACTATGCATCTCATATTGATGAAGCAAGGATGAACCACCTTATCCCCTTAATCATTTTTGTATTGTATTTGTGCTAATAATACATGGAATTGAAGGTGATGCAAGATCTTAGGGGGAGAACCTGAGAAGCAGTGAATGTTGCCAACTCTTGATAGCTGATCTGAATAAGTTTCAATCATTCTAAGATTCTTCAATTTAAATTCAAAGATTAAGATGATAAAGGATCACTCTTGATGAAGACAATGAAGAGTGTTTCCCTTGAGGGGGAGAAAAATTAAGAAGCTTCCAAAATCATTGTTTCAATCAGTATCAACTCCAGCTGGTATTAAATGCAATTACTCTGTAAATTTCTTGAAGAACATGTCATTGGAAAAGGTATGTCATTTCTCAATCTATCACCCTTGGTTACTTAGAACAAAGATACTTCTACAAAGGGGTAGTAACTGAATTGATTAGTGACATAAGAAGAATGGAAGTGACCCAAGGCCACTTATCCTACCAATTGCACTTGAATGTTTTTGATCTATTTTCTGTTGTGAGTGTAGGAGTTTCAGGTTGAATATTCCCTATCACATTTGATCTCTTTAGCCTGAAATGAAAGTGGTAAACCCTTGAAGACAAAATACCTTTTTTCTCATCTCATATGATATCATGATCTGTGAATAATTGACAAACTTGTTGTCTAAATCGAATCCCCTTGTTTTCTACATTGATCATTGCTCAAGTAGACTTAGAGTGAAATGATTAATGAAACCTTTCTTAAGTATAGATTGATACCTTCCCTACCATGAGCTTTGTATTTCTTGTCAATAAGGGGGAGAGAAAGCGAAATGAAAGTTTGATAAGAAAAGTTGATTGAAGAGAAGGATTCTTATTTTTACATTGATGAATTCATTTCAGAATATATGTAAGGTATTGACAACAAAATAAAAACGGGGAGATTGTTGGAACCACTTTGTGTATAAGGTTGTATTTTTTGTCAATAGTTGTCAATGAGGATCAAAATGACAGAGATCAAGAAGTACTCCAATGAAATAGAGGAATGGAAATTTAGATGATTGTTGTACTGATGATAAGTTCAAAGAACACATGTCAAAGGTGACACATTGTCTACAATAGTGAAGAATGGTTCGGTATAATCCATCTGAGGATGAAGAAGAAGACATAACGGTTAATAAAGACCATGAAACCCTTCATCCTTGCATGAGAACCATGCAAGAGACTTCTTGAAGGATTGAATGTAGAGACCCGAAGCTTAAAGTACATGGACATTACATTACTTTTGCGGAATACTTAATACATAACAAAAATAGACACACAAGGACCGTAAGAGTTTAGTGTCTTTGGAAACTCGGAATATAATCTTCTAATCGTGGTGAAAGATCTTCAACATCTCCCATAAAGATCTTCCCCTTTTTTTTTTACCTAAAACCTTTATTTATATCCTGGGGAAAAGAAAACATAAAAGGGTGAGCTCAAATGATCAGTAAGGGTAAACAAAAGAAATATCAATCACATCATATTCATTAGAACATAACATTTTGGAAATCTTAACCTGCAAAAGAGATCATAATTTCATAACATGGGATAAATCATAGTAGTGAAATGTAATCCCAATAATCATAACTTAAAAAATGAAACTTTGTGTCATACAAACATAATCATAGAGAATCATTTCTTATTAGTCAAGACTCATTGCCAATACTATCTTAGTGGACAAAGTCCCTTTCTGAACTGAGTTCATTCCTCGTTTCAGTCCTGTTTCATTGAACCGGTATAACCTACCGTTCCAGCCATGTCTATCTCATGAGATATAAAATCTTTACCCAATGCATTAGAGGGAGATATAGGTCCCACCCATCTCATTATGATACCATTCTTATGTCTGCCACAAAATCATAAACCATACATCATAGCATAACCCATGTAATAAAAATGGGAATCTTAAACATCATGAAATCATCAAACAATTCATATAAGATAAAGGAATTAATAAAAATAATTCCATCACAACATAATCAAATCAATGTAATAATAGGGATATAAACAGAACCCTATATTATCTTAGATGGAAAATAATTTTGATAAAACACTTGAACTCCATTCTTGAGGAAAATATCCTTTCTACTTCAAAAAAATTTTCCGTTATTAACATGCTATACAATTTTAAAATAAAATAAGTTGATTAAAAATAAACATGAAAACTTTTAAAGGAAGCTTTTTGGAAATAATGTTTTAAAAATCCATTCATGCTGTATAAGTTAAAAAAACATTCTTCTCGTACTTTTGTCGGAAAAGTCAAAAAGTACCTCGTATGAAAAACGACAAAAGATTCATTTCATATCTTGTACTAAAAGCTCACCGAAGGCTAAAATTGGATTTGAAAAATTATAGATGGATGGAAATAACATTACATATTGAGGAAACATGGATGTGGATGATAAAATACAACCTAGTAAATTCCAAAGTATAAACAATCTCAGATAAAAATGAGATTGTGATATTTCCCTTACCTTAGGTCCGATTTGCTTCGTAAGTGTCCAAAACTACTGTATAACGGTTTAAATAATGTCATTGACTTATTCCAGAATCATACTAATTGTTATGATATCATATATGGTTCACTTATGACTTTATATTACCCGTTCTTTTGTAAATTCCATGTTAAAGAGCGTTTTGGGTAAAATTGATTCATTTGTCGTCCGTGTTTTGACTTATAATTATTCATATGATTACTTAGATAATGATTACTTAATTCAAGAATATAAAACATGATTTATATATAATATATATTCAGAATATACATATATATAATAAATCAGTAAATGGAAAGAAATACACCGTTCATGGAGACGGTAGGCCGTACGTATGCATGAACGCTGTTTTCGTTTCCTTATTGAGTTGAATGGAATTAAGTAGATGACATACATATATACACACATAAATCCAGTATCATTATTATGTCATATATTTCATGATTACTTATTATATTTACTTTATAATCATTCATGAATGGTTAAAGTGGAGAATGAATCTCATCGCGTCGTGGAGATGGTAGTCCGTACGTACGCACAATCGATGATATCATTCTCATGATAATGGGATTGTATTGGAGTGTATGTATACTATTTCAGAATCAATATCACTTTAAAATAATCATATATAGTTATTATTTACACCATTATACCCATCCAAGTAAGGTGGTGGTGGAAAATAGATTTCACCACGGCGTAGAGACGGTATTCCGTACGTACGCACGCGCGGTGATTTTGTTTTCCGTAGGATGGATAGATGGTGAAATAGGGTTGTTTCATAATTATAATAACATATCAGTATATGAGTGATACTGATGTTATTACTTCATAATTAAACAACCTAAGAAGAAGAAGTGGAAGAAGAAATAAATTTGAAAGAATCGGTAACGGACATTACCTCTTCTTTGAAGCGCCTCTTTGAGATATTCTTTTAGGGAACTAAATTTGGTCTTTGAGGAAGACCAGAACATCTAGGATGTTTCTAGGGAAGTGGAGAAGAGAATTTGGCAGGGTTTGGCCGAGCTTTAAGGCTCAAAGTTGTGTGAGGAAGAGAGGGAGGAGGCACCCTTTTATAAGGGAGGAGAGGGGCTCCTTTGGAAAACTAAAAATATTATCTTATTATAAAGTCATCTTCGTTTTTAAATAGCTTCAAATTGATTTATTTCGAAGCTAAGGTGGTGATGGGTCGAAATGATCTCATCCAATAGAATTTAGACAAGTTTAGGTTCCTATTTTAACCTTATCATTTAGATTTAACATTAAGTTAAATAATTTTACTTTTACTGTGTCTTCTTGTGTTCTTATACTATAAGGTTAATAAACTTACTATAACAATCCAAACGAACCCCAAGTTATTTATTATTAATATATAACCTTATATAAGTCATTTTGCGAACCTTATTTTTTTAGGAATAAAATAACAATTAATAATATAATATTTGTTTTAAAAACTATTTTATGTCAATTTTGACACTATTTGGTAATTGATTTTTGTGAAAATCATAACAGAATGATTAGTTCGAAAAAAGTTCATTAAAGCAATACTAACATGTCATATTAACCTAGAAAATTAGTGGAATTCATAAAAAGTCTCAAATTATATTTATTTGGGTATTTATAATATCAATTATTATAATTTTTCACTATTATGGTAATTACTGCATCATCATTGTGTCATAAATAAAATAATTTATTTAATGTCTAAAAATTATAAATAAAATATCATTATGTAGGAAATCTTATTATCTTTCTAATGAATATTTACAATCGAATTTATCTTATGTATAACTTTATATTAAAAATGTGTTAGTAAATAAACTTTGATTTTAACTCTTTTAACTCTTCTTTGAATTAAATAATAATAAATGTCCTAATCTGATCCAAGTGGGTCTAAATGGTCATATTTTATTCCTAAGGTTTATTTTGGTCGAATTACACTTATCCAATAGAATTAGGACATGTGTTAGGGTAATAATAATATCATTTTTACCCTTAATTACCCTATTTACTTTTAACCATGGTAAAAAAGTAAAAAGTTACTATTCACCAAAAATTATTTTCATCTCATTGAACCACATTTTACTTACTGAAATCAACCATGTCTCTCAGATTTTTGAAATTCCACTCACAGAAGCGGTAAAATTAAGTTTTATGAAAAATTCATTTTTTACTACCACTTAGTGGTTTCACTATTCATCAAAAAATGAAAGTTTCCAGAAAAATACCAAAAATTAGGCCTAAGCTATATTTGATATTATGAACTCAAAAATGATGTCTATTTTAACAAATTAAAAACATATCAGTTACATTAACTAATTTAAAAATTAATTCCCGTCGTCAAAACAAATGGCGTGTTTTTAAGAGATAATAACTATCAAAAGATTGACACTTGTTTATAACTGGTTTAAATGTGATATTACATCCAATGACCAACATTGTATTAAATTGTAAAAACATATTCTAAATATACTTTAAAACCACTCAAATTAATAATTTATCACTATTAATTATTTCGATTAAAAAAGTTGTTTTTAATTAAAAGTTAGTAATTTTCACTATTCATCAGAATATGAAAGTTATCCGAAAAGTACCAGAATTTCAACTTAGGCTAAATTCGATACTCCGAATCCAAAAATGAAGTCCATTTTGAGAGATAAAATTTCTAAAATTTTAAAAGGTGGTTATTACTATTCATAACGGCTAGTTTTAATAATATTTTAATAGCATATCGTTGTTTAGTGAAACTCGGTATTGCGTACTACACACGCTATCAAGGAAGGTCGAGATTGCATGTAATACAAGGCAAGTCAAGGATGTGTGTTGAGCAAGCTCCTTTTGGTGTAGCGTACTACACAAGACATTAATGAAATTAAAAAGAATATTTTTCATTAAATCTCGGGGTGTTACATTCTACCCCCATTAAAATGAATTTCGCCCTCAAAATTCGTCGGGGTTATAAATGGTTTACTATTCAAAAGTTTCGTTAATAGAAACCCACATCGTAAAAAGGAATACCAAAACCAATCTTTAAAAACCAAAGTATGAAACGTAATTGTTACCCAAAGAAACTAATCACTGGGTTTCCACGTAGGTGAAAATATGGATATGGAAGAGAAATCTAACCATCATGTTCTGATGGGGAGTGGTAGAGAACATGACTATAAAAAAGCCAGCAATCACAAAGCCATAAATTTGTGATGATCTAAGGTACCATCTGATTCATCGGATATAAGGGCACTGGGACAACATTTTTTTTTGTTTTCAGGATCATTTCTCTAAAGTTGAAGATTTTGAATTAGAATAAATACTTACTTTATTTTAGTACAATCTCACTGTTGTTCGTGCTTTGAACAATTTCCAATTCATCTCTTAATGAAATGAAGTTGAATTTGTTATTCATGATGTGTTAATAGATCATGTGATAGAATGATGGGTCATGCCATCTGTTTCAAAGATAAGGTTAGCAAAAGTTATCAAAAATACATAAGTCCATCTATCGTATATCGTTCCAAAATGGACATATACTTCATCTATCATACCAATTAATAAAATAAAACTAGTTTATACTAACCAGGGACTTCCTGTAGGCCAGTGGTAGGCGATAAAGGCCAGTCACACTTTGGTTGTGGGTTCGATTCCCACAGCCTTGTCCGATGAGATGGGCTGTCTCCCGTCCTGTAGGTTTTCCTTTTTCTAAAACTACATTACTATAACATCACATAAATAATATCAAAAGTTCTATCCTTAAACAATACTAACTTATGTCCAACATAATCCATTCCAATATTTAGGAAATACTTCGGTCCAAGCTCATAATATAAAGAAAATGATTACTTGAAATGTCATCAACCAAGCATGTGAATACCATCATTTATCCCCCATATATCTTGTTGGTCACATTCCAATCATGTGAATACCTTAATCATGTATTCTCTTGAAAAATTAATACCCATTAAACCTTAGTGAAAACATGAATGCTGTCAAAAGTTAACTCTTTCCACATACCAAAATCCAAAAATTCTATATACTCAATCCATTACACAACCTTCTCCTTATATCAGTCATGAGCTCATGAATACTATCAAACATTTAATTTTCTCCTTATCCCTTCATTATGCGCATATCATCTATATTCCAAAAATATCTGAATATCCTTTAATGGATACTGGTACCATTAATCATACAATTTCAAAACTCAAGTAAAGACAACAGTGTAACAATCCTTATATGTCTCTTTATTCCATAGTACCATGAGATTACTTATACAACATTACACTTGATAAACATGTAATCATTCCACTACCTTCTTAAACCATTGACTGAGCTTCAACAATTATTTCAACTCACATATCATTTATAGTCTCTTCTTCATCATCAACATAAATACTACTCATACGGTCATACTGATTCTCTTCATGAGACTTTCCCTTAGGGAATTGGTTTGCATAATGCCCATACATTCCACATTTAAAACATTTAACCATTGTTGATATCATAGAAATACAATTATCTTAATCTATAGTGTTAACTGAACCTTTTCCTTTGCACTTACTAGCTTTGTGTCCTTCTTTTCCACACCCAAAGCATCTTCCAGTTCCCTTGAAAAATTCTCCTCAATGCCTCTTCCCACATGATTTACATAGGGGAAGTTGAACTTTCATTCCTCTATGATCATCATGAAACTCCATCTTTCTCTTATTAGCCGAGTCAAGAAACTTACCAAATTTGAGTTTATTGATCATATTATGAGATTGCTGATTCGGCATAATAATGATGGTTGGACTTCCAAATCCCATTTCATTTGGTTTCTCATGATGAATATCATTACATTGTCCATAATATCCTCCATTATCGTGAATCATCTTGTTTCCAGCCATTTTCTAAAACCCAAAAAGAATAGTGTTAGAGGAAAAAATCATAGTAAAGGGGGATTAACTTCAATATCTAACATCTTAGGTTAAATTCTAAGATCGTTACCACAGTTCTAGGACTATATCCTATATGTATACTTATCCTTAGGGGCATCCCTAGACATACCTTAGAAATATCTCTAGGGATCTCACTAACGTTTTGGAATCCTAGTTTCCAAAGGTTGACTAAACCTTTCCTCTGATACCAACTGTAGAGACCCGAAGCTTAACGTACATGGAAATTAAATTACTTTTTCAGAATACTTAATACATAACAAAAACAGACACACAAGGACCGTAATAGTTTAGTTTCTTTGGAAACTCATAATATAATCTTCTAATCGGGGTGAAAGATCTTCAACATCTCCCATAAAGATCTTCTCCTTTTTTTTTTTACCTAAAACCTTTCTTTATATCCTAGGGAAAAGAAAACATAAAAGGGTGAGCTCAAATGCTCAGTAAGGGTAAAAAAAATAAATATCAAT
This sequence comes from Viscum album, assembly GCA_963277665.1. NCBI lineage: Eukaryota > Viridiplantae > Streptophyta > Magnoliopsida > Santalales > Viscaceae > Viscum > Viscum album. The sequence continues at coordinate 290,659,569 of OY728138.1, forward strand.
CACATCATATCCATAAGAACATAACATTTTGGAAATCTTAACCTGCAAAAGAGATAATAATTTCATAACATGGGATAAATCATAGTAGTGAAATGTAATCCCAATAATCATAACTTAAAACATGAAACTTTGTTTCATATACACATAATAATATAGAATCATTTCTTATTAGTCAAGACTCATTGTCAAGACTATCTTAGTGGACAAAGTCCCTTTCTGAACGGAGTTCACTCCTCGTTTCAGTCCTGTTTCACTGAACCAGTATAACCTACCGTTCCAGCCATGTCTATATCATGAGATATTAAATATTTACCCAATGCATTGGAGGGATATATAGGTCCCACCCATATCATAATTATACCATTCTTATGTGTGCCACAAAATCATAAACCATACATCATAGCATAACCCATGTAACAAAAATGGGAATCTTAGACATCGTGACATCACCAAACAATTCATATAAGATAAAGGAATTCATAAAAATAATTCCATCGCAACATAATAAAATCAATGTAATAATAGCGATATAAACAGAACCCTATATTATCTTAGATGGAAAATAATTTTGATAAAACACTTGAACTCCATTCTTGAGGAAAATATCCTTTGTACTTCAAAAACATTTTCCTTTCTTAACATGCTATACAATTTTAAACTAAAAGAAGTTGATTAAAAATAAACTTGAAAACTTGTAAAGGAATCTTTTTGGAAATAATGTTTTAAAAATCCATTCATTCCGTATAAGTTAAAGAAAACATTCTTCTCGTACTTTTTTCGGAAAAGTCAAAAAGTACCTCGTACGAAAAACGACAAAATATTCCTTTCATATCTTTTAATAAAAACTCATCGAAGGGTAAAATTGGATTTGAAAAATTTTAGATGGATGGAAATAACATTACATATTGAGGAAACATGGATGTGGATGATAAAATACATCCCAGTAAATTCCAAAGTATAAACAATCTCGGATAAAAATGAGATTGTGATATTTCCTTTACCTTAGGTCCGATTTGCTTCGTAAGTGTCTGAACCTCCTGTATAATGGTTTAAATAATTTCATTGACTTATTTAAGAATCATACTGATTGTTATGATATCATATATGGTTCACTTATGACTTTATATTACCCGTTCTTTTGTAAATTCCATGTTAAAGAGCGTTTTGGGTAAAATTGTTTCATTTGTCGTCCGTGTTTTGACTTGTAATTATTCATATGATTACTTAGATAATGATTAGTTAATTCTAGAATATAAAAAATGATTTATATATAATATATATTCAGAATATACATATATATAATAAATCAGTAAATGGAAAGAAATACACCGTTCATGGAGACGGTAGGCCGTATGTAGGCATGAACGCTGTTTTCGTTTCCTTATTGAGTTGAATGGAATTAAGTAGATGACATACATATATATACACATAAATCCAGTATCAATATTATGTCATATATTTCATGATTACTTATTATATGTACTTTATAATCATTCATGAATGGTTAAAGTGGAGAATGAATCTCATCGCGTCGTGGAGACGGTAGTCCATACGTACGCACGAGCGATGATATCAGTCTCATGATTGTGGGACTGTATTGGAGTGTATGTATACTATTTCAGAATAAATATCACTTTAAAATAATCATATATAGTTATTATTCACACCATTATACCCGTCCAAGTAATGTGGTGGTGGAAAATATATTTCACAACGGCGTGGAGACGGTATTTCGTACGTACGCACGCGCAGTGATTTCGTTTTCCGTAGGATGGATAGATGGTGAAATAGGGTTGTTTCATACTTATAATAACATATAAGTATATTAGTGATACTGATGTTATTACTTCATAATGAAACAACCTAATAAGAAGAAGTGGAAGAAGAAATAAAATTGAATGAATCGGTAACGGACATTACCTCTTCTTTGAAGCGCCTCTTTGAGATCTCCTTTTAGGGCACTAAAATTGGTCTTTGAGGAAGACCAGAACCTCTAGGATGTTTCTAGGGAAGTGGAGAAGAGAATTTTTCAGGGTTTGTTCGATCTTGAAGGCTCAAATTTGTGTGAGGAAGAGAGGGAGGAGGTGCCCTTTTATAAGGGAGGAGAGGGGCTCCTTTGGAAAACTAAAAATATTATTTTATTATAAAGTCATATTCTGTTTTAAATTGCTCAAAATTGATTTATTTTGAAGATAAGGTGGGGATGGGTTGAAATACTCTCATACAATAGAATTTAGACAAATTTAGGTTCTTATTTTAACCTTATCATTTAGATTTAACATTAAGTTAAATAATTTTACTTTTACCGTGTCTTCTTGTGTTCTTATACTATAAGGTTAATAAACTTACCATAACAAGACAAAAGAACCCCAAGTTGTTTATTATTAATATATATAACCTTATATAAGTCATTTGGCCGAGCCTTATATTTTTAGGAATAAAATAACAATTAATAATATAATATATGTTTTAAAAACTATTTTATGTCAATTTTGACACTATTTGGAAATTGATTTTTGTGAAAATCATAACATAATGATTAGTTCAAAAAAGGTTAATTAAATCAATAATAAAATGTCATATTAACCTATAAAATTAGTGTAATTCATAAAAAGTCTCAAATTATATTTATTTGGGTATTTATAATATCAATTATTATAATTTTTCACTATTATGGTAATTACTGCATCATCATTGTGTCATAAATTAATTTATTTATTTAATGTCTAAAAATTATATATAAAATATCATTATGTAAGAAATATTATTATCTTTCTAATGAATATTTACAATCGAATTTATCGTATGTATAACACTATATTAAAAATGTTTTAGTAAATAAACTTTGATTTTAACTCTTTTAACTCTTCTTTGAATTAAATAATAATAAATGTCCTAATCTAATCCAAGTGGGCCTAAATGGTCATATGTTATTTCTAAGGTTTTTTTTGGTCGAATTACACTTATCCAATAGAATTAGGACATGTGTTAGGGTAATAATAATATCATTTTAACCCTTAATTACCCTATTTACTTTTAACCGTGGTAAAAAAAGTAAAAAGTTACTATTCACCAAAAATTATTTTCATCCCATTGAACCACATTTTAATTACTGATATCAACCATGTCTCTAAGATTTTTGAAATTCCACTCACAGAAGCGGTAAAATTAAGTTTTATGAAAAATTCATTTTTTTTACTACCACTTAGTGGTTTCACTATTCATCAAAAAATGAAAGTTTCCAGAAAAATACCAAAAATTAGGCCTAAGCGATATTTGATATTATGAACTCAAAAATGATGTCTATTTTACCAAATTCAAAACATATCAGTTACATTAACTAATTTAAAAATTAATTCCCGTTGTCAAAACAAATGGCGTGTTTTTAAGAGATAATAACTATCAAAAGATTGACACTTGTTTATAACTGGTTTAAATGTGAAATTACATCCAATGACCAAAATTGTATTAAATTGTAAAAATATATTCTAAATATACTTTAAAACCACTCAAATTAATAATTTATCACTATTAAATATTTCGATTAAAAAAGTTGTTTTTAATTAATATTTAGTAATTTTAACTATTCATCAGAATATGAAAGTTATCCGAAAAGTACCAAAATTTCACCTTAGGCTAAATTCGATACTCCGAATCCAAAAATGAAGTCCATTTTGAGAGATAAAATTTCTAAAATTTTAAAAGGTGGTTATTACTATTCATAACGGCTAGTTTTAATAATATTTTAATAGCATATCGTTGTTTAGTGAACCTCGGTATTGCATACTACACACGCTATCGAGGAAGGTCGCGATTGCGTGTAATGAAAGGAGAGTCAAGGATCCGTGTTGAGAAAGCTCCTTTTGGTGTAGCGTACAACACAAGACATTAATGAAATTAAAAAGAATATTTTTCATTAAATCTCGGGGTGTTACATTGAATCGTATGATTTGCATGAAGTAGAGAATGACAGTTGAAGAAGAAGAAAAAGTGCAAGGGATTGGAATTCTGAGATGGCCTTGAACTTCACATTGCTGAAGAAGAGTTGCTAAAGAAGGCAAATCACAGAAATTAAAGTAGGTGATTGTGCTTATTGACAAAGCAATCAATGACACACAAATTTGTTGGAAAAAGAGATTTCATAGTGGAATGTCGAGTTCAAGGGCTGTGGTTAATGTTCCATGTTTGATTCAAGAATGTATACAAAGGAATGTATGATCCAGAGGTGGTAAAAAAAGAGCAGATACAAGGTGGCGCTGTTTTCCAGTGTTTGCCAAATTTTTGTGCCTCAAAATTGAAAAATGGAGAAAAGTGTTTTTGGAAAAGAGACTTGCGCACCATTGACCAGAAGGAGAGGAAACTTGTGTGCCAGATGTTTTTCAAGATTAGAACATGGAAAAATAGAAAAGGGATAAGGGCCGCACAAGTTTTGGGGTGGTCGCGCAAGTCACCTGCGTGCCGAGAAGGGACTTGCGCGCTAGTGCCTACAAGGTTTGGAAACTTGTGCACCTATTGTTCTTCCTAATCAGAACTTCAAAATATGGAAAAGGAAAGAGGTTCATGCAAGTATTGGTTGGGTCGCGCAAGTGAGAAACGCGATAGAGGATAAGGCGGATGAGTTGTGCGCTGGGACCTACGCGCTAAGGGAAGACTTGCGCGCCTCCGTGCAGGGTATCCGAATGCCTATAAATAGAGGAGCGCCCCTCCCCATTCGGTACGGAGTTCAAGACATAGATATTGTTCAATATCTCGTCGTGCAGGTGGTTTAGCCGTGCAAGTGGTAGTTGGGTCATCCAAGTAGAAGCTGCGTGCCTATTGTTGGCTGCGCGCCCAAGGCGGTTTCGGAGAGGAAGGAAGTGAGTCGCGCAGGATTGATGTTGAAGGAGGCGGTGTCGCACAGGTGGGTTGGTGATACCTACACGCCAGTTTGGACTTGCGCACCAAAGACTTGCACGCCATATTGGGACTTGTGCGCCAGGCTTGTTGAAGAGCACCGGGTGCTGTTTTAGTACGCCCGTCTTTTTGGAGTTGCACGAAAGCCAGAAGATTGCTCGATACTTTCAGTGAAACAGATAATGTATTCATTTGTGAAGACGGAAGTGTAGTGAACAATTTGGTTTTATGAAGAGAAGTGGTACTGCACAAACATGACTGGTGTTTGACACCCTCGTTGTGCTTTGCGAAGAGAAGAACGGTTCGTGCAACTAAACTCAGATCTGCACAGAAATTGGGGAATATATCAATACACTCTGGTGTCAGTATTGGGAATCAAAGGAAGAGAAGAAGAAGATTTAGTACATTTAGTTATTTCACTAAAGAAGAAGATTGAATACAAAAGAGCATCAACTCAGTACTTTGATGAAAGCATTGTCTCATGCTGAACATGAGACAAAGACTTCAATGCAAATCTATTGAAGAGAACTTCCTGTCTATAACCTGAGTGTGACTTCAGCAAGGGAAGTGAGCCTGGGGGAGTCAACGGGAGTGACCCGAGGGACACTGTGAGCTATCCTTGAACCCTTTGTAAAGGCAGTGAGCCTGGGACAGAGTGACTATTCTCGAATCTTTGTAATCCACATCTAGGGAAGATTAGTGGAATTTGGTACGACCGACGACTTGTTGGTGTATGCTCCTTGGACGTAGCCCTTAGTGGTGAACCAAGTAAAAATTGTTGTGTCATCTCTTTGCATGTGAATGTTTCATTACCGATCATATCCATCACACATGTTTAACTAGTTCCTACCAATGTGGGAACAAGATCCACAACTTTAAAAAGAAAAATTTGACACCCTGATTCACCCCTCCCCTCTCAGGGTGTCCCGGGTTCCTATATATAGTTCATATTTTGAGTCCCCAACCAAGCATGAAAATAGAAAAAAACCATTTTAAGGTGTCCTAAAAGGTAATTAATTAACTAATATTAAATTATAGTACAAATAAGATGAAATGTAGTTTCCTAAGAGGGTGTAACCTAAAACATATAACAATTAGAATAATGGGGGGAGGGGTGATTTGATTTAATTTGAGAAAACTAAAAAAAAATTGAAAGAAAAAAATTGACTGATTCATGTGATTGAACAGTTGATTGGTTCAAGGGTTTTCTCACCAATTTCTATTTTTAATATCCTAATATTAAATTTAATAAAATTTGATCAATGGTAGAATTAACAATCACTTATTCTCCCATCAATGGTGTCAACGAGTATGATTTTTAAATCAATAGTTATCACTTCAAATTGATTCTCCATTCCATGGGTGTGGAATACAAATAATGATCTCCCACAACAATACTTATGTGACACCCAATCTGGTGAAAGAACCATTAATAATTCCTTGAATGATACACTATATTTTAAACTTATATTAAAAATTACTCAACAATTCTCCATAAACCCTACCCATTCCATCATATATGATCATGATAAAGTGGAGGGAGGAAATAATTTATTACCCCAAATAGTAAATAGTGAATTAAATACCAAAAAAACACAATCACATTAAATTAAAAATATCAACCTTAGAAACTAATATCACGTAAAAATATAACATTTTTATTAATAAACATACTCAAGCCTAAGCAAAAGGTTCTCCCCTTTTCCTAATCCCTAAAATATTTTTCCCCACTATGTGTAGGGTTATAACCATGAATGTATAAATATACATTACAAAACTTGAAAAAAATAGACTCCATGAAACTATACTATCTATATAATATAGGGAATAATAATTTAAATAGTAGTAGAATCAACTGGATTTTTTTGAATGGGGATGAATTCCTCACGTTCAAGGGATGGGTAGTCGTAAAATTCAACAAGATATAAAAATGTTTTTATTTATCATTGAATTATTCCCAGTGATCTTCTCTAAGTGGAATCAATATATATTATTATTTTAATACCCCCATGATATTTATATTTTCAAACTATATTTCTAATAAATCCATGTGATCTATTGAAGATATGGAAATATCTTAATTGTGAAGACAAGGAGATGCATTCCATGTTATAAAAACTATACTTCCACTATGAATAACATTGGTTGTACAAAGATAATATAAATCTTCTCTAAGTATAAATCCTTACATAATATTCTAATAATATTACATATGATTATAATTTTTTAGTGTAAATGTTGAAAATACTATGCATATATCTTATACATGAAGAAAAGCTTCTGTTTGCCTCTAATTCTAAAAAAATATTTCATATATTATATAGGCTAAGGAAAATATGTTACATATAATTTAGAGGAAAAAAAATATATTAAAAATGCTCCCCAAAATCATTATGTATTAAAAAATATATTAACCACCACATAGGAGTCCTAGTACTTCATATCCAATGACTAAGATGAAGATATTACACATGCTCAATCTAAAGGGAAAATATTTCATATGAGGAGAATTTCTTATTTATCTTTCCAAGGATATTATTTATGAAGAGTTAATTTACATATATAATGGAATATTTATTATGTATGATATTAAGATCATATTTATTAGTTTCAAGATCTTTCACATTACCCAAAAGGTTACACATCCTAGTCATTTCCTCTTTTTCATGATTCCATTTCACAAGTCCTCTAGAAGTTAACCATGTTGATTATGATTTTTCAAAAAACCTCTAAAAGTTTCTACCAAATCTTTCTATATTCATCCTAAAAAACATTCAACATCTATAATAATCATCTTATTTATGATTCAAATCATTTTATTTCCAAAATTCATCTATGTGAAATATTCATCTTCGAGAACATGATAATTATTGAGGTTATCTTTTTAGGAACAATGTTTTTAATTAAAATTATTATAAAAGAAAAATCAAAGTATTTATCAGTATATATCAATTTATTTTATTCCAAAATTATATTAATCAATTGAATTCACAATTCATACATTTAAATAAATATTCCAAAAATCCAATGAAATGATACTTTAATGATATTTTTTTTCAAAATTAATTAGTTATTAAACACAAGGGAATAAAATGAATTGAATTTCAAAAAATATATTGAAATTTTCACCTATGTAAATTCCAATACACTCAAAAATTTTAATCCTAGATAAGTGAACATAAACAATATCACAAAAGAAAAATTCAAAACACCTTCCATTCCAAGTCCCTACCCCAAAATCCATGTCACTCAAGATTATCATACTGCAAATATGTTCTGAATTCAATTTTATCTACATGGTAAATTTAATTAATTTCCACTTGATTCAACCTCCCACACACATTTATGACAACCTACATAGAAGAATTTCTCTCATCACTCAAGAATGAATTTCATGAAAGTTTTTTATCATTCCAAACACATATAGGGGTCACCATAGTTTAAAATAGTTTCTAAATCTACCCATATAGAGTCATGTTATTATGTTTTTCATGAGGAATTTTTGTGACTTATTTATTTACAATGGGTGGAAATGTTTATTTTGAAACTTTTAAAGGAAGAATAAGAAGGTTCAGTTCTATTAGGAACAAAAATAATGATTTCTTATTTCCATTAAAGGATAGTGTCCGTACTCACTACCATTTTAAAAATATTCACCTAAAAAAACCTGTTTTATTTTTATGGAAGGTTTTAAAATTCAAAACGTTTAGTGGTAATAAATTTCAATATTACACTACCTTTAATTACTTTTTGTATTTGTTTTTCAATTCCATGTTTTGGAAACATATTTATTTTTAAGGAAGAGAGAATTAATTGATTTTATAATAGTAGTGTTGACTTCTTGGCCAACTTTTAAAGGATAATTGTTTCATTATATATTTCCCATACATTCTCCTAAAAAATATTTATTTTAAAAAATGACCAAAATAGATTAATGGTATGATATATTATTTTAAAAACACCCACCAAACTTAATTTCCACCAGAATCATGAAAATAATTCAAGAGTAGTTTAAAAACGTATTTGAGGTTTATAATGTGGTTTCTTATTAAAAAAATTAAAGGTTTATAGGGGAATAGAAGGGAAATATGTTAATGATGTACCAAGATAAAATTTTATTGTGTAAAAATAGACTTTTATCCAAAATAACACCTCAATAATTCCCAACACAAGATCCTTAATTATATAAAGTTTTTAATATAATAATTAATTTTTTTGGTTAATCAAGAACAAATTGGATCTATTAAAAAATGTGGTTATTTTTAAGAATATGTAAAAAATTATTTACAATACTCTATGGTAATAAATATAAATATTGGATAGTATTTCATTGCATGAGATTCAAAATCCAGTGTTGAATTTCAGGAATTTAAAAAACATTAAATACAAAAATAAGTTTATTTTAGTATTTATCTATGTTGAGTTTTCAGGAGGTAAATCTGTTACTCACAATTGATATTGGTTCCAAACTTACAAAGGTATGTAATTTTAGCTTAATATGTTTCAAAAATACACAAAAGAGGAAAATCACATAAAAAATTGAAATTTCTACAAAACTACAAGAGTTTACTCTCCCCCACACTTAAATGTTTCCATTTACTCAATTAATTATAAAAAAATGTAATTTTGAGATTATTTAAAACAATTAAAATAATATATAAGGATAAATATGGGTACAACCTAGGGGTTTACTATTATGAGGACTGTGGTTGTGCGATTTACTCCACTGGTTTTTGTAGTATATTTCCAAAGTACTTCTCTAAATGGTATCTAATAATAGCTAATGGTTTTTTATCCTTATTTTATGATCATTATAGAACTATATGGTTATAAATTAGTGATAGTAAATTATCCTTCACATTTGGAACAAATTTTAACTAGCATTAATTTAATCTTGAATTCTAAATATACACTTTTTTTATTTGCTTGAATAAATGGAATGTGGGTGGTGTAGGTGGGGGGATTTATTTTTATAAAAATAATAAAAAATAAATAATTAAATATAGAAAAGGATATTATGATATACTATATAAATGTGATAATATCAAAGAAAATCATCACAAAAAACTAAAATAATGAAATTAAGTGAATGTGTATTGAAAAAATAAACATGGAAAGTAAATAGAGAAAGGACACATTGATTACAGAGTTCAAAAATAGAAACAAAGTTGTTCCTACATCTCTTATCCTCAAGAAGGATTGATAGGTTATATAATTTCTTTATTTTAATGAAAACCAACAACTAAAAAATTTATTTATTTTTTATAGGGAAAAGAGACCAGTAACCCTTGGTTTTAATTGGAACCATGAAGAAAAGAAATATTTGATTGATTTTGAATAAAGAATAAATAAACCATTATTGAGATGTAGGCTAAAAACATATGGTTTTACTATTTGGAAATATTTCTACAATGATTTATTAAATATCACTAAAAGATATGAAGTCAAAATAGAGAGAGAGAGATATTGTAACAGATATAGAGGGATATAATGATTTATACCACAAAGAATAAAGTCTCAAGAAGAAATATAAATCAGCCATAAATAAAAAATATATAAAACACAGAAAGATGATGGCACTAGAATAAGTTGATGAAGATTACACCTTTGGATGGCTCTATTTATTGATCACAATTACCATGATTTTTGTTTTATTTAATTTTTACTAGGAATGTATGGTAAGGATGGAACTTTGAATCACTTTGGATAATGAGGAATAATCCCTAATAATTCGATATTTCAGATAATTTAGTTTATATTGTATATAAATTAGATGATGAAAAAATTCTCCCTTGTCAGCCTTTTATAGCCTTCAAGGATGATAAAGTGGTCCAAGGTTAAGCCAAGCATTTAGGAGCTGAGTGAGAGAACTTTTTATCATTATTAATGTTTACCCATATGGTCTTCCTTGATGCCATTGGATACCCAATAACCTTTATTGGATAGCTAGTAGACTACATGGGGATTTCTATATAATGTCCATTACCACTGGTCAGTTTATGGGACTATACCGGCTAGCCGGTGGGACTTTTAGAGATCTATAGGTTCTTCCCCATATTGTGATCTACTTAGTTTCTCCTGGTACATATTTCTTTGAAAATATTTCTTTAAAACCACTATAATATTACTAAATTATGACTTACTTTATGTTATTATAACTTAATAGAAACACAATAATTACACTTGAAAAAAAATGAAACAAGTTAAAAATAAGTTAATGTGTTTGTGATCATTAAAAAAATTACACTAGAGGTATGAAAATCATATCCTTTTGATGATAAAAATCCTCATAAGGAAGAAGGAAAGGATAAAAAATAAAGAGTTACCAAATAAATGATGAAACCATGTGTCCCCCTTTGTGATACTTAAAAACAAAGTTCTCACCCTTTATGAAACATAATTTTAAAACATATATTGTTTTAATTTTTTTTCCTATATCAAAAAATTATCCCCCATCTAGATTATCAAAAATGGAATTTCAATGCTGGAGGGTTAGAGAATAAATTTAATATGAAGAGATAAAGGATAATTTCAAAACAAACTTTATTAATCATAAATACGAATATTTAAATTCCCCTTAAGAAAATTATGAGAATTAATTGGAGGAGATTATATAAACTATCATGATTTAATATAATAAGAGATAAACAATTAAACTTATTAAGCCATATAGAAATTAATAATTTAGCTCAATCTCAAGATAATAAAATAAAAATAAATAAAAACAAAACTCCTTCAAAAGTATAAACTTTTGAAAACATTTATTTTTTAACCATGTATAAATATATTCAAAGAATTTAAAAAATATTTTTGATAAATTAGAGGATCATGACAAGATATATATAATTAAAATATACTTTTAGTAGAATATTTCACATTATTTATTTTATTATAAAACATTATTAGATGAGAGTGAGGAGAAAATAAAAATATCATTAAAATAAACCCCCTAAATAAAAATATAAATCATTTAGAAACATAATTCTTATTGAATTCCAAATTCATCCAATTGATTATTTTTTTAATAGACTCCATGTCATAGATCAGTTAAGGTATGATGGAAAATCCTTGTAATATATTAATTTTCTTTGAAATTTGGTAACCTTATGGGTCTGATAGTGTTAAAATAAGATTATTCAAGAATAGAAATAAGTTATTTTCCTCAAACACCGGTTTATAAGGATTTAGGGACACAAATATGCTTATATTTTGGAGTAATATTGAAATAAAGTTTGATATATTTTGGGGTTACATATCTTGTGTTTTACAATCACATTCATATATAATATTTCCATACATATTAATTTTTTTAAATTTATGTTGAGTAATAAATTTCACAAAAGTAGTGGTTTTTGAATAATTTTCATTGTTATTATAAAAACCAAAACCATAATTATTTATATTAACATATTGAGAATCAAGGATCATGTTTTGATTTTTTTAACCTTTGATGAATTTAGAATAAGATATTTGAGATCCTTGATTTCAGTTTTAAAAACATCTACATATGGTTGATTATTTAATTTTAAAATCAAATCATATTTTCGTCTTTAAAATAATATCATTTGAATTTAAATATTATTTTCTCTTTTCATTTAGAATATTGAAATTAGAATGAATTTTTAATAAATATTTTAAATTTTATTGATAATAATTTTAAAGATCCTTATAGGTTTAAGGAATTGAAGAGAAATAATAAGTGGAATATGTGGTAGAAGTAGATTGATAAGGATAATGAGATATGGGAGTACTAACATTGTTACCTTCCTAAAGATGTTCCATTAGTAATTTTGGACTTGAGTTTCTTGAGGATGTTCAATCATCTCTATCACCACATGTTTATACTTTTAAATATTTCTTACCTTTGTTATTATATTTTAAACTCTTTTTATATATATGACATTCCATTATCATATGTCCTTTTTTATTGAATTCATAACATGTAACTTATAGAACATTAATTGGATCTTTATTTTTCGATCTTCAAGATGATTTTTTATTTTTAGATGTTTTTACAACATTTTGAAAAGATTTTAAAGTTCTACTTCATCATTAGTATCACTTTTTTAAGAATCACCATTTTTGATTTATTTATAACCAATTTAATCCTTAATTTCCATGTATTACATTCCTTGTTTTGTTAGATGGAATTTCATCTTTATCTAAAATGTCATTGAGGATCCAATTAGTTCCTAAACCACCATATTTTTTATGACCTTTGATTCTTGGATCACCATTACTTTGGTATCTCATGAACTAGGTAAGACAAATAAGATTTTATTCATGAAAATTTATATAAACAAGTCATCATGGAGTGATTTTCTACCATAAAAAATGTTTTGGAAATGACTAAAAATGCAAGTAATAGATAAATATAAATTCATCGATAAAAGTTCAAAATATTTATGATACATATATAATATAGTGTTCTTTACATTATTCTTTCTTTCAGGTTCAATTTATAATAATTTCTATATCTCATTGGAATATTTAAAATTAGATTTTATATTGAATTAATTTTTATCTAAAAAACAATTTAATGAATTCATCACTTTATTATTAAGTTGAAAATTCAAAATATATTTAGGATTCTATTTTTATTTAGGTCATTTAGTTAGTGCATACTCATTGATTATGATTTTCCAAATGGGACAAATAAACTAACAAGAAAGTTTAACATTTAATTATTTCAATAGAGGAGTAATTTGAACCACAAAACAAAGGATCATGTTTATAAGAGGTCAATTCCATTTTAAATTGAACTTTGAAAATTGGTAAAAATTTTAAAATCAAAATACAATTTTGGAAATAATTTTTTGGAGAAAAAACAAAAATAATCCATCAATGCTAAATGATGGCATCTGAGAATAAAAAGAAGGGATGAATTTACTTTTTTAAAAATCAAAGAGAATAAATAAATATATTCTTTAAAAGACATAATTATACAATACAAGCATGGAACAATATCAAAGTAATGCCTAGTGGAAATTAAAATAAGTTTATTAAGTTAAAGAGTTATAGAAAAGTAAATGTATAAAGTAAATAGAGAAGGTAAAACATGATGATAGAGTTCAGATATAGCACAAAAAGATTCCCCTGCATCTATTCTCCTAAAGAATACTTGAGAGTGTATATAACCCCATGGTTTTAATAGAAAACATGAACAAAATAAGTCCCTTTATTCTTAATAGAAAAATTAAAAAACGAACCCATGGGCTTAACGAGAACTAATGATCAAACAAAAAATCCTTTCATTTTGAAAAAATAAGCAAGAAACCAATGATAAAAAAGAGGTATAAAAGTTATAGTTTTCCTTTTGGGAGAAATCATTACACTATTATCTCAAATATCTCTAAAATATAATTAGAATAATGAAGGTAAGAGTGAGAGAGAGATTTCAATTGAGATAGAGGGTTCCAAGGCATTATACAACAAAGAAAATAGGATCATGAAGAAACTTAAATAGGGAAAAAAGGAAGAAAATATATAACAAATAAATTTTATGGTTATTAATGATGTTGATGAAGACTGTAACAACACAAGATTTTAAAAATAAAACTATGTTTGATAGAGAATACGACCTGAAATACTGATCCTAAATGAACCATTACAATTTAAATATGATTTTTATAACGATGATGTTAAATTGGTTGGTATAATAATTATTAAATAATTTATGAAATATATATAAATATCATACTCAATATAAATATATTGACAAATTCTTTAGAAATAACCACTCAATTTTTAATTAATACATTTTATTCTTCAAAAAATATATTTTCTTTAAAAATTATTTTTTTGAGAAGATATTATAATTAATATATTGAATTTTTTTAAAATTTATTTGATAAAATTAAATTCATTTTTAAATAATCATATTAAAATTATCATAGGTTGATTTTTTGAGATTTTTCTGATGTATCACCCCCTATTTTATGTTATTAACCCTTTATATATGTATTTTAAGAATATAAAGTTATTGGGTTATATTTTGAGAGGTCTGGGGGAGTTTTGGATGTTTTTAGGGATTTTTTTGAGGGTAACCATTTTTGAATGTTGAGTATAAGCTGTAAATAACCTTCTTGGAAAGTATTCAAATCAAATATTTGGCATGAGGTAGGCACACAATTAGTTCCATAGTTTGGAAAAACTTCGAAACCAACCAGTAGAAACCCTAAGAAGTTGGATAGAGGGGTTTATCATGGTTTTAACACTATTGGTCTAACCATGTCATCCAAACATGAGAGGGGTGTTTGGAGGTAGTGGCTAACACATGGTTAGTGCACAATTTTTCTAATCATGCACTGTTAAAAAAATATCCATATTTTGTGGATATAACTTGGTTTATCCCCTTTGTGGCTCATTTCCCCCCAAATATGAATCTAACTTGAAATCCACTCTTTCCAATGGATAGAGATACCCTTTCACTTAATAAGTGAGTGATCCGTAGGTGAATATTGGTGCATTACAGGGCAGATTCCTTGGTAAGTTCTTGTTCTAGGTGGGTTTACTTAGATTTATTCTTTTCTCCACTCTTGGAATCATAAATCTAATCTTTTGTGGATATATTCATGTTTTTAATAAAAATCATGATGATTTATAGTTTTTTTTATTTTAGGGAAGATGATATAAGGATGGTTTATGAAGTTTCAAGTTGGGTTTTTTGTGTTTTGTTCTGTTCTTTGTTTTCACCAATGTTTGAGAGGTAGGTGTGTTAACACTAAACTACAACTAGTTAGAACTTGAAGTATTTATTTTAAATTGTTTTAATTTATTGAATTTATTGTAAAATTTTTGTGAAAATCTTGATGGAAACCCTATTTAGTGTTGGTTTGTGAAATTGTGGATTTTTTTTTGTGGAAAGTGCAATTGGTGACATAATTTTAAAATGATGATTTTAATATTGTTTATTTGTTTTGATTTATGAAAAAATGTGTGTAAAAAATGTTTTAAATAAAAGGATTATTTTATTTTAATGGTTTGGAAAAATTAGTTTGGCATGGTATTTGGCAGAAAGGGTTGTAATGTGTTCATTTTCATTTATGTGACCCTGTGTAAGGGGTGTGTGCTATTAGGGAACTTGGTATATTATTATATTTTAAGGAATTGGTAGTTCGATGAGAGACCTTCCATGGGAATAGAACTATCACCTGGGGATGCATGTGTGGTTGTATGGAATCGAATGGGTTATACCAAGTATATTTGAGAAATGATTCTAAAATTTTGTTTTATTACTTTCCCTTGAAATTGTTTTGGTATGAAAAAATGTTTCTTAGAAATGGGATTGGATTTGATATAAACTAATTTAAGATTTTTAAACTATTTTAGATAAATATGATAAATTGTTATATCTAGTGGTGTGAGTTGGTAAGTCATTGGGGAAATCCTACTGAGTTTTATACTCACCCACCTACATGGGAAATTTGGTGTTCTTGCAGATGTTTCATATCAAGACACAGGTAATGGAAAATTATTTCAGTTCTTTATTAATGCATCGTTATTGTATGGGAATTTATTATTAAGTTGGATCTAGGAGCATGTTGGAAGCTGTGTAGTATATGTTTTCAGAGTCATTGGATTTTTTTAGTTTAGTTTCCACTTTGTACTCTTATATCGGGGTTTTTTTATTTATACTTTGAGTTGTATTACAATGTACTCATGCTTCTTATAGTGGTTGTTGGTCTGTGGTTATCTTGTCCTGGTTGTTTTCTTTTCAAAGGGAACCCCCAATTATTTATGATTCCCTTATCATTTATTTCCATCCATTGGTGTCATGAGGATTTCACCTAAGGCCTAGTAAAGTGACATATCCTTCGCAAGACAATGGGTTTGGAGTGGGATGTTACATATGAAATGACTAATTTTTTAGTGAATAGAGAAAACTATCAATATTTCAAATACTATCATTTATTTTTATTAGATAAATAAATTTAAAAGTTCTATTATATTTTTATTTTATATTAAAGTTACAAATGAACCATTTTATTTATAATAATATAATTAATTACATTTGAATCAGTAATTTTTAGGATTTTGGTAAATTTTATTTTTTATGCTAAAAAATGCTGTTTTTTGAAAAGTGTTTTTATGTGCATAAATTTTACCAATTTTAATAAAATAAAATAACACATAATATGAATGTAAGAACCAAGATCTTCATTTCTGGTATGAATCTTGATTTCGGGTGTTTTTGAGGAAAAAAAGATTTGGAAAATTTTTAAGTACACACCGTGTACTCTTGAGTACATGTTGTATACGCAGTTGTTGCTGGTAGCCATGTACTGGACATGTAATAGCTGAATACATGGCCATGTGGACCACCTAAAGTGCGGTCTGGTTGTGTCTAGTACACAACATGCACATTAAATGAACAAGCTATGCGCTTTTCATTTTATTTTACTAATCGAACCAGGGTCACATATCATCTATAAAATTTGATTGTTCTTCCCTTGTCTCATACAAGAGATTGATGTATGGATGAGAATATTCAAGTTCATACTATTCCTCCATCTGAGCTCTAGTTGAGACTCTGCGGGGTGCGTTTGATTCCCACCAGTGAGTTCTCTCTTTCCCTAGAGTATCTCTTCCTAATTTATCCTCTCTCTCAAGTTATTCAAGGATGAATATTTTTACCTTTTTATTGATCTACAACATTCTAGGATAATTCAAGGACTAACAGTCAAGAGTGTTCTTTGTATAACATTGAGGTAGGTGGTTTTTTTTCTTTCGGAGTTTGTCTTTGAGATATATATCCCTAAGTGTCGATAACCCATGATTTGAGTATTTTTTGTTAAGGAATAGATCCCTGTTATCATCTACCTTAGATTGATTGATATATTAAGGGGTTTAATTGATATATTATTCTAAATTTCATGTTTAGGGGACAACACATGGGTGTGTTTACTTTTTTGAATTTTTATGACCATTTGGTCTAGTTTGCCTTTGAGGCATACCGTGTTTCCTTTCCTTGCTTGTTGGGTTGGAATTGATTTATTATTGCTACTTGTTAAATGCTTATGGTATTAATTGTAGATTCTTAGACTTGTAGTAGTTGAGATTACTTTAGGCTACTAGATATCGTTTGTGTATGATTCTATTACACAGGGCTGTAAGAACCGGGTGTAGTTAGACCATTGGGGGAATTAATGTTGTGGGATTCAACAGAGTGTCAGTTATATTTACATTAAGAGACCATAGGGGGGGGGGGGGGGTTGATAGTTAGTGCTACCTCAAAGTGTCTATAGTATACCATTATGATACCACATGGGGAATGGACATTGAGTGCTTCTTCATAGAGTCAGTATTTTATCGTTAAAAGACCACAAGGGGAATTAATGGTGAGTGCTTCTTCCGAGAGTCTTTATTTTGTGAGACCAAAGGGGTTATACTATGTGGGAATTCATATAGGGTCATTATATCTTATTGATTTGATGATATGTTGAACCAGAGGGGTTATAATATGAAAACTTTCTCATAGGGTTGCTTGTGAATGATTGATTGATTGTGATGAGCCTGCCAAGCTGAAGCACAATATTTTACTCGGTCTTACATGATTGTTAGATGGTTTTCTGAGACATCTGATTTTTTATTACATAGGGGATAAAGAGATTAGGTTAGATCCTAGGGTTTTCATTATTCAATATTTTGAATAATTTATAAATGTAAATGAATGTATTTGAAAACTGTAGGATTGTTTACTTTTGAGTACTTCCTTGGTTATTGATTCATTTTCCATTTTTCCAGCTATATATATTCACTGATAGTTAGGAAATGATCTTTTGGTGGTTGCCTACAGGGATTCACCTCACACCCTGTTTGGGTCAATTATTTTGGGCCCAAACAGATTATATGGTTGTTGGTATAGATAAGGGAAAGCGTCCTTCTACATCGGGTACTTGATTGTTGTTAGAGCTGGAGAGCACGAGGCCAAGCTGAGGCTTGCGATGCTGTTGTAGTTATTTTTGGTTTTTAGTAATTTGGTATTAGTATTTTATTTATAGCATTGTGACTTATTTGGATGCTTTCCTAGATACTTATGACATACATCATTATTTATAAATATGCTACATTTTTTCATACTGCCAGTCTTCCATTGTTTACTTTGTCGTATAGTATTACTACTTCCAATATTATTTACTATTTATTTCCATTATGTTACTATACCTATGAGGGCATATTTTCCCAACTATCAAAACTAAGGCCATCTGTGCTAGTCGGTAGCCTCTATCATTTGGAGAAATGCGCTTCAGGCCATGTGACCAACATGGTATGTGACACCTTCTTGAGGCACCCCGAACCGGGATGTTACAAAGTGGTATAAGAGTGGTTTCTTTTCTACTTTATCATAATGTTTTAAGCCTATATATAGGTGTAGGAAGGAATAGGTAGTTGGTTATAAGGAGTTCTCGAGAGTAGCTATCCCGTGTACATGGAAAAGCCAAGTTACCTCGAATATTGCAATTTATTTTCTAGTTTTTCAATTGTTACTCTTGATTTGATTTCACAATTGGGTGATACACATGTTTTGTGCTTTTATCATTGATATTATTGAGGTTATATTTCTAGTTAAACCTGATTATATTAGGTTATTCCATCTCATGCATCATATAGGCAATTGATAGGGATCACATGTCATGCATTCTTGTTGTTCCATTTAGTGTGAATTACTAATTGTATGCTATTGTGATAGATGTTGTGCTATATATACTTGTTGTTGTGATAGATTCCACGATATAATACCTTATATTTTGATAGGGTATTGGAATATTCCATGTTTCAATTGGATGGATGCCAATCTTTGGTCCCTAATGTGTTATGGTCCCTCTTGGATCAGAAATTGGCATATCATGTTTTAACTTTAATTGAATTTTGTCAAGTTATGATGTGAATAAGGATTCCAAACAATGATTCACAGAAGTATGGGATCTCATGGGTTATAATTTTTCATTCCTTGGATGAAATGTTAATTTTTAAAGGGTTGCTAAGAAGTTTCAGAGGCTTACTATCCGGAAACCCAGACAAAAAGACATGTGGTGTTGTGAACACACGCCATGTGTTCTTTTGTTCTGGAGGGAAATTTTTTTATTAAGTACAAGACATGTAGTCTTTAACTATGTATATGATTGTCTGAGTAGAGACCCAGGGTTGGAAAACATTGGTAGAACATGTTTTCACTAAAGGAAAATTGAAATTTCGTGGCGATTTCTGAAAACCACCACTAAATTGCGTGTCGGGAAACTACTTACGGTAGTTAAAGAATTTTAGCAGTTGTTTATGGAAACTGTTGTAGTTGGAACATTTTTGTGGTGGTTATTTTGTTTTCATGACAGTTTTTCCAGGTAGGGGATTACTTTTTTTATCAGAGTTAAAACCACCACTAAAAAAAAGTAATGGCCTGCCGGGACAAACCGCCGTGACAAACAATATAACCGCCGCGAAAAAAGCGCGGACGATGGGTGACTGGAGCATTGGTTAGAACCGCCACTAAATTTAATACCATATCGGAGGTTAAAAACATTGCTAATAAAAAAATATCGACATTTTTTGGTGGTTAAAACTGCCACTAAATATACCTTTTACAGTTAGTAGTGGTTAAAACTACCACTAAAGAGCTTATTTACAAAAAAAAGATCCTGTTTCTGGTTCCCCTTTACCAGTGCCCTAAAAAATCATTCCAAGAATACCAAAACACCAATAGAATACATACTACAGTGAATATGAAAATATATTCTTAATTAACCACAACCAAATGCATCGTTCAGTGAGTAAAGGAATGCAGATAAACATATCACATGGCATAATCCTAGTATCAAATAAAATGTAGTGTTGAATTTATAAGTTTACCTCTATCCTATTCTTATACCACTTTCCCATTTCAATTTCATCTTCCAGTTAATTTGAATTCTTTAACCTCTTGTATAACTCAATTTTTTTTAATGTAGGTTTATCAATATCTCTATCATTAGACACCCAATTCAGGATCTGAAAGAAGCATTGGATAGCTCAACGTAAGGCAAACCCCACTCATACATCCTATTTTAGTTTCCCATTGGATATTTTGTGTTTTATAGGAATAGGCACAATTTTCATACAATCATGGAACTAAACCATTTCTCATATTTCTCCCAAAAATCTTGAAATATGAAGCTGATATTAGGAGAGGCGTCATCTATTACCTTTAGGTTGGTAGTCACATTGTTTTCCCTTTAGGGTTCGATGTTTCCTAATTAAGCCACTATGTCGTACACCATATTTGGTCAAACATCTCTTTTTAAGTGATTTATTTATTTAAAATTGACCATTAAAGACTCATATGTACTAGTTGATCCTTGATTGGATGTCCACATGTTTTGTGCAACTTATAGGGTCACCCATTGGGTAATATAGGTGAAATGGGACAATATGATTTTTTTTCAAATGTTGGTACTCCCACATATCTTTTTGAATTGTTCATGAATTTAATATCCCTTTATATATTATTATTTGATAGAACCCAAGGCATCAATCAGGTGTTTTGACCACTTATAGTTGGAATTTCTAAAGTGGGAAATTTCATAGATTAACATTTCACCATATAAGTGACTCCATTGAGATTATATATTGGTTTCCCATATTTTAATGAATTAAATGAGTTAAATGTAACTGATAATGTGAAATGGATAATTAACGACAAGTTTCCTTTATTAAAATAAATCAATTGGTTTTAAATGGAATGATTCCAAGTTATTGTAATGTCATACTCTTGATTTATGATTTATAAAATGATTCATATGAATTGTAATATTTTAAATGGGAATTGAATATGGATAAAGATATGAATAAGTGGTTATTCCTTATCTATTATGACATAAATTATTATGACTTTATTATGTATATGGTGTATATAGAATATATGGATGTGAGTTAATTCCCCTTACTAGTTATATTTAATATAAGTCTTTATAGAGGTTGGGGTATGATGGTATGAGATTGTTGAGCAAGGGGGTATCAAAATTCCTTACATTAGGTGTTGAGCATTGCGTACCACAAAAATGTTACTATATAAGTATTGTGATTTACTCACCACATTCCTTGACTAGAATTTTGACCTAATGGCACACTCAACACCCCATGTGTTGTTTCATGTCATCTCTCACTCTATTGGGATATAGGGCTTGTACCCAATTACATGAGCACATAGGCTCGTTAGACTGGTTAGGGATGTCTGAGTTATGATATGGTCTATTCATCATCATTATTATAAGTATATGGCTACATACATCTTCACATACCTTGGAAATATTGGTGGATGAAATATATATAAACTATATATATTACTATTATATATATAGTATCTATTTAGTTTTCTATTCCATCTATGTGTCGATAAATTTTAACCGTCCTACAGTCCTTTAGGAACATGATTGGGTGGTTATTTATTTATTCCTTAGATACTAAAAAGATGTGGGGTGTAGTATATTGGTTGTAGACCATTTATCAAGGGAATAATGATGTGGTAATATTTTATTGGGATTAATTTATGTTGGTGTTATGTGTGGAATTATTATAAATGAAACATAACATAGGAATGAGGTAAAATAATCTCTCGCTTGGGTTATTACATTTGGAATTATTATACTTGACATTGATGATCTAAAAAAGGTAAAATCATCTCTCCCATGGATAAGGTTTCCTAATTTTTTATGAGTGATGGATCAGGTTCAAGTATCATATTTGTTTCACTCATGTGATTTCTTTAGAAAAGGAGTCTTTAGTGTGGTTTCCTTAGAAGGAATAGAATCTGGATCCTAATATATTGTCACTCCCATTATGCATCCTAGTTATTTATATGTGAAGAATATAATACAATTGATCAGGAACATTCCTTTAAAGGGAAGAGTGTCTCGTGAAGGGGGTTGATATATTCTATCAAGGAATATGGATGCTTATAATAAATTATTTGTGATAGGGTAGTTGATGTTATGAATGGTATGTAACTGATCATGTAGTCTATTTAACATTTTTCTAGGGAAATGGGTTCTAGAGAATCTACTGGGAGCTTCCCATTGGAATGTCATGCCTACTAATATAATGGACACTTTCATTCACACTTCCTGACTATTCTTTGAGGCCACTTTGGAAATGGTGGGAAAACCCCATTTCAGACAGTGTAGCAAAATTTCCCTTAATCTCATATCAGTATCTATGGATTCCAACTATTTTTTTGAAATTTTGGATACTAGGGTTATGCCACACTAAAGGGTGATATATGTTAAACATGTTAGCAAGACACACATTCTCATCCCTTGGGATTGATACAAGAGCATAACTAATAAGTACTTGTTAGAAATGGAAATGTAGTGGTAAATGCATTAGGCTAGAAAATGTAGGATAAGTTATTATAATGAAAAAACTAATTTAGGAAAAATGATTCATAAAAAATGAATAATCACAATAAAGAGTCAATATATATGGTGCATACCACACTCAAGAAATCAAGACATAAAACTAAACATTAGAAATAAATAAAATACATAAAAGGAAACATGATAAATCAAGAAAATGTTAGGTCATGAAAATGTTTGGAGGCAACTATGTTCCACACATGATACATATAAAAACCGACTGTTACAATATTTTTCCACATATCCAAAATACTAATAATCACTGTCTGATGATGAATAGATATCATCACCCTCTCTACCTCCATCTCCACTTCCTAATACCACCTGTAAGAACATTAAATTGAAAATTAAATAGTGTTGCATATTTATATTTAAAATTAAAACCAATAAAAGTTTGAAAACAAAATTATTTTTGATTTTTTGTGATTTACCTACTCACCATAAGTTGATGCAATACCACCCGGGGGACATCTATTCATATGCTCACGTATATTAGTCAATGATTTCTACAAAGAAGATATCTGAGCCCCCTGGTATTGAATTGTGTTTTATAGAGATACAATATCTCTATGAGTATCTATGGGTATGGACTGAATAAAACTAGGAGTAGATACAGATACAATCCAAGATGTCCTGCCAAAGACCTCAGATGGTATGGGTCCCAAACCCATCCCGCACACTCTACCAGGATGCTCCTTTCCAAGGACTTTAGCAACCGGGTCATCCTGGGAGACTGCGTAGGACTGCCCAGGATTAGCATCCCATATTTCATTAATTTTTACCTATAAATCTAATATCAATACATATTAACATAGTTAAAATTGATAATAAGTTATTATAATGAAAAAAATGAGTTCATACCCCAACTTCTTTGGCAGGCTCATTAACAAAACTTCCATCAGATTTTTTTGTGAACATCCAACCACACATTAGTTCAGGATGCTTGGTGCCCTAAACTCTATGACTACATTAAAAAAAGATAAATCAATAATTTATTATATTAAGTAGATAATATTGTATTATAAATATTTAAACTAATTAAAAGATAACCAAAGTCGATCGACTTCTAGAAAAGAATTTTGACCCCACAGTGTGAGGGATGACTTTCTTAGCATAGCTTGATGCATTATTTATTGAGAGATCAAAAAATAAATAAAATTAAATTTAATAGTAATGTATTAAATAACATATCCTCTTCATATACATGTATAAATTTAAAATGAGGTTAATATAATAATATATATTTAAATACCATATGCTTCTCATCACGATGTATGTCAACAAAAACATTCCACTATTATTTGGGTACCCCATTACGAAGCTTATCATACATTTGTTGGAAGGTCAATGAAGTATTTTTGACATCGCTCCACAATCTCCACTTTAGGTCTTTCCATTTATTACCAAACTTTTTCAACATTTACTTTAGTGCTATCACATCAGCAACTGTAAGGTGGAAAAACATATGTATACAAAAATTCATTTTGAACATATTAATAACATGACATTCAATTACACTATAATATATTATAATTACCATTATTTGGGAATAAAAAACTTCATTTTCCAACTTGGAGGCATATTTCTCTAATCATCATAAAAAATAGGAAGGGAAATGGGCTCCGCTGCTAGATGGCCTAGAATTTGGCCAAGTAATCCCATAGCGTCATCCGTAGGGACCCTATATGAATCAAATGGGATAACTATCTTCTATCCATTCATATTCCAAACATCTTTACTTTTTATATTTTTTTTCACAATTTCATTTTTTCATCTTTAATGATCAATAAATTAGTATAAAAAAGTGCAATAAATTTATTTATATTAAAATTTGTACCAGTAACAGTGACCCTTTAGTGTGCTCATGATGAACTAGAAGTGGCGCCCCGCCGCCTCGCTGCAGAGGCTGCTGAAGGGGGAGTCACCAAATTAGATTCTAAAGGTATGATCATAGAGGGTGTGAGAGATGGTGTAGGGGGAGATGGTGCAAGGGGGTAGGTAGCTGGTGTCTCAGATGCCGTAGGGAGGGAGATAGATGGATAATCATATGTCACAATAGTAGATGAAATAGTATATCACTTCCTCCTTGGAATTACTATCATTTTATCTAATAAAATTAAGTTCAGAATGTATATTTAAGAAAAATATTCAGAAAAAAAATTTAATAATGATAATAGATGCCCAATACAAACAAACAAAATATTTATAACAATGATAATGAATGACTTCACAAATTAAATAAGTGATTGCTTAATGAATACATAATTGTATATACAATCATTTTCCCCTTCAATCATTTTAGTTTCTTGCTCCATTACTTCATCCACTTCATTCATCCTTTCTAGACTAATATTTTCAATATTAGGATGGAAAAATAATTCTGCTTCTTGTTATTGATGAGATTCAATTTTAGAGGTGAAATCTTCCACTTCATCACACATATCATACAAATCTCTTTGTATTATGTGAGCGACAACACTCCACCCTTCATCCACAACATCATTCACATAATATACCATTTTTTTGAAATGATAAGATATATGGATCATGAAGTTCACGATCACCAATATCCATCAAGAGAGAGAGAGGTTTATAGAAGTAAATTGCAAGGAATATCTTTTGACACCTCTGATAATATCAACCCAATTTCATTTGAATAAAACAACTAAAAAATGTTTGTGGTAGTTTAATTAATTAATATCAATCATCTTTCCATAGTATCCCACTTCAAAAAATGTAAATATACCACTATTAAATGTTTTCAATCCCCTTTCTCGATAGACTATATGAAATCTAAAGCCATTCATGCTGTAAGCGTCGAACTTTCTAACTTGTTTTAGAGGACCTCGAGCAAGAAAATTCAAATCTTCTGACAAATCTGCTCAAGTATCAATATTTATGATCTAAAAAAATAAATATACTTTATTATATTTAGAAAATATATGTGTCAAACTAATATTAGTATTTATTACAACATTTGTGAACTTACACATCGTGAAAACCATTCTACAAGCTCTTTATTAACAAATTTCATTATATCTTTCTCATTTCATGTTCATCCTCTCATTCATCTCTTTGTTTGTATCCTCAACTCTTCAATAAATGGATCTGTAATTTCACTATTCAGAAGCACATATCTATATGCCTGTAATAATTCTAATTCTGTCAGTGTCACATTTTAGGTCCTCCTAAATGATCATCCAATAACAGGAAATATTTTTGATTTATAATATATTTGAGATTGAGTCGATGTGTCATAAACACGTCCAACTCTATTGAATATTTTCCCAATATCATCCAATTATCTAGAATAAAAGGTAAGTCACTCCTCAGCCAAACAACCTCTAGCAATAGAGGATTATAGTTGAGCTTTATTTCTCACATATGATTTGAAATACCCAAGATATATGTGAAATAAAATAAATATAATTATAAATTACATTAAGTGAAAAAAATTATTTACATAACTAAAAAACATTTAAATAATGTATCTCGCAATTGGATACATCCATCGATAATGAACAGGGCTTCCTAATTTAGCTTCCTCAACCAAATGCACAGTTAAATGCATCATGATAGTAAAAAATAATGGAGGAAAGATCATATCCATTGCACAAAGGGTAAATACAAACCACTCTTAGAGTTTTTCAAGATTAAATAGATGTAGATATTTCTCACATAGTTGTCTAAAAAATGTGCAGAATTGGAGTACAACAGCAGTAACTTTTTCAGGTAATAATTTACGCAATGCCAATTGTAGTAACTGTTGTAACAAAATATGTGAATCATGACTTTTCAATCCATATAACATATGATTATTCAAGTCAACACACCTCAATAAATTTCTTGAATACCCATCATATACCTTCACATTATTTAAAAATCGAAGGAATGTATCTTTATCCCTATTTTTCATTTCAAAAATTTTTGGAGCATACTATTCATTCTCATATGGTCATAGATCACATTTTATGTTCGTTACTTGTAATTATTTACGATCATTGAGATGATACTTTGACTTTCCATGCTCATTAAGAAATGTGAAAATTAAATTATCACATACATTCTTCTCAATATGCATCACATCAAGATTATGCCACAAAAAATTAAATTCCCAATATGAAAGTTTAAAGAATATACTATTTTTCTTCCGTTGTTGTGTTCTGATTTCACTTGACGATGCACTTCGAACCCATTTACTGCTATCATTCAAATGATGAACCTTCCCAAATTCTATTTCAACATTTTCAAGTTGTGTCAATATTTCATAACCAGTTAAAAAATTTGGAGGTGGTCTACGATCAACAAAACAATTAAATTTTTATATATTCTGCTGAAATATATGAGATGCATTGAGAAATCATTGATGGCACAAGAAGCACCATTTTCTAATGTGAGTTAGCTTTTTGGGATCAAAATAAAAGTCACAAGAAAGACAAGGCAATCCTGTGTAAATGTTCTAACCAGATAAATTCCCAAGCCTAGGGAAGTCACTAATGGTCCACATTAAAGCATCATGCATTTTGAAAACTCTTTTAGAAGAAGCATCAAATGTCTCAACACCGTTGCTCCATAATCCCTGTAATTCTTCAATAAAAGGCTGAAGGTATACATCAATATAATTTCTAGGTATTTGTTTTCTAGGAATAATCATCAAAATTATAAAATATGTTTATTTCATAAACATCCACGGAGGCATATTATAAGGGATCAAAACAACTAGCCAAATGCTATAATTGGTACTCAAAATCCCAAATGGGTTGAATCCATTGGCAGCCAATCCCAATCAAACATTCCTAGGATCGGCTGAGAAATATTTATGTAATTAATCAAATGACTTCCACGATTTTGAATCTCATGGATGTCTCATTAACCCATCATTGTAATTATCTACAAAATGACAATTAATGTGTTCTTTGGTTTTCGATGACATGAATAATCTTTGCAATCAAAGATTTAAAGGAATGTAATGCAAAAACTTTGAAGGTGTGTTCCCTTTATTCTTCTTCATGAATGTATGTTAATTCATACTTCCAATATCACCCATTGACTTCCATCTAGAATAAGATTTTTTTTTCAATTCTGTCTACTTGAATCCTCTCGCTAATAAAGCATATAATCATTGGGACACACATGTATTTTTGTATAATTTAGAACAGGCCTGTTGACAACATTTTTCATATCATAAAAAGACTTTGGGATTTTTGCTTCAGGAAGTGAATCACACAACCATTCCAATATCATGGAAATTTCCTTATTTGTAATTCCACATAGACATTTGATATGGTACAACATTAGCAGAAAAGAAATCTTTGAATATTTCAAACATCGACTATAAAAATCTTGATTTCCATCGTCAACTAAATCATGAAACATATTTTCCTCAGTGAAGTTTTATCTTACATTTGTCTCCACAAAATCAAGAGGATGAACCAATGATATGTTATAATCTTAATATGGTTGTGTTAGAGTCTCAAAAACATCACTTGTCATGTCGAAATTTTTAACACCCTCATCAGGTTGTTCTATTATGTTTTAATGTTGAAAGTGGTGTCTTGTAGTGCTGAATGCATCATTTATGAGGTTTTTCACTTCATTTTCCATTGTCGACAAAGTTGGGAGCTCATTATGTAGATTAACATCAGTTCTAAACCTTTCTATAATGTTCAATTATCCATGCCAAATCCAACACAAATATTGACTAGGGAATTGATTCAATATTAAATGTTCATAAACTTAATCTCTCTTCAACCATCTTCTAAATTTACATTTAGGACATAGAAATATTTTTCTCCCTTCAACAGATCAATTGCAAATTTCCAAATATAAAAACTCTTTCAAACCCTTAACATACTGAGGTGTGTTCCCCAGTAATGTGATCAAGCTTTTATCCATGTATATCACAATGTACCTACAAAATATTAAAAAAAATTAAAACACATATTTTCTACTAAATAGGGAATGTGATTCATATATACTAGATGAAAAAATATATAAATATGTTACATAAAGTTTTCTTATATAAATACATATGGTAAATCACCCACTAGAAAACCAAATCATGCAAATTAAAAAGATCCATAAAAGAAGACGAGAAAAAGGATCCCATCCCTGTAGTTTTTTGTATGTCATGCTCCACCAAAATAGATGGAAAAACTAATGATGCCATTACTTTGATATCACTTAGGTAAGGTCTTGGTAAATCATATAATAATTGAATAGAAGTTAGGAATATTAAATGGTAACAAACTCTTATATTAAATTAGTTGCCTAAAATTAGGATTCAAAGAGTTGGGTATAGTTTGGGGTTGATAATTTTAGAACGTGTGGGGTATCATGGTGAAGTGTTATGGGTAGCAACAAGTTGTGACCCTACATGGGATTAAAATTTTCAGATTTGGGGTGGATCATGGAACATAAATGGGGGTTGAAATATAATGTGTACCTCTGCCAGAAATAAATTATAGTTATCCCTGTGATGTTTTCCTTTTAGTATCTAAATATATAGGTAAGTATACAATGTATTATTTGACCCATTGGTGGGTAGTGGAATAACAAGGATATGAAAAATCCATGTCTTCTTTAATATATAGAGGTTGGGTTGTCTTCTTTGTTTCTCTTTGTCCTAGTGTGGACTGTCTTGGCATGGTAGTGATGTCTTACTATGACAATGGAAATTGATTAAAATACAAGGTTTGAATTGGATGATATTGTGAAATGTAGAAAGGTAAAGTTGAAGCATCCATTTGTAAACTCTTTTGAGGGTGTTACTAGTAAGAGAAAATGTGGCCCATGTTAATTATAAATTAATCTTGATGGATTCATGAGACTTGATCACATGTCATGATAGAAGTACATGTAATCTAAAATGACCAAACATATACACTAGTGTAAGATTATGAAAACATAATATAGCGAGTCGTTAACATCCTAACTACCATATCTCATGAAAGAGTAACTAAAAGATCACCCATTGAACACAAAAAATCAAATACACATCAATTCCATAATTTACATAAACTAATTGATCACAAATTCCCCCAAAAATATCATCACCACAAAATCCAAAAAGATCATACATCATCAATTCACCAAACCAACCAAGTTATATGGGGAAATATACCAAAAAAACAGACATATAAAAACATAATACAACATTTAAAGAAAAAAAATAATGATTTACACTCTATTTAGAGTTTGGAAAATATCCAAGAATAATATAAGGAAATCCAAGGAGATTAATACACATTCATAAATATTTTTTATAACTACTAACGTTATTAATGCGAACAACAAAATTTATCTTTTTAATAGAATTTATTTATTTCAAACCTCACCACTTTTAAAATAAATATAATTTTTTTTTCACTTCTAAATTGACCATTTCTAGATGTATAGTCTAAAATGGTCTGATATAATTTTATAAATAAATCACCGACTAATTTTAAAACTAATATATATTTTATATTTCATAAGGAAATCATCTAATTTCAAATATAATTCACAATAAAAAAATATGTATTATAAAAAATTCTTGATTTATCATTTCAATCTAAATACATCTTTAATTATATAGTCCTTTTTGAAAAACCATACTATTTAAAAAAATAACACATAAAAAAGGCACACAATAAATCCAATCAAAATCCAATCCCCCTCAAAAATCACAAGGACTACATCAGATCATTTCCCTTTTGTATGAAATATTCCAATGACCCTATAATTAAGCGGTCTAAGTAAAAAATCCAAATGGGGTGAAAATTTATACTAGAACCGATCACATGGTTTGATGGGATAGAAGTTATTCATGAATTATTTTTTAAAACATATCTAATTGATTGAGTTTAGTCGCTGTCCCATTTATTAGGTTGTGTATACAAAACTGGTTCCACTGATCCCATTTCCATTTTCACCATAAATCCAAGGAAACCCCTATGAAACACAATAAAATTAAAATTAGGATCTATACACCATAATAGGTAATAAATATGAATTTTCAAATTCAATATTCAAATCTCGACAACCCATAGTGGCTGAAGTTCCATCATAATGTGTGGTGGTCAAGAACTCGCTAATAAACTACTTCCAGAGTCCCAACAATAAAACTAAAAAAATAAAACCCTAATGCACCCATATAAAAATATATTTCATTTAGAAGTTGGGTCCCTTTTGGGAAATCAATGTTCTGATACCATTTTTAATGAACCTACCCGGGATGATTTAATATGTTACCCAAACCAATTTTATATAAGGGATAATGGGAATTCTTGATAACTATAGGATATAAAAAAACTCAGGTGTATCAATTCTATGAACCTTAGAATGGTATAAAACTTATATGGTAATAATAAACTAAATATGAATATATTAAAAATAATAATTACAATTCTAAGAATTGGAATTCCTTGCAAATGAAAAAATCTTAAATGAAATAGATGAATAATAAAATAGATAATTATTAAACAAAAATTTTTCCTAAAAAATAAAAACCAATTACATATAATAGAAGTAGATATTACACCTAGGAAAAATGGCCAATACAACATACCAAGGGAAAATATAAATGGAACCTGAATAGATCCTGCATCACCTCTAATGAACCACATCCACTAAATATACACCACTCATCCATAAATGGTCCAAACTACAAATCAATGAATAAAAAATAACCATGAACCTAAAGGAAAAACCTAAGATCAATATACATCGAGATGTGTATGTATGGTGGAACTAAACATTCCATGTGGTATCTACCTATGGAATCTTGGAAATTACTTTTATAAAACATTTAATATATTCTAGTTTGAACTAAAATATTAATATAGATCTTTGACCTCCATGTAAAAATTAAACCATGTCATAATTCATTTTATGATATTAAAACACCCATAATTTCTAATTTAAAACATGGGTTGAAAAACTCACTTTCATTATACATTATGAAACATGAGAAAGAGTTCCTTTAAAATTATGGTTAAAAATCCAAGTCGTATAATCACCCCACTTTTGATAACACATTAAAAAAAGATCTATTATACAAAAACCAATAGGATTTCAATTTAATAACTCAATTCCCAAACCATTATATAATGTATTTTGAAAATAAACCAAAGGTGAAGTCAATGGAAAATAAAATCAATATCTTGCACCATGGTATCTAGAACAGAAAATAAAATAATATCAGACACTCATTGGTTTCTCAAAATTTTCAACAAGTGGATAAAAATAATTCACAAAATTAGATACCCTAAAATGAATAAAAATAAATATATCATCTTGGGGAACTCACTAGGTATAAATTACCATACTAGGAAGTCGAGCTAGGGCTTCAGGGGGTTGGCGGAGATGGGCGGGGAGGTGCGCTGATGGGCGTTGGGGCACACATATGTGTGGAGAGTTCACCAGTGACACTGGTGGGGATCTGATCTGGGGTTCGGGTCTCACCGGGGGGAGAAGGCGGCATCGTGGGGGTCGGGGCTCACCGAGGTTGAGGAGATAAGGTGGCTTCATTGGGGTCAGGGATCACTGGGGCTGGGGGGATAAGGCGGCGTCGCATGGGTCGGGGGGAGAAGGGGGGTCGGGGTAAGGTGGTGGGTGGAAGCATCAACACTGTAAAAAAGGGGTTTAGGGGTGGTTTTTAATAAACCGCCGCTAAACCATTTTAAAAAAAGGATGATTTACAGTTTTTAAAACCTTTTTTAAAGGTGATTTATGTTGTAGAGTGTGTGCTGGGTGTACATTCTGTGTCCTGTTCTTACACGCTGTATAGAGTTGACTGTGTCTCCGACTGTGTGACTAACGACATGGGTGGTTAGAACATAAGTGGTATATGTTGTGTGTAGGGTGAACATGTTGTGTAGTGTTACCCAGGATAGAACCATGTGGTTTATCCATGTTCAAGAACTCTGGAAGGAGGGAAAGATTCAAGTACACACCGTGTCACAAGAGGAACACACCATGTATAGGGTTGTTACACAACTAGGTTTGGAAAAAGTACATGCCCATGTGGAACCCTAAAGGAACATGCCATTTGGAGTTCATACATGTTGTGTAACCCTGTTTTTTTTTTCTCTTGTTCCTTTCTTACTCTTATAAGTTTTATTACTTGATAATATTGAACTAAGGTGTATGCTTGACCTTGCAGAGTAATGCCACCAAGACGTCCTCTGGTTTTATGCCAAATACTGGGTGAGGATCAGACACTAGAAATGGTAGATCAAGGACTACCAGTATATCCTTACATTGTGCCTATCATGGTACCAAATGTTATATTGGAAAAAGGTGCTGATGCACAGTAATTAGAAGGCTTCATGAGGTTTATGCAGACCTTACAAGGAGCACCACATACTACCTTGTCTATAGTAGATTTAATGTAGGGTTTTTAGTAGTAGCATCCTCCAACATTATAAGGGGATGGAGGACCTCAGGCTATAGAGGCTTTGTTAGAATCCATGTTGTCTATCTTCAAGCATCTCGAGACACCTCCTGAGAGGAGGATGAAACTTGCAACCTACATGCTTTGAGACTCCTCCAAGAGATTGTGGGATGTGATATCACAGGTGGGAAGCCAATGATTTATGGATTGGGATGAGTTCCGACAGACCTTCTATGACTATTTCTACCCAGAGACCTTGAGGGCTGACCGAGCATGAGAGTTCATGGATCTGGAAGAGGGTACTATTTTAGTCATGAAGTATTACTATTGCTTCATAGAGCTGCAGTGCTTCACTCCCATTCTAGGGGAGGGTGATGAGTTATTTCTGGCCAGGAAGTTTGAGGATGGTCTCAGACATGACATATGATCCCAGGTGAACATATTAATATTGAATTAGTTTTCTTATATATTTAACCTAGTGCTGATAACTGAGTATAATTTGTGGGAGTTTGGAGTAGTGAACCAGGGTGGTTTGACAACTAGAGTTGGTATTCCTCTGACTGATAGTGGGAAACGCCATAGGGAGTCTACGTGTGAAGATCCGTGTAGATAGAATAATCCTTCAGGTAGCATAGTGGTATGCTACCAGTTTGGTAAGAGTAGGCAAACAAGACCCCAAGGACCGAGAGACCCAGTCGAATGTTAATATTGCAGAAATATGGGCCATATTCATCATTTTTTTGGTTTTTATCACCAACATCTAGTGATAGGAGTTATGATATGAATCCACATTTTGGGGAAAGACCAAAAGTTTCTCATCAGTATGGGAAATAGAGTTTGTCCGGCTGTTTAGGCCTAGGTGGAGGTCATGGATATGGTATCCAGTCTACAGACTTTCAGCGAAAACATGTGGGATCAACTCAGGGTAATAAGGTAGGGTCACAGGGCTGTAGTACAGGTCAAACTTTTGTAGTGGAGCAGACCCAACAAGAGTAGGATCCTAGATTCTCTATAGTTAGAGGTATGATTTTAGTTGCCTCAGTTTTAGATTCTGTTCTTTTTGATATAGAGGCTTCCCATAGTTTTATATCTATTTCCACTGTGGAGATCTTTGGGCTCTGTATCTTTACCTCAAAGGATGTTATGATGCTAGACACACCATTAAGGATAAGAATGGCTAGTGCACATCAGTGCAAGGAGTTCCCTCTTGAGGTTGGTGGGTGTCAGTTCTTATGGGACCTCTATGTATTAGAGATGACACGATTCATTGTCATTCTCAGAATGGATTGGTTAATCTCTTTACAGGACTTTGTTGACTGTTATCGACGTAGGGTGAGTTTCACATTACCATAGGGTGGGTACTTTCTACACATGGGCAAGTGGGATTTCCATAAGAGCATAACTATACCCAAGTATCATGGGTTGGGATGAGTTATAGCTCAGATTGCAAGTTTATATCTAGATGACCAGGGGAATTCATAGATGGAATTTCCTCTAATGGTGGATCATTTCAGATATGTCTTTCCAGATGGATTTTCAAGTTTACCTCCAGAGCGAGAGGTAGATTTTTACAATGAGCTTGTTCCAAGAGTGGAACCAGTGTCCATTCCTAATTAAAGGATGACTACACCTGTTAGATCCACTAGGTCGAATACCCTGAGGGGGGGGGGGGGTGAATCTAGGTATGGTAGATTAAAACTTTCTCCCTTTTGGATCTTATTTTTTTGTTAGAAAAAACTCAATTCTCTCTTCCTCCTATGGAAATATATATATACTGATATGAAATCATGCATAGGACACATAAACTTTTACTTGGTTCACCCTCACTGGGATATGTCCATGGATCATACAATGATAATGTGCTGATGTACCAAAATCAATATGGATCACGACCAATAATGAGTAAAATTTTTAGGATAGATCATCTATGCCTAGGCTCACTGCCTTTATAAAGTTTAGGGTTTGCTCACTGCATTCCCAATGGTTACTATATATGCCTCTTTCTATGGCTCACTGTCGATTGAAAGAGTCACCATATTCCTCTTTCTTCACTCACTACTCTTGGTAAGGAATCCACTCATAGTTTATTGGCTTGTAGGTAAAACACAGTTTATGGACCTGTAGGTCCCTTCATTTTCATGAATCCCTGCATCCTCAACTATAGGTAGATTCTCTGTTGATGTTCTGTTTTTACCCATAGATGAAGTCCCCCTTCCCAAGTACTTCTAGGCATCGGAAAATACTTTCGCAAACTGAATTAAAGCTCTCACAAGATTCCTTGTGAAAATAACAAACCATATTATCCACTATGTACTGTGTAGTGGGTTTGGTAGGTTAGACACCTCATTCGTGTACTTATTCTGCCGCTATGAACTAACCATCATCTGCGAACAATATACGGCTTCGCGATCAGATACCACTAACACATACTAACTCCGTAAACCTCCTCTACAAACTCCCTCCTATCCACGAACTATTCCCTATTCATGGACTGCTTTCACTTCCACATATTGAACCCCCCCTCCACATATCTCTTTAGGAATTATCCCAATTGCGTACCAGAGATTCCTCCTCCGCGAACTAAGTCTTAAGCGAATTCAACTTCCCCCTTAAATCCTTCAGTGAAATTTCATCTCTACAAACCACTATATCCTTCGTGGGATTATCCTTCACGAACTTCCTTCAGACTTTTATGAAATCCCAGAGAAAAAACGAGTACTATAATGATGCTTTATATCCACAGTAAACAATTGGATTATCATTTCTTATATATGAAAATATACCCACTTAATCCACAGAATAAAGATTTAATAAATCTTTAATCCAGCCTCCACCGCTTACCAATTCTTTTACTGTCGTGAACTGAAAGTCACTTGTGAACTGTTTTTCCACGATGTATACATACTTCCATTGTTTCTATGCATTCAATTTCTTCGTCTAATGAAAATCCATCCGTGTACCACACTGCCACTTCGTCACAAACAATTTTTGGTTTCACAGACCGTACCCGTGTACTATTCCTACAGTTCCACATACTTTCCCTAAAATAGGGTATGAAGCCCATGAATTATGGAATGTGATTCTCACCTTTTTATGATTTTATTCAACATTCTTCACAACGTTCAATCCTATGAATAAATCCTTCCTTTTCCAATTAAAACTCTCAATTTTGAGCCCCAAAAATTTGGAAAACACTAAGAAACAATGCCACCTTAAAAACCTATCCTCGGAAAACACCAACCATTCTCATTTGTGGTCATCTGAATACATCAAAAAACACAATCACACTCAAAAAATCCCGAGTGAATATCTTGAGGTATTTTTTCCCAACAATCTCCCCCTTTGGGGTTGTTGACAACTCTTTTCAAAACAATTCTTTTCATTTTAATACCTTATTAAAATTCCTTCCATCTTCAACCACCATTCACTTTATACAATTAAGATAGCAATCAAGGATTTACCCAACACATACTATAAGCCCACATGAGCCATGCTCGACATGAGAAAAATAGTATAATAAAAATTTCATCAATTAATCACTTCATTTCTACCACAAATTGTTAATACCAAACTAATACCAATTGCTGATTGCTGGAAACCATCAAACACAATTCCAATGCCACTATTCTTCTTTTATCACGATCCTCAGCTATCATGATATCTATTATTTGATCAATCACTTATAGCATCGTCAAATTGAATGATCCCCCTATCTTATAGCTCTTCTATACAACATAAAATTATCTTAAACACCCCCTATATAACTATTCCATTTATTAACTTCTCCCCATGTCTTTTCTCCCCCTGGAAGTCACTTCAAGTTTGTTTGTAGTAGGGTAAAGAACACATATCAGCGCATTAGGGAATTCCACATCATACCTCGGGGGAAGGGGGACCCACATCCACACCTTTTCAAGTTCTAGAAGTCGATTGGACTCCCAGATCCAATCGATTCCTTTCAAATGCTTCTTTGGGTAAGGTCTTTGTAAAAATGTCTACAACTTGTTATTATGTAGGCACATACTCCATCTTCACAAGCCCTTGATCCACCTTATCCTTGATAAAATGATATTTGATTTCATTGTGCTTTGCTCTTGAGTGATGAACTCTATTTTTTCTCAAATTTATATCACATGAATTATTACAATGAATTACGATCGAAGATTTCACTTCAATACCATATCTTCAAGTTGTTGCTTCATCCATAATAGGTATGTTCAAGCTTGAGTAGCTACAATGTATTCAGACTTTGAGATGATTTATGAAATGCAGTATTGTTTCTTGCTTAACCAAAAAATACACAACCTTACAAGATAAAAGGCACCTCCTAACATTGATTTCCAACCATCTGTTGAACCATCCCAATCCGCATCTATATATCCCAATATTCATGGATGTTATTTATTATTATATATTAGGCCAAATTCCATTGTTCCCTTGATATATCGAATAATTATTTTTACTACAATCACGTGACTCTCTTTGGGACTGCTTTGATACCATGCCACTTAGCATGTGGAAAATACAATATCAGGCCTTATCACTATTAGGTACAACAAACTTCCAATGATTTTCCTGTATTCGGTGATATTAATTGGATTCCCTTCATCATCTCATGAAAATTTCAACTGGGTAGAAACCAGAGTCTTCATATATTTGGAATTACCCATTTCAAACCTTCTCAAAACCTCCATGGAATATTTATATTGAGAAATAAAAGTTCCATTCCTTCCTTGTTTCACTTATAATCCAAGGAAAAATGTCATCTCTCCAATCATCAACATTTCAAACTCACTTTTCATGAATTCAATAAATTGTTTACATTGTGATTCATATGATCCACCAAAGATTATGTTATCGACATAAATAATCACCATCATCCTTTGATTTTTTCTATTATTATAATAAAAATTGTAATCAACTCCACCACAGTGAAAACTGAGCTTCTTTAGATATTGATCAAGACTTGAATACCATGATATTGGGTATTGATTAAAACCATTTAAATCCTTCTTCAGTCGAAAAACTCTGTTCTAATATTTATGAATGAGAAAACCATATAGTTTCTCAATGTATAATTCTTCTTCCAAATCTCCATTCAGAAATACTGACTTGACATCCATCTAGAAAAATTTAAACTTTCTTTGCACAATTATGGCTATGAATATTATAATTGTCTCTATCCTCGCAACATGTGCGAATGTTTCATAGAAATATATACCCTCTATCCAGGGGTACCCTTTTCCAAAAAGTTGTTCTTTGTTTCAAATCACGACACTAACTTCATTCATTATGTTGCGAAAGATCCATTTTTTCCCTATGAAATTCTTGTCTTCTGGTCTCGAAACAACTTCCCACGTCTGATTTTTCCCAATTTGGTCAAGATATTAATTCATTGTATGAACCCAATTATCATCTCCATCCGCTTCATAAAAACATTTAGGCTCCAGATGTGATAGTTATGATGCTTGTTATAGAGGCTTCATCCTTCTTGTCTGCACTGGTGCTGTCTGATCACCATTTTTTCTATCAATTTCATCTTTTCTTGTTGGTATCTGGGAAGATACTGATTTATTCTCATCATCTGAGTCTTTTTATGAATCAATCTCTAGAGTTGGAGTGTCTCATGATCTGATCATATCTTCATCGCTATCCGCGTGAGTCTGATCATGTATTTTCTGAAGAATATGTTCATTTTCTACAATAGTCACATCATGATTTTCAACTATCTTTCAAAATCACTTATTGAATAATTTATATGCTTTTATTTTCTTTGAGTAGCCAAGAAATATCCTTTCATCCCCATTGGATTCAAATTTACTATGTTTCTCTTTGTTGAGGATGAAACATTTTCTTCCAAATATTCAAAAGTACTTTAATGATGGATTTTTTCCATACCATAACTCATATAGAGTCTTATCCTCTTTTGGAAAAAGTAAATCACTATTTGAATTGTATACTGTTGTCATCACTACTTCTTACTAAAATTTCTCCAGAAGGTCTTTCTCAATGAACATTGTTCTGGACATGTTGTTGATAATTTGATTTCTTCTCTCAACTAATCCATTATATTATGTAGTTCTTACTTCTGAAACTTGATGCCTTATCCCATTATTTTCAAGATAATACTTCACCTATCTATTTGTGAACTCTGTTCCATTATCTATTCGAATCATTTAGATTTTATGACCAATCATGTTTTCACATTC
This sequence comes from Viscum album, assembly GCA_963277665.1. Classification (NCBI taxonomy): domain Eukaryota; kingdom Viridiplantae; phylum Streptophyta; class Magnoliopsida; order Santalales; family Viscaceae; genus Viscum; species Viscum album. The sequence continues at coordinate 290,699,432 of OY728138.1, forward strand.
CCATCGATATCTTATAATGAAACTGAACACTTCATATTTGTGGGTGATTATTGAAACCCATGCCATTATGATATAGTAATCAATTAATATAATAGAATATCTCATCCCGTTAATACCCCTTGGGGAAATTGGCCCACACACATCAATATGAACCAACTCAAGCAGTCTCATTGACTTTTTCTCCTTCTTCTTAAATGTATTATCAATGATCTTCCTCTGTTATCATGCATCAAACAAATGAGTATGATCTCATGATAATCTAGGAATATTTAGAGATGCATCATATCTTACCAGATATTGCAAGGAAACTTGGCTTATATGCCAAAGACACTTACTATATAACTTTTTTTCTTCATCCTTGGACAGAAATCACATATCTTCTTCTCCACTTATGAGGTAGAGATTCTATTTCGTAAAATTTCCTTACAATACAATATCAACATCCTTTTCTTTGATGATACATATTTTCTTGGAAAAACTTATGGCATGTCCTGAGTCACATAATTGACTAACACTAAACAAGTTGTGACAAATCCCCTCAACAGCCAAGACATTTGCTCATCTCATGTCTTTTCCTCCAAACTTGGATTTTCCTGAACCAATAATTTTTAAGCCCTCATCATTACCAAATCTGATAATACCATCTGTATCATACCTAATTCCAATTACTAGATTCTTATTTACCATCATATGGGATGTGCATCCACCATTAGTTATCCATATCTCTATGCGATTTGATTCCTTGAATGCAATTTACTTAACCACAGCCTGCTCAAACCTTTTCTTTTTAACCCATGTCTTTGAATTCATAAATGACATGGAATGATAATCTTGATCTTCTTCAGTATATGATAGGTCAACTTCAACCTGCAGAGCTGCGAATAAATTTTGAATTTTTATCTCACATGATGATACTTTTGGCTTCTTCTTAGAAAAAAAATTCAATTTTCCTCAGCACATTCCTTATGTTTTTTATGAGCAATATCATGCCATATGTCTGAGACCCTTACACCTGAAACAATTACCATCAAACGATAACCTCTAATCCTGAACTCTATTTGACCACCTATGTTGTTCTGTTCCCTTTGGTACCTCTTTGATACATTACATAAATTTTTAGAGTGTCCCATTTTACCACAGTAATAGCATCTCATGTGAGGTTTACTCCTGTGTGGTAATGATGCACCATTAGTTGTGCCTTGGGTTTTTTGAGTCTTCTAATTTTGCTTCATACCCAAATTAGTCTTTAGTTTTGGAGTGGGTGCTTGTGGTATAATGTGAAACATAAATGCTTATTTTTTAAGATATAGTCCCATACCAGCCTTATTATTCAGAGTGGATTTGTGCTTCTGTTCAAATGTACCACTCTGTTCAAATATAATCTTCTCAATTTTCTGTATGATATTCTTTCCTAGCAGTTTATTTTGATCTTCACTTGTTCATCGCAGATTGACAACTTCTTCTTCTAGTTGTTCAATACGTTTTATTTGATCTTTTCAGTTTTAGTAAAACAATCAATTTCAATTTTCTATTATTAAATTTTAAGTTTGTACACAACCACCTTTTCATAGCATTCTGGCATTGAAGACCTCATCTTTTCAATTTCTATATTCAGATTTGAATTCTCTTCATCTTGCCGCTTCATAAAGAGTTTTTCTTCATGAACAACTTTGTTAGATTTCTTTGTCCTGTCTCTCAAAATATATATCTCTTCAAGGTAAGCTTATAATTCAGTTTGAATATCAAATCATCCATCAATTTCTATTTCTTCAATGTCATTTTCTTTTCTTGTTAAATAATTTCAAACAACTTCCACCAAAGAATCTACTTTATGATCTGTGCAGTCCTCTAACTCTTCTAACTCATAATCGTCTGAACTTTCGTCCTCTCTTGGAAGCAAATTATTCTTTTTGAAGAACTTTATATTAGTACTTCTCCTCCCTTTCTCATTTTATGAATAACTTTTTTGGGAAATTTTATCATTTTATTCATTTTCATCATCAAATTTCTTAGGACACTTTGACGAAAAATTCCCAATCTTTCCATATTGAAAGCATGCAAATGGATGTTTACCTTTGAACTTTCCTTTTCCTATTTGTAGATTAGAGGATAGAAATGACATGAAATCATCCATATTGTCATCCTCCGGACTATCTTCAATGGAGATATTCTTCATGGCCTTGAACGCCACTTCCTTTGACTTCCCTTTTCCACTGAATCATTGTTATCATTTATCATTTCATATACTACAATGGGACTATTTAGGTTATCTGGTGTCAGATCTTTAGGGTCTTTGTCTTCCAACATTGAAACATTCAGATTGAACTGTGGTGGAAGTTTCCTTAACATTCGTTTCACAATATTTATATCCTAAATGAAGTCTTCAAGACCCCGAATTTCTCCCATAATAATATTTATCCTATTGAAGAATGCATCAACATTATCGTAGGGATTAATTCTGAGATCCTCATACTTGTTCCACAGAACCTACTGCTTTGTTTCTCAAACTTTTGTGTCGCCCTCATAAATGTTTAACAAATTTTCCCACATTGAATGTGATGTTCTATAGGACATCACCTTTGTGTAAATTTCATTTGATAGGGATCCCCATAAATCATTGATCCCTTTATCATCAGCTGTCAATTCCCATATTTCATCTTCTGATAAAGCACCACTATTTATGTTAACTAATATTCCACACATATCTGCTGTGAAGAAATCCATCCCAACTGATAGGAAGAAGTGCTGCATTCAATTCTTCTATAGTTGAAAATTATTTCCATCAAATATCTAAATTACTTTAGGATTGACCACCACCATTTATTCTTCTAGGAGCGAACTATTGACTTTCAAACTTTACGTCTAATACCAATTGTTAGATTTACTAGGTCTAATATCCTCATAGGGGGGGGGGTAAATTAGGGTATGGTAGATTAAAACTTTATCCCTTTTGGATATTTTTTTGTTAGAAAGAACTAAATTTTCTCATCCTCCCATGTCAATATATAGATTGATATGAAATCATGGACATGAAACAATGATTTTTTACTTGGTTCACACTCACTGGGCTATGTCCAAGGAGCATACAACATCAATATGCCAATGTACCAAATTCAGTAAGGCCCACAACCAATAATGAGTTTAATTTTTGGGCTAGATATTCTATACCCAGGCTCACTGCATTTAAAAAGTTTAGGCTCTACTCACTGCATTCCCAAGGGTCACTCCATATGCCACTTTCTCTGGCTCATTTTTGGTGGAAATGGTCACCATCTTCCTCTTCCTTCACTCACTAATCTTGGAATTAAATCCACTCACAGTTTATCGAATTTTAGGTCAATCACAATTTATAGAAATGTAGGTCCCTTCATTTTCATGAATTCCTTCATTCTCAACTAAAGGTAGATGCTTGGTTGATGTTCCGTTTTTCCTGTAGATAAATGCCACCTTCCAAGGTGATGGTAGGTACTGGAAAATACATTTTCAAACTGATTTGAAGCTTTCAAAAGCTTTATTGTGAAAATATTGAACCACCCTATACACTGCGTACTATTTATCAAGTTTGGAACATGGAACACCTCCTTCATGTACTGCTTCTGCCGCTGTGAACTACGCTTCATCTATAGACTGTCTCTACCTTTGTGATCGTGTACCGCTACCGTGTACAGACTCCACAAACCACCTCTATAAACTCCATAATATCTTAGAATTGTTCTCTATTCACAGACAACCTTCAATTCCATGTACCAAATGTAACGACCCGAAATTTTGAATAAATCTTGTTTCCTAATTTTGTGTGTTATTTTTTTTATACTCAACAAAAATGTTTCATTTGATAACATGAGTATAATTAAAATGAGACCGTTGGGTTTTGACTGTTATATGACCATTGTTCAATATAACCGCTGGAAACTAAATGTTTTGATTATTGTCTCTAAATACAAGTAATCTTGGTTAATTATTATAGAAAGAAGATTCGATGGCCTCAACCAGTAGTCTTGGACCGATCGAAGCCCATCTAACAGAACTTGGGAAGGAGGTAGCACCACTGGGATTTTCTCTGGACCAAACCCAAGCCGAACTTCATCGTGTGAAGTTAGAACGGAATCACCTTCGCGAGAATTTCAAACTGATAGAAATTACTACTCATACGATGTTGGCCAAGCCTCCCTAGGATTCTCTCACCTTAGCACACCTTACACTTAGGTCCTATGCTGGTGTGATAAGGGGCTATGTAAGGAGACCGTAACTGCCTTGTGTAATCCTTTGTTTTAAATAAAAAATGGGATTTCTTCTTATGATAATGTTTATGAATATTCAAATAATCGGATAAATATAGTATGCATATATTTGATGAATTTTAGAAAAAAGATATTTTAAAAATGTTTATGTAAACCTTAAACAATTAAAAATGTGTAATGATTTTCAAAAAATGGTCTTCTACAATTATGTTCAGTATGAAATTTAGAGTCTAATAAGATCAACATAATTTTTGATGAATAGTAAATTATGAATAGTGATTTTATGCTTAGGATTAGTAATGTGACCAAATAGATTAGTAATCTCACTTAAAGAAAGTATTAATATATTCTAGGCACCTTGATTAAGTAACGTGATTCAATAAAATGGTTAAATAACAGTTTCATATATTATTATTCAAGTATTAGTTTTTTCGTGTGAATAGTGTTTTTTAATTAAAAATTAAATTATAAATATTTAGAAAATTATTTTTATAAAAAAGGATTTCATTTTTGAACTCAAAGCATCGATATTATGTTAAGGTAATTTTTGGGGTTTTTTCTGAAAAAATGAATTTTCGGTGAATAGTGTATTTATTTAAAAATTAAATTAAAAATATTTAGAAAAATATTTTTATAAAATTGTGTTCATTTTTGAAATCAGAGAATTGATATTTGGTTAAGGTGAAATTTTGGGATTTTTATGAGAAAGTTGAATTTTCAGTGAATAGTAAAAATGCAGTTTTAGGGTTTCGGTATGTTTAATGACATCATAACTGTGTCATGATGATTTCATGAGATATTTTATGGGTTGGCCGACCAAAGGTGATGAATTATTGTATTGGGGGCCCCATTTGGCCTAACTCCATTGGATGTACCATGGGAGGGCCCATGCTTTTGAGAAAACCACTTTTGAGGTGTCCCTTGGCCATTAATGCGTTGTCCCCTCACTTTCCCAATAAATACCAAGACATTCTCTCATAATTTCGACTCCCCACTCTCCCCCAACAAAGTTCGGGTCTCATTACCTCCCAAGGAGTCCTCCCAAGGTTCCCCTAAGCCCTCAAGGTCCCAGCCTTTGAGTTTTAAGAGTTACGTTTTAAGGTAAGGGATCCGACCTCTCTCTTCTTTTCAAGTAATCTCTTTTATGTCATTTCTTTTAAACTCCATGTTATTATGTTGGAGGATGTTATTATATATTCATATTACTTCCCTTTTCATGTTCATATGATGAGAGACCCCATATTTCTCTCATCAATTCTTTTTAAGAATGTTTAAGTGGCGCCGTTAGGCTGCCGAATTTTTAAGGGGATTCTTTCACCCTTCTCATTCCTTTCAAAGTTATACTTTCATGTCAAGTATTTCAAGTTCCTTTTTAATTATGTTGGGGTATGATATCTAAATCTATCATACTGAACTTTTATGTTCATATGATGAGATACCCTATTTTATCTCATCAATTCATTTTTGTTGAAGTTTAAGTGACGCCGTTAGGCATCTGAATTTTTAAGGGATTCTTTCACCCTTCTCGTTTTCAAGATCTATTTTCATGTCAAGTCTTTCAAGTTCCTTTTTATTATGTTGGGGTATGATCTCTAAATCTATCATACTGAAATTTTATGTTCATATGATTAGAGACCCTATTTTATCTCATCAATTCATTTTTGTTGAAGTTTAAGTGACGCCGTTAGGCTGCTGAATTTTTAAGGGATTCGTTCACCCTTCTCTTTTTCAAGTTATATTTTCTGGTCAAGTAATTCAAGTTCCTTTTCATTATGTTGGGGTATGATCTCTATATCTATCATACTGATCATTTATGAGACCCTATTTGATCTCTTCAATCCATTTTTAGAAGTTTTAAGTGACGCCGTTAGGCTGCCGAATTTTCATAAGAGAAATCTAATTTTTGTCTTCCTTCCATGTTTTTTATTTCAAATGGTATGTCCTTGAAATTTCATTACCATGTTCATGTATCCTTATTATTCTGTCCCTATACTGTTTTATGGGTAATTTATGAATGTTTTACCCATGTACCCTCTCTTTTCAATGTTTTCTAAAACCCCGAAACATAGCTGTTATGCTGCAGAATTTAATCTCAAAATGCCTCTCTCTTTTCTAAAAATTATTTTATGTTATAAAGTGAATACTCAAAGCTCTTATTTCTACAGGGGTATTAACATATATACCAAAATGTTCTATTTTAAATTCTGGGATTTACATACATGAAACCCACTATCCCCTTCCGTGGGTTTAAAGTGACGTAAAGATCATGTCCTTAAAGCAGTTTTTAAAACGTTATGATTATGAAATGAAACCAATTTATTTTATGCCATATGGGTTATTTATGAAATTTTTGATGATGATATATGTGTCTCACATGATAACAAAGGAAAATTTAAGGGTGCGCCCTGATAGCACTCCAATGCATTGGGTAATGATGTAACCACTAGGGATTAAAATTTTCACGATATCTTGGTGAATAACCTTGGTAATTTTCAAATGACACCTTGGGGATGGACCTTGGTGATATATTCATTATTTTCTATGTTAAATGATGTGGCCACATCTTAAAGTTATGAAAAATGTAATTTTTTATTATGATATGCCACATGATTTCTTTCTCATGCCTTAAAGTTATTTTTCATGACATAGTTGATGTATCTCAAGTTCACATGTTAAATGTTTCTCTTGTTCCCTTACTGAGCCTTCTGCTCACCCTTTCTTTTGATGTATGTCCCCAGGTTATGAGATTCAGTAATGATCCTAGGATGAATTTAAGGAGAAGCCTTTCAAGTGTTTAAGAAGAATGTTTTATATTGTTTTTATGTATTATTTTCCCGGTTTCCAAGACACTAAACCTTAAAGATCCTAAGTTTTGTGTAATGTAATGAAAGTTTATGTCATAAAAAGGCCGGATGCTATAGTTGGTTCAAAGGATGGTTTAGTTATTTGTGAAAATTAGGATATGAAAACTTTAGGAAGAAGCCTATAGAAATGTATATATATAGGAAATCTTCCTGGTATTTTGGTGAGTATTGAGTAAGGAGTTGCCAAGAAAATACATCCTTGTCTGGATACGAGTAGGTAGAGGTGGCTCTAGCACAAATTTACATAGGGGTAAAACCCAAAAACACCGCTTTGAGGTAGACTCAAATGGTAACTGGTACATGAAAACGGTCCTTGCTGCACTCTTGGTTACGACACTCCCGGGGGATATTCTTTGGTAAATTCATAAGCATAGTATGAACCATTATTAAAGGAACAAAGATAAAATAAAATAAATATTCACATAAGGATATATGATCATGGATAACCTAGTTTGAAACCTAGGGGATCACAAGTTAGGGTATACTTTTCTTCTACAAGTTATCCTCATATGATTTAAGTTCCTTTTCATGATTATTGGATAAGTATTTAAGCCCATAATTATACTTTCTCTTCTTAGTTAATGGTGGGAAATGGAAGAACATGTCCCAACAACCAATGTGATAGAAAATGTGACGATTTCCATATTAAAATGACAAAGATGATTAGGGGATTAAAAGATGATTATTATTTTAGAAGATGTTCACTATTTTTGGAACCTTATCTTATTGAGGTAAAGAGATTACTACGGTATTTTCTTTGAGGAGTAAAGGTTGAATTATATTTTGAAGAATCAACAAATTTAAGGTGAACTTATGGTATTATAGGTTACTTATGGAAATGATTGAACTATCTTGGGAAAATATGTTTAGGTTAGTTACTTTGGTTATAAGATGTTAGGAGTGGTTGATGTTGTTTGGAGATGAACTATGAACTATATAGTTTATCTTGGAAGACTATGTTATCAAGTCCTTCTTGTATTGGGTTTCAATATTAGTTTGGGTTATTTTGAGGAATTTTAAGGATAGTTACTTACAAAATGGTCTATGATGAACTCTGGGTAGTACCGTGGAACTTTGAAGATTTAAAAGTAGTTTCCATTCCTATGGGAATCATTCTTTTTGAAGAGTTGTTCTATCTTACCCTTTCTATTTTTGGGATAAATGTTTAAAGATAGATAGTTTTTAATTTGTGGAATACGTGATTCTCTAGAAGATTATTCTTGTGTTTTGATGAGACCAAGTAGTTTTGAATGCTCATTGTTTAGAGAAAAGATTAGTTTTGGTAGAAACTTATTAAAGGATGAAACTCTATATGAAGGTAGGTATATTTCCTTATATTTTTGTTCTATGTAGTAAATGAATCCCTCAAAATTATGAAAAGAAACGTAAAACAAAAATGTTGTTGGTTTACGTTTCCTACTGAGTAATCAAAGACCGTTTACACACATCATAAGTTTGGGATTTTCTTATGGTTAACTTTCTCCAAATCATGTTCTCTATCACTCTCCCTCAGAACTTGACCCTTTGTTTTCTCCTCCATGTCCATGTTTTCCTACATGGAATCCTAGTGTGGGTTAACTCAGGTGACCTTTGTACTTCCCTTTCTTTCTTTTAAAGTAACAGTTTTACTGACTCCTTTTCTGATGTGGGACTTTCAATGAAGTTTCAAAACCCAATTTTAAAAATTGTGAGGATGAAATTTCTTAAGGGGGGAAGATTGTAACGACCCGAAATTTTGAATAAATCTTGTTTCCTAATTTTGTGTGTTATTTATTTTATACTCAACAAAAATGTTTCATTTGATAACATGAGTATAATTAAAATTAGACCGTTGGGTTTTGACTGACCATTGGTCAATATAACTGCTGGAAACTAAACGTTTTGATTATTGTCTCTAAATACAAGTAATCTTGGTTAATTATTATAGCAAGAAGATTCGATGGCCTCACCCAGTAGTCTTGGACCGATCAAAGCCCATCTAACAGAACTTGGGAAGGAGGTAGCACCACTGGGATTTGCTCTGGACCAAACCCAAGCCGAACATCATTGTGTGAAGTTAGAACGGAATCGCCTTCGCCAGAAGTTCAAACTGATAGAAATTACTACTCGTGCGATGTTGGCCGAGCCTCCCTCGGATTCTCTCATCTTAGCACACCTTACACTTAGGTCCTATGCTGGTGTGATAAGCAGCTATATAAGGAGACCGTAACTACCTTGTGAAATCCTTTGTTTTAAATAACAAATGGGATTTCTTCTTATGATAATGTTTTTGAATTTTCAAATAACCGGATAAATATAGTATGCATATATTTGATGAATTTTAGAAAAAGGATATTTTAAAAATGTTTATGTAAACCTTAAATAATTAAAAATGTGTACTGATTTTCAAAAAATGGTCTTCTACAATTATGTTCAGTATGAAATTTAGAGTCTAATAAGATCAACTTAATTTTTGATGAATAGTTATTTTATGCTTAGGATTAGTAATGTGACCAAATATATTAGTAATCTCACTTAAAGAAAGTATTAATATAATCTAGGCACCTTGATTAAGTAATGTGATTCAATAAAATGGTTAAATAACAGTTTCATATATTATTATTCAAGTATTAGTTTTTTCAGGTGAATAGTAATTTTTAATTAAAAATTAAATTATAAATATTTTGAAAATTATTTTTATAAAATGGATTTCATTTTTGAACTCAGAGCATCGATATTATGTTAAGGAAATTTTTGAGGGTTTTTTCTGAAAAAATGAATTTTCGGTGAATAGTGTATTTATTTAAAAATTAAATTAAAAATATTTAGAAAAATATTTTTGTAAAATTGAGTTCATTTTTGAAATCATAGAATTGATATTTGGTTAAGGTGAAATTTTAGGATTTTTCTGTGAAAGTTGAATTTTCAGTGAATAGTAAAAATGAAGGTTTAGGGTTTCGGTATGTTTAATGACATCATAACTGTGTCATGATGATCTCATGAGATATTTTATGGGTTGTACGACCAAAGGTGATGAATTATTTTATTGGGGGCCCCATGTGGCCTAACTCCATTGGAAGTACCATGGGAGGGCCCATGCTTTTGAGAAAACCACTTTTGAGGTGTCCCTTGGCCATTAATGCCTTGTCCCCTCACTTTTCCTATAAATACCAAGCAATCCTCTCATACTTTCGACTCCCCACTCTCCCCCAACGAATTTATAGTCTCATTACCTCCCAAGGAGTCCTCACAAGCTTCCCCAAAGACCTCAAGGTCCCAACCTTTGCGTTTTAAGAGATGCGTTTTAAGGTAAGGGATCCGACCTCTCTCTTCTTTTCAAGAAATATCTTTTATGTCATTTCTTTTATAATACATGTTCTTATGTTGGAGGATGTTCTTATATATTCATATTACTGCCCTTTTCATGTTCATATTATGAGATACCCCATATTTCTCTCATCAATTCGTTTTAAGAATGTTTAAGTGGCGCCGTTAGGCTGCCGAATTTTTAAGGGGATTCTTTCACCCTTCTCATTCTTTTCAATGTTCTACTTTCATGTCAAGTCTTTCAAGTTCCTTTTTAATTATGTTTGGGTATGATCTCTAAATATATCATACTGAACTTTTATGTTCATATGATTAGAGACCCTATTTTATCTCATCAATTCATTTTTGTTGAAGTTTAAGTGACGCCGTTAGGCTGCCGAGTTTTTAAGGGATTCTTTCACCCTTCTCGTTTTCAAGATATATTTTCATGTCAAGTATTTCAAGTTCCTTTTTATTATATTGGGGTATGATCTCTAAATCTATAATACTTAACTTTTATGTTCATATGATGAGATACCCTATTTGATATCATCAATTCATTTTTGTTGAAGTTTAAGTGACGCCGTTAGGCTGCCGAATTTTTAAGGGATTACTTCACCCTTCTCTTTTTCATGTTATATTTTCTGGTCAAGTCTTTCAAGTTCTTTTTCATTATGTTGGGGTATGATCTCTATGTCTATCATACTGATCATTTATGAGACCCTATTTGATCTCTTCAATCCATTTTTAGATGTTTTAAGTGACGCCGTTAGGCTGCCGAATTTTCATAAGAGAAATCAAATTTTTGTCTACCTTCCATGTTTTTCATTTCAAATGGTATGTCCTTGAAATTTCATTACCATGTTCATGTATCCTTCTTATTCTATCCCTATACTGTTTTATGGGTCATTTATGAATGTTTTACCCATGTCCCCTCTCTTTTCAATGTTTTCTAAAACCCCGAAACATAGCCGTTATGCTGCAGAATTTTCATCTCAAAATGCCTCTCTCTTTTCTCAAAATTATTTTATGTTATAAAGTGAATACTCAAATCTCTTATTTATACAGGGGTATTCACCTATATACCAAAATTTTCTATTTTAAATTCTGGGATTTACATACATGAAACCCGCTCTCCCCTTCCGTGGGTTTAATGTGACGTAAAGATTATGTCTTTAAAGAAGTTTTTAAAACGTTATGATTATGAAATGAAAACAATTTATTTTATGATATATGGGTTATTTATAATTTTTTTGATGATTATATATATGGCTCACATGATAACAAAGGAAAATTTAAGGGTGCGCCCTAATAGCGCTCCAATGCATTGGGTAATGATGTAACCACTAGAGATTAAAATTTTCATGATATCTTGGTGAATAACCTTGGTAAATTTCAAATGAAACCTTGGGGATGGACCTTGGTGATATGTTCATGATTGTCTATGTTAAATGATGTAGACACATCTTAATGTTATGAAAATTTTTATTTTTTATTATGATATTCCACATGATTTCTTTCTCTTGCCTTAAAGTTCTTTTTCATGACATAGTTTATGTATCTAAAGTTCACATGTTAAATGTTTCTCTTGTTCCCTTACTGGGACTTCTGCTCACCCTTTCTTTTGATATACGTACCCAGGTTATGAGATGGAGAAATGATCCTAGGATGAATTTAAGGAGAAGCCCTTCAAGTGTTTAAGAATAATTTTTTATGTTGTTTTCATGTATTATGTTCCTGGTTTCCAAGACACTAAACCTTAAAGATCCTCAGTTTTGTGTAATATAATGAAAGTTTATGTTATAAAAAGGTGATATGTTATACCAAAGATCTCCCTCCATGTACCAATTTCATAATTTTACCACTCATGTATCATAGATTCCTCCTCTACATACCGAGTCTTAAGAAAACATAACTTTCTTCTTAAATCCTTTAGTGGAATGTTATCCTTGCAAACCACTATAGCCTTCGTGGTATTATCCCTCATGAACTTCCTTCAGACTTCGCCAAATTCTTGGAGAAAAAAAATGTTCTCTAATGATACTCAATCTCCACAGAAAAAAATTGGATTAGAATTACTTGTATAATAAAATATACCCTCTTAATTAACTGAATTGAGATTTACCAAATCCTTAATCTAACCTCCACCGCTTACAGATTATTCTACTGCCACGAACCGCAAGTCACCAGTGAACTATTTTTTCATGACGTCTGCATACTTCCTTGGTTCCTATGCAGTCTATTTCCTACTCTGATTAAAATCTATCTGTGTACCACACCAGCACTCTTCCACAAACCATTCTTGGTTTCACAAACCATATCCACGTACCGTTCCTACCACTCCATATACCGTTCCAGGAACATGGTACGCGACCCATGAATTATGGTACACAGTTCTCACCTTTTTCCAATTTTATTCAATGTTATTCATACTATAGAATCCTATAATGAAATTCTTCCTTTTCCAAATCAAACTCCCGATTTTGAGGCCCAAAAATTTGGCAAACACTGAGAAATAGTGACACCTTAATAACCTGTCTTCAGAAAACACCAACCATTCTCATTTGGGTTATATGACTTTGTAAAAAAACACAATTAAAATAAAAAAATCCCAAGGGAATATATTGAGGGATTTTTCCCAACAACACCGGAGTTACAGGATCTAAAGTAGCAGTTATAGGAGTTGTAGGAAAAGCGTTTCATCCGACCCAGTACTTCTCCTTGGGGTTCGCTTGTCCTTTTTGCAAAGAAGGTAGACGACACCATCAGACACTGTGTGGATTATTGGAAGCAGAAACAATTGATGGTCAAGAACCGATATCCCTTTCCCAGGATTGATGATATCTTTAATTAGCTTCGAGGAGCCTGAGTGTTCTCCAAGATTGAATTGAGATCCGGTTATCATTAGTAGTGTGTTAGTCCATCAGATATACCTCTTACAACCTTTTAGAGAAGGTATGGTCTATACGAGTATATGGTTATTCCGTTTGGTCTCATGAATGTGATGAGAGTTTTTATAGATCTGATGAACCGAGTATTCCATCCTTACTTGGACTCTTTTGTGGTTGTTTTAGTGGACAATATCTTGGTGTTCTATCACACTCGGCACAACCGTTCCATCCATCTTAAGATTATTTTGAGTACACTAAGAGAGAATCCATTATATTCCATGATCTCAAAATACCACTTTTGGATGGACCAAATTAACTTCTTGGGTCATATCATCTCAGAGATAGGAGTACCAATAGACCAAGAGAAATTTATAGCAGTAGTTTCTTAGGAGCAGCCGAAGAATCTCTTTGAGTTACATAGTTTTCTAGGGAAGGATAGTTACTAAATATATTTTATATAGGACTTTTTCACACTTAGCAGTGCCACTTAATGGCCTAACTAGGAAGGGAGAGAAGTAATTATGGATAAAATCCAGCGATTCAACTTTTTAGGAGTTGAAAAGGATACTGAATTCAGCACCAATACTGAATTTTCTAGAGTCAGGCAAGTGATACACCATTTACTATGATACATCTAATATCAGGATGGGATTAGTGATTATACAAGGGGAATCAGTTGTTGTGTATGATTCTCGGTAGCTGATGCCACATGAGATGAATTACCCAATACACAATCTCGAGTTAGCTGTAGTTGTGCATGCTTTAAGCTATTGGAGACATTATCATTTGGGAGATCATTTTGTGGGTTTCACTAACCACAAAATTCTCAAGTATATCTTTTCTCAGAGTGATCTAAATTTGAGACTGTGAAGGTGCGTTGAGTATCTTTAGTCTTTTGACTTTGATCTTTCCTAAAAACCTGGGAGTGGAAATGTAGTAGATGATGCCTTGAGCAGGAAGACTCAGATATAACTAGTTCAAGAGGCCATAATTGAGTGGTAGCTTATGGATCTGTTCTCTAAGATGCATTTGGAGGTGAAAGAAAAACATGGGAAGACATTTATTTTTTCTGTTTCTGTTACCTCTAGTCTTCTGGGTCAAGTGAGAATGAGGAATCTATCAGATTTTGAAGACCTAGTCCTACGAGAGAGAGTGTCCGGAGAGGACTCTACTCCTGGATGGTCCATAGGTGAGGATGAGTTATTTTATTTTCATGGGCATGTGTGGGTGTCAACTGAAATACGCATGGAGATTTTGTAGGATTTTTATTCCTTAGTTTGGGAAGTTCATCATGATGTCACCAAGATGTATCATGATCTACACCATCAGTATTGGAGGTCAGGTATGGAGATAGATGTTTCTAGTTTTGTTATGAGATATTCCATCTGTCTATAGGTGAAGGCAAAGTATTAGTGGCCAGCAGGGCTTTTATAGTAGTTACCCATTCTTGATTAGAAGTGGAATGATGTCACGATGGATTTAGTGACAGGTTTATTGAGGTTTCCTTGAGGGAATGATGCAGTTTAGGTTGTTGTTGACAGAATCCTGAAGGTTGTACACTTCTTACAGATCAAGGAGACCTTCAGTATTGATGATCTTGGAAGGTTTTACATCTGAGATATTGTACAGTTTCATGGGGTTCCACACTCTATTGTTTTAGATTGTGACTCCCGGTTTACTTCCCGTGTCTGGTAGGGACTACAGAGGGTTTTGTGTACACATGTACTTTGGATTACAACTTACCATCTCAAGATAGATGGCCAGTCTAAGTGAATGATTCAGGTGTTGGGGGAGATACTTTGAGCATGTGTTCTAGATTTTTCGGGGTTCTTGGAAGAGACAAATAACCCTAGTGATGTTTTCCTACAATAATAGTTTTCAGGTGATGATTCATATGGAACGTTATGAGGGTTTGTATGGTAGGCCATGCCGATCACCCCTATGTTGGCTGGAGGTAGGAGAGAAAACTATTATAGGACCTCATCTTGTCCAGGAAACCACTGATCAGGTGGATTTGATTCAGAAGAGGATATCTACTGAACAATATTGCTAGAAATATTATGCTAGTCATCAGAGACGACCTCTAGAGTTTGAGGTCAGAGATCAGGTTTTCTTACATGTCACACCAAGGTTGGGACACATGGGGATTATGAGACTCGGAGATATTTCACTGATATGATTTGGGCCATTTGTGGTTTTGTTTAGAGTCACTCTGGTTTCCTATCAGTTGCAATTACCTCAGAGGTACTAGGATATGCACGAAGTCATTCATGTTTCTTAGCTACGACATTACTTTTCATACCCGTCTCACGTCTTTCAACCCGAGGAGGTTGAGTGGGATGTGAATGCATCCTTTGAGGAACACCGCATTCAGATTGTGGATCGCTGCATGAATTTTCTCCATGGATGGTCTTCTACTCTAGTACTGGTGCTATGGAAACACATACGAGTACATGATAAAACTTGGGAGAGGGAGGCCGACGTTCGATAACAATGGCCAGAGTTGTTTGAAGTTTCTTCTTCGCAACCCTTGGAAGGGAAATTCAGGGAAAAATTGTTTTAAGGGGGGAATTTTGTAAGAACCAGGATCTTCATTTCAGGTATGAATGTTGATTTTGGATGTTTTTGATGAAAAAGAAATAATCTAGAAATTTTCTATGTACACGACATGTACTCTTGAGTACACGCCGTGTACCCAGTTTCCATGGGTAGTCATATATTGGTCGTGTAATGGCTAAGTACATGGATGTGTGGACCTCTTAAAGTAGGGTCTAGTTGAGGCTAGTACATGGCATGTAATTAAATTAATGCACCATGTACTTTTCTTTTTATTTGACTAATCATATTGGGGTTGCATCTCATATCCATAAATTTAAACTTCTTCTCGTGTCTCTTACAGGAGTGAGTGTTTCCTCAGAGAGTCTTTGTTTTATGAGACCAAAGGGGTTAGAATGTGTAATCTTTCTCATAGGGTTGTTATATCTTATTGATTTGATGATATGTTGAACTAGATGGGTTAGGTTGTGAGAAATTTCCCAGAGGGTTGCCTGTTAATGATTGATTGATTGTGATGAGCCTGCCAAGACAAATCAAAAACTTGGACTCAATCGTACTTTATTTTTAGATGGTCTATTACCTAGGGGATATTGATCTTAGGATAGATTACTATGTTTTCGATATTCAATAGTTTGAATAATTAATAAATTTAAATGAATGTAATTGGAGACTGTAGGATTGTTAACTTTTGGGTTCTTCCTTGGTTATTGCTTCATTTTCCATATTGTCTGCTATATGTATTCAATGACAGTTAGGCACAAATTTTTTGGTGGTTATCTATTGGGATTCATCTCAAACCTTTTGGGTCATTCTTTTGGGCCCAAATATATTATATGGTTGTAGGTATAGATAAGGGAAAGTGACCTTCTACATTAGGTACTTGATTGCTATTGGAGTTGGAGAAAATGAGACCAAGCTGAGGCTTGTGATGTTATTGGATTTATTCACTATTTTTTATACTTTGGTTTTAGTGTTGTATTTCATGAATTGAGAATTTTTTGGATAATTTCCTAGATACTTGTGACATGCATCATTATTTATATATGTGATGCAATTGTTAATACTACGAGTTACCACTATTTACTTTGTTGTATGGTATTTCTGATTCCACTATTGTTTACTATTTGTTTCCAAGGTGTTACTATACCTATGATGGAATAGTTTCCCCACTATCACACCCAAGGCCCTCACTACTAGTCAGTAGCCTATGATATTTAGGGAAATGCACTTGAGGCCATGTGACCAACTAGGTACAAGGTACCTTTGGGCGGCACTCGAAACCGGGACGTTTCATTGAAAATGTTTAAATTAAATGTATATAATATATATCTATTTATATTAATTTTAATTCATATAATAATTATATTTTGTAATAAGTTAAATATAATGTCATATATTTCTTGA
Organism: Viscum album; assembly: GCA_963277665.1. Taxonomy (NCBI): domain Eukaryota; kingdom Viridiplantae; phylum Streptophyta; class Magnoliopsida; order Santalales; family Viscaceae; genus Viscum; species Viscum album. Next base: position 290,716,673 of record OY728138.1, read on the forward strand.
AAAATCATTTTCTTGAAAAACTGCTTTTCGTTATGTTTTATAGGATTAATTTTAAATTAAATTATGAAACATCTATGTTAATAATTTGATAAAATGGATTTAATTTTTTAATCATCATAATTAATATTAATTAATAGGGAAACATAATATATTTCTATAATTAATAGTAAAATTATTAAAAATATGTTACAGTAATTATAGTTAAAATAGATTTATCAGGGGTTAAACTAAACAGAAAAGAGTTTAAATGACCTAAATATTTGTATAATTTATTTTGGATGAAAATATTTGGGACCTATTTCATCAAATATTTGGTAATTTCACATTTTCTACCCATTTTGTGTGACTAATAAATTTATATATTTATTATTTTTAAAAATCCATGTGTGTCCTCTCCCCACTTATAAAATGAAACCCCTCTCCTATATTATCCAAACATTAAAATCCATTTTTTTTTCAGAATATATCTCCCCAAATTCATTCTTTAATTCCATTAAAATTTCCTATTTTCATTATTTTTATTATAAAATACTCCTAGGAAGGATTTTGGTTAAAAACTAAAGAGGTTTTGCAAAGAAGATATATCATTCCTAACTGAGAATTTTGGTTTTATTTCTTCTTTAACCACCTTCAAATATTCTTAAAACATGATGAAATAAAAAATATATATTAAATATAATAATATGTTACAATTTTAATGTAATAATCTATATCCATCTCCTCTTTTATCAAACGATAAAGGAAACCATCATTAATGTGTACATCATAATACCACCCCATGAACCGATATAATTTATTTTCCACCACCACCTATCATGGATGAATATAATGATAAATTTATTATTTTTATATATATAATATTCATGAAATATATTTATTTTTAAAAAATTAATATATCATATATTTTATTACCATTCCATTCATTGAAAAATGATAACGTCATTCGCATGTAAGTGTGGATTACAACCTCCCTGAATTGATGTGATTCATTTTTCACAACCGCATCAAATGGATGGTATAAAAATTTGTATTTAAATTTGTAAAGATATATTTATGATATAATGATAATTCTATAATGATAAAATAATACTTATATTCTTTCCATACTGATCATTGAAAAATTGAAATGTTACTCATGCGTACGTTTGACATACCATCTAAATGGTTATAACTTAGTTCACCTATCATAACCATATTACAAGTTTGATTTTAAAAGTTAATTGATGGATAAATATAATAGTTATTTTATTATTATTATTCCAAATATTAGGGAATAATTACCTCATTGAACATAGTCAAACTGCTAAATCCATTTTGGACATATAAGTAAGATATTGTCAAAACATCTGATGTGAAATTAATTTATTAAGTAATTGAATATGACCTGATAATAAAGAAATTAAAAGGAATAATAAAATTTAAAAAGTTTCATAAGAGATAAAATAATAGACATAAATTTATTACTTAGGAAGATAAGGAACATACGTGATGAGTTAGGCTCAATGTAATGGATTTCTCTATTCTACCTTTTTATTTAGGTCATGACCATTCTCTCTCGGCGTAACATTATATCTCTCTTTAATGTTATGGAATGTTTTTAAATTATATATACATATGTGTCTAAAACATTTATACATAGCTTATTCTGCCTTTATTTTATGGGGGTAACACATACCTTATGATCATTACTCAAATTCCTTCATTACGAAATCTCTTTCGATTATGAAATGAGATAGTATTATGCATCCCATTTTCTTTCCATGGGTAATTTTTATGTTTTTGTCATATGACTGTTTTAATTTTTTAGGTACACATAATCACAAATATTTTATTATGGTTGTTCCTAGATAACAGGATAATGAATTTGGTAAATCTTTTTTCTCATGAGACATTACATATAGGATTTAGGTAGAAAACCTAATACACTATGGGACACTATCAACTTGTAATATTGTCTTGGAAGTTATCATTAACTTATGGTTATGTCAATTTTTTATTGCTACCACATTTCCTATGTTTACATGATCTTTTTATACTATGTTATTTATGTTATTATACTATGTTATTACTAATTATCCTTCTATGTTATGATATCATTTTACACCTTTGACTCACATGTAGTGTTTCATTATTATATTAATTCCCTTACTAGGGTTTTTAACTCACCAATTTTTTCAATATATTCCCTAGTTTATCTGATGAAGTTATATGAGCTAAAAGGGATTTAATATCTCATTATGGAGATTAAAATAAAGATGATATACTATCATGTTTATTTATTACATAAATTGTCTTCCAAATACACAAGGTCTTTTTTATATTTTTCTTATTAATTGGTATTTATGTGAAAAATCATGAAATAATATGTGTAAAAATGCTTGATATGCTATAAAGATCGTGACTTTGGATGCTTCCCTTTTATGATCACAATTTCTATGGATGATGCTTGCTATTATTTTCTTAGGAATGGAAGAGAGGGATGTAACATTAAAGCTATTTGAAGATGAAGGAATAATCATTGATAATTAGAGATAAAAAATAATTTAATTTGATATTTTAATTTAACTGGATAATGAAAAAATCCTCCCCTCACTATTAAAAATATTATTTATCATGATGGATTTTTCGTATTTTTTATTTAAAAAAAATGTGAAAATACATGTATATTGATTTATCAAGACAATTATATAATAACAAATTTGAAAAGGTAAGATATGATGCTTTATAATATCAGTTATTATATAACTAAAATTATAAAGAATGTTACCTTCTATATCATGTCATTTATTATGTATCTGAAATGATAAATTAGATTTTTCATGTCGGTTATATAATAGCCTATGTGAAAAAGAAATAAAAACTTTTTTTTTCACATTAGTTATCATATAAAAAATGTAAAAAATCAATTTTATCATCAGTTATTATATAACCAATATTATATACCATTTAAAATTTTATGAATCGTTTGTTTGAATCATTTTCATGTTATTAAATGTCACTAAAGCACATATTTTTCTCTTGCATGAAACCCTTAACCCCCATGTTTTTGATCCGATGGACTCCAATATTATATTTCTGTCTTCATACATCCTCATTTTTCATCATCCTCATTGTTATGAATTTGATCTTCTTGTCTCTTAAGAAAGCCTCACAGATTGATCCTCTTTTCTGGTCGTTTAGTGAAATATAATCCATGACTCTTGTTTTTTTTGATTTTGTGGACTCAAATATCACATGACCATCTTCATTAACCCTCATTTTCATCGGCCTCATAATTTCACATTTAAATATAGATATGATCATCTCAAATTTCACAATACCATGTTTATATACCTTATGTATTCCTTTATTTCAGTTTAAAGGGTCGTGAATGGAATTATATCTTAATGTTCTATGTCAGATCATTAACTTCTGTATTATATCTTAATGTTATAGTGTTTTTTCTATATGTAAATTTGTTTTCATTGAATTGTTTCACATATGTTTATACTGCATCACATCATAATTTTTTGCATTGAATCTCTAAATATTGATTATTTGGATAATTTTGGTAAATGATTCATTTTTTATACATACACTTCCAGGTATATGGTAAAATTTCAATTAGTGTTATGAACTTATTAGTGAATTAGTAATATTAAAATGTAATATATATATACATTGAAATTTTCATATAGTTCAATATATAATATCGTATAAGTAGTGTATTTTAATATCAACACTTTTCTTGTGATGTGAGGATATTATTATATTGAAAATTCATATATTAAATATTCTGTATGCATATTATGAGTTACTGTAAATATAATAATGAAATTACTAGTAAATACATAATAGGAACTGTTAAGTGGTTCTCTACATATCTTTTTTATATTATGATAGATATTTGTTAGTTTTTGACTCTATTTGGACTAATTAACCCAATTGGAGCAAATGATAATAGATATTGATACGCTTCCTATACCAATACATATTTTAGGTTACATTATTTTTCAAATTTAGAGGATTATCCCACTATATAGGTAGAGTTTTTCTATGTTATATTTTCTTGGAATTAGACATTTATAACATGGTATTTACACTAAAATAAAATTTCTCCCAATAAATTATGATTTTTTGTATCAAATAAAGTAGAATGTAATGTTTAAAATGCTTGTTATTAAGGTGTTACATTCAAATAAAAAATGTTATCATAGAATACACACTACATAATATGGTATGAAAAATTTTCATAATACACTAGGAATAAATAATACATAATATTTATTCTGTATATATATATACTGCATTAAAAATTAATCACTATATTGTTTGAAATCTAGTATATGATTATATTATTGTATGAATTAATGTTTCATCTAATTTTTTTTGATTTTTCATGAAAGAAAATCTATTAAAAATTTGATGATGAAGATTGAAATAAAAATGGAAAATGTGAACTTGAATTATATTCCAGTCAATAATATTCAATTTCAAGCTTCATCTAATGTCATTTAGAAGAAAATGAAAAACATATAATGATGTAACTATATTTTCTTTTATAAATTTCTTCTGTTTTTTTTATTATTTACCAATTATATTTAAACCTATATTACATTATTCTATAGAATTTATAAATATACTTTTCAAATATTCATATTTTTTTAAATTTTAAAATTTTGTTACATTAAAATTATTGAATATTTGATATAAAATTTAACTTGGTTTAAATTGAATAATTTAGTCTCTTTCTATATTTCATATGTATAAAGGTTTTAATAAATTTTAATTATGAGTGCATGTGAATTTGTAAATAAATAATTCTTCCATGAAAATGCATGACGAGGTGGGGTACTAGTTGATATCCTAAATACTGAATTAAATGATGATATTTCCAAAATGTTTTGTATACACTAGTAGAATCTAAGGACAACGAAATATAAGGAAAAAAAATCTTGGAGAATAAAAGGAGTGGATATAATTTATAACCTTAATATGGAGTCATTTTGCAACATCTCAGCTTTTTACAAGGGTAAAAACCATTCAATTTTTATTTAAATTCATTTAAAAGGACATATTGATGATTTATAAAAGGTTTAAGAAGGTATCAGGAGCATCTGGGATTTTTTTGGAACATAGAGCTCTTAAGTGGGAAGAAAATACTAGGCTACACAGTTTGGGGAGACTATGGGTCCAAATCAGCATGTTTTCCGAAAACCATGTAGTTGTCGATAATGGGGTGCAGGGGCCTGCATTGTTTGTGTAGGTTCCGAGCGAAACAGAAGTGCGTTGGTGGGTGTACCCAACATAATTTTAGCGTTAACAATGATCAATCTGAGATCCATCACAAAAATAAAATGAAAGATCTTTGGAATAGAATGAAGAACGAAAAAGAAAGAGGGGATTCCCAGAACCATAGATAGGATCATCATATACTGGTTATAATTAATTTAATTAATTGACAATAATTACCTTAATGGAATTCATTCTTCATTGATGTTTCTTGTCATGATCTGATGTGATTCTTCATTGTGTCGTAGAATCCAAGTGTAGGATTCCTCCGGGTGCTAGCACTAAAGAGACATCGCTTGTGATATCCGCATTCGATCGCCTTGATCCGGTGGAGTAGTCTCTCTCTCTCGATTCTTAAGAGTGTTCTTGGATCTGTTGTATACAACCACCACAAAAAATGTCTAGGCTAATGATAATTATAGAATTGGTATTTTAATTACATAGAATAATAAAATGAATTAATTACCCAAAAGAATTTATTAATTTCATTTAATTCTTAGTAATACCTAATGTCTAATAATAACAGTTGACTATTATTATAACTTGACATGCGCCCAAAAAATTACACCTAATTTTATTTAATTAAATAAATAATACTATTTCTCTTAAATTACCAGAAAAAATGCACGACATGTATTTTTAATATACACACTGTGTACTTTTATTTTTCCATTTTTCTTTATTTACTTCACCACATTTATTAAACCTTGAATAATGCCTATTTATTTCTAAAATATATATCTCTGTATTACTCACTAATAAATATATTATTTTTCCCATAATATGTTCTCTCGAATAACTAGTGTCTAAATAAATGCGACCAGGAATCCTTAAATAACTATTAAACCACAATTGGGAATAATATTTATTTAACATGTTAAATTAATATTTAATTGAGATACCTGGACACACTTAGTGTATGACCCTATAGGCCTCTTTTTTCTCAGTGTAATTAGGTGGATCCTACCTAAAGTTCAAGGTTAGCATCTAAAAACACGCCAAGGAACTCATAGAGAAAGAATTTAACACCACAATGATGTGTCACCTCCTACGAATTCTTACTGTGTAATATAATCTCTTTGTCTTGATATTTTGAATCAAGTGGGATGCATTCTAGTGCCATCAACCCATGTGCTCGATTATTCTTTCTTTGACTTTACGAAATTTAACTAACCCATTCCTTACCATGGCCATAAATTCATTTAGGCTATATCAATTCCATAAAAGGTCCTGAGATATCTACTTCTGTTATGGAATATAAGGAAAAAATCCTTTCTTGCATTATCTATTAATGCAGTATCACTCATGATGCTCCCAATGCATCCTACCTCACTTCAAATAGTGTGTTGTAATAGTTTTCATCAATACATATTAGTGTGTGAGTTGTAATACCGATTAATAATAATTCTAAACTCTAAGGACCAATACGCATGTCCGTAGATAAGAACATCCAATGACACTATGAAATGTGTATTTCCTACTGGATTTTCTCGTTCTTATAATATCATCCTAGATATTACCAAGGGCGGGCACCATGAGAAGGTGCCTCAAAGTTTTTTGAGTCCTCACCCCTAATTGCCTGTTTTATTTGTGTCCCTAAAATAACATCATCCATCCATAGAACATATATTCGAGAATAGTGTTATGGAACTTTCAGGTTCTCATTATAGCAGGGATCCACTATGACCCTTTAATGCAACAACTATCCTTATAAAATTATCACATGAATTGTCATGCCGAATAAAAATCAAGATGTGATAAGGTATTTATTAATGAATAAATTAAAAATTAGTTGGTTCTAGGCCACCAAATTTAATAGTTTGTCTACAACTATGTAACCCATGAAACATAACCATGTATCCAACTGTAAGACTTGGGGATGGATTTTTTAATGGTTTACATAAGTTTATATAAATAGTGCATTTAATCATGCAGATTTCCCCTTGGAATCAGAACCTTGCGCACGGTTGGCACACATTTTTCCCAACCATGCAACGAAACATTGCATAGTTGTTTTTCAGGGAGAGATGTATAATTTCAACTCCTTTAATTTTTAACATATTTTTTTCTTCCTCTCACTTTATCCAAAGGGGATTTCTCCCCATTTTTGCATGAGCTTCTTCCTCCCCTCTCCATTGGGTTTGTGCTACCTCCTTCATCCAGTGACTGAATATCTCACCTTTGTAATAAATGGACATCCCTCAGTATTATCTTCCCCCCTTGAATATATTTCAAGGGTCCTCCTCTATCTATCGTCATAGTTACATGCAAAACATTTTTACCTAATTTTAGGGAATTGAAAAATTTCTCCAATTTCATCCATTATAGGTTGATTCAATCCTTAATAATAGATAAATGGAGAACTACAATAGAGGTAGGTGATCTTGGTATTTCCTATTTATTTCATTGAATTTAAATAACACATAATGTTTTAACTCACCAGACCCTTCCAGAGATGCCTCAAATGTGTCTAATAAATTAAATTAATGCGTTTCTCATGTCATGTGTGACTACAACTTATGGTGAAAACCATCTTATGTTTTTTTCCTTGCCTTTGGCCACCCATATAGGTGTGACCACCTTTAATGGACTTTTCCCCATGATTTGATTTTCTATCCACCTTGAGAGTTGATCCTTGGTTAAATGAATTTAATTTATAATTGAAATGTAGTAAAATGGTAGGCCATGAGTTTCCCTCTCATATTGATGCTTGATCTCATACAACTTTTCCATGCTTATTTTTTTTCCTATTGGTTGTATCAAAATTCTTATTTCCTTGTGAAATTACCTTCCATTTATACCATGTTACGTGCCTTATACCTTGAGCTTGTTGTTTAATTCTATGTGTTTATTTATTATGAAAAAATTGATTGCTCGAATTGAATGTTATGATTGGGAAAGCATGTTAGATTGTGATATTGAAATTCCATTAATGAAATATGATTATATATGCTATTCTATGTGATATGTGTTGGTTGCTATACCACACCTAATACGAGCGGAGAGAGAACATGGGTCCCGAGTTAAGGACGCCATAAATGGAATTTATAGGATCGGTTGGATCCATTTGACATTAATAGAGTGACACTTTAGATTTCTAGTTATGGGATACCTAGGAGGTTTTATATAATCATGAGTGACAACGATTCCGAAGGGGAGAAATCGAGGATTGACCCCTTGGAATGATGGATACGCCATGCTCTAGGTGATACCTGGTCACCTATGTAAGATACTTGGTATTGACTCAAAGTTCACCATGACATGAGTGATACAAAGGACACCTTTATGGTTTTCCTTAAATAGTAATGGTGGTATTAGTTATATAAGAGGTACCTGTAGTGACCCTTGGTATTCTTATTATATCTCCTTGGATGGGATCATGACTCCACAATTGGAATTGATGGACTGGAAGACTGTTTGTGCCATATGAAATGTCTCTTACTTTTATTATGACCATGTTTATATTATGTCATGTAAATGAGACAACCCATATAAATCACAAGCTTGAAATATACCTACCTAGTTTTTTATCAATTATGAACTATATAATTTTATCACATCTCGTGTATAGGTACCCCTTGGTTTAGACTTCCATCTTAGGCCGAAGCAGGTGGTATTGGCTGGGTGTCGATTTAGGAACCTTGAACGAAGTGTTTAATTATTTATTTATATATTTTTCCATTTACTTATTATCATGGAACACCATTCATTTATTTATTCCATGAAATGGATTTTTTAGACACCATGGGTGTCTTCCTTCTGAGATTGCATCTCACACCATTCTTGGTCCTCCCTAGGCACCCAAGAAGATTTTATGATCACTGGTATGGATAAATGGAAGAATACAACTTCCGATGCTTGAATGATTTATAACTATAGGATGGAGATTGGGAGAAATGGACCGATCCTATACTTGATATACTTCTTTTAGCAGTTTTTGGTCATTTAGTTAGTTTTTTATAGAATCCATTATATGACTGTGCCCCCTATTCCCCATGTACTCTCATTTTTTGCATAGACATATGACATAATGTCATCATCACCATTGTATATATTATTCATATCCAGATTTTACCAGTTTTTTACTTATATTTCTTAGTTAACACTATTATTTTAAACTACAATCTATTTATCATTATTGAATCCTCTAGTTATTATCTATATTTTAATGCTCTTCATACTCTGATATACCAGGGCACAATATCAACACAGACACACCCTAGGCCCTCACTACTATTCTGCAACCTCTAGCGTTCGAGGAGGTTCACTTGAGGTCTTATGGCGCACCGTATTAGGGCACCAGTAAGTGGAACCCAGGGTGGGAAGCTACAAAGTGGTATCCAAGGACATTTTCCCTTTTTCTTACTATTTTGGTTATAAAACTTACTAGAATAATGGAATTTAGAAATGACCATGTTGTTTGATGTAGCTAACCCATGTACAGGGGAAACAAAAATTACCTGGGATGGGAAATTGATGTTATTTATTATGCTATTACAATTTAATATATTTCTCCATTGAGTGATGTACTTGTGTTGTTAAATTTATATTATTGATAAAATTGTTATCATTATATGATTTTGTCTATTGCGACCCAATTAGATGATGGAATAACAAAGCTTGCATCGTACTAGGCACAATAAGACTTAAAATTCCATGCATTACGCTATTACATATTTACTTTTTAGCATGAATTTCTTATTTTGGATGTGATTTTTGTTGTTCATTGTAAGTTATTCCTTGTAGTGATTGATTCATATACTTAGAAATGTGCCTATTTGAATTTCTGGAACATGTCGTGGTTTGGATTAAGTGGATTCCAAATTTCAATTTAAAAAGATTATAACCCTTACAAATTGGAATGATGATCCAACTATTTAAACAAATTTAGAAGAGGGTGAAATGTATAAAATAATTAAAATTTATACCACCATAAGAATGAAATGGTCACTTTATATAAGAAATGTGGGATCTTGAACCTGACCCGACCTTTGTAGTGGGTAGTAGGCTATGTCTTTGGTGATTTTATGGAAACCTTATCTTATCATCTAGACCCAACAATAATAATATGTTGTCGGTTATGTCATTATTCTAGTTAGTTTTTTTAATTGTCCTTCCCAACTAATTTCTGTATCTTATTTCCTTATCTGTTATAAATCTAGTATAAGGAGTGTGCACAAAAATTGTAGTTCTATACTACCATGACATCCTTATTGTAAGAACCACAAACCCAGTTACCTGAAGAAGATTCCTTATATTAATACAATGGTATGTTTATAATGATGTATCATCCCAAAAAACCTAATAGTTTAGTACTTTTGGAAGACTATATACAATAAAAATATTTACATTATAATTTTAAAGCAAAAACAACATTGCAACTCCATTGGAAACACCCATAAACTCTTATATTTTCCCTCCAAGTCATTCATAATAATATTCAACTTTTAATACAAGGGAAAAATAAATCAAAAGAAAGGGGTGAGATCATATTCTCAGAAATGGTAAGTAATATAGTGAATGTTATCATAATCATAAATATTATCCATGGTGAATAACTAAAAACACATGCCTTTAAAAATAAACTCAAGCATAATATGGAAGGAATGAAATATGATTACATAAAGCCATATAAATGATCATAAGAGAATGGAACATAACCCTGGATATTATACTAGTCTAATAATCACATGATTTATCAATTACTATTATCATAATATGGGAATTTATAATGATGAACATCTGAAACATATTGTCTAGGCATCAACTAAGATGTCTGAAAATTCTAGGGTAAGGCCTCGTGCAGAAGCCAATTCTGTCTTGACTCATGAGACCTACCGATGCATCGAGGGGATATATAGGGCCCCAAAAATCACTTTATAAGTCCAATTCACTCGTTATATGAATGGGGGTAAACATAAAAAATATGAAAATATGAAATAACTTTCCCCAATCTGTTGACATAATCACTAACCATTATGAGTAGTGTAGTGAATGGTATCAGGATAGCATATCCATAGTCAAACTGATCATAAAACATTTAATAAAATATGTCAGATGATAATAATAATAGGTTAACCCCAATAAAACAAAATATTCAATAGGGGTTTTGAAATAGAGGAAAATTATTTAATAAACTCATCGAATAATTCTTGAGAGTAATACTCTTTCACTTAAAAAAAGAGTGATTTTGGAAAAAATATTTTCATAAAACCAGAAATAAAATAAGTAATTTTTTTCATGATTAAATGATTGGTTTTAGAAAAATAATGGTGTCTTAAAATATAATATGTAGAAAACTTGAAAATAGGTATGAAATTTGGAAGTTCCCTTTAATCAGTCTTGCTATCATGAAGAATTGAGAAGGGGACCATTTTGAAACATGTATTTTCCAAAAAAGAAAGATGAAATGATGATAAAAAATAATTTTGGAACATATATTATGAATTTAGAATAAGTATATAAAATAAATGAATAATTACATTTGTTTATAGAGGAAGAAAGAAGATCCTAAATGAAAATAGAGGTTCGGGAAGAAAACCCTTACCTTATGTCCGAATGAGTTTGGAACTTGACTTTAAAGTTCTGGATAAAACAATTAAATACATTAATTAATTATTAACCTTTTATATAATTATTTTATTCATTTTAGTTTTATTAAGTTCAATTATGTATTTATTAATGAGTTATAAAGTTTAATTTCATTGTTTGAGAGAATTTGTTATCCTGGTTTTCATGATTGGTTCACTTGATTATAAGTAATAGAGTTCATATAAAATGGGAATAACTACCTAAAATTGGAATTAAATTTTATTAATGATCACCTATAAGTTTAATTGTTTATTTATATCATATGGTTTTATGGTATGAGGATGAATCATTAGATAATACATTTAGTGATAATTGCTTGGATTATTACGACGATATTTCGATCACCACAAACTAGTTTTGTAATATGAATTAGTATTATGTATATATAATTGTTATATAACATTAAATAGGTTATAATAAATATATTATAGTCTGTTTTAACCATAAAAATGATATCATGACCTCCCTTGAAGAATAAATTTAAGAACTAATGTTCATCGTCCACGAATGTTTTAAATCAGTACCTCCCAGACGATGACTTTGTTTTTAAAATAAAAGAAAGAGAGAAAGTAGATTGATGTTGGTTATTAAATTAACATGATATAATTAAATTATATAAATTATATAGTGGTTATCATTATCATTTTTACATAGGATTTTTCGAGAGAATAATAAAAGCAAGAACTTGAAAATAAAATTAAAGGAAAATGAAGAGGAATTTTCCTCTTGAATAATCCTCCTTGAGAATCTCATTAAGGGGATTGATTTTAGTATTTCTTTCGAGACTAATAGATTATTTAAATGTTATGGGATCTTTGGGAGTGGACTGGGAAAAAATTAAAAAGTATCCAAGCTTGAAAGGTGTGAGGAGAAGAGGGGGCGAGGGGCGGTTTTTATAGTGGAGGAGAGGGGAAATTTTTCATTATTTTGCTATTTTTCTCAAGACAAGAAATATTATTGATTATTATGAATAAATAAATAAATAAGTTCATGTTATTTTGAACCAATTTGTTCTTAAATCATACATGACTAAATAAATAGTATATTTATCTTATAATGTATTTGTTCTGTAAATTGTCGTATTGTACTATTCACTAAAAATTCATGTATTTATGAAAAATACAAAAAATAACCCTAAACATTTTTTAATGTGTATAATTAAAAAATAAAATATATATTATGAAAATAATTTTCTAGATATGATAAATTTAATTTTTTATTAAAATCATCATTTACTAAAATAAATACAATTTTTAAAGTTAAAACTGATTTTATAACACCCTAAAAAATAACAAAGGTCTTATTAGATTATCCTAAAATTATAGGAAAATAAAATATTTATTTATGAATACATTTTATTAATATTAATTTTCTTATAAATCAATTTATTAATTAAAAAATTCTAATTATATAATTATTATTGAAAAAAATACCAACCCTTAATTATTAATTTTCAAAATATTCACTTGTACTATTATTTAATTATATCATACATTCATTTATAAGGCGCCTAAATTTTATTCATACTATCATGAAAGAGGTTAAAATTCATTTGTATGATTCAATATTCATAATGGTCATATTATTATTAATAAGGGTACATTATTATTCCAAAGGGTCAAGTTACTATTCACAAAAAAATTATGTTGACCCTATCAGACTTTAAATATCAAATTGATCGTAACCGTGTGTGTCCATTTTTTGATATTTAAAACACAAAATCAGCCAAATTATGTTTAATGGCTAAGTTATAACTATCTTTTTTTAAATAACTATAATAAAGAAGTGTTGTTTCGTAGAGACTCAATGTTGTGTGAATTACATTCTATATTAAATTTATTTGTAAATCTATGGGGTGTTATATTATCCCCTACTTCAAAACATTTATCCTCAAAATTATGAGAATTTATCCTCATAAAAATATTTGGGTAGATCTTCATCATAAGTTCCTCAGGTTCCCATGATGCCTCTTCAATTTTATGATTTTTTTCAAAGTACCTTTACCAGCCGAGTCGTTCAATTCATCAAAACCTATTTCTTAGTGTCTAGAATCTAGGTAAGCTCTTCATAGTAAGATAATTCAGGTTACAATTATACTCTTTCATAAGTGAGTACATGTTTTGGGTTTGGCTTGTATTCCTTAATAAGGAAATCTTGAACACAATGTGAACCTTATAATTGCTCGGTGAAATTGCCAAATGATAATCTAAAACTTTGATTCACTCCAGTATTTCAAAAGGACCAATGTAATGGGTTCTGAGTTTCCCTTTCTTCCCAAATATTATAACACCCTTCCATGGAGATAATTTTATGAGAATGTGATCTCCCACCTGAAATTAAAAATAATTATTTTAATTACCACATATATTTTTTCCTTATTTGAGCTTCTTTAATATGGGTTTTAATAATGTTTACCTTCACTGTTGTTACCTCTACAATGTCTCAGCCTACAAGATTCTTTTCATCTAATTTTTTCCAAAATGTTGTTGTACAACATCTCTCTCCATACAACACTTCATATGGTGCCATTTGAATACTTGAATGGAAAATATTATTATAGGAACCTCAACCAAAGGAAAATATTGATCCCATATACCTTGAAAGTCAAGGGAGAATGATCACAACATGCCTTCTAATGTTTTAATGGTGCTTTCAGTCTGCTTTCCAGTTTGAGGGTGATAAGAAATACTCAAACTGAGTTATGTATCCAATTTTTTTTGAAGAATTTTCCATAATTTCGATGTAAATCATTGATCATGATCAGAAAAAATTGATATAGGTGCTCCATGAAGTCTCACAACTTCATCAGTATAGAGCCTTACAAGGCGCTCCGGTGGTAATTCCTCCATTATAGTGAAGAAATGTGTAGATTTGGTAAGTCAATCAACAATTACCTATATTATATCATTCTTTCTTGGAGTTTTGGGTAATCTAGTGACAAAATACATAGTCATGTCATCCCATTTTCATATAGGAATAGAATCAGGTTACATTTCTCCCCTAAGATGTTGTCTTTTAGCCTTCACTTATTGAGAAACTAATCATCTTGATACATAATCAACAATTTCACGCTTATATTATCCCACATAAAAATCTTCCATCATATCTCTATAAATCTTAGTAATACTATGATGTATAGAGAAATTAGACCTGAGGGAATCATCCAATAACACTCTTTTTTGCTTGGGTAGAGAGGTAAAACATAGCCTCCTCCCAAATTTTTGTAACAGCCCGAGATTTTATGAAAAATATTCTTTTTTATTTCACTAATGTCTTGGGTTGTACGCTACACCAAAAGGAGCTTGCACAACACGCATCCTTGACTTGCCTTGCATTACACGCAATCGCGACCTTCCTCGATAGCGTGTGTAGTACGCAATACCGAGTATCACTAAACAATGATATGCTATTAAGATATTATTAAAACTAGCCATTATGAATAGTAATAACCACTTTTTGAAATTTTATAAATTTTATTTTTCAAAATGGACTTCATTTTTGGACTCAGAATATCGAAATTAGCCTAGGGTGAAATTTTGGTATTTTTCTGAAAACTTTCAATTTTTGATGAATAGTGAAACCACTAAGTGGTAGGTTAAAAAACTGAATTTTGCATAAAACTTAATTTTACCACTTCTGTGAATGGAATTTCGAAAATCCGACAGACACGGTTAATATCAAGGACTAAAATGTGATTCAATGAGATGAAAATAATTTTTGGTGAATAGTAACTTTTTACTTTTTTTTTACCACGGTTAATAGTAAATAGGGCAACTAAGGGTAAATATGATATTACTATTACCCTAACACATGTCCTAATTCTATTGGACAAGTGTAAGTCGACCAAAAACAAACTTAGGAATAAAATATGACCATTTAGGCCCACTTGGATTAGATTAGGACATTTATTATTAATTTATTTAAAGAAGGGTTAAAATAGTTAAAATCAATGTTTAATAAGTAAATCATTTTTAATATGGGTTATACATAAGATAAATTCGACTATAAATAGTCATTAGAAATCTAAAAAGATTTCCTACATAATGGTATTTTATTTGTAATTTTTAGACATTAAATAATTTAAGTTATTTATGACACAATGGTGATGCAGTAATTATCTTATTAATGAAATATTGACATAATTTATGTTATAAACACCAAAATAATTGTAATTTGAGACTTTTTATGAATTCCACTAATTTTCTAGGTTACTATGATATATTAGTGTTGATTTAATTAACTTGGTTCGAAAATATAATTCTGTTATGACTTTCACAAAAATCATATATCAAATAGTGTCAAAATTGACACAAAATAGTTTTTAAATAAAATATTATATTATTAATTGTTATTTTATTCCTAAAAATCTAAGGTTCGGCCAAATGACTTATATAAGGATATATATATTAATAATAAACAATTTGGGTATCGTTTGGCATGTTATAGTAAGTGTATTAACAATATAGTGAAAGAAAACAAAAAGACACGGTAAAAGTTAAATTATTTAACTTAGAGTTAAATCTAATTGATAAGGTTAAAATAATACCCTAAACTTGTCTAAATCCTATTGGATGATAGGATTTCGACCCATCCCCACTTTAGCTTCGAAATAAGACCCTTTGGAACCATTATAAACCGATTTTTACTTTAATATAAAATAATATTTTGAGATATTCCTAAGGTGCCCCTCTCCTCCCTTATAAAAGGACACCTCCTCCCCCTCCTCCTCACACCAATTTGAGCACTCAAGATCGGCCAACCTCTGCCAAAATCTCTTCTCCACTTCCCTAGCAACATCCTAGAGGTTCTGGTCTTCCTCAAAGACCAATTTTAGTTCCCTAAGAGGAGGTCTCCAAAGGGCGCTTCAAAGAAGAGGTAATTACCATTACCAATTCTTTCATCTTTATTTATTCTTCCACTTCTTCTTCTTAGGTTGTTTCATTATGAAGTAATAACATCAGTATCACTCATATACTGATATGTTATTATAAGTATGAAACAACCCTATTTCACCATCTATCCATCCTACGGAAAAAGAAATCACCGCGCGTGCGTACGTACGGAATACCGTCTCCACGCCGTGGTGTAATCTATTTTCCACCACCACCTTACATGGATGGGTATAATGGTGTAAAGAATAACTATACATAGTTATTAAAACATCATATTGATTCTGATATATTGTATAATCCACTCCAATTCAATTCAATATTTATGGAAATGATATCATCGCTCGTGCGTACGTACGGAATACCGTCTCCACGACGCGATGAGATTCATTCTCCATGTTAACCATTTAAGAATGATTATAAAGTATATATAAGAAATAATAATGAAATATATGACATTATAAAGCTACTGGATTTATGTATATATATATATATATGTATGTCATCTACTTACTTCCATTCAAGACATTAAGGAAAGGAAAACAGCGTTCATGCGTACGTACGGACTACCGTCTCCATGAACGGTGTTTTTCATTTTCTATCTATTATATATATATATATACTGAACATATATGATATATAAATCATATTTTATATTCTGGAAGTAAATAAATCATGATATAAGTAATAATAATGTCAAGAACAACAAGTCAAAACACCTACGATAAATGAAACGATTTTACCCAAAACGCTTCATTAACATGGAATTTACAAAATAACGGGTAATATAATGTCACAAGTGAACCATATATGATATAATAACAATGAATATGATTCTGTAATAAGTAAATGACATTATTTAAATCATTATACAGGAGGTTCGGACACATACGAAGCAAATCGGACCTAAGGTAAGGGAAATATCACAATCTCATTTTTTATCCGAGATTGTTTATACTTTAGTATTTACTGGGGTGTATTTTATCATCCACATCCATGTTTCCTGAATATGTAATATTATTTCCATCCACCTACAATTTTTTTTAATCCAATTTTACCCTTCGGTGAGTTTTTAGTAAAGAATAAGAAAGAAATATTTTGTCGTTTTTCGTACGAGGTACTTTTTGACTTTTCCGACAAAAGTACGAAGAATGTTTTTTTAAACTTATACGGCATGAATGAATTTCAAAAAAAATTATTTCCAAGAAGCTTCCTTCACAAGTATTCAAGTTTATTTTTAATCAACTTCTTTTATTTTAAAATTGTATGACATGTTAAGAAAGGAAAAGTGTTTTTGAAGTAGAAAGGATATTTTCCTCAAGAATGAAGTTCAAGTATTTTATCAAAATTATTTTCCATCTAATATAATAAAAGGGTTCTGTTTTTATCCCTATTATTACATGGATTTGATTATGTTGTGATGGAAATATTTTTATGAATTCCTTTATCTTATATGAATTGTTTTATGATGTCATGTTGTTTAAGAATCCCATTTTTATTACATGGGTTATGCGATGATGTATGATTTATGATTATGTGGCACACATAAGAAAGGATTCATTATAAGATGGGTGAGACCTATATCTCCCTCCAATTCATTGGGTAAAGATTTTATATCTCATGAGATAGACATGGATGGAATGGTAGGTTATACCGGTTCAGTGAAACAGGACTGAAACGAGGGTTACTCGATTCAGAAAGGGACTTTGTCCACTAAGATAGTCTTGGAAATGAGTCTTGACTAACAAGAAATGATTCTCTATGATTATGTGTGAATGCCACAAAGTTTCATGTTTTAAGTTATGATTATTGTGATTACATTTCACTACCATGATTTATCCCATGTTATGAAATTATGCTCTCTTTTGCAGGTTATGATTTCCAAAATGTTATGTTCTTATGAATACGATGTGATTGACATTTTTTTTGTTTACCCTTACTGAGCATTTGAGCTCACCCTTTTATGTTTTCTTTTCCCCAGGATATATAGAAAGGTTTTAGGTAAAAAAAAGGGAAGATCTTTATGGGAGATATTGATGATCATTCACCACGATTAGAAGATTACGTTCCGAGTTTCCAAAGACACTAAACTATTACGATCCTTGTGTGTGTGTTTTTGTTATGTACTAAGTATTCCGCAAAAGTAATGTAATGTTCATGTACGTCAAGATACGGGTCTCTACAATTTTAGAATTCCATCTTCATACACAAAGTCATACAACTTCCCATCATTCATAACATTAATTTTCTTTTAAAGATTCTCGTTATAAAGATGAGAATTTTTAGTCCTTCTTAATAAAGATGGTGTGGACTCCAATTGAAAAAGTAATGTTGTTTCACTATATTTGATAATTCCCATATCCATCTTTACTATATCCATGAACACAAGATCATTTTCAATACATATTTTCTTTATAACTCCATGATCCTTCCTTCTCAATGAATTTTCCACCATATTTTCCTTCCTTGGGTGGTATTGTAGGGAACAATCATAATCCTTGAGCAGATCAAGCCATCATCTTTACCTCATGTTGAGTTCTTTCTATGAGGAGATATATTTCAAGATCTTGGGATCTGTATATATCCCACATCATTCACCATAAAGATAATGTCTCCATATATTTAGGGAAAATATTATAGCTACTAACTCAAGATCATGAGTTGGATTGTATTTTTCATGATTTATTAACTTCCTTGATGCATAGGAAATAATTCTATCATTATACATAAGGAAACCACCATTTACTTTCTTTGATGCATCAATATAAATTACAAATCCACCATTTTCCGACGGTAGAGTCATGATTGAATAATTCACTAATGTCATATTCAATTCTTAAAAACATTATTCACATTTTTAGTCTATACAAATTAACCCCTTTATGAGTAATCTTGGTTAACGAGTTATCTAATCCGACGATATTCTGAATGAAACACCGATAATAATATGCTAAACCAATAAAACTACTTACCTCAGTTAGGTTCATTGGAGTAGGCTATTATTGAACTACCTTTTTCATTATAGGATCAAATAATATTCCATATTTAGAGAAACTATGGCCATAAAAAAAATACTATTTTAATCTAAAATTCACACTTTCTAAACACAACATAAAACTCATTTCATCTAAGATTCTTAAAAATAATTCCCAACTGATTCTCATGATCTTCATAACTTTTTAAGTATACCAAAATATCATCAATAAATACCACAACTAATTCATCAAGATATTCATTGAGAACAATATTCATTAAATATATCAAAATAGTGGTTTCATTAGTCAGTCCAAAATGCATTTCTATAAACTCATAATGCCCATACCTGGTTTGAAATGATGTCTTTGGAATATATTCTTTACTTTCACAAAACTAATGATATTCAGATCAAAGTTCAATCTTCAAAAAATATTGGTCTCTATGAAGTTGATCAAATAAACAATTAATGTGAGGAAGGGGATACATGTTCTTAATTTTAATAGCGTTGATCTCCTTGTAGTTAATCCACAACCTCATAGATCCATCATTCTTACTAGTAAAAAGAACAGGAACTCCCCAAGGAGAAACACTAGGGTGAATAAACCCCTTACTACTCAAATCCTCTAGTTGTTTCTTCAGATCCACTAATTCCACTGTGGCCATCCAATTAGGAGTCTTTTATATAGGTCTTACACAAAGAATTAAATCAATAGAAAATTCAATTTCCTACTCCATTGGATATCCTTTTAATTTCTTTAGAAACACATCAATGTATTCTTGATCAATAAGTACATCCTCAAATTTGAATATTTCTTTCATCACGCATAGATATTGTGTTCTCTTCCTCCCAAAAAATTGAATTCAGTAGAGCTACTTTGGGTGGATCTAGATAAGAATTAGATTGTGCGGTTTTTCTCAAAAGATAAAAGACACTACATCATTTTAAAAAATTGAAACTTTTTTTTATTGTAATAGATATTCACATCATAATTTTAAATCTAATTCATACTAAGGATTTTTTCAAAATAAATCATAGGTATGATAATAAGGTCAATAACTAAATAACATTTATGTGTCATAAAGGAGATTGATCAACACATCTTTATTACAATGATGCTTCCCTTAGGAGTTTTAGATGACAAATCCTTTATTAAATGAAATTTTAAATGTATAATTTTCTTGGTAAATTGGGAAGATATAAAATAATGTGATGATCTAGAATCAAATAAATCATTGTCTATGTTTGAGGAAATGATTAAAGAACCTTCCACAATATCATTAGAAACATCAACCTCTATAGTTTTGATCACATAATCATGGACATGATTTCTTGGAATTTTCTGGGGAATGTTTCCTTGACACTTAGGAAAATCATTTGAATAATGTCGCATCTTTTTAATATTCTAGCATTAAACATTGGTATCTTCTTTCTTTCCCTTACAATAATGAGCTTGATGTCCCTTTTCTCTACATTTGTAATAGACTCATTTTCCTTTTAAGTAGGCTCCAAGGTGTTTCCTTCTATAAGTATCACATGTTCGAAAACACCCTTTTTTATTATTCCCTTTATTAATTATTTCCATCATCACCCTCTTATTCTCTTGATTTCCCTTGAAGTTATAAGAATTAGAGAATTATTTTTCTGTCTTGATATCATATGAGAATATATCATCATAACATGAGAATGTTTGGGAGACCAGTCCCCTTTGAAGGAATTGTTTTAAACCATAAAATAATAGATCAATCTTTCTCCTTAGATTACATATGTATTCCCCAACATGATTGTCTAACATTGTAAAATTGTATTCATACTTTACAATATTTTCATCCTCTTTCTGTCTTAGACTCAATAATATCCTCTCCATATCCACTCACTATTCAAGAGGAAAATATTTTTCTAAGAATATTTCTTTTAAATTATTCTATTCCATTTATTCTATCTCCTCATCCTCATTTATGTTTTGAATTAACAACCACCAATGATCTGTATCTTCTGAGATATGATAAGGTTATTATTCATAACTTGAGTCAGTTGTTCCAGTATAGTTATAAGTTTCTCAGCACCAGTTACAGCTCTAGAACCAACATAATTATCTTTCATAGGATGAAAAAACCTACATGGTATACACACATTCATGCGATTTACTTTCCTTCCAATAGGATCCATTTCTAAATAATGGAATAAACTAAATTATGATATGAATCATGATATATAATGTCTAACTTGAAAAACGCATAACATAGATTGCAATTTTATGCAAGTCTAATATCATAATCATAAGAATGGTTTCTTAAGGGAAATGTTTAAAATTAAATCCTTCAAAATGGTTTTGTAAAAAAAAATGTGAATTATCCTAAGCATATCCCTTAAGAGTTTCATACTAGGTGCACAGTAAATTCTATTGTTGTGTACTAGGTTACCCCGAGTTAGGCCCGAAACACCTTGTTAATGTTGTTACTCTTAGGTACATCTATTCCAGAACCATGTCCACTTATAGTATCTTGACCCAAATGTATTTTTTTGAAATATCCACATAATATATACCTTTAAAAAATTATAGGATGATATTTCATGCTTATCCTCAAATTCTATCTTAGGGTTTTGTTCCCTTATATATGTTTTCTATATATAGTTTCTAATGTTTCTACTAAACTTCCTCTAATACTAACTATAAGGACCCTGACCCCAATTTCCCAGAGCCGATACCTTATATTAATTCATTGGTATGTTTACAAGGACCTCACATGTAAATGGACCAGATAGTTTAGTAGTTTTGGAAAACTAGATTCAAATAAATAATTTGCATTAGAACTTGAAATCAAAAACAACATCACAACTACATTGAAAACACCCATAAACTCTAAGATTATTTTTTGAAGTCATTAATAATAATATTAATATTAAAATCATGGGGAAAATTAAAACATAAGAAAAAGGTGATCTCAGATGCTCATTAAGGGTTGTTAATACATTAGAAGTTATCATAAAGATACATATTAGACATGTCTAATAACTAAAAATAGAAGCCTTTAAAAAAAATCCGAGCATAATATGGAAGGAATGAAAGATGATTACATAAAACTATATAAATTATCATAAGATAATGAAAATTAAACTTTGATATTATACTATTTGAATAATAACATGGTTTATCAATTAATATTATCATAACGAGGGAATGAATAATGTTATATATATGAAACATATTGTTAAGTCCTCGACCAAGATGTCTGAAAAATACTAGGGTAAATCCTCGACCAAAACCCAATTCTTTTTTTCCTCATGAGATCTACTAATGCATAAAGGGGATATAGAAGTCCCAACCATTAATTTATACATCTAATTCATTCCTATTATGAATGAGGATAAAAATAAACAAGATGAACATTTGAAATAACTTTCCCCAATATGTAGACATAATCACAAACCATTCTGAGTAGTATGGTGAATGGTGTCAAGATATCACATACACAATCAAAATGATCGTAAAACATTTAATAAAATATGGTAGATGATAATCATAAGAGTTTAATTAAAAAAACATAATATTCATTAGGGGTGTTTAAATAGATGAAAATTCCCTAATAAAATCATCGAATAATTCTTGAGAGTAATAATCTTTTACTTTGAAAAGAAGATTTATTTGGGAAAAATATTTTCATAAAATTAAAAATTTACTAAGATTGTTTTTAAATTATAAAATTATTGGTTTAATAAAAATAAATTCGTTTTAAAAAATATTATATATTTCACTTGAAAATAGGAAAGAAATTGCAAAGTTCCCTTTAATTGGGCTTGCGTATTGTGAAGAATTGAGAAGGGGACCTTTTAAAACATGTATTTTTTACAAGAAAAAGATGAAATGATGAGAATAGATTATTTTTGAAAATATAAAAATAATTTATAATAATTATATAAAATAAATTAATAATTAAAATTTTTTATAGAGGAAGAAATAACATCCCAAATTAAAATGGTGGTTAGAGAAGAAAACCCTTACTCTATGTCTGAATGAATTCTGCACTTGACTTTAAAATCCTAGATAACAAAATTAAATCCATTTTTAAATTAATTCATAACATTTTATATAATTATTTTATTTTTTATAGTTTTAGTAAGTTCATTTATGTCCTTATTGATGAGTTATATAGTTTAATTTCATCATTTAGGGGAATTCATTTTTTTTGGTTTTCAGGATTGGTTCACTTATTTATATGTAATGGAGTTCATTTTAAATGGGTATAATTATCCAGAATTGGAATTAAATGTTATTAATGATAATCCATAAGTGTAAATGGTTATATATATCATAGGGTTATATGGTATGAGGATGAATCATTATATAATGCATTTAGAGACAATCATTTTTATTATTACAGTGGTATTTCGATCACCATGAACTAGTTTTGTCATATGAATGAGAATTATGTATATATACTAGTTACATAACATTAAATAGGTTATAAATAATATATTATAGTCTAGTTTTACCATAAAAATTCTATAATTAATAACCTTGAATATGAAATTGAATAATAAAAGTTCTTCGTCCACGAAGGTTGTAAATCGGCACCTCCCAAATGATGATTTCACATTTAAAATAAAAGAGAGAGAGAGAGTGGGTAAAGATATTGATGATGGTTATTTTATTAACATGATATAATTAATGTATATAAATTATAATGGAGTTATCATTCTCATTTTGACAGAGTAGGTGAGGAGATAATAATAAAAAAATACCTTGAAAAGAAAATAAATGGAAAAAGGAAGAGGATTTTACATCTTAAATACTCCTCCTTGAGAATCTCCTTATGGGGAATTATTTTGGTTTTTTATATGACCAAGAGATTATGGAAGTAGTGCAGGATCTTGGGAAGTGTATTGGGTAGAAATTCGATAAGGGTCAAATCTTGGAGGGTGTGAGGAGAAGAGGGGTGAGGGTGGGTTTTATAGTGGAGGAGAGGGGTAATTTATCATTATTTTATTAATTAATTTATTATTTTTGTCAAGATAAGAAATAGTATTGATTCTTGTGACCAAATATAGTAATAAGTTCAGGTGAGTTCAAAACAATTGTTCTTAGATCATCCCTGTCTCAAGTAATAGTGTAGTTATCTTATAATGTATTTATACTCTAAATTATAGTACTTTATTATTCACTAAAAATTCAAGTATTTCAAAAAAACCTAAAAATTCACCCTAACCATTTTCTAACATTTAGAATTAAAAAATGAACTCAATTTTACAGAAATAATTTTCTAAATATGAGAAATTTAATTTTTAATTAAAATCATCATTTACTCGAAAAATATAATTTTCGATGTTAAAATAGATTTTATAACACCTTAAAAAATTAACAAAGGTCTTATTATATTATCATAAAATCATAAGACAATAAAATTTTTATTTATGAATTTCATTTTATGAATAATAGTTTTATTTTAAATCAATTTATTAATTATAAAATTGTAATTAAAAATTTATTACTCACAAAAATAACAATACTTAATTATTAATTTTTAAAATACCCACTAACATTACTATGATATTATTGTATCATAATTTCATTTATAAGGTTCATAATTTTAATTAAACTCTCATGAATGAGGTTAGTATTCATTTTTCTGATTTACTATTTATAAGGATACATTAATATTCCAATGGGTTGAGTTATTATTCACAAAACAAATAATTTGATCCTATCAGACTATAAATATCATACTAACAGTAACTATGTTTATCTGTTATCCAAAATTCAAAACACAGAAGCAGAAAATGTATGTTTAATGGATAATTTAAAACTATATTATTTATATAATAATAACAACAAAGTTTTGTTTCATAGAGACTCAGTGTTGTATGCATTCCATTCTATATTTTTTTTATGTATATCCTTTGGGTGTTACACTCTTGCTGTATGGAAAAAGAGTGGTGTTGAGCACATTCTGGAGGTGGTCAGACCTGAGCCACCCATGATACCTCCTATAGTGCCACCTTAGTTAGCTCATGCGGATCTTACACTAGGCGCTGATGCTCAGTTTTGTGAAAGTTTCTTATGGTTCATGCAGTCTGTTTAGGGTGATCACCAGTCTACCCCAAGTATGAAAGAGTTGAATTTGGACTTTCAATAGCAGCATCCTCACACCTTCTCATGGGATGGAAGAACTCAGGATGCTGATTCATTGTTAGAACCCATGGTATCATTCTTAGACCATATTGAGATGCCTCCAGAGTGGTGGGTCAAGATCGCTACCTATATGTTATAGGATTCTTCCAAGTGATGGTGGGATGTCATCACTCAGGATGAGTGTCATCTAGGTATAGTCTTAGAAAACTTCTAGACAACCTTCTGTGATAACTTCTTCCCACAGACTCTACGTGCGGACCAAACTTGAGAGTTTATGAATCTTTAATATGGAACTATGAATATGCTAGAGTATTCTTCTCAATCCACTAAGCTATAATGTTTTATTGCATCTCTAATTGATGACGAGTTGATGACTACAAGGCATTTTGAGGACATACATGGTTATGATTTTAACTAATAGGTGAACACATTTTGACAGAATACCATTGTGGAAATCATGAAACATGCCCTTATTACCTAACATAATCTTAGAGTTGATGGTAATGTGAGCTAGGGCGGTTCAGTTTTGAGTTAGGGAACTGTTCTTCTAGTAGTAAAAAGCATCATTTTGAGCATGAAAATAATAATGGTTCTAGCTAGGTGATATGTAATGATAACTATTTAGTGTGTCACCAATGTGAACGACCAGACCATAATAATCCCCAGTGCATGAGGAACTCAATCAAGTGTCAAGATTACGGTAGGATGGGCCACCTTCGGTGATTCTTCTAGTCTTTTACTCCATTATTTAGTGAGATGGTATCCATGCTGACACCCATATAAGGTATATGATTCACAACTACATTTTAGGATGATAGTTTTTCCACTACAACTAATCTAGCTGGGGATTTAGTGTCTGTGGATGAGGTAGTCAAGCCCTATAATTTTGGTGGCATCAGAGTGGATCTGCTCAAGATAGTCATGTATCATATTAGGGATTTTGTTCAGTCCATATTTATGTAGTGAAACCTATTCCTAAGGAGTAGAGTCTAGGGAAAATTATGGTTAGATTTATTATTATAATATCCTCTACTTTAGTTTCTTCCCTTTTCGATACTGGTCCATCACACTCTTTTTATTTTCTATGGTTGTGGAATGTATTGGTATGGAAACTGAGTACTTATGAGGACTTTTGTCTCTCAAAACATATTTATGGGTTAAAATAGAGGGAATACACCAATTCAGGAGTGCCCCCTTAAAATAGGTGGGTGTAGTTTCTTTTTTATTTTCTTGACCCTCGAGATGATTTTCTTCGATGTTATTTTCGGCATGGATTGGATTGTACCTTATTGTGTCCAAGTGGATTTCTATCACCATTGAGTTCCATTCAGATCACCCAAGAACACCACATATATCCAAAAGGGAAAGTGGGAGATCCATGAAAGTTGAGCTAGACCCAAGCGTACTGTGCTAGGTAGTGTGACAACTCAGTTGGTGGGTCATGTTATGAGTGATCAGGGAATATTGTTAGTGAAGTTCCCCCATATTTTGGATCTTTTTCTAGGACATCTTCACTGACGATTTCTCTGTCTTACCTTCAGAGATATAGGTTGTGATCACCATAGATCTAGTTCTAGGTGTGACACCATTTTCTATTACTCCATATAGTATTACACTGATAGAGCTCCACGAACTCAAAAAAAGCATGAATATCTTGAGGATAAGAGTTTTATTAAACACAACACATCACCACGAGGTTACCCAGTTCGTTTTTACAAGAAGGTGGATGGTACCCTCATATTTTGCATCGATTAATACTAACAGAACTATATTCTGGTAAATAACAATCATCCACTCCCTTGTATCAATGATCTATTTGACTAGCTCTGAGGAGAAACCATTTTCTCTAAGACCGACTTGCAGTCAGGCTACCATTAGGTGCGTGTGAGGCTGTTGGAAATACCAAAAAATCCATTTCAGAGTAGTTATATATTGTATGAGTATTTTTTTATGTTGTTTGGTTCAAATAATTCACTAAAAGTATTTATGGAACTGATTAGTCTAGTTTTCCTCCTATATCTTGATTCCTTTGTGGTGGTCTTAATAGACAACATCTTAGTTTATTATCACAGTAGACATGACCATGAAAATCATCTTCAAATAATTCTGAGAACATAGAAGAGAATTGAGTCTCTATGAATATCATAAAATAAAACTTTTGGATCAGTAAGGTTAACTTATTGGGTCATATAATATCTTATGCCAGTATATCTGTTGACCCAAATAAGCTGAGTGCTTTGGTTTCATGTGAAAATCCCAAGAATGTGTTTGATATACATATCTTATTAGGGATGATTGGATTTTGCATACAATTCATCCAGGACTTATACAACTTAGTAGTTCCTCATGTGGCCCAAACTATGAATGTTTTGTAGTTCGTATGGTCTAAGGCCTATGAGATAGATTTTCAGAAGTTAAAGGGAAGACACACGTCACTACTGATCTTGATTCTTCCTGAGCTGGATAGAAGTAATACCATTTACTATTATGTTTAAAGAATCAGAATGGGTTAAACCATGACCAATTTTTTCCTATCGACAATTAGAAGGTTTGGTGCTTTTTTAATGTGTATAGAAGAACTTGGGTCAAATCCTTAGTGATAGTACAAATTTTAAAGTTGGTTATTTTATATCTTGATTGTCTTTTTAATAGGGGGGGGGGGGTTGTTTGAAAATATTAATTAAATTGATTTATGAATAATGTTTGATTTAAAAAATTTATAAATATTGAGGTGATTTAATCATTAGATTGTTAATCTCGTGATATCCTTGAGCTTTTATATATATTTCATTAAAGTAACATCCACTTCACAATATTATTTATGATCTGAATTCCTAATTATTTTTAATTTAATCCAATCCTCAACTAGGTTGTTGATCTCAATAAATTAGTATTGATAGAAGGTTCAAACTTTTCTGAATCCTTGTGTACTTGTGGTTCCAATAATCCAGGGAATCCACTTGTTAAACAAAACATGTCATTAATTAATGAGATTTTATGTTCAACATAAAATATATTAATTTAAAGAATATTAATCAATCAAAATATCTCAGTCACTCAACATCCCCCATGTTATGACTCTTACCAATGGTATATTTACTCATAAATTTGTGTGGTTAATAATCTAGTTGGAATTTTTATTTTGATGAATTAAAAAGATAATAAAATGATCAGGACAAGAAAATAGTGGTGCACCGAACACACACACAAACAATGAACAGAATTAAACAAATACTTTCGATTAAATGATAAAGTGAAAGAAGGGAAGTGTTTCTAACATTATTTAAACTATTTTAAGAAAATTAATATTAAAAAACATAGGGTAGATGATTATAATTTAAGATGAAGATAAAACATGCATTAAAATTGAAATGAAATTGGAAAAAACATACATGATTAAAATTGAAAAGAAAGCAAAACAACATGAAACGAAAGAGAGGGGGAAAGGTCCCTCAAGTTAAAACTAGAGTTTTTAAGATCCTCCCAAAACTTTTTCTAGGCCTTGGTCATTCTAATATATCCTCCTCTATCATGAAATTCTAACCAATTGTACGGATAAGAAGAGAGTGAATTTATAGCCCAAAGTGGTGGACTATTTTTATCCCAAAACTACCCCTATAATTGGCTCACCAAATTTGTACATCAAACTGAAGAATATGGAGAAATATTATTATTAAAATCTTTATATATGGATCTGAAAAATTTACACACCAAATTTTTAGGCCATGTAAATGTTATATCAAATTTTATGGATGTTTCATTAAATAATGTTATACTGTTCATTTTTATCCATAATTTTTCAAAGGTCACAATTTGAATGGATTTATGAGTATGAATGTTCACTAAAATAAGAAACATTTTTTATAAAAATTTTATATCGAGTATATATTCTTTCACAAAAAAAATATCATCTCAAATTGTGGATTGAATTTTTAGAACAGTCATGAATAGTGGGATATTTTTTATTCCCAAATATAATTTCTAGATGGACTTCCAAGTATCATATGTGCCAATTTTTTATGGGTTTTGGCCTTAAAAGTTTTATAAAATATTTTACAAGATGTCTTAGAACATATTTGGGAGTTTCATAGAATTTGGGCTTTTTGAATTGAGCACATAAATTCTATCTTCATGGCCAGTCCAGTTTTCATCACATATTTGGTGGGCCTTCTCATGTTGCCCACATGACCCTTTAGATGGAGGAATTGTCCAAAGATCCCTTCTAATGATATGTTTTAAATTTCACTAGGAACAATAAAAAATAATAATCACAAAAATGGTATTATTAAATTTAATTTCATGATAAAAAAATTAAATTATAGTTCAATTAAATGATCTCAAACAATGATCTTCTTATGTGTTTATGATCAAAACATGAAAATTGATTAGAAATTAATCATTTTTAAGTGAAACTTATATGATGGGATTAATGTAAAATCATTAATTAATATTCAACATCAACTCACTCACACTTAGTCTTGTGAATTTTCTCATGTGCATCAACTAAAAATATAACTAAATTATTTTTACTCGTTAATAAATATTGAAATTTTATTTTCTGCAATCAGGGGGTATAGACTAGTTCATACATATATAATGAACTCTACCATCTATTTTTTGGATATAATTTTCAAAAAACATTAATTTTTTATGATAAAAATTAGAAATAGAAAATGTGGGCACTCATAACTCACTCCTTTCAAGATGATAAAATTTTATTTATAGAGGTTCACTCATTCACCAACCAAAAATTAAATAATAATGTTTGTAAGAGATATCAATTTCTAATCATTATAATAAAGTTCACAAAAATCATGAGGTCTTTTTAGGGATTTTCAATGGTTATTGTATGGTAGGAATATAATTTTCAAAATAGTGGAAAATAGGGATAAAAAACCAATATTGAAAAAGAAATGAACAATTTTTAAAATAAGACATGGAACGTTATAGAAAAACATATTTACATGGGTATGATGTTTGAATAATTTAAAGAGATATAAATGAAAAGACAGAATTTGTACAAAAAATAAAACATTTTCTAATTTCACAAGAATATATGATTCAAGTATTCTGTGTTTCTTCTTTTTTATTTTTTTTCAAAGCCTGAACTTGAAACAAAATATCACACTCATCACTTAACCAGTGTTTGATATCCTCATGAAACTAATTTTAATAATTATAAGAAGATAAAGGGTTGAGGAAGAGTGATTTTAGACCCACTCAAGACACAATTTTTTATTTCATTTTTTCATTTTTCATTTTTTTAATTTTTACTTTTTTTGAACACGTTTTAATAACATGTAAAAAATTATATTAAGGTTAATAAATTTTCAAAACCCACTGAATTAAAACCACTCCCCACACTTAAATATTTTTCCCCCCTCAAGCATATGATGACACATTGAAAACAAGGAAATGGTACACAAAATGAAATTCATTCCCCCCACAATTAAATTTAAATAAATTATGCAATGCAAATACATGTAGTTATTTGGTAAGATAAGTAATTGGGATTGTAATATGGATATAAAAGAAATTAATACTCTTGAAGGGGATTTCAAAATTAGGATTAATGTAAGGATTATTGGAGGATATTTGGCCATTTTATTTCTCATGTGGTTTAGAAAATGCCTCTATCATATTAATGTACACTAAAATAGGAAATTCATCTTGAAGGTCCATAATCTCAAGAATCATAATCATGGGTGAAAAGATTACAAAATGAAAATATGCTCATAGGTGACCTTGGAATGAAATATAATGTTGTTTCTCACTTTTGGGGAAGAATCATTTTCTAAATAAAAAATTGAGGGTTCAAAATTTATTATTCTTAACACTAAATTATTTATTAAAAGTTATTATGAAAATAAAAAATGTATGAGATACAAATAAGTCATTGGAATCTTGAAAAGGTTTTGAAATTTTTTTAAAATTTAATGGGGAGTAATTATGACTCTTATTATTATTTTATTTTTTATTTTTTGATAAATACACACCCACACAAAATAGGAAGAGGGAAAGAATATTTGATGAAGAAAGTGGTAAAATAAAAATGAGAACTGGAGTTGATGAAGAAGAAAGAGAGAGAGAGAGAGGGAGAGAGGGAGAGGGAGAGAGATACATAAAGAGTTAAATGGAAAGAGGTTCCCCTAATTTGAATTTGGTGGGTCACCATTTCTATACAATGGTGAGTCTCTGGATATGGTTGGGGATTCTATGGAAGTTCATGTACTTCCCATGATGTGTGTGATCTCATGGTGATGCTTTAACCGATGTCCATTAACCATGAATTTCCTTTTGTAAGTGGTGTCTTTGACTTGCACTGCACCAAATGGGTAAACATTAGTAATATTAAAAGGACCTTCCGACCAAGAATTAAGATTGTCTATGTGAAGATGAAATAGAGTGTTGGAGAGCATTACCTTTTCACCTTCATGGAATACCTTTCACATGATATGTTTTTCAAGTATTGATTTATCCTTTTCATTGTAGATATTTTAATTCTAATAAGAATATAGTAAAATCTCATTTAATTCATTTAACTGTAACAATCTCTCTTTTCTAGTTTTTTCACAAACAAAATTACAAGTTTTGACAGCCCAAAAATTACTTATGTTGGATTTCAACTGGTAAATGAAATGCTTTACTAAAGACTAGACTAAATGGAGACATCCTAAGGCGTGTTTTATAGGTACTTTGATAAGTCCAAAAAACTTAACCAATTCATTCAAGCCAGTAGTTTCTGGTGGGTTTTACAATTCCTTCAAGCACTCTTTTCAATTCTCAGTTAGAAAGTTCATCCATGCCATTTTTTTGGGAGTGATATGCGATTTAATATTTATGTACAACCCCATTATTTTTTAAAAGAGATTCCATGGTCTAATTACAGAAATGAGTTCCTAAGTCACTTATCAAGGCAGAGGGTGTTCCAAATTTATGGATGATATAGGTTTTTAAGAACTCACTAACAATATGTGAATCATCCTTTCTAGCAAGTTTGGCATCAAACCTCCTAGAAACATAACCGACCACAAGAAGAATATATGAGAATCCATTGGAAGATGGAAATAGTCCCATGAAATTTATTCATAAAAATATCAAATATATCACAAAATATTAAGGGATTTTGGGGAATTTCATTTCTTTTAGAAATTGTGAATTTTTTTGGGCAAGTTAGACATGATTTATAGAACTTATGTGTGTCCTTGAATAGTGATGTCCAAAATAATCCTGAGTGAATGAACTTTAGGGAGGTCCTTTATGGTCTAAAGTGGCCACAACTAGGCATTGAGTGAAAAAATTCTAAGATGGAGGAATTTTCATCTTCATCTACACATCTTCAAATTACCATGTAAGCCCAAAATTTAAATATTTTATTATCTTACTAAAAAATAGAACTTTGAATCACTTTTTAGCTTCAATTTTTCTTCATTTGATTTTTTTTAGGAAAAACATCAACAACTACGTAATTTAAAACTGTAGCATACCATGGTACCTTTGGAGTGACAGATGATAGGTGTTCAGTTTGAAATAAAGGATCAATTATTTTAGAATTATATGCATTAGAAATTATACTCAGGTGATCAACCATTGGGTTTTTTTCCAGGTCTATGTTTAATCACAATTTCAAAGTCCTGTAGAACTTAGATCCATATTATTACCCTTGGTTTGGAATCAATTTTATTAAGTAAGAATTTCAAAGATGAATGGTTTGTAAAAATGTTGATTTTGGAACCTAAGAGATAGGGTCATAATTTATCCAAGGAAACAACCATATCAAAAAGTTCTTTTTCAGTTACAGTGTAGTGAGATTGAGATTCATATAATGTTTTTGAGGCCTAATAGATTACATGAAGAATATTTTATCTTCATTGACCAAGAACATCCCCAATGGACCTATAAAAAGAACCACACATCAATTCAAAGGGTAAGGACTAATATGGGGGTTGAATTATTAGAGAATATGTAAGAATATTTTTATGTTCAATGAAGTATTTCTTTCAAGCCACTTAGAAATTGAAATTATCATCATTTTGGAGTAGCCAAGAGAGAGGGAGGGAAATCCTACTAAAGTTATGGATGAATCACCGATATAAACGAGCATGATCCTGGAATGAACAAATGTGTCGAATTATTTTAGTTCTAGAAGTGACTGGATCACCTCAATTTTGGTAGGATCGACTTGAATACACTCTTTTGAAATAATATTCCCTAGAAAAATCCCATTAGTAACCATGAGGTGTCATTTTTAATAATTCAACAGAGAGTTTCATTTTACGCACTTTTAAAGAACTAGAGAAAGTGAATGAAAGAAGAACTCAAACAACTCACTATAAATAGTAAAGTCATCCATGAATACCTAGATAAAACTCTCAATGAATTAATATTAGATACCCATCATACACATTTGGAATGTTGCAGGAGCATTATAAATGAAAAAATGAATTCTCTAATATTTATATCTTCCAATGGAAAAAGTGAATGCAGTCTTTTATTTGTCTTGAGGTGAGATTGGGATTTAGAATTTGTCATGACCCGTCCTTAGGGCCCGTGCTGTGACTACCCCAAGCCCGCCTTCCATAGGCCAAGGGCTGGAGACTAGCACCAAAGGCGTAAATCCCAATAAAAATGGAAGGCATTTCCTTTATAAAAGTAAACAACAAAACAGAGTACAAGTGGAATCTAACACTAAGTAAAGTAGTAAACATGTGTGTTGGAAATACAAAGGGTCTGGAAATACAAGCCCAATAGAATGGTATAGCTACAACTGTAAGTAAAGTACAACTCAAAGGAAAAAAGATTAAAGGTGACAAGGAGCTCCTGGATCGTCCACCACGAATCCTACCTGAAGGGTAGGTACAAATGTCCTCCACAACACTCTACGTTCGACCCTCCGTCCATCCGTCTCCTCCAGGTACCGACTTGTCGTGAGATCCACCTCCGGGTACCGTCCTGCTCAACAATCCTCATCTATGATCAGTGATATCCGTCGTCTGCAACCAACACAACGAGGTGCAGGAATAACCCGTGTAGGGGTGAGTATAACTATACTCAGTAGGAACCCCGATACCCTCAAGGTCTCACTAAAATCCGACAAGGATAAACCACAAAGAAAGATCTCCACGGATATCCTTTACTTAGGTGTATGACCTTACACACACCTAAGTTATCAAGTAACCCATCTCAATCATGAGGAAACACAAAGGTTATGAAATCAATGGATAACCACTACTTTGGTATATGCCCATACATATACCTAAGTTATCAAGTGACCCATCTCAATCATGAGGTAAACACAAAAGTCATTGACTCAGCTCAAACCACGATTTAAACATGATGTCGAAACCACAACTGCTGGAGAACTCCTCCTCTGTCGAGCACAGTAGTCCTGTCATGACTCTAAGGTGCTACTCAATACCCTTAGACTGCTGAAGTACTCCACCTATCGAGTAATGTGGGACTACTTCTACAATCAAGCGCTTCCCACCATGGGTCTGCCGCTACAACCAAGCGCACCCCCTTAGAGCCTACAGAGGTACTCCTTATGTCGAGTACCATGGGTATACCACTACAACCAAGAACTCCTCCACCGTGGGTCTACCGCTACAACCAAGCGTACCCCACTAGGCTATCTGAATCACTCCGAGATGATCGATCAGTAGTCGTCAAGTCTCAGCCAGCTACTAGGTCTCTGCAATCTGCTAGCTCGTCACCGGGAGGGTCCGCTCCACGAGCTACTGGTCGATACTCCAAGTATCACAAGGTTCCACAAAGAAGTACCCCAAAGGATTTCCATGTCTTAGGAAACTCAACACAACAGACGACGCATCAATCGGATGTCTGGTTTGTGTGTTATTAGCCTTTTCATCCCGGGGGCCCGGTTGGTTTCGTGTACGAACCAAACCGACTGTATCTCACCTGTACCCCAAACTCTCATACGGTATACTCAAAGGGACCATTTCTCAACGTGATCAACAACGCCACTGACGGTTCGTGAAACGGACGTTCGGTATGAAAGTTATCGGCTTTTCCGTTCCAGGGGCCCGGTTGGATTTCAGGTACAATCCAACCTGTCCCTACTCGAACTACGTCGAAAAATCAGGTGAATTATTCCAAAATAACCGTCTCATCAAGAAGAATCCAACAAAGTCGACGACACGTCAATCGAACGTCTGGTCCTTAAGTTATAAGTGTTTCCGCTCCGAGAGCCCAGTTAGTTTTGGGTTCGAACCAACCCGTCCATACTTCAAATGACATCGGTTAACCAAACCGGTCATACCATTACAATCCATATGAAAAAACAAACGAGATTGACTACCCATTGGCCCAAAACAGATAACTGGTGAAAAGGTTGCATTTCACCACAACACGCGCGAACCGGGCCCCATGGGGCCCACGCCTCGACCTCGACTTAAATATCCAAAATTGGTCTTGAAACATCCATCTTAATTCCAGGTTCGCAACCTCGCAGACGGTTCGACATTCTGACATCGTATGAGAGAGATATGTCCGATACAAGATCCCGTAATAATAATAATAATAATATTATTCGGTGTTTTGTGGGCCCGAGCCACAAACCAGAATTTAGTATTCAACATTAGACTTGAATCGATCGTATTGATGTTAGGATTACATCGCCACTGATGGAAAGCCAATCGGACATCACACACATGAGTTATGACGGGTCAAATATTTAATAATAATATTAAATCTATTATTTTCCGAGCGCTTTGGGTAGCCGATCCAAAAACCAGAAAAAGACATCCAATATTGGACTCATAAATTATGTCTCAAAGTCAGGGTCACACTGACGCAAACGGTTTGTGAAACCGAGGTTTCACGAAGAAGATACAGTCAAAACAATGTTTTATCATCAAAATTAATAACAACAATATTTTTTATTATTATTAATTATTTACGTATTTATCTTTCTAACTCCAAAATCAATCACGATTTTGGACTCCTTTTGCGATGGAATTCATCCCCAAAACCCCCATTTATCATTTGTTTCTCTTTTGATTTTATCCCCACTATTATCTTACAAATCATCTCTCTCCAATCTCATTTACACTTCCACGATTATGTTCTCCCAATTAGCGCCCCAATCACCCGACCTCCTTCCACATGGCCAGAACCGCCACCACATTCGCCTTCCCGCCACGCCGCCGCACCACCCCTGGCTACCCAAGTCGGTGCGCCTCAAACCATCCGCATCACCTGGACCCCCATCTGCTCGTCGTGCCACCTCCCGTTACCATGCACCCGACCCCATACCGCCGCACATCAACAACTAGTTGGCGGTGGGTCCGGACTTGTTCGTAGTCCGTACCCACCGCATTAGTAGTTCGAATACACATCCAACAGAATATTATTCCATACTCGAGTAAAATAATCACATAAACTTAAATAAACAAACACCCCTACCTCGAAATTGACATCGCACATCATCGAGTCACGGAAGACGGACATCACGGTAGTCGTGCATCGTGGAAGAACGGTGTCGTCCCGTCAACATTGGAGGAAGAGTTGTTGACGTAACTAATGCTTTCCCGAAGTGGTGTCTCCTCTCTTAACATGGAGGAAGAAGAAGGTTGGAGAAATAAATGCTTCCGGTTCTTCGAGTCATGGAGCGTTTTTCGCGTTCTTTGTGGAAGAACTCTCCCTTTCAATATCTCCAACGTGTTCCCAACACCGCAAGTGCCAAAACAAAATAATTGCCTAAGCTATTATTTTATTCTCCAATGATATAACATTGCTATCAAATTCAAATTAATTCAAAAAGACTATTGAATTAATTACGGCATTTGAGTTGGAAACTTTAATAGAATGGAGATGGAAAGGCTCCACATAATTAATCGGAGGTGTTGTCAAAATAAATAAAGGGAGTGTTAAAGGGGGGTTTAAGGGAGGTGAAGGGTTAGGACTCCTGTGGGTCCCACCTCACAAATATCCTCACATGGGAGGTTATGTGGGGTGTGGGATCCACCCCTAACTTCTTCTTAGAGGATATAACCACCCAAATAAATAAAATGGTGCACAACCATTTTTTTTACAAATCCCCAAAAATTAACTTTCAACCCGCATAAAACGCAACTACAGTAAATGTCCCCTTAAGTGAATACCGGTGCTGCAAGTTCATCGGTATCCTCAGATTTCAATTCCAAGCACTGAATCAAAAGTTATAAAATTCCGAACGTACGTTTAGAGAACATACCCAAAAAAAGTTTGGAAAATTAATATTAGTCACCCATGACCCACTATGGTCAAGGTTAGGCTCTGACTAGGTGAAAAATGCCCCAACGAACCCAACTGTACTCTCGGATTTTCAATTTGAGTTAATGTTTAGATGTTATGAATTTTACAATAAAATAATTATCATTTAATTATTTTATTTGCGGCCAAAAACTAACTTTTTCTGGTGGCTCGCGCCGACAAAAGGTAGTATCTTCTTAAATAAAGTATACCCTCGCGAGTTCAGCGGTGGTCTCATATTTTTAATCTGAGCTACCATTTGTGATTTATAAGCATTTGAAAAATAAAATAATTTATTTAATTATTTTATTTACGGTTAAGCCATTTTGTGATTTCTCATAGGAGGCCCGTGCCGACTAAACTTAAGTCGCTCCTAGGGTAACCCCGCCATCATGAGCGCAATGGTGCCCTCATATTTTTGATCCAAGAAACCTTTCAAGAGTTATTCCACTTTTTTAGGAAAACTACTTATGCGCGTTAATTTAATCTTAGAAAAACTTTGACGGGTCATTCCGGGCACTCTGGGCCTCGGAATCAAGCGCCGTCAGAAACCATAGACTCCTAAAATTCCACAGTATTTAATAAAAAAAATTCCTTGAAATTTTTGGGCTTTTACATTACTCCCACCTCAGGGATTTACGTTCTCACAAAGCTTCAACACACACTTGGGGAAACAAAAGTGGTACTGAGCACGCATCTGTGCCTTCTGCTCCCATGTGCTCTCCTTGAGGTTCTTGTGCTTCCCGAGGTTTCCTTTTCGCCGACCAAGGAAAACCCATCCCATTGTTGTAAGTAAACCACAACCTTTTTTCCTAATACCGTCAATCCGTGTATGAACTGTGGTTGCCCAGTCCATACCCAAACTATCATCGTAAGGCCTCGATGCTGCCACTAAGAGGTTCCAACCGAAACTCTCAGCTCAAGTGTAAGATCACACCTGTCGGTGTAAGTGTGTTTATCGAGCCTCCTCTCAAAGGTATATCCAGACGCGAGGGTCAAGTCAACGGCTTTAACCGGAAACTCTAGGTTTGGGACAAGATTCGTGGAAGGAAGGAATGACTGGTACCTATGTTTATTGATATGGCAGCTCGTAGTAGACACAGACCGTACCTCAAATCATTCTTAGAGCCCTTAGGTCACACTCCGTGACCGCATGAAGCTATTCTCTTTCCCTTCCCTTCAGTTCCCTGAGCCTGGCGAGGACTACAAAGGTGGGTGGTTGTAACATGTCTGAATGTACACCACCTCATGCTGCTCTCCAAGATCATCTTCCACGTCTACTGCTCTACAGATTCAACTGCCTTTAAAACTTCCTCTTCTGGAAAAATTTTACATGCCCAAGTCACTGAGACTAGCTCCAGTTCGTATCTTCCCACTGCTAACATTCACTGGCTAAAACCGATCAACCAAAGAACATTCAACCACAAAGGTTCTCTCTAGAATCCTAACATAAGTAGGAATGCATAGAGGAAAGAGTGATTACTCGAATATCCTTAAACAAAACTCTCTCAGAGGTCCGAGCTCTAAAGCACTGATCGTATCATAGTCATAAAGTACCAAGAAAAATCGGTACACCTCGATGAATACCCAGCTACTGACATGTCGTCCTGCCGAAGCTGTATAAGCTCTAGAAAACTCTCTGCCACCTCCTCAAGCCAGTCCTCAGCCGCCTGTGAGTCGGGATCGCCTCGAAACCTGAGGGGTATCTGATGCTGAAACATGTGTAAAGAACTAAGCCTACATGAGTCCTCTACCAGTATTTCCAGTTGTAACTGCTGACCAATAGGTAGTGATATAGCTGGCACACTACCCGAAGGTACTATCTCAGGCATTAGTCCACGTACCGAAGCCTCATCACTATGCGGACCAACCGCATGGTCAGTCACTGGGAAACACCAGTAGTTAAGATCAACATCTACTCTACTTGCTCTAAACAAGGTGTAGAACTCTAGAAATCACCTCCATCCAGTCCACTGCTGCCTAGAAATATGTCTCGCCTTGTAACCTCGGAGGCCTCTGTTGTTGGAACTCATACAACGTGCTCTACCAGTGTGCACCTTCCACTAGTACGGTTGGTTTCATCTTCTACCTAATGGGTGGTGGTGTTGCTGGTACACCTCCCGAAGGAGCCAACATAGAAAGAGGGCCCCGCACTGGAGCCTCATCACTCGGTGAGCCATCATCGAGTACTCTCTCAGAAACTCCAACTGACTGTCTGCATGGAGACATCCTAAACAGATGCAACACGGTCAAATGATTTAAACCTAGTGAGCTGACCTGGTTTGATCTAACTTAATGAAAAATTTTGAAACACACACACAATCAGTGTTTTCATGCACTAAGTTGGAAATCTGTAGTCAGGGTCTTGGTGTACGGAAACGTCGGCCGCCGCACCAACACTGGACTCCTTGAACTGAAAACCACAATTATTACCCTTTACACTATTGCTTCAAAGAAATAAAATATCAGAGTCCTAAGTTCTGTGGTAAAACTGACTCCTCTGATACCAATTTGTCATGTCCCATCCTCAGGGCCTGTTCCGTGACTACCCCAAGCCCGCCTTCCATAGGCCAGGGGCTGGCGACTAGCACCAAAGACGTAAATCCCAATAAAAAGTGAAGGCATTGCCTTTATAAAAGTAAACAACACAACAGAGTACAAGTGGAAGCTAATAATAAGTAAAGTAGTAAACATGTGTGCTGGAAATACAAAGGGGCTGTAAATACAAGCCCAACAGAAAGGTACAACTACAATGGAAAGTAAAGTACAACTCAAAGGACAATAGCTGAAAGGTGACAAGAATCTCCTGGATAGTCCACCATGGATCCTACCTGAAGAGTAGGTACAGATGTCCTCCATATCACTCCGCGTTTGACCATCCATCTGTCCGTCTCCTTTGGGTACCGACTCGTCGTGAGATTCACCTCCGGGTACCGTCCAGATCAACAAGCCTCATCTACGATCAGTGCTGTCCATCGTCTGCAACCAACACAACGAGGTGCGGGCGTAGCCCGTGCAGGGGTGAGTATAACGATACTCAGTAGAAACCCCGAGACCCTCAAGGTCTCAAAAAAATCCAACAAGGATAAACCACAAAGAAAGATCTCAACGGATAACCTTTCCTTAGGTGTATGCCCTTACACAAACCTAAGTTATCAAGTAACCCATCTGAATCATGAGGAAACACAAAGGTTATGAAATCAATGGATAACCACTACTTAGGTATATGCCCATACATATATCTATGTTATCAAGTGACCCATCTCAAAAATGAGGTAAACACAAAAGTCATTGCCTCAGCACAAACCAGGATTTAAACATGATGTCGAAACCACAACTACTGGAGAAATCCTCCTCTTTCGAGCACAGTAGTCCTGTCACGAATCCGAGGTGCTACTCAATAACCTTAGACTACTGAAGTACTCCACCTGTCGAGTACTATTGGCCTGCTGCTACAAACAAGTGCTTCCCACCATGGGTTTGTCGCTACAAACAAGTGCACCCCCTCATAACCTACAAAGGTACTCATTCTATTGAGTACCGTGGGTCTGCCTCTACAACCAAGCACTCCTCCACCGTGGGTATGCTTCTACAACCAAGCGCACCCCACTGGGCTATTCGAATCACTCTGAGACGATCGATCAACAATTGTCAAGTCCCAGCCAGCTACTAGGTCTCTGCACTCTGCTAGCTCGCCATCGAGAGGGTCCGCTCCATGAGCTAATGGTCGATACTCCAAGTATCACAAGGTTCCATGAAGAAGTACCCCAAAGGTTTTCCACGTCTTAGGAAACTCAACACAACAGACGACGTTTCAATCAGATGCCCGATCTATGTGTTATTAGCCTTTTCGTCTAGGGGGCCCGGTTGGTTTCGGGTATGAACCAACCCGACTGTATCACAACTGTACCCCGAACTCTCATAGGGTATAATCAAAGGGATAGTTTCTCAATGTGATCAACAACGCCACTGATGGTTCATCAAACAGACGTCTGATCTGAAAGTTATCGACTTTTCTGTTCTAGGGGCCCGATTGGATTTCGGGTACAATCCAACCCAGACCTACTCCAACTGTGTCCAAAACTCAGGTGAATTGTGCCAAAAGAACCGTCTCATCAAGAGGAATCCAACAAAGTCAACAACACGTCAATCGGACGTCCGGTCCTTATGTTATAAGTGTTTCCGCTCCGAGGGCCCAATTGGTTTCAGGTTCGAACCAACCCGGCCGTACT
This sequence comes from Viscum album, assembly GCA_963277665.1. Taxonomy (NCBI): domain Eukaryota; kingdom Viridiplantae; phylum Streptophyta; class Magnoliopsida; order Santalales; family Viscaceae; genus Viscum; species Viscum album. The sequence continues at coordinate 290,759,012 of OY728138.1, forward strand.
TCAAATGAAACTAGTTAACCAAACCGGTCACACCATTGCGATCCATACGGAAAAACACACGATATGGACTACCCATTGGCCCAAAATGGATAGCCGGTGAAAATGTTTCATTTCACTACAACATGCACGAACCGGGCCTCGTGGGTCCTGCGCCTCGACCTCGACTTAAATATCCAAAATTGGTCTTGAAACATCCATCTTAATTCCAGGGTCGCATCCTCGTAGACGGTTCGACATTCCGACACCGTATGAGAGAGATATGTCTGATACAAGATCCCGTAATAATAATAATAATAATAATAATATTCGGTGTTTCGTGGGCCCGAGCCACGAACCAGAATTTAGTATTCAACATTAGACATGAATCGACCGTATTGATATCAGGATTACATCGCCACTAACAGAAAGCCAATCGGATGTCTCACTCATGAGTTATGGTGGGTCAAAATTTAATAATAATATTAAATCTATTATTTTCTAAGCGCTTCGGGTACCCGATCCAAAAACCTGAAAAATACATCAAATATTGGTCTCATAAATTCCGTCTCAAAGTCAGGGTCACACTGCCGCAAACGGTTCATGAAACAGAGGTCGCCATTTTGGACTCCTTGCGTGCTGGAATTCATCCCCAAAAACCGTATTTATCATTTATTTATCTTTTGATTTTATCCCCACTATTATCTTATAAATCATCTCTTTCTCCAATCTCATTTACTCTTCCATGATTATGTTCTCCCAATTAGTGCCCCAATCACCCGGCCTCCTTCCACACGGCCAGAACCGACACCACCTTCGCATGCCCGCCACACCGCCACACCGCCCCCAGCTACCCACGCCGGCGCGCCTCAAACCAGCCGCATCACCTGGCCCCCAATCTGCTCGCCGTGCCACCTCCCGTTACCACGCACCCGACCCCATACCACCGCACATCAAGAACTAGTTGGCGGTGGGTTCGGACTTGTTCGTCGTCCATACCCACCGCGTTAGTAGTTCAAATAAACACCCAATAGAATATTCTTCCATGCTCGAGGAAAATAATCACGTAAACTTAAATAAACAAAAACCCCTACCTCTAAATTGACGTCGCACGTCGTCGAGTCGCGGAAGAAGGACATCATGGTAGTCGGGCGTCGCGGAATAATGGTGTCATCCCGTCAAAATTGGAGGAAGAGTTGTTGACATAACCGACGCTTTCCCGTGGTGGTGTATCCTCTCTTAACGCAGTGTAAGAAGAATGTTGGAGAAAGAAATGATTCCGGTTCTTCGAGTCATGGACTGTTCTTCGCGTTCTTCGTGGAAGAAATCTCCCTTTCAATATCTCCAACGTGCTCCCAACACCGCAAGTGCCAAAAAAACTAATGGCCTAAGATATTATTTTATTCTCCAATGATATAACATTACTATCAAATTCAAATTAATTCAAAAAGACTATTGAATTAATTATGGAATTTGAGTTGGAAACTTTAATGGAAGGGAGATGGAAAGGCTCCACATAATTAATGGGAGGTGTTGTCAAAATAAATAAAGGGAGTGTTAAAGGGGGGGTTTAAGGGAGGTGAAGGGTTAGGCCTCGTGTGGGTCCCAACTCACAAATATCCTCCCATGGGAGGTTATGTGCGGTGTGGGACCCACCCCTAACTTCCTCTTAGAGGATATAACCACCCAAATAAATAAAATGGTGAACAACCATTTTATTTATTTATTTTTACAAATCCCCAAAAATTAACTTTCAAACCGTATAAAAAGAAACTGCGGTAAAGGTCCCATTAAATGAATACTAGTGGTGTGAGTTCATCGGTGTCCTCAGATTTCAATTACAAGCACCGGTTGAAAAGTTATAAAATTCCGAACGTACATTTACTGAACGTACCCGAAAAAATGTTTGGAAAATTAATATCAGTCACCCTCGACCCATTGCGATCAAGGATAGGCTCTGCCTAGGTGAAACACGGCCCAAGAAACCCAACAGTACTCTCAGATTTTAAATCCGAGTTACCGTTTAGAAGTTATAAATTTTACAATAAAATAATTGTCATTTAATTATTTTATTTTTGGCCAAAGACTAACTTTTTCTGGAGGCTCGCGCTGGAAAAATTTAGTATCTGCTTAAATAAAGCATGCCCTCCTGATTTCAGTAGTGGTCTCAGATTTTTAATACAAGCTCCCATTTTTGAGTTATAAGAATTTGAAAAATAAAATAAAATATTTAATTATTTTATTTACTGTTAAGCTATTTTTGGGATTTCTCATAGGAGGCCCGTGCCGACTAAACTTAAGTCTTGCCTAGGGTAATCCCGCCATCCTGAGCGCAACTGTGCCCTCAGATTTTTGATCTGAGCAACCATTCAAGAGTTATTCCAGTTTTTTAGGAAAACTGCTTATGCGCATTAATTAAATCTTAACAAAACTTTGACGGATCATTTCAGGCACTCCGGGCCTCGGAATCAGGCGCCGATAGAAACCATAGACTCATAAAATTCCAAATTATTTAATAAAAGAATTTTTTTTGAAATTTCAAGGATTTTACATAATTTTCTAGTGTATCCATCAATAAATTAATAATATTACTTTTTGGATAATTGTTCAAGCATTTGGTAAAGTAAAGGAAGAGTGTAGTGATATTTTCGTGTTTTGACATTAATTTTTTGGTAATTGATACACACACATCATTTTTATCACTCGAGTTATGACCACCTCCCCATATTCATTTGTGAATAAAATCATCCCCCCCATCTTAGGTACCACTTGAGACAGACTAAATCATTCACTACCGGAAATTGGGTAGATAATACCTACTTGAAGAAGGTTATTGATCTCTTCCTTTACTACCTCAAGGATGAGTGTATTGAGTCCTATTTGTGGTTGTATGATTGGTTTTAATGACTGTTCAATATGTATTTAATGTATGAAAAGAGTAGGGTTGATTACTTATTTGTCATATACGTTCCAACCTAAGGATGTTTTGTTTTCCTCTAACACCTGAATAAGTTTGGAATCCTTGGTTTCTTTAAGTGTGGTAGAGACAATGACACGATATGAGTGATCATGAAAAAGGAATTCATATTTAAGGTGTGCAAGAAGAGGTTTCTGATTAGTCTCATCATTCATTTTGGGATAGAAAACTCAGGAATGGAGGAATGGATTTCAATTGGTTTTGATTCATTTTCCTCAATAATCTATATTGTGGAATAGAAAATATCAGTGTTAAGATGAGATTCAAGAGAGTTTTCAATATTCTATAGATTGACAGAGTATATGAATGAGAGGTTAACATCCACTTCCCCATTTACGACTTGGTTAATCATGGTGAAAATATAATAAGATCCTCTCTCATTAGAACCTTATAAACATGATGAAATGGGGACCAATACACTTTCATAAGTGTCCTCAGAAGCATGTATTGAGTAGAAAGATTGATCCTATGATGCATATCTCATGGCTTTAAAAATATTGAACTTGACCAGTTTTTCCACAAATTCCATGGATATGATTCCTCCATGGACCTAAATATTAGTTCTTTCCATCAAAAGGAATGGTCTTCCTAGAATTAAGGGATATCGATAAGAGTTTCTCTCGCCTTCCATGTTAAGGAAATAGAAATCATCATGGAAGATAAGGTCATTAACTTGTAGGGGACATCCTCAATTATTCCCTTAATACTAGCTATGCTTTGATTGGATAACTGGATGAAAACACCCATTAGGTGAAGGGACCTAGACCAAGGTTGGAGAATATGTATTTGTTCATGAAATATATGAAGGCTCCAAGGTCTATGAGTGCATAATAAATGTTGAAACTCCCTATTTTGAATGAAACCATAAAGGCCGCTGGATATTTTCACTTAATGGGCATGGACTGTTGGGATGAAACATTCTTGATGGTCATAAGATTACTCTTATGGGAACACACTTCATTTAGAAACTTGGCATACTTTGGAAATTTGTTTAAGGGAATCTAACAGGGGTATATATACTTCAACAAGTCTAAACATGTTTAGAATTTCAGGAAAATGTTTAATGGACTTCCTTTTCTTAGAGATATCTTAAGGGAAATTAATTGGGTTCCCTGGAGGAATAGAAGTATGTGAGGGAGTGTCTTCAAGTACTTTTTATATTTTTTTATTTTTTTATTTTCAAGATCAGAATTCAAAGGTTCATTTGAGGATTCATCATGAGGCATGGATATTTTTTCATAGATTGAACTGTAATTTCACTTACATTACCATTGGGTTTGGGAAATGGGTAATCTAGGAATTGGGAAAGAATTATATTGTTGCTGCCGGTTGAGATTGGATTCAATTTGACCAATTTGGTTTTCAATGTTTTTAAGGCTTGAATGGGTGAAGTAGGAAAGATCTTCTACAACATATTCCCATAGTTTCTTAGAACAAGAGGAATGTCCCGCATTATGATTCCTAGATTTGGGTTGTTAAGAAATAGCTCGTACTAGGTTGGGAACTGGGAAGGCTCATTAGGATAGTGGAATATAGGATGAGTAAGTGAAGTATTTATCCTTTGAGGTTGAGGAACAAAAAGATAAGGTTGTTGGAAGTTAACAAAACTTTCAACATATTGGAATTGGTTTGTATTTTTAGGTAACCGAGTGGGATAAGAAATGGGATTACCATACATCAATCTTAGGTTAAAGGTATAATATAAGGGCTTAGAGTGGGGTTGGTTGAAGTTTCTTATAAACTATACAGATTGTTAATGGTTTTTGTTCCTATGAGAATATGATGTATTGAGATCCATTGGTCCAAATAAATTAGATGGTTCATCTTGAAGTTGTGGACATGTGTCAGTTGGATGAGCTGGTGAGCTATAGATTCTACAATTATTGATAGGTTTAGGGAATAGAGATCATTGAGAAGATGTGCTTGAGGATTTGGTATCCACCGTTAATTATTGAAAAAGTCCTATAAGTTCACTAATCTACTCTCTCATCTTATTAGGATATATGGATTGATTTTCTTAGACTTGTTTTACTTGAGCATATGATTGGATATAAAATTGATAAGTTTTTTCAACCATATTTCTTATAATATATTGTACATCTGTAAGAGTTTTATCAACAAGAGAACTACCACTTTAGACATCAATGAATGATCGCTCTATAGAAAATAAACCCTCATTGATGTATTGGATCAATAGTTGGTCATGAATTTGGTGGCATGGGAAGGTTTCCAAAATATTTTTGAATCTATCCCAGTGCTCATGGAGTGATTAAAATTTGGAATTGATGGATACCACTTATTTATTTTTGGATAGAATCTATTCAAGAAATTGGGAAGAATTTCTCTAAGAAGAGTTTCTTCATGTCATTCGATGTGGTTATATAACAAGGAGGGAGGTAGTAGATCCATTACTTGGTAGAGTCATCTAGGAAGAAATGGGATTCTCAAATTTTTTATTTTTATCTTCAAAAACCCCTTGAGGCTTCTTGGTAGATCACACCACTTGAAACTCTTTGAGGTGAAGTTGAAGATCCTCACTGGATAGCCCGTGTAAATGAAGCAGAAGATAAATCAAACCCGATATGAGTTTGAAATTAGACTCAATATTTGGATATTTAATACTAAGGGGTTGTTAATTCATATACGGAGAAATGATTTATTTTATGATTTGATCCCTAGGATTATCCATAGATAGAACAACTGGGTGGAAAACGAGTGAGTCTTGATTTATTTGATTATATATAATATTCCTCTTAATTCAGCGAAGTGTTCTATTGATTTCTAGGTCAAACAAATTATATGGATTAATTGGAAGGAAATGGGGAATTTAGATAAATTTTGGAAGGATGTGTAAGGTTGTTTTTTATTTGTGGTTTTTTCCATTTATGATTTTTATGAGAAGTCCCATTTTTCTTTGTGTTTTTTATGATTTTATTTGGTTTAGTTTATTTTTTTGACTTTATTAAATCAAAAAATACTAACTAATTGTTGAAATATCCACAGAAACGATTCCATTTAAAGAAAATATGATTTTGTCCTATCAACTGTTCAATGGTCCGGTACGATATTGATTTTTATAATAGCACTCAGGTCGAATCCTCGGTGATGGTAGAAATTTTTTAGTTGGTTGTTTCTGTTTTGTTTGTATTTTTATTTGGGGGGGGGGGGGTTCATAGCTTAATTAAATTGATTGATGGATAATGTTTGATTTAAAACTTTTATAAAGATATGGGTAAGTTCATAATTAGGGTGTCAATCTCGTGATATCCTTAAGCTTTGATATATATTTCATTAAATTGAAATCCACTTCATAATATGATTTATGGTTGGAATTCCCAATTTTTTTTGGATTTAATCCAATATTAAACTAGGGTATTTGTATCAATAAATTATTATTGATGTAAGGTTCAATATTTAATTAACCCATGTGTAATTTTGGTTCCAAAAATCCATGTAACCCACATTTCAAACAAAACATGTCATTAATCGATGAAATTTCAAGTTCAACATACATAATATTAATTAAAATAAAATTAATGGAGAAAAATAACTCAATTACTTAATATCCCCAAATTATGACTCAAACCAATGGTATATTTACTCCTCCATTTGGGTGGTTAATAATATGGTTGGAATGTTTTTTTGTGATGAATTAAAAAGATAAGAAAATGAATGGGGCACGAAAAGAGCAGTGCGCCTAAAACACACACGAATGATAAAGATAATTAAACAAAAACTTTTGATTGGATGAGAAAGAGAAGTAAGAGAATGGTTTTAAACTTAATTTAAACTATTATGAAATTCCAATCCCTTACAAGTAGAAGATGAGAGTGAATTTATATCTCAAGGTGGTGGACTGTTTTCATTCCAAAACTACCCCACAACTTGGATCACCAATTTGATACTTCAGACATATGAATCTTGAGAAATATCATTCTTAATAGTTATATATATATATATATATATATATTTCAGTATTTAATACTCAAAATTTTGTGGCCATTGTATTTTATATCCAATTTTATAGTGTTTTATTAAACAATGATTTGCTGCTGATTTTTGTCCATACTTTTTCAAAGGTCACAATGTGAATGTATTTATGTGAAGGAATATTCCATCAAATATGAAACATTTTTTTCTAAAAAGATGGGATTCATTATCTTGGATTTCACACTAAAAAATATCATCTGAACATATCAGTTGGATTTGTAGAAAAGTCAATAATAGTGGGCTACTTTTAATTCCCAGACATAATTGTGGGATGGATTTTAAAGCATCAATTTGGTACCTTTTTTGTGGAGTTTAGACTTTATATTATTATCCAATATGTATCTATATGTCTTAGAATATATTTTTTAGGTTCATATAATTTGGGATTATGGATTGATCCTAGAAATTCTTTCGTCATGGATAGTCCATTTTTCATCACAGATTTGGTGGGACTTCTTGTGTTGATCATATGTCCCTTCAAATAGAAAAAAATTAGAAAATGATCTATTCTAATGATATGTTATAATTTTTATTAGAAAAAATACAGAAGAATAATAACATAATTATGATTAATATTTTGAAATATATAATCAAAAAATTAACCTTCAATTTAATTAAATGAACTCTAGTAATGCTCTTATTACATGTTTATGACCAAAACATGAACATTGATAGGAAATTAATAATTTTTAAATGAAATTATATGATGGGAGTAATGTAAAATATTGAATGAATATGGAATATCTTGGGTGATGTTGTGATGATGGTTGATTAGGTTTTAGGATATGGATCTCGCCAGCTAAGGCCTCATGAGTGGAACAATTTTATGCATGACCTTAAGCTACCAGATGTGGTTCATGATCTGTGCTTTTGGATGAATTATAATTTGATAGAATGATTCATTTTTTTACACAGATGATAAAAGTCTCAAATACATCTTCACAAAGAGGTACTTGAATCTTAGGCAACATAGGTGGGTGAAATGCCTACAATCGTTCGACTTTGTGTTGGATTACACTCCCTGAAAGGGAAATTCCATGGCCGATGAGTTGTACCGGAAGACTCAGATGAAATCCATCAAATATTTCATTATTGAGTGGTATTTGATAGCTCTATTTTTTTAGATGCACCTGGAGGTTCAGGAGAACCATGGGAAGCCAGTTCTAGCAGCTCTAGCAGTGACATCCTCCCTCCTAAAGAAGGTCCAGAAGAGGAAGATGTTTGATTCCAAGGGACTTGTCTTGAGGGAGAGTATCAAAGGTGAGAACCCACATCCTTGTTTGGTTTTTTATAGGAGTGAAACCCTACTATTTCATGGACAAATATTGGTGTATTCAGATATACAAGAAGATTTTATGAGGAAATCACATGTGTCTATATGAAAAGTTCATACTAGGATTACCAAGATGTACAAAGATATCCATTGTAAATATTTGTGGCTGGGTATGAAGAGGAAAATATAAGGCTTCATCAATCAATGTTCCATCTATGATTAGGCTAATGCAGATCACTAGATACTTGATTGACTACTATAGTCTCTGTCAATTACTGAGTGGAAGTGGAATGACGTCAAAATGGATTTTGTGATCGGATTGCGGAGATCCCATTGAGGTAGCAATGTAGTAATTGTGATTTTTCAATAGGTTGAACAAAGTTTTTCACTTATTATCAAGTCAAGAAACCCTTTATATTGTTGTGTGATGAAGGATTTATATCTCGGTGATAATGAATCTTTAGGGTGTACCCCATTCTATCCTTTCAGATTGAGACACCCGATTTACCTCATGTTTTTAAAAAGGGTTGAAAAAGGAATTGGTTTCATAGGTTATCTTTATTAAAACTTTTCACCCTCATACCGATGGTTAGTTTGAGTAGATGGAATGGGTGTAAGGGGATATGCTTTGGGGATGTTTCATTGATTTTGGAGGATCATGGGAAATGAATATTTCTTTGGTTGAATTCTTCTGCAACTACAATATTAAGACAATGATCCATTTGTTTATACATGAGACCCTCTATGGTAGACCATGCCTTTCACCTCTAATATGGATTGAGGCTAGTTAGTCAGCTCTACTGGGTCCTCATTTCTTTCGGGAGGCTTCCGAGCAATTCTAGCTGATTCAGAAGCATATGGCTGTAACTCAGTCTAGGAAGAAGTATTATACTAATCATCACTATTGACCTCTGGAATTTTGAGACGAGACACTGGGTATTTATTCATGTATCAACTATATTGGGTCACATGGAAATTCGGGGATAGGTTAAGTTATCGCCTCGATATATCAGGCCTTTTGAGACAGGGGAAAGAGTCAAGTTGGTAGATAATGTGTTGTTCTTACCTAAAAGGTACAATTTCATGAATGATGTGATCCACATATCTTATCTTAGACTGTATATACATGAACAATATCATTTGTTTGACACTTAGGATATTTAGGTGGTGGTGGATGCATCCATCAAGGAGCATCTGATACATATCATTGATCGAAGCATGAATGTGGTCTAAGGCAGGTTATTTCATCTGGTCCAGGTGCTTTGGTAACATAGATTTATTAAGGAAGAGTGCAGAGAGAGGGAGGAAAATGTACATGCATAGTGTATGTAACTCTTATATGATGATATTTTTCCACACTCAGAAGGGAAACTCAGGGATGAGTTTTTTTAGGAGGAGAGGTTGTAATGTCCCAGATTTTTCCAAATGTAAAAACCATTTTTTTTGTTTAAATTACTTTAAACAGAACAATTGATAATTCTTAAAAGGTTCAAGGAGGCGTTATGTGTTTCTGAGGCTTTTTCAGAACCCAAATATGTGAAATGCGAATAAAATATTAGGACGAACAATTATAGGAAACCGTGAAGATGCAGGAAGTGGGGTGCAGGGGCCTGCATAGTTTTTTATGCAATTGTGCAACCCTAAGATAAATCAGTGTGGCCAACTATAGGTATTGGGATTTGAAATTTCCCATGGTTTTCACATGGTTAGATAAAATATGCACCTAACCATGCGGAGCTCGCATTTGAAGAAAAACCTTGCCTATGGTTAGTCCACGGTTTGGACAACCGTGAAACCAAACCGTACAAAATTGTATTTTATGGTGAAATGTATAATTTTACCTCCTTCAGTGTTTGAAACTTTTTATTTTTTTCTTATCCTTTTCTCCATAGTGTTTCTTCTCCCCCTTCACGTGTGAGATTCTTTATTCCCTCTCTATAGAGTTTGTTCTACCTCTTTCATCCATCGTCCGAATGTCTCACCGTTAGAAGAAACGAAAAACCCTATACAAGGTCTTCATTTCCCTTGCATAAATTTCAAGGTTCCTCCTCAATATGTTTTTTTCTATTTATTTGAATATAATTTTACCATATTTTCAGGGAATTGGATGATTTCTATAATTTTAGGCATTATTCATCGATTCAATCCTTGATAATAGATGAGTGGAGTGCTACTACATAGAGGTAGGTGGTCTTGGTTATTTTGGTTTGTTTCATTGTATTTTAAATAAAGTATTATTGTTCCATTTACCATACGCTTTCAGAGATGCTTAAAATATGCCTAATAAATTAAATTAATGGGTTATTTATGTCATGGATGACTACACCTTATGATGAAAACCATCCAAGGGTTGTTCACCTTGTCTTTGGCCACCCCTTTGGGAATTCCCACCATGAATGGCCTTTTCACCATGCTTTGAGTATCTAGACACCATGTTAGTTGCTCCTTGATCAAATTAATTTAATCTATAATTTAAATGTGGTAAATTGGTAGGCCTAAAGTTTCCATATGATCCTAATTCTTTATCTCACACACCTTTTCCATGATTATTTACTATTATGTATTCGTTGTATGCATATGATTATTGCTTCATGACATTTCCTTTTATTTATTCTATTTATGTGCCTTATACCTCAAGTTTTTTGTTTAATTACATGTGATTATTTCTTATTCTATAATTTATTAGATTTAATTAAATTCTATGATTGGGTAATCTTGCTAGGTTGTTATGTTTAAATACAATTGATGACATGGGATTATATATGTTATGCCTTGTGATATGTGTTGGTTGCTATTAAAAACATGTTATGGGATGGGAGAGAACATGGGTCCCAAGTTAAGGATGCAATGGATAGACTCTTCGTGTCTAGTTTGATCCACTAGAAACATTGAGATTGATACTTTGGCTCACTAGCTGTTGGCTCTCTAGGTGGGTTTATATACTCATGAGTGATGCTAGTTCCCTAGGTGAGAAACTAAGGATAGATTCATCAGTAAGATGGATATGCCACGCCTTAGGTTATACCGATGCCCTATGTGAGATAATTGGTATGAACTTAGAGTTCATGATCCCATGAGTGATTGAAGGGATGACATTATTCATTTCCCTAGTCAGTCAATACTATTCAAAGGCCTTTGGAATTTGGAGAGGCACACTAGTGGTCTTGTGAATCACCATATTGGGGCACCAGTAAGTGGAACCCAGGGCAGGACAATACACATGTGTTACAAAAGAAAAATGAAATTTAAGTATTTTTCAATAAATACTCTATGAGATATATAAATAGAATTCATCTTAAATTTTATTAATTTTATAAAAATTATATTCATTATTTTTTAAAATCATAAAAATATTTTACTGTTAAATTATACCACAAGTGTGTATTCTTGATTATCATTGAAATAATCTACTAGTTCCCCCACATTCTCTATTTTATCACCACTATATAATTTTTAATTGATATTTATTTTTGATATTTGTTATATATGATAATTAGTTGAATTGTATTTAAAAAACGTCAAATAAGGGATAAATATGAGGAAGATTTCAATGTATTTTTAGAATTTTCCAAAAGAAATATTCCAAACAATGAAATTCTTTTCTATATATGCTAGAAATGTATAAATATGAAGAATTTGAAAAGAAGAGATATCAAAGATAATTTAAATTTTCATAGTTTTAATCCAAGTTATAGCCCCTGTATTTGGCATGATAAAACTAGGAAAATGTTTAGTTCTATTGATGATGATTCTTTACATGATGATAAGTGAGATCAAATTGAAGAAATAATTCATGATATTTAAGTAGAGGAAATTGAGAAAGAACTTCAAATTGAGTGTCCATATGGAGATGATGAAAAACCCTTATATTTGAGTTGTAGGGAATTTTTGATTTTATCTATGGAGATATGATTAATTAACTTGAAAGTGAAACATGGATATAGTGCCAAAGTTTTACAGAGTTGCTACAATTATTGAAATATGTTATTCCTAAAGACAACGATCTTCTAGATTCACATTATAAAGCGATTAAAATACTATTCTTGATGGGATTAGGGTACAAAAAAAATACATTATTTCTCAAATTACTTTCTTCCATATAGGAATGAATATGAAAATCCACCAGGGTGTTTAAAATGTGGGACATCACAATATAAGTTGAAATTAAAATCCTAGGATTATTTAGTAGTTGCAGATAACCCTACCAATTAATTTTGGTATCTTCTTATAATTCATCATTTGAAACATTTATTTTTAAATTCACATGTTGAAAAAAGGTTAAGTTGTAATGTAAATAAGCATATATGTGATGAAAAATTACTACATCCAGCTGATTGTCCACAGTGGAATAAAATTGATCACAAGTTTCCTATATTTATAAGTGAAGTTAGAAATATCATAATTGAACTATGTAAAGATAGAATGAATCCACATCAAAGACATATTAGAACAAATATTTCATGGTCTACTTTGTTAGTAACTTATAAATTATCTCTTGAATTTTATATTAGGTAAAAATATGACATGTTGAGTTTAATTATATTTGAACCAATAAGGATTAGAAATGATATTAATGTTTTATTGTCACCATTAATTGATGATTTAAAAAATTTATAAGAGGAAGGTATTAGGGTCTATGATATTTTTATTAATTTGGACATTTTAAACTGCATTCATTGACTATGTTTTCTATAAATGAATTTCCAACATATGGAACTTTTTATAGATATAGTGTCAAGTGGTATAAATATTTTCTAATTTGTGAACAATAAACCATATGTTATCAACTATATCACGGGAGAAAAAAAATATACATGGTTCATTGAAAGTTTTTATCTATGGATCACTCCTATATAATATTAAAAGAGGAATTAAATGAATTATAAGAATTTAACATTTTTCTAAAACATATATACAATGATCAATATTTTGAGAGGGTGAGAAAAATTGATTCTCCATTCAGAATAACACAGAAACATGATAATGATAGAAATATTTGAATAAAACTGTTAATATTTTTTTGAGCTACCATATTATAGATATCATGAGGTCAAACAAAACATTGGCTTCATGAATATGGAGAATAATATATGTGAAAAATTGACTATAACATTGTTAGATATTAAAGGAAATAATACGTATGAGTTGAATGTAATATTAAACTTTACACTCAATTACAATATGTTTGGAGTTATCTCCCAATCATGATGGAAGGAGAACATTCTAACCCCATATTTTCATACATTATCCAAGAGGGAGAAAATTAGATTTTTTTTTCAGTGTATTAATGATATCAAAGTGGTTCCAAGTTATTACTCAAATGTAAATTTTTTCATTAAAGGATTTAAATATAATATGTATAAAATATCATGATTGTAATGTCATTATGGAATAGATAATACTAGTTCCATTGTGTAGAATAATTCCCATTCATGTCAAAATGAATGTCATGATGGTGTACTATTTATTTCAATTTAATTTTTCATTAGGTGATTGATATGAGTGTTTTCATAACTTGGAGAATATTTCTCTTTATATACTTTTTCAATTGGAAAGGAATTTTCCTCTTTCTTTATTTTTGATATCATGATGCATTTAATGTTTCATTTAGTGTGAGAAATAAGACATTGTGGACCAACAAATCTATGTTGGATGCATCCTTTTGAAAGGTATATGATGATATTGAATGGGCATGCTAAGAATAAATATCTACATGAATCCTCCATTGTTGAAAACTATAGTTCTAAGGATGTTTATGAGTTTTGTACAAGATACTTGTTGGTAGTGGTGCACATGGGTTTTCCTACATCTTTCCATAAACGAGTTAATTATGGGGGAAAGGGTATTCGTGGATTTAAAGTCATATCATTGACATGTGAAAAAAGAAAAAATATAATTTTATAAATATTATGTAATATAGATGATGTTTATCCATATATAACATTTCATATTAGGGTGTTGAAACAATTTTATCCGAAGAATAAATATATATGGATTTTGAATGAGAAAAAAACACTTTTTCATAGTTTAAAGAGATCACGCTTAGTAGATCAGATGCAGCGAAACATAAGATGGTTCATGGGAATTACATGTTTAAATTTAATAACATGGTCCTAGTATGACATTAATGGCTATAAATTTCATATGATAGATCAAGAAAATATAATAATTGTTAAAAATAGTAGTGAAATGGTTTTCCAAAATGCAATTAATTTTTAGAGTGACAAAGAAAAAACCCAATCTCTACATGAACTATATATTATACATCCATTAAATAAATGTGGTAGGTTTATTACATTAAATTTCAAGTTCCAATGTTTAGCTATAAATGGTTTATTAGTAACAACAATTTAAGACATAATAAATTTGGAATATTGCAAGGTAATCTAAATAAATTGGAAATATAGACCATCCTTTTATCATGGAAACACATGATTTTTTTCCTATGTTTTTGATCAATCTGAAATATAGTGGTCTATTGTTTTATAAGGAAAAATAAATAGTATATTGGTGATGATAAACATGATGAATATGTTTAATTATATGAAATCCATACTTCTATTTAAATATTAATATAAAATATTGATGAGAACATCCTAGAGATGGTTTGTTATATACAAAATTATCATGATGAATGAATTTGGGAAAAAATTCTTTAGTACATTCCTAATATTATAGGCAATATATGTTTATTTCTGGTTTACAATTGAAAATTATATAAAGTGTTAGATTCATTAATTTTTTTTAATAAAACACATATTAAAACTAATAATTTAAATTGTTTGTTTATATTTGTTCAGTTTTTTTAACCATGTTTAACATTACAAAACTTATCTATTAATACATATTTTTAATTTTTTTATATAAAAAAATTGTATATGGGTATATTAAAATAATATTCATTTTGGTGTAAAGTTGATTTATTAATTTGAAGTATTTTTACTACTCAGACTAAATTTTTGGATTTTTTTTCTTTATTTTATGTCATTTAATCTCCTATTAATACTGTTATTATTTTAGTTAACTATAAAAAATATAAAAAATGTTCTAAATTTAGATTACTTTACTTTTTTTGATAATTATTAATTTTTTATTTACATTTTATTATAATGGTTGGATTTTCATATTTGTGTATTAATTTTCTGCTTCTTTTATTTGTAGGATAATTATATATCAATGTTCTAATCTACGAAATACTTTTGGAGATGAATTTACTCGTACATATGGGGAGGAACATAAACATGATCATATTGATTAGCTTCATCATTCTTCTTTACAATAGGAGTTTACTCTTGTGGGGTAAAATGATTAAGGGTTAGTATACTTGGAAGCACACATTTATCAAAATTAGTAGCTTCCCATAGACAGGACCCGAAGATATATTTATAATTTAATGATAATGATATCCCATGAGGTCCAAAATCAAAACAATTCAAGACTTTTATAGTAGTGTAGGCTAAAATTAAATTTATTATTTTTTTGATGATTGCAAAAGTGTTGAAAATTTGAAAATATATCACTTATGGGAGACTAGTTTGGTAATCTAGTTTTTTATAATTTTACTTATCTTGAAATTATAATAGTAATATATGTTTCTCCCTTCTTATCATATGACATATGATATACCTGATTTAGGAGGAGTCATGATGAAATGTTTTTCATTGGCTATTAGATGATATAGGGA
Source organism: Viscum album (assembly GCA_963277665.1). Taxonomy (NCBI): domain Eukaryota; kingdom Viridiplantae; phylum Streptophyta; class Magnoliopsida; order Santalales; family Viscaceae; genus Viscum; species Viscum album. The sequence continues at coordinate 290,774,912 of OY728138.1, forward strand.
TTTTAAATCAACCCTCACATCAGATTACATTTTTGGTGTAACGCCCGGACCCTAGTTACCCAGATTGGGTGAATTATTACATAAAATTGGCATTATCACAAAAGATCATGTCTTGAAAGACTGATTAGTTTATTAGCCTTGGAAACACTAGATATATTCATAAGTATTACATTACATCATAAAGTGAAAAACTAAAACAACATAGTCTCCAAAGAACATACTCATATCCCCTATGACTATCCCTGTAGGTCAGTCATAAAATAATTCTTTACATCCTGGGAAAAATAAAAAATAGAAAGGGGTGAGCTCATGCTCAGTAAGGATTAAAATATAGCAGAAACTTTCATAAATGAGCATAAACATTTAAGGCAATGTATAACTGAAACAAAAGCCTTTTAAACATGAACTTCAGCAATATATGGAAAATATAAAGTCAAATATTTTCATTTACTTATTCACATGGATATTTTACTAGTCAAATAATCACATGCAATATCAATATCCACTTTCATAATTATGGAATACATAATGGCAGACTATAATAACCACATATTCAAGGCCTTGTTCCAAGACTACAAATAAGATTTTGTCAAGGCCTTGTTCCAAGACACTATTTTGTCTCAGGAGACCTACCAATGCATCGAGGAGCTATAGCGGGCTCCACCCTTCACTTATTAAGTCCAATGCATTCCTCATATGAACATGTTTAAACATAACATAAACATTCGTATTAAAAATAGCACATGATATGTCAATACTTTATCCATAAACCATGAATGGTATAAAAATAACACATCCACGGTCAAAAATATCCAAAACCTTCAATACAGTATGGAAGTTTTGTATCATAATAAATCGACATCAAATAATCTTAAAATCCATCAAAGGATGTTGATATAGATGAAATCAAAACTATTTGGGTGAAAAATCTCTTTTTTTTGAAATCATTTAAAAGTCACATAATTATAAAATAAAAAGTTTACTTTGAAAATATTCATATAAGCTTGTAAGGGAATCTTCAATGATTTTATAATGGTGGAAAATAGCCGCAATAGCTGTATATGTTAAAAAATACATTCTTACCTTATTTTTGTCAAAAAGGTTAAAAAAGACCTTATTTGGAAAAAGACGAAAATATTACTTTATAAACATCATATAAAAGTAAAACAAGGGTATAAATGGCTTTAACCCATATTCTATAAATTCATAAGAATGTTTTGAAATACATTTTTAAGAAACATGGATGTGGATGATAAAGAGGTCCCAGTAGATAATTCTGTATAAACAACCTCGGATAATGAAGAGATTGTGAAATAAACCCTTACCTTGTTATTTTCCTTAGTTAATGGTATGTTAACCTCCTGTATAATAGTTAAAACATTGTTATTAAATTATACAAGAATCATATACAAAAATATGATATCATACATGATCTTCTAATATTGCTTTGTTAATAATATTTTCGTATTATCGTCGTTTCAGGTGTTAACTTACTCGTTTTCTTTTATATATTTTGTTACATAAGCCGTGTTTATTCTGGATAAGATATATCTTATTCATATCCAGAATTATATAATGTCCTTAAACAATATTTTTAATCATCAAATGAAAATTAGTCTTGAATGCATACGATGGGGAATGAATCTCTTCATGTTCATGGAGACGGTTGGCTGTACATATGAACGGGCGACCATATCATTATTTTGATATTAAAATCGTCTATAATTGGATGGTATATCATTCATACAGAATCATTATAATGTTATATTTATTATTTACATCTATTATATATCATTATTATACCCATCCAAATAATAATGTTTTGAATAATAATTACACCACGACGTGGAGACCCTAAGCTGAACGTACGCACGTATGGTGACATGTCATTCAAAGGATGGATAGAATAATGAATTTGGTTGTAAAATATTTATAATAATATCACAGTATATAGAATATACTGGAGTTATTATTTTATAAGTGAAACAACAAAGAAAAAGGAAGTTGAAGAAGAAAGGAACTTGAAAGAGGTGATAAAATATTTACCTCTTCTTCGGGTTCTTCCTTTTGATTTGATCAAAAGGGCTCCGTAGGTTGGATTTCGGACCAAAGTAAGGCCTCTAAGATAAAGTTAGGATAGTTGAGAGGGTATTTGGGCAGAGTTTGGACAATCCAAATGGATTTTAATGTGTTAATTATAGAGAAGGGGTAGTTCCCTTTTATAAGAGGGGCGAGGGGCACCTTAAGAAAAGTTATAAATAATATTTTATAATAAAATCATTTTCTATTTTTAATGGCTCCAAAATATATTATTTAAAGGATAAGGTGGGGTTGCGTCGAAAAACACTCATCCAATAGGTTCTAGATAGTTTTGGTCACTATTTTACCCTTATCCGTTAAATTTAACTCTTAGTTGAATAGTTTGACATTTACCATGTCTCTTTGTATTTTAATATTATATGGTTAATAAACATACTATATACTTCCAAGAGAACACCAAGTGGTTAATTAATGATAAAAATATCATTATATAGGTATCTTGGCTGAACCATATATTTTTAGTAATATTATATCAATTAATAATATAGTATTTTTTTAAAAATATCTTTTATGTCAATTTTGACACTATTTAATAATTGATTTTTTTAAAGTCCTAAAAACTTTATTAATTCAAAATAAATTTATTTCATAAATTATAACATGTCATATAAACCTATAAAATTATTTTATTGTATAAAAAATTTCAAATTATATTTATTGGAACATTTATTATACAATTTATTTGATTCTTTCATTGATAAGGAAAATACTGCATCATCATTGTGTCATAAATGAATTTAATTATTAAATGTCTAAAAATTATAAATAAAATACCATTATGTATGAAATATTTTTATATTTCTAATTAATATTTATAGTTGAATAGATAACATGTATAAGTCTATGTAAAAATTGTTTTAAAAAAAGATATATGTTTTTGTTATTTTTATCTTTACTTTAACATAATTAATATAAAGTGTCATTATCACTTACAAGTGGCACCATGGGGTCCCAAAATTGACCCAAAGATGACCATGGTCGGAAATGTATCATCCAATAGTGTTATAATATGTTTTAGGGTAATTTAATATTATTATAATATTATTTATTACCCTTATTTACCGGATTTACCCTTTAACCATGGTAAATAAAATATTTACCGAAGTAATTATTCAAAATGTCTAAAAATATCAGTTACCTATTTACATAATTTGGAAATCCTGATTAATAAAATGGAATCCATTTTCCTAAATTCTAAACACAGAAGTGGCAGAAATTAATTTAAAATTAGTTACTGTTGTCAAAACAAAAAGTGTGTTTTTATGAAATAATAACTACCAAAAGATTGACACTTGTTTATGTCAAATTAAAATGTGAAATTACTTTTAATGACCAAAATTTTATTAAATGATAAAAATATAATCTAATTATACTTCTAGACAATTCAAATGCATAATTTATCACTATTAATTATTTCGATTAAAAAAGTTGTTTTTAATTAAAATTTTGTAATTTTCATTATTCATCAAAATATAAAAGTTATCATAAAAGTACCAAAATTTCACCCTAAGCTAATTTTGATATGAAAAATACAAAAATAAAGTCGATTTTGAAATATAAAATTCCTAAAATTTTAAAAAGTGGGTATTACTATTCATAATGACTAGTTTGAGTGGTTATGGTGTGTTAGGACTCAATGTTGCATACAACATACGCTATTGTATTATTCAAAGAGAAGCATAACGTGGAAGGTTAGGGTGTTACATTCTCCCCTCCTTCAAATAATTTTGTCCTCAAAATTTCTAGAATACTACCGCATGAAAAGATTCAGGTGGTTCTTCATCATAAGTTTCTCGGGTTCCCACGTTGCCTCTTCCATCTTATGGTTTCTCCATATAACATTTACCAGACGAGTCATCCGGTTTCTCAGCACTTGTTCTTGTGTATCAAGAATTTTGATAGGCTCTTTGCAATAAGATATATCAGGTTCCAGTTCTAATCCCTCATAGGTGAGTACATGTGTTGGGCCAGACATGTATTTTCTCAACAGTGATACGTGGAACACATCGTGACATTTGGAGAGATTTGGTAGAATTTCCAAATGATAATATTCTGCCCCAATGAGTTATAGAATTTCAAAAGGTCCGATGTACCTGGGACTCAATTTTACCTTCTTACAAAAATTTCTTACACCCTTCCATGAATATTCCTTCAAGAAAACATAATCTGCTACCTAAAATTCCAAATCCTTTCTTCGGTTATCGACATAACTCTTCTTCCTACTTTGAGTTTCTTTGTTGTGGTTTTGGATTACCTTCACCATTTCCATCATTTCCTCCACTAGTTATGGGCCTACGAGTTTTATTTCGCCAACATCATCCCAATAGGTTGTTGTGCGACATATCATTCAGTATAATGCTTCATATGGTTCCATCTGAATACTTGAATGTAAGCTGTTGTTATAGGATAATTCTACCAGAGGTAAATATTGATCCTGTAACGCCCCGACCCCAGCTACCCAGAGTCGGTGCATTATTACATAACATTGGCATGATCACAAGAAGATCAAATCCCGAAAGACCGATTAGTTTAGTAGCCTTGGAAACACTAGATATATTCATAAGTTTTACATTACATCATAAAATGAAAAACTACTACAACAACAAAGTCTTCATATCCACACTATTAACCCCTCATAATATCCCTGCAAGTCATTCATAATTTACTTCTTCACTACCTGGGAAAAATAAAACATAGAAAAGGGGTGAGCTCAAATGCCCAGTAAGGATAACAATATAGCGGAACATTCAAAATAAGCATAAACATTTAAGGCAATGAATTACTAAAACAAAAGCCTTTTAAAATTGAACTTCAACATAGTATGGCAAAAGTAAAATGAAATAATGCCATTTACATGTTCACATGGATATTCTACTAATCGAATAATCACATGCAAAAATCAATAACCACTTTCATAATGTTGGAATGCATAATGCCAGACTATCATAACCACATAGCCAAGGCCTCGTGCCAAGACTACAAATAAGATTTTGTCAAGGCCTTGTGCCAAGACACTAGTTTGTCTCATGAGACCTACCGATGCATCGAGGAGCTATAGCGGGCTCCACCCGTCACTTATTAAGTCCAATGCATTCCCATATGAAAAGGTTTAAACATAACATAAACATTCGTATTAAAACTAGCATACGAAATGTCAATAATTTCACCATAAACTATGAATGGTATAAAAATAGCACATCCACAGTCAAACATATCACAAAACCTTCAATACAATATAGAAGTTTTGTATCATAATAAATCAACTTCAAATAATCTTAAAATCCATCAAAGGATGTTGACCTAGATGAAATCAAAATTCTTTTTAAAGAAGTATCTCCTTTTATTTTGAAATCATTTAAGATCCATATAAAATAAAACATTTTCTTTGAAAATATTCTTATAAGCTTGTATGGAAAGCTTCGACGATTTTATAACGGCGGAAAATAACCGCACCCGCCGTATAAGTTAAAAAAATATTCTTACCTCAATTCTGTCGAAAAGGTTAAAAAGGACATTGTTTTGAAAACGACGGAAAGATTCCTTTATAAACCTCTTATAAAAAGTAAAACAAGGGTATAAATGACTTTAACCCATATTCTTGTAAATAGTAAAAATGTTTTGAAATACATTTTTAAGAAAACATGGATGTGGATGATAAAGAGATCCCAGTAGATTATTACGTATATACAACCTCAGATAATGAAGAGATTGTGAAATAACCCTTACCTTGTACTTTTCCTTTGTTGGGGTAGGTTAACCTCCTGTATAATGGTGAAATAATTGTTATTAAATTATACAAGAATCATATACATTAATATGATATCATATATGATCTTTTAACATTGCTTTATTAATAATATCTTAGTATTATCGTCGTTTCGGGTGATAATCGATTCGTTCTTCTTAAATGTTTGGTTACGTAAGACATGTTTTTAATGGATAGATTATATCTTATTCATAATCAGAATGATATTAACATTATTTTTAACCCTAAAATGAGAATAATACTTGAATGGATATGATGGAGAATGAATCTTATCGCGTTCGTGGAGACGGTAGTCCGTACGTACGCACGAACGCTACTTCCATTTGATTTTCATTTTAAAAGAATCAAATCCAAATGATACATAGGTATATTACTATTCCAGTATAATATAATATTTGATATATGTTACTTAAGTTCATTAACACCATCCTTTATACGTTCCATGTGTGGTATGAACGAGTCATATCATTTTAAGGGGGCGGTAGTCCGCACTTCCTCAAATGAAATTATCGTATGTATATACAACATGAAACGAATAATGGTATGAAATAAAATGGAATTACAGAAGCTTATATATAAAATATATATCATTAATATCATATTTAATTACAGTGAAATCACAATGGCCACCATGAGAGGTGGTAAGATGTATTTGAACAATCATCGTTTCGTGAGGCGTTAGTTTGCCATCCACAGAAACATTATGTTCATCATCCATTAGATGGAGTTGTGTGTATGTGTAGTTTGAATCCTTCTTATAACAACATCCTAGTATATTTAGGATACTGGTTTTGTTACAAAAGAAAGGAAATAAAAAGATTTTGGGGGTTGGAGAAGCAAAATAAATGAAAATACTTTAAGAGAAAATGTTACCTTTAATTTAGGTAACTCACTTTGGTTGGAACCAAAGGACTTCTTGAAATGCTTTCTTCCTAAGGGGAAGCTTCAAGGAGGAGTAGAGGGATGTGGGGAGCTTAGTTGGGCAGAGTTTGGACGAGCCAAGTGGCTTGAGAGGTGTGAGGAAAAGAGAAGGAGGAGTGCCCTTTTATAAGAGGGGTGAGGGGCACCTTTGGAAAAGCTAGAAATATTAATTTATAATAAATTCATATTCGGTTTCCAATGGCTCCAAAGTTGACTATTAAAAGGCTAAGGTGGGGATAGGTCGAAAACCACTCATCCAATAGAATTTAGACAGGTTTGGGTACTTATATTAACCTTATCTTTAAGTATTAACTCTAAGTTAATTAGTTTCACTTTTACAATGTCTCATTGTATTTTTATATAATATGGTTAATAAACTTACTATATACATCCAAGCGACCCCCAAGTGGTCCATTAATGAGGAACATATCATAATATAAGTCTCTTGGCCGAACCTTAGATTTTTAGGAATTTAATATCAATTAATAATATAATATTTGTTTTAAGAACTCTTTTATGTCAATTTTGACACTATTCAATAGTTGATTTTTTTGAAACTCCTAACAGATTGATTACTTCGAACAAAGTCAATTAAATCAATCCTAATATATCATATTATCATATAAAATTAGTTTAATTCATTAAAAGTTTCATATTATAATTATTTGGGTATTTATAATATCAATTATTTTAATTTTTCACTATTATAGTAATTACTGCATCATCATTGTGTCATAAATAAAATAAATTATTCAATGTCTAAAAATTATAAATAAAATATCATTATGTAGGAAATCTTTTTAGCTTTCTAATGAATATTTATAATCTAAAATTCAACTTATATAACCCTATGTAAAAATTGTTGTTCTAAAAGATATATGCTTGTGTCATTTTTGTATTCATTTTAACTAAATTAAAATAAAGTGTCATTATCACTTACAAGTGGATCCATGGGGTCCCAAAATAGACCCAAAGATTCCCATGGTCGACCATGTATCAACCAATAGGGTTGAGACACGTTTTAGGGTAATTTAGTATTATTATAATATTATTTTTTAACCCTTATTTACCGGATTTACCCTTAACCATGGTAAATAAAATATTTACCGCAGAAATTATTCAAAATGTCTAAAAACAAAAGTTACCTATTTACACAATTTGAACATCCTGATTCCAAATATGGAATCCATTTTTCTAAATTCAAAACACAGAAGTGGCAGAAATTAATTTAAAATTAATTCCCGCTGTCAAAACAAAAAGCGTGTTTTTAAGAGATAATAACTATCAAAAGATTGACACTTGTTTATGTTCGGTTTAATTGTAAAATTATGTCCGATGACCAAGATTATATTAAATGGTAAAAATATATTCTAAATATACTTTAAAACCACTCAAATTCACAATTTATCACTATTAATTATTTTGATTAAAAAATTTGTTTTTAATTAAAATTTAGTAATTTTCACTATTCATCAAAATATGAAAGTTATCCGAAAAGTACCAAAATTTCACCTTAGGCTAAATTCAATATTCCGAATCCAAAAATGAAGTCCATTTTAAAATATAAAATATATATGATTTCAAAAAGTAGGTATTACTATTTACAACGGCTAGTTTAATTAGTTGTGGTGTGTGTTAGAACTCGAGGTTGCGTACAACACACGCTATCGCATTATTCGAAGGGAAACGTACCGTAGAAGCTTGGGGTGTTACATTCTCCCCTCCTTAAAATAATTGCGTCCTCACAATTTCTAGGGTATTACTGCATAAAAAGACTCGGGTGGTTCTTCATCATAAGTTCCTCGGGTTCCCACGTTGCCTCTTCCATCTTATGATTTCTCCACAAAACTTTTACCAGACGCGTCGTCCGGTTTCTCAGTACTTGTTCTCTTGTATCAAGAATCCTGACGGGCTCTTCGCAATAAGACAGATCGGGTTCCAGTTCTAATTCCTCATAGGTGAGTACATGCGTTGGGTCAGGCATGTATTTTCTCAACAGAGATACGTGGAACACATCGTGAACTTTGGAGAGACTTGGCGGCATTGCCAATCGGTAAGCTACAGCCCCAATTCGTTCTAGAATTTCGAAAGGTCCGATGTACCTGGGACTCAATTTGCCTTTCTTACCAAAACGTATGACTCCCTTCCACGGAGATACCTTCAGGAAAACATGATCACCGACTTGAAATTCCAAATCCTTCCTTCGATTATCGGAATAGCTCTTCTGCCTACTTTGAGCTGCTTTAATGTGATTTTGGATTACCTTCACCTTTTCCACCATTTCCTCCACCAGTTCTGGGCCTACAAGTTTTCTTTCACCAACGTCATCCCAACAGGTTGGTGTACGACATCTCTTTCCGTATAACGCTTCATATGGTGCCATCTGAATACTCGAATGGAAGCTATTGTTATAGGAAAATTCTACCAGAGGTAAATATTGATCCCACATACCCTGAAAGTCAAGTGAGCAAGATCTCAACATATCTTCTAAGGTTTGAATAGTCCGTTCTGACTGTCCGTCTGTCTGAGGGTGGTAAGCAGTGCTCAAATGAAGTTCAGTATCCAGGGATTTCTGAAGACTTTTCCAAAATCTTGAAGTAAAACGGGGATCACGATCAGAAACAATTGATAAGGGTACTCCATGAAGTCTCACAACTTCATTAATATATAGTATTGATAGACGTTCCAGGGGTAGATCTTCTCTTATAGCAAGAAAATGTGCTGACTTGGTAAGACGATCAACAATAACCCATATTGCATCGTTCCTTCTAGGAGTCTTTGGTAGCCCCATGACAAAGTCCATCGTAATATTGTCCCATTTCCACTCCGGTATGGGAAGAGGTTGCATGACTCCTCCAGGCTGTTGCCTTCCAGCTTTGACTTGTTGACAAACCATACATCTTGACACAAAATCAGCAATCTCCCTCTTCATGTTGTCCCACCAAAAATGTTCCTTCAAATATCTATACATTTTGGTGCTCCCAGGGTGTATAAAGAAATTGGAACTATGAGCATCATCCAGCAATTCCCTTTTTAGATCAGGTATATTGGGAACACAAAGTCTCTTCCCGAATTTCAAAATTCCATCTTCATACACAAAGTCTCTCAATCTCCCATCATTCACAGCTTTAATCTTCTTCTGAAATTCTTCATCATCGGTCTGGGAACTCTTAATCCTTTCTAGTAAAGATGGTTTGGCAACCATTTGAAAAAACATTGATGTTTCACCTTCCCTGGTTATTCCCATGTCCATCTTCTCTAGATCCATGAAAATTGGATCCCTTTCAATTCTCATCATGTTCAGAACTCCATGGTCTTTTCTGCTCAAAGCATCTGCTACTTTGTTTGGTTTCCCCGGGTGGTAGTGTATCGTGCAATCATAATCCTTGAGTAATTCAAGCCATCTCCTTTGCCTCATGTTGAGTTCTTTTTGTGAGAAAATATACTTCAAACTCTTGTGATCAGTATAAATCTCACATTTTTCACCATAGAGGTAGTGCCTCCATATCTTCAAAGCAAAGATCACAGCTGCTAACTCAAGATCATGAGTAGGATAGTTTTGTTCATGAATTTTCAACTGTCGTGATGCATAGGCAATAACTCTATCATTCTGCATAAGGACACAACCAAGTCCTTTCTTTGATGCATCACAATAAATAACGAACCCATCATTCCCCGATGGTAGAGTCAATATAGGAGCATTGACTAATCTTCTCTTCAGTTCTTCGAAACATTCCTCACACTCTTTTGTCCAAACAAATTTAACCCCTTTACGTGTGATCTTCGTTAATGGGTTAGCCAATCGGGCAAAATTCTGGACGAAACGTCGATAATAACCTGCCAAGCCAATAAAACTACATACCTCAGTTATACTCATAGGTGCTGGCCATTCTTGGATTGCTTTGGTCTTAGAAGGATCAACAGAGATTCCATCTTTAGAGACAATATGGCCAAGAAAAGAAATCTCCTGAAGCCAGAATTCACACTTGCTAAACTTTCCATATAATTCATGCCTCCTCAAAGTCTTCAAGATAATGCGCAAGTGATTTTCATGATCTTCGTAGGTTTTGGAGTATACCAAGATATCATCAATAAATACCACCACAAATTCATCGAGATACTCCTTGAAAACTCTATTCATCAGATCCATGAATACAGAGGGTGCATTAGTCAATCCAAACGGCATTACAGTAAACTCGTAATGCCCGTACCTAGTTCGAAATGCTGTCTTCGGAATGTCTTCCTTCTTTACACACAACTGATGGTATCCAGATCGAAGGTCAATCTTTGAAAAGTATTGAGCTCCATGCAGTTGGTCAAATAAATCATCAATACGAGGTAGGGGATACTTGTTCTTTATCGTTATAGCATTGATCTCCCTGTAGTCGATACATAACCTCATAGATCCATCTTTCTTTTTAACAAAAAGAACAGGGGCTCCCCATGGAGAAACACTAGGGCGAATAAATCCCTTATTACTCAATTCCTCTAGTTGTTTCTTTAGTTCGACTAACTCTACAGTGGCCATTCTATAAGGGGTCTTCGATATAGGCCTTGATCCAGGAATCAAATCAATGGAAAACTCTACTTCTCGTTCTGGAGGATGTCCAGGTAAATCTTCCGGAAATACATCTACAAATTCTTTCACAATAGGTACATCCTCTATTTGAACATTCCTTTCCTCACCAATAGTTATTTCATTCTCTTCCTCCCCGATAATTGAATTAAGTTGAGCTACTGGGGGTGGGTCTAAATAAGAATTAGGTGGTGACGATTCTGCTCTAAAAATAAGGTGTTCCTTATCATTATCATCAAGAATCGTAACCTCTTTCTTCTTACAATAAATCTTCGCATCATAGTCCGAAAGCCAGTCCATACCAAGGATTATATCAAACTCAATCATAGGTATGACGATGAGATCAGCAGATAAAGAAAATTTATGTGCTCTAATGGGGACTGATTCACAAAACTTTGTTGCAACGATACTTCCCTTAGGAGTTTTAACTGACAACTCCCTTATTAAATCAAATTGGAAATATCTAATTTTCTTAGAAAACTGGGAAGATATGAAACAATGCGATGATCCAGAATCAAATAATGCATTTGCTAAACTTGAGGAAACCATTAAATTTCCTGCCACCACGTCTTTCGGAGCTTCTACCTCAGCAGTAGTGATAGCATAAGCCTGGCCTTGATCCCTTGGCCTTTTCTGAGGTATGTTCTCCTGACGCTTAGGACATTCATTTGCATAATGCCCCATCTCCCTGCAATTGTAGCACTGAACGTTGGTAGCTTCCTTCTTCCCCTTGCAATCATGAGCTTGGTGGCCTTTTTCACCACACTTGTAACAGACTCCCATTCCCTTCAGGCAAGCACCGGGGTGTTTCTTCCCGCACTTACCACAAGATGGATATTCAACCTTTCCCTTCTTCCCCTTATTTCCATTCCCAGATTGATCAGCAGGTCTCTTCTTCTCTTGCTTTGCTTTAAAGTCATAAGACTTAGAGAATTCCTTTTCGGTCTTGATAGCACATGAGACAATGTCTTCGTACGATGAAAAGGATTGTGAGACTAATGCTCGACGGAGAAATGGTTTTAACCCATCAAAGAAACGATCAATCTTACTTCTTGGGTTGCGAATATAATCACCAGCGTACCTCGCTAACCTTGTAAAGTTAGCCTCATACTTTGTGACATTCTCATCCTCCTTTTGTCTCAGACTCAGAAATTGTCTTTCCATATCTGCTCGATGGCCGCGAGGAAAGTATTTTTCTAAAAACAGATCTTTGAACTCCCTCCATTCCATGTTTGATACTTCATCATCTTCCTTCATGTTTTGAATCAATGACCACCATTGATCAGCATCTCCAGTGAGGCGGTAAACTGCCATGGTAACTTTTTCCCTTTCACTACTCCCCAAAGCCTGAAATATTTTCTCTAGGGAAAATATCCATTGCTCAGCTACTAAGGGATTTGTACTCCCATTGAACGTTGGTGGTTGTTGTCTCATGAATCGATCTAACATTGATCCTCCACGCTGCGGATCAGGGTGCTCCATACGGGTAAGGTTATTATTCATAACCTGAGTAAGTTGTCCCAGTATGGTGATTAGCTGATCAGAACCAGTTGCATCACCAGCCCCACTATAATTATCTTGAGCAGGAGGGAAATCCCTACATGGAGTGCGTGCATTGATACGGTTTCCATTTCTTCCACTAGGCGCCATTTCTAAAAAATGGCATAAACTAGATCAGTTTATGAATCAAAATACATAATCCCATACTTATAAAACACTTAACATAAATTGAACTATTTATGGATATAATCCATAATCATAAAAATGTTTTCTTTGAGGAAGTATATACTCATAAACCCTTCATAATGATTTGTAAAGAAAATGAGAGTTATCCTAAGCATATCCCCCGGGAGTGTCGTAACCAAGAGTGCAGCAAGGCCCGTTGTCGTGCACCAGTTCCCGTTCGAGTCTAGCTCAAAGCGGTGTTTTCGGGTTTTACCCCTAGGTACATCTGTGCCAGATCCGCCTCTACCCGCTCGTATCCAGACAGGGATGTATTGCTTGGAAAACTCACAAAATCTCTACAATACCAAAATTCTAGGAAGTTCTTCTATACTAATCCTCAAAGTTCATCTTAGGTCTACGTGCTCTAATCAGAGTTTATCTAAATCTAGCTTCCAAGGTTTGTACTAAACTTCTTCTGATACCAACTGTAACGCCCCGACCCCAGCTACCCAGAGTCGGTGCATTACTTCGTAACATTGGCATGATCACAAGAAGATCAAATCCCGAAATACCGATTAGTTTAGTAGCCTTGGAAACACTAGATATATTCATAAGTTTTACATTACATCATAAAACGAAAAACTACTACAACAACAAAGTCTTCATATCCACACTATTAACCCCTCATAATATCCCTGAAAGTCATTCATAATTTACTTCTTCACTACCTAGGAAAAATAAAACATAGAAAAGGGGTGAGCTCAAATGCCCAGTAAGGATAACAATATAGCGGAACATTCAAAATAAGCATAAACATTTAAGGCAATGAATTACTAAAACAAAAGCCTTTTAAAATTGAACTTCAACATAGTATGGCAAAAGTAAAATGAAATAATGCCATTTACTTGTTCACATGGATATTCTACTAATCGAATAATCACATGCAAAAATCAATAACCACTTTCATAATGTTGGAATGCATAATGCCAGACTATCATAACCACATAGCCAAGGCCTCGTGCCAAGACTAAAAATAAGATTTTGTCAAGGCCTTGTGCCAAGACACTAGTTTGTCTCATGGGACCTACCGATGCATCGAGGAGCTATAGCGGGATCCACCCGTCACTTATTAAGTCCAATGCATTCCCATATGAAAAGGTTTAAACATAACATAAACATTCGTATTAAAACTAGCATACGAAATGTCAATAATTTCACCATAAACTATGAATGGTATAAAAATAGCACATCCATAGTCAAACATATCACAAAACCTTCAATACAATATAGAAGTTTTGTATCATAATAAATCAACTTCAAATAATCTTAAAATCCATCAAAGGATGTTGACCTAGATGAAATCAAAATTCTTTTTAAAGAAGTATCTCCTTTTATTTTGAAATCATTTAAGATCCATATAAAATAAAACATTTTCTTTGAAAATATTCTTATAAGCTTGTATGGAAAGCTTCGACGATTTTATAACGGCGGAAAATAACCGCACCCGCCGTATAAGTTAAAAAAACTTTCTTACCTCAATTCTGTCGAAAAGGTTAAAAAAGACATTGTTTTGAAAACGACGGAAAGATTCCTTTATAAACCTCTTATAAAAAGTAAAACAAGGGTATAAATGACTTTAACCCATATTCTTGTAAATAGTAATAATGTTTTGAAATACATTTTTAAGAAAACATGGATGTGGATGATAAAGAGATCCCAGTAGATTATTACGTATATACAACCTCGGATAATGAAGAGATTGTGAAATAACCCTTACCTTGTACTTTTACTTTGTTGGGGGTAGGTTAACCTCCTGTATAATGGTGAAATAATTGTTATTAAATTATACAAGAATCATATACATTAATATGATATCATATATGATCTTTTAACATTGCTTTATTAATAATATCTTAGTATTATCGTCGTTTCGGGTGATAATCGATTCGTTCTTCTTAAATGTTTGGTTACGTAAGACATGTTTTTAATGGATAGATTATATCTTATTCATAATCAGAATGATATTAACATTATTTTTAACCCTAAAATGAGAATAATACTTGAAGGGATATGATGGAGAATGAATCTTATCGCGTTCGTGGAGACGGTAGTCCGTACGTACGCACGAACGCTACTTCCATTTGATTTTCATTTTAAAAGAATCAAATCCAAATGATACATAGGTATATTACTATTCCAGTATAATATAATATTTTATATATGTTACTTAAGTTCATTAACACCATCCTTTATACGTTCCATGTGTGGTATGAACGAGTCATATCATTTTAAGGGGGCGGTAGTCCGCACTTCCTCAAATGAAATTATCGTATGTATATACAACATGAAACGAATAATGGTATGAAATAAAATGGAATTACAGAAGCTTATATATAAAATATATATCATTAATATCATATTTAATTACAGTTCCATCATAATGGCCACCATGAGAGGTGGTAAGATGTATTTGAACAATCATCGTTTCGTGAGGCGTTAGTTTTCCATCCACAGAAACATTATGTTCATCATCCATTAGATGGAGTTGTGTGTATGTGTAGTTTTAATCCTTCTTATAAAAACATCCTAGTATATTTAGGATACTGGTGTTGTTACAAAAGAAAGGAAATAAAAAGATTTTGGGGGTTGGAGAAGCAAAATAAATGAAAATACTTTAAGAGAAAATGTTACCTTTAATTTAGGTAACTCACTTTGGTTGGAACCAAAGGACTTCTTGAAATGCTTTCTGCCTAAGGGGAAGCTTCAAGGAGGAGGAGAGGGATGTGGGGAGCTTAGTTGGGCAGAGTTTGGACGAGCCAAGTGGCTTGAGAGGTGTGATGAAAAGAGAAGGAGGAGTGCCCTTTTATAAGAGGGGTGAGGGGCACCTTTGGAAAAGCTAGAAATATTAATTTATAATAAATTCATATTCGGTTTCCAATGGCTCCAAAGTTGACTATTCAAAGGCTAAGGTGGGGATAGGTCGAAAACCACTCATACAATAGAATTTATACAGGTTTGGGTACTTATATTAACCTTATCTTTAAGTATTAACTCTAAGTTAATTAGTTTCACTTTTACAATGTCTCATTGTATTTTTATATAATATGGTTAATAAACGTACTACATACATCCAAGCGACCCCCAAGTGGTCCATTAATGAGGAACCTATCATAATATAAGTCTCTTGGCCGAAACTTAGATTTTTAGGAATTTAATATCAATTAATAATATAATATTTGTTTTAAGAACTCTTTTATGTCAATTTTGACACTATTCAATAGTTGATTTTTTTGAAACTCCTAACAGATTGATTACTTCGAACAAAGTCAATTAAATCAATCCTAATATATCATATTATCATATAAAATTAGTTTAATTCATTAAAAGTTTCATATTATAATTATTTGGGTATTTATAATATCAATTATTTTAATTTTTCACTATTATAGTAATTACTGCATCATCATTGTGTCATAAATAAAATAAATTATTCAATGTCTAAAAATTATAAATAAAATATCATTATGTAGGAAATATTTTTAGATTTCTAATGAATATTTATAATCTAAAATCCAACATACATAACCATATGTAAAAATTGTTGTTCTAAAAGATATATGCTTGTGTCATTTTTGTATTCATTTTAACTAAATTAAAATAAAGTGTCATTATCACTTACAAGTGGATCCATGGGGTCCCAAAATAGACCCAAAGATGCCCATGGTCGACCATGTATCAACCAATAGGGTTTAGACACGTTTTAGGGTAATTTAGTATTATTATAATATTATTTTTTTAACCCTTATTTACCGGATTTACCCTTAACCATGGTAAATAAAATATTTACCGCAGTAATTATTCAAAATGTCTAAAAATAAAAGTTACCTATTTACACAATTTGAACATCCTGATTCCAAATATGGAATCCATTTTTCTAAATTCAAAACACAGAAGTGGCAGAAATTAATTTAAAATTAATTCCCGCTGTCAAAACAAAAAGCGTGTTTTTAAGAGATAATAACTATCAAAAGATTGACACTTGTTTATGTTCGGTTTAATTGTAAAATTATGTCCAATGACCAAGATTATATTAAATGGTAAAAATATATTCTAAATATACTTTAAAACCACTCAAATTCACAATTTATCACTATTAATTATTTTGATTAAAAAAGTTGTTTTTAATTAAAATTTAGTAATTTTCACTATTCATCAAAATATGAAAGTTATCCGAAAAGTACCAAAATTTCACCTTAGGCTAAATTCGATATTCCGAATCCAAAAATGAAGTCCATTTTAAAATATAAAATATATATTATTTCAAAAAGTAGGTATTACTATTTACAACGGCTAGTTTAATTAGTTGTGGTGTGTGTTAGAACTCGAGGTTGCGTACAACACACGCTATCGCATTATTCGAAGGGAAACGTACCGTAGAAGCTTGGGGTGTTACAGATCCCATATACCTTTAAATTCAAGTGAGAATGATCTCAAAATGTATTATAAGGTTTGAATTGTCCATTATAATTGTTCATCAGTTTTGGGGTGGTAGGCAGTGCTCAAACGAAGTTCAGTATCCAGGGCTTTCAAAAGACTTTTCCAGAATCTTGATGTAAAACAGGGATCACGATCAGAAACAATTGATTGTGGTACTCCATTAAGTCTTACAACTTCATTAATATATAGTATTACCATTCGTTCAAGTGGTAAATCTTCTCTTATTGCAAGAAAGTGTGCTGACTTTGTAAGACGATCAACAATGACCCATATTGCATCGTTTCTTCTAGGAGTCTTTGGCAGTCCCATGACAAAGTCCATCGTGATATTATCCCATTTCCACTCTGGTATGGGAAGAGGTTGAAAGACTCCTCCAGGCTGTTGCCTTCTAGCTTTCACTTGTTTAAAAACCATACATCTTGACAGAAAATCAGCAATCTCCCTCTTTATGTGGTCCCACAAATAATGTTCCTTCAAATCTCTATACATTTTGGTGCTCCTAGGGTGTATAGAGAAATTGAATCTATGAGCATCATCTAACAATTCCTTTTTTCAGATCAGGTATATTGGGAACACAAAGTCTCTTCCCAAATTTCAAAATTCCATCTTCATACACAAAGTCACTAAATCTCCCATCATTCACAGATTTAATCTTATTTTGAAACTCTTCATCACAAGTCTGATAATTATTTATCCTGTATAGTAAAGATGGTTTGGAAACCATTTGAAAAAGTATTGATGTTTCACCTTCTATGGTTATTCCCATATCCATCTTTACTAGATCCATATATATAGGATCCTTTTCAATTCTCATCTTGTTCAAAACTCCATGATCATTTTTCCTCAAAGCATCTGCTACCTTATCTGCCATCCCCGAGTGGTAGTGTATCGTGAAATCAAAATCCTTGAGTAGTTCAAGCCATCTCCTTTTCCTCATGTTGAGTTCCTTCTGTGAAAAAATATATTTCAAACTCTTGTGATCAGTATAAATTTATTATTTTTCCCCATAGAGACAGTGTCTCCAAATCTTCAAAGCAAAGATAACAGCTGCTAACTCAAGATCATGAGTAGGATAGTTTTTCTCATGAATTTTTATCTGTCATGATGCATAGTCAATAACCCTATCATTCTGCATAAGGACATAACTGAGTCCTTTATTTGATGCATCACAATAAATAAGAAACCCATCATTCCCTGATGGTAGAGTTAATATAGGATCATTGACTAATCTTCTCTTCAGGTTATTCAAAAAATTCTTTACACTCTTTTTTCCAAACAAATTTAACCCCTTTACGTGTGAGCTTGGTTAATCTGTTAGCCAATTGTAAAAAATTCTAGAAAAAATGCCAGTAATAACCTACTAAAACAATAAAACTGCATACCTCAGTTATACTCATAGGTGCTGGCCATTCTTGGATTGCTCTTATCTTAAAAGGATCAACAGAGATTCCATTCTTAGAGACAATATGGCCAACACATGATAAAATTTCCATATAATCCATGTCTTCTAAGAGTCTTCAAGATAATGCGCAAGTGATTTTCATGATCTTAGTAGCTTTGGGAGTATACCAAGATATCATTAATAAATAATACTTCAAAATCATCACGATATTCCTTGAAAAATCTATTCATTAGATCCATGAAAACAAAGGGTGCATTAGTCATCCCAAAAGGAATTACTGTAAACTCATAATGCCCATACCTGGTTCGAAATGCTGTCTTCCGAATGTCTTCCTTCTTCACACACAACTGACAGTATCCAGATCGAAGGTCAATCTTTGAGAAGTATTGAGCTCCATACAGTTTTTCAAATAAATCATCAATGTGAGGTAGGGGATAATTGTTATTTATTGTTTTAGGATTGATCTCCCTATAGTCATTACATAACCTCATAGATCCATCTTTCTACATAACAAAAAGGACAGAGGCTCCCCATGGAGAAACACTAGGGAGACTAAATCCATTATTACTAAATTCCTCTAGTTGTTTATTTAGATCCACTAATTCAATAGTGTCCATTGTATAAGGGATCTTCGATATGAGCCATGATCTAGGAATTAAATCAATGGAAAACTCAATTTCTCGTTCTGGAGGATGTCTAGGTAAATCTTCTAGAAACACATCAACATATTTTTTCACAATAGGTACATCCCCTATATGAACATTCCTTTACTCACCCATAGTTATTTCATTCTTTTCCTCCCCAATAATTAAATTTAGTTGAGTTACTGGGGGTGGATATAGATAAGATTTAGGTGGTGATGATTTTGCTCTAAAAATGAGGTATTATTTATCATTATCATCAAAAATTATAACCTCCTTCCTCTTATAATAAATTTTTTCATCATGGTCCGAAATCCAATCCACACTGAGGATTATATCAAATTCAATCATGGGTATGATGATGAGATCAGCATATAAAGAACATTTATATGCCCTAATGGGCACTGATTCACAAGACATTGTTGATACGATACTTCCCTAAGGAGTTTTGACTAAAAACTCCCTTGTTAAATCAAATTGGAAATATCTAATTTTCATAGAAAAATGGTAAGATTTGAAATGATGTGATGATCCGGAATAAAATAAAGAATTTTCTAAACCTGAGGAAACCATTAAATTACCTTCCACCATGTCTTTTAGAGCTTCAACCTCAGAAGTAGTGATCACATAAGCTTGGCCTTGATCCCTTGGCCTTTTCTGAGGTAAGTTTCCCTGATGCTTAGGACATTCATTTGCATAATGTCCCATCTCCCTGCAACTATAGCATTGAATATCAGTAGCTTCTTTCTTCCCCTTGGAATCATGAGCTTGGTGGCCTTTTTCACCACACTTGTAACAGACTCCCATTCCATTCAATCAAGATCTAGGGTGTTTCTTCCCAATTTACTATAGGACATATATTCAACTTTTCCCTTATTTGCCTTATTTCCATTTCCAGAGTGATCAGCAGATCTATTCTTCTCTTGCTTTGCTTTAAAGTTGTATGACTTAGAGAATGCCCTTTCTGTCTTGATAGCACATGAGACAGTATCTTCATACGACGAGAAGGATTGTGAGACTAATGCTCGACAGAGAAATGGTTTTATCCCATAAAATAAATGATCAATCTTACTTATTGGGTTATGTATATAATCTGCATCATGGCTTTCTACCCTTGTAAAGTTAGGCTCATACTTTGCGGTATTCTCATCCTCCTTTTGCCTCAGAGTCAAAAATTGCCTTTCCATATCTGCTCGATGGTCACGAGTAAAGTATTTTTCTATAAAAGCTCTTTAAACTACCTCCATTCCATATTTGATACTTCATAATCTTCCTTTGTGTTTTGTATTAATGACCACCATTGATCAATATCTCCAGTGAGGTGATAAACTACCATGAAAACTTTTTCCCTTTCACTACTCCCCAAAGCCTGAAATATTTTCTCTAGGGAACTTATCAATTTCTCAGCTACTAATGGATTTTTACTCCAATTTAATGTTGGTGGTTGTTTCCTCATTAATCAATCTAACATTTATCCTCCACGCTGTGGATCTGGGGGCTCCATACGGGTAAGGTTATTATTCATAACCTGTGTGAGTTGTCCTAGTATAGTGATAAGTTGATCAACGATAGTTGTATCACCAACTCCACTATAATTATCTTGAGTAGGATGGAAATACCTACAGGGAGTGCATGCATTGATACAGTTTCCATTCCTTCCACTAGGTGCCATTTTTCTACAATGGCATAAACTAGATCAGTTTATGAATATAAATACATAATTCCAAACTTGTAAAAAACTTAACATAAACTGACCAATTTATGGCTATAATCCATAATCATAAAAATATTTTCTTGGATGAAGTATATACTCATAAACTGTTCATAATGGATTGTATAGAAAATGAGAATTATCCTAAGCATATCCCCCATGAGTGTCATAACCAAGAGTGTACCAAGGCTCATTGTTGTGCACCAGTTCCCGTTCGAGTCCATCTAAAAGCTATGTTTTCAGGTTTTACCCCTATGTACATCTGTGCCATAGCCACCTCTACCTGATCATATCCAGATAGGGATTTATTTCTTGGAAACTCACAAAATCTCTACAATACCAAAATTCTAGGAATTTCTTCTATACTAATCGTCAAAGTCCATCTTTGGTCTATGTGTTCTAATCAGAGTTTATCTAAATCTAGCTTACAAGGTTTGTACTAAACCTCCTCTGATACCAACTATAATTCCCCGACCTTAGTTACCCAGAGTCGGTTCATTATTACATAACATTGGCATAATAATAAAAGATAAAGTCTCTAATGATCGATTAGTTTAGTAGCCTTGGAAACACTAGATACATTCATAAGTCTTACATTACATCATAAAGTGAAAAACTAAAACAAAATAGTCTCCAAAGACCACACTCATATCCCCTATAACTATTCCTATAGGTTAGTCATAAAATACTTCTTCACATCCTGGGGAAAATAAAACATAGAAAGGGGTGAGCTCAGATGCTCAGTAAGGATAACAATATAGCAGAAACTTTCATAAATGAGCATAAACAATTAAGGCAATGTATAACTAAAACAAAAGCCCTTTAAACATGATCTTCAGTAATATATGGAAAAGATGAAGTCAAATAATACCATTTACTTATTCACATGGTTATTCTACTAGTCGAATAATCACATGAAATATCAATATCCATTTTCATAATGATGGAACGCATAATGCCAGACTATCATAAACACATAGTCAAGGCCTTGTGCCAATAATACCAATACGATTTTGTAAAGACCTTGTGCCAAGACACTAGTTTTTCCTCATGAGACCTACCAATGCATCGAGGAGCTATAGAGAGCTCCACCCATCACTTATTAAGTCCAATGCATTCCTCATATGAACAGGTTTAAACATAACAAAAAGATTCATATTAAAACTAGCATACGAAATGTCAATACTTTATCCATAAACCACTAATGGTATAAAAATAACACATCCATAGTCAAAAATGTCACAAAAACTTCTATACAATATGGATGTTTTGTATCATAATAAATCAACTTCAAATAATCTTAAAATCCATCAAAGGATGTTGGCATAGATGAAATCAAAACCATTTGAGAGAAATATCAATTTTTTTAAAGTCATTTAAAAGTCACATAATTATAAAATAAAACATTTACTTTGAAAATATTCTTATAAGATTTTAATGGAAGCTTCAATGATTTTATAATGGCAGAAAATATCCACACCCACCGTATAAGTTAAAAAAGACAATTTTACCTTAATTTTTTCGAAAAGGTTAAAAAATATCTTGTTTGGAAAATGACGAAAAGATTCCTTTACAAAAATCTCATAAAAATTCAAACATGGGTATTAATTACTTTAAAACATATTATATAAAGTAGTAAGAATGTTTTTAAATACATTTTTAAGAAACATGGATATGGATGATAAAGAGGTCCCAGTAGATAATTACGTGTAAACAACCCCGGATAATGAAGAGATTGTGAAATAAACCCTTACATTTTTCTTTTCCTAAGTCGATGGTATGTTAACCTACTGTATAATAGTTAAAACATTGTTATTAAATTATACCGGAATCATATACATAAATATGATATCGTATATTATCTTTCAATATTTCTTTGTTAATAATATTTTAGTATTATCGTCATTTCGGGTGTTAACTTACTCATTTTCTTTTATATGTTTTGTTACATAAGCTTGGTTTATTATGGATAGGTTGTATATTATTCATATAAATAATGATATCAAGCCCTTAAATATTATTTTTAATCATCAAATGAAAATTCTTCTTGAATGGATACGATGAGGAATTAATATCATCACGTTCATGGAGACGGTATCCCGTACGTACGCACGAGCGACAATATAATTCTTTTGATATTACATTCGTATATAATTGGATGGTATATCATTTATACATATTTTGTATGATCTAAATGGCTTTGAATGTGTGAAATAGAGAGAAGGAGGAGTGGCCTTTTATAAGAGGGGTGAGGGGCACCTTAGGAAAAGCTAGAAATATTATTTTATAATAAAATCATTTTTGGTTTATAATGACTCAAAAATGGATTATTTAAAGAATAAGGTGAGAATGGTTCTAAAAACACTCAAACAATCGGTTTTAGATAGGTTTGGGTCACTATTTTACCCTTACCTTTTAGATTTAACTCTTAGTTGAATAGTTTGACATTTACCATGTCTCTTTTGTATTTTTATATTATATGGTTAATAAACATACTATATACATCCAAGATAACCCCAAGTGGTTCATTAATGATACACCTATAATTATATTGTTCTCTTGGCTGATACTTAAATTTTTAGGAATATCATTTTAATTAATAATATAATATTTTTTTTAACAAATCTTTTACGTCAATTTTGACACTATTTAATAATTTATTTTTTTAAAGTCTTAAAACTTTATTAATTCAAAATAAATTTATTTAATAAATTATTAAATGTCATATAAATCTAGAAAATTCGTTTATGTCAACAAAAGTTTCAAATTATATTTATTTTAACATTTATAATAAAATTTATTTGATTCTTTCATTAATAAGGAAAATACTGCATCATCATTGTGTCATAAATAAATTTAATTATTAAATGTATAAAAATTATAAATAAAATATGATTATGTATAAAATATTTTTATCTTTCTAATGAATATTTATAGTCAACTAGATAACATGTATAACTCTATGTTAATTTTTTTACTAAAAGATATATGCTTATGCATTTTTGTATTTACTTTAACTTAATTAATATAAAGTGTCATTTTCACTTACAAGTGGCTCCATGGGGTCCCAAAATCGACCCAAAGATTCCCATGGTCTGACATGTATCATCCAATAGGGTTAGAACGCATGTTAGGGTAATTTAATATTATTATAATATTATTTATTACCCTTATTTACCGGATTTACCTTTTAAACATGGTAAATAAAATATTTACTGAAGTAATTATTCAAAATGTATAAAAATAAAGGTTACCTATTTATAGAATTTGGAACTTTTGATTTCAAATATGGAATCCATTTTTATAAATTCAAAACACATAAGTGACAGAAATTAATTTAAAATTAATTCTTGTTGTCAAAACAAAAAGCATGTTTTTATGAAATAATAACTACCTAAAGATTGACCCTTGTTTATGTTCAATTCAAATTTAAAATTACTTATAATGACCTAAATTGTATTAAATGATAAAAATATTATCTAATTATACTTCCAAACCATTAAAATCCATAATTTATCACTATTAATTATTTTGAATAATAAATATTTTCTTAATTAAAATTTAGCAATTTTTACTGTTTGTCAAAATATGAAAGTTTTCAGAAATGTACCAAAATTTCACCCTAAGCTAATTTTGATATTTTGAATCCAAAAATAAAGTCCATTTTGAAAGGTAAAACTCATAAAATTTTAAAAATTTGATATTAATATTCATAATGGCTAGTTTGAGTGGTTGTGGTGTGTTAGAACTCAAAGTTGTGTATAACACACGCTATTGTATTATTCAAAGAGAAGCGTACCATAGAATCCTGGGGTGTTACATTTGGGATAGGAAAAATCATAATCTATGTGATATATATCCATTTATAGATGAAGATAAATGGAATAATTTTGTTAAAAGTAGATGATGAGAAGCATTTTTGTTAAGTGAAATTTCCCCTTTTTAAATTTTTAAATATTAATAACCTTATTAATGATTTATTTATTATTAATTAATAATTTTAAAAAATGACGGATATATCATCTGGTGATCCAATATAGAATCTAATACCCTCATAATTTATCTCAAGGAGATTATAGTTTAATAAACAATTAAAGATAGTAGAAAAGTTTCAGAAAATGGGAGCTGAGTCGTTAGGCTTTGTAGAGGTTGACCCTCCACCCCTCGCTAGACATAAAAAATGGAAGAGGAGTCAGATGAGAAAAAAAGACAATATCTTATAGAATAGTTAAGGGTTATACCTAAGAAGATTTTAAGATGTTTACTTTATTTATTTATTTAAGTTAAATCAATTATTTATATATTGTGATTCATTACATATTTTTTCAATTATTCCATAAAGGATTATCTTTAGGAGAAGAGGAAACTAGTGGTATTTATAACTGAGGGTACTAATGATATTTTATCTATAACATTATGAAATCCCGAACACGTCAGTCATGTATAAAGATACATGATATGTGTATCAGTAAAAAAATAAGTCCCACATTTTGAAGCTTCTTTAATTGAGGATGTTTATAATAAAAATAAAATATTTGGAAGTTGAGTTTCCAAATATTCATGTCATGATGAAGCACATGATCAGAGATTTACTATAGTCGATGTTTTTAGACACGAAAATACAGTTTTAGACTACTAATATGACTCATCCACCTCATTATCATATCCTAGTCCAGATACTTATCCTACTCCATAACCTCTTCTAGAAGACCCCAACCCTTATCTTAATCCTACACACCCTCCTAATAGCTTCCTAATTATTATGAGTTATATGCTAATTATCCCAAACATCATATTGTTGCATATGGGATGATATTTAATATTGAAGATACTATTCATTATTAACAGATAGAGATAGAGCATCATTGGTTTAATGTATAGGATACTATAGATAGATCAACAAGAATACCATTACCTATAGATGAGGTGACTATAGTTTAACAATATATCAGCTACTTTTTAGTTTTTTCATCTATAATTATTTGAAATATTACTATAGATTTTTGTGTATATTTTATATTATATTATATTTTTCTATTAATTTTTTTAGAATTTTAATGTTTATATATTTATTATTTTTTATAAGAATAATTTAAAGGTAAAGAAATAATATATTGGATATATAAATAAAATCTTTAGGGATTTGGATAAAAATTCCACTAGTCTTGATAGATTATAAACATATTCAACTATTTTTTTGGATGTTTATGAGATTCCAATTGATGCTAGTGTCTGTGGGAATTCAATAACTGAGGCAGTTTTTAAAAATGATATCATGGATATTGTAACTAGATATTAGTCGGGAATCAATATGATGCAAGTTTTTTCCATGTAATTTTATTAACAAAATTTATCCATTAGTTATTTTATTAAAAATTTATACTTGTGTTTTCTTTGTATTTGGTATATTTATACAATTTATATGAATAATGAAAATAAATAATTATATTGATTTATGGTCCCATAGTTTATCTCACTTATAGATATGACAATGACTGAAGTAGAAAGTACATTTTATATTGTTGAAATATTTCAAAAGAATGTAATTATTTAGTGTTGGATGTTTCATTATCTTCAAGAGTATGAAACATATATCTCACAAATTTTTTATATATATCATAAAATAATAACCACTAACATTAAATTTTATTTTATATTTATGTTCATTAGATTTTGGGTATTTATTATCCTAGGGAGAAGACACTTTACTGGATATTCTCTATCTATGGGGAAGTGTGAGAAAATTTTAAGAATATGTTAGACTCATAAGATTGAATTTTTTTAATACTTGTTTATATTATTTGGAATTTTAAATTTATTACATTCATATTATTTTCAAATAGGGAATGAAATTTCTTTAGACAGAGTGCAATAAAGAAGAGATCCATGATCAAACATGTAAAATAAAAGGCGAATTTCCTTTTACAATTACTAAATTTTGGATATATTACTTAATAATGTTATTTTTCATTGAAAATTATTTTAAATTTTTTTTATAAAATATAACGTATAAATTAATGTGGATAATATATTTCAAGATTTATGTATTAATCAATTTCAAGTAGGATAATTATGATGTTCCAGTAGGTTATATTTCATTATAAAAATTTCCTTAATTTTTAATTATTTTTATTTAGAATAAATGATAAATTATATTCTTTTAATTTTTATTTTTTGATGAACCCCATATTTATAGTTCATAAGATCTGAGACAATTAAAAATTTAATTATCAAATAATTTTATAGGTTAGAATAGATTTTTGTTTTTTGTGCTATATATTGTAAACTTGAAAGTTCAAATTGTAAGTGTCTAGCTGTTTTCAGCTAGTTCTTCTGTTTTATAATTTTTTGATTATTTTTTGTGTGGAGAGGAAGAATTGAATATATATATATATATAAAGGTCAAATTTTCACATTATTTATGAAATAAATGATGTGAAAAAACCCTCTTCCATGTTTTTTTCAAACAACCAACATGAAATTGTTTTTCCATATTGTTTATAAAATAAAGAAAATTAAAAATTCACACAAAAAAATATTTACAATTTCTAATTTTCTTTAAAAAAATTAAAGACTCACTTAAAACTTCTCATTAAATAATGGTGTATAATAATTGATGTTAAAAAGAAAAATTAGCCAGTATTTAACAACATTTTTTCACTATTTCCTGTACTCCTTTTATAGACTTCAAGGATTCCCGGGTGGTCCAAGGTTAAGTAGAATATTTAAGAACCAAGAGGTATTTTTGCTAACATCATTAATTTTTCCCCAGATGATTAGCCTCCACCCCATGGATACACTATATCCTCCAACATAAAGATGGTGTCTTACTTGAGGCTACATGTACATTGTGTACTTCTACTGGATGACTTGTGGGACTCCAATAGCTGAATAATGGTATTTATAAAGATCTATATTTTTTTCCACATTCAACCAACTATCCAACGATTCATACAATAACTTTCATTAAAAAAACCAATTGAATCCAATTTGAATCCCACTAAAGGATGGTTTCCTTCATTCCTTTATAGCATTATAGAAACATAATAAATACACTTAAAACAATATAAAACATGTTGGAAAAAAATTAATGTTTTTGTGATAATTAACAATTTACTCTATGAGGTACAAAAGTTATATGGTATGTAATTATTTTTGTTTAATCAAGTTGTTTTATTCCACTCTTTTTCCCCTTGGAAATAATTGAATGAAAAATTATTCTCTTATTAATTCAAAAGACACTTGAATCAGAAGTTTACTTTCCTTTTTAGAATTTCTCAAGTTAGTAATCATCTACCAAACTACCTAAGAGTATTTGTGTTCCAATTAAATAAGTAAATGAAAATTTTTCCATAATTAAATAGGTTAGAGATTATCCCAATTATAAATTTATTGGATTTTTAGTAAGTCCACAAGGTTTATTCCAACCATTGGCTCCATTATTACCTATTTTTTTGAAAATATTTTAAAAACTTAATTTATTATCCCAATAGGAAGCACCATCCAATACATTGGGTTAGGTATGATAGGGTGTTGATATTTTTTGGTTCACTCCAAACTTCCTCAATAAAAAATCCATGTTCCTATTGAAAACATTGATTTCTTAGTAACTGATGATCGATTCTGCGGTTTCAAATCTATAAAATATATTAAACTAGAAAAAGAACAAACAATAGTGAGATAATTGGTTTTTATGGATTTGGATTCCACCCATTTTGGATTATAATCTGTACCTAACAATATATATGAATTTTTAATTAATATTGGAAAGGATTGCCTAAAAAACATACCCTATACTTCAAATATTTTAAAAAAAATGATATTTGGTGAATTTATTATCTCTTTAAAAAATATATACTGAATTTACATTGCCCACATTTTTTAAAAAACTCATATAAATATTTAAACAACAAGGGCCAATATATTCCATAGTATAAGACATTTTCCATAGTTATTTGAGGTCAGAAGTGGCCTTCAAAAGATACTATATGATAAAAATATAGTAAAAATTATTCCTTACTTTTTTTCCAGACATCTCATAATGACTTGATCATTATAAATTTTAAAAATATGTGAACCATCCAAAATATAACACATTGATTCATAATTATGTTCAAAATCATTTTATGAGTTCAGATGTTATGGTAATTGAGAAGACCAAATACAATTTACTATGTTAACATACCATGGTATCTATACTTAAATTAAATAAATATATTCACTTTCTATGAATTCATTAAAATTATTATTTTTCTATAATTTTTACCTTGGTGGTGTGGGGTAACATTTTCAATTAATCTCCTACTTGATTTTAAACTCATATTTTTTAATTTATCTCCAAAAAAATTATTTTTTTAGCATTATCCATATTTCTAATCTTATTTTATATTCTACCATCTTTATTAGTAACCTGGGAATATATGGTTTGAGAAGAAAATCACCTTAATACCAATTATATATGATCTAAATTTTTCTAAAGCAATTAAAACTACTAAAATTCCCTTTTCAATGGTTGTATAATAGTTTTGGGCTATATCATTTTTTTGATTCATATGAAATGATATAGGAATTTCCTTCAATTTTCCAAGACAACACTACCCCAACATCATTGTTTGAAGAATCATATAACAAATTAAATATATAGTCTCAATTAGGCTCCTATATAATTTGTGGTTTTTTCATTTTCAATTTTATCTCTTAAAAATAATTCCTATTGTGATCATAAAAAATAAATATATATTATTTCAAAAGTAATCTTCAGACATTAAAAAAATCATACTAAAATACATGATGAATATTCTATAAATTCTATATATCCTAAATAAATTATACCATGTTTCACACTAGTTAGGTAAATTAATGAATTGATAAATTCAATTTTAGACTTTTCAATGCCAATCCCATTTTTTAAAATTAAATTTCTAAGAAAAATGCATATCTCAAACATAACTTTACACTTTAAAACATTTAAAACAAGATTATTTTCAATATATGTTTTCAATACATAATCTAAATTTTAAAGATAGTGTTCAAAAATATTTCCATACATAGTGGAATCATTAATAAAAATTTAAACGGAGTCCGTGTTACATTCGGACTCCAACTCCAACAAATCAATTTTTGTTTCCTCAAAGCAGGTGCGGGCAGACTCTATGACAATCTTAAATGATCAAGCAGTTGCAGTGAACACTATAACTGCCCCTGCAAGCACCCATGAGGCCCACGCTCCTGCTCAGATTCAAAAAGACTGCATAATGCCTCACTTGACTACAAATCCTGTTGCTGATGCTCTGCCAAATGACTCCATTTTACCTGCTAAGAAAAAGCAGGGTAAGCAACTTAACTCATCACCCTCTCATGGACCTAGAAGGTCAGTAAGGAATAAGGGCTCGAGCAGATCAAAAAAAGGGAGCTCTAGCTCTAAACGCAGGTTTAAATGAATTGTCTGTTTTGGAACTGTCAGGGTTTAGCCAACTCTGACACTTTTATTGTCCTTAAAAGATTTATTTCAACTCATAAACCAAAACTTGTTGCGATTGATGAGCCGAAAATCAATTTTTCCTCAAAACACTTGCATTTGTGCCCTTTATGTTATAATTTCCTTGATGCTTGCAGGGATGGTTCTTCCACAGACTCTCTCTGGATCTTCTGTCATTCTTCTCTACAGTCTATCAATATTGGAAAAACTCTACTCAAATGACCACTTGTACCTTCTCTTTTGCTGGTATTCAGTTAGTTTGCACTATGGTTTATGCAAAAAATAGATATCAAGATCGTAGACCCCTCTGGAATGACATTCGATCCCTTTCTACTTCTATACAGGATCCCTGGATTGTGATCGGGGATTTTAATGCCATTCTCCTCCCAGGGGAGAAGATTGGCACGTCACACTCGAACATCTCCTCTAGAGAATTCAAAGCTACCATTGAGGATTGTAATCTTATTGAAATTACTCTCTCTGGTGCTAAGTATACTTGGTACAGGAAGTTCCTCAATAGAATAGTTGCCAGTAAACTTGACAGAGCCTTCACTAACGTTGCAGCCCTTGATAAATGGGATTCCATTTCTAGCATTACCTTACCCAAGATCAACTCGGATCACCATCCTGTTCTTGTCACCTTTCTTTCCAAGGGATTTTTCTCTCCCCTCCCCTTTAAATTTAATAATGCTTGGACTGCGGTCCCAGAATGTACTAACCTGATTAAAGACTTCTGGGATGGCATGAGGAATCAAAAAGATACTTTTTCCTGCATTGCTAAATTAAAACTTCTCAAACAGCAACTCAAGACCTGGTGCCTAACTAGAACTAAACATCTTGACGCTGACATTTCCTCTTTGGAGACCAATCTCAGTAGTATGCAGAGCTCCAATACTTACTCTGACTTCTCCCTTGACTCGCAAGAGGAAACTTCCATTTCCCTGAAGCTTAACTCTCTTCTTAAACTCAAAGATAACATGAGAAAACAGATCTTTAAAACAAAATGGCTTACAGATGGAGATAGAAATACAAAATTTTACAATTCTCTCCAAATAATTAGAAAAATATGTAGACCCCTCAACTTCCTCAGGGTGGATGACATTCTCCTTGACACAGAGGATGCCATTGCTAATCATGTTATTGATTATTATCAAAATCTTTTTAATGGTCCAATGATGTGTAAAGATCTTCTTCCTAACATTATCCCTAATTTGGTCACGATTGAGGAAAATAATCATCTCTTAAGCATTCCTATGGACCATGAAATCAGAGCCACTGTTTTCAGTCTTAATCCTGACAGTGCCCCGGGTCCTGATGGTTTTAACAATGGGTTTTTCCAGCAATACTAGGACCTCATCCAATTGGACGTTTGTAATCTAGTTAAATCCATCTTCTCCAACGATGTTCTTCCTCATGGGATTAATGCCCAATTCCTCACCCTTATTCCTAAAGTGGAAAATGTTGTTGAGATTCACCTCTTCCGCCCTATTTCTCTCATCAACACTCTCTATAAAGTGATTTCTAAGCTGATTGCCAACATGATCACTCTCATTACAAACAAAATTGTTTCTTGGAACCAATTAGGTTTTATCAAAGGGAGAACCATTCAATCTTGTATCTGCCTTGCCTCGGAATGTACAAATCTACTGAACAAAGTCACTAGAGGAGGTAGTGTAGCCATTAAGCTTGACATCAGGAAAGCTTTCGACACTATGGACTGGAACTTTATTCTAAAGGTTCTCAAAAGCTTTGGGTTTAATGACTCTTTTATTAACATTATCCATACCTTACTTGGATCTGCTACCATATCGGTGCTAGTCAATGGGTATCTTAAAGGTTACTTCAAATGCTCCAAAGGGGTTAGGCAAGGTGACCCCCTTTCTGCCATTCTTTTTGCTATTGATGAGGATTACTTAAGTAGACTTTTAACGAGCCTCACTAATCAAAACAAAATTAATCCTATCTAGGATTCTAGAAATAATAATGTCCCTACTCATCTTTTATACGCTGACGATATTATCTTATTCTTAAAGGGTGATATGAGGAACATTCGAAACCTCAAAAGTGCGCTGGCACATTATGAGGATGTTTCGGGACAAGCGATTGGTTGGAATAAATCCTTTGTTTTCTTTGGAAAAAACTTCAACTCCAATAGAAAAAAACATATCAATGACTACCTAGGAATAAAAGAAGGTTCTTTCCCCTTCACTTATCTTGGGGTCCCTATCTTCTAGGGGAGACCTAAATCCAGCTATTTTCACGAGATTTTTGGCCAAATTATCAATCAACTATCTGCTTGGAAGGGGAAATCTCTCTCTATGGCTGGTATAGTCTGCCTTGTTAAGTCAACTATTGTTTCCAAGATGGTCTACTCAATGATGGTCTATAGCTGGCCCGCCAGCCTTCTCAAAAAAATCAACGTTTGCATCAAAAACTTTGTTTGGACAGGCAGTACGATTGAAAGAAAGCTTATCACCATTCCCTGGTCCACTTGTTGTAAACCTTTGGATAAAGGTGGCCTTGGTATTAAGAATATTAAGCTTTTTAATGATTCTTTACAAGTTAGAATGACTTGGAACCTGATTCACCGCAACTCTGACTCCTTAGTCTTTCTTAAGGAGAGATTTGTTACCAAACTTCGAAATGGTAACCTGGGCTACATCACTTCATCCATATGGCCTTCCATTAGACGCTCTTTTATCAAAATAATGAACAACTCTAGGTGGATTGTTAGTGCTGATTCCTCCTTGAATTTTTGGACCGATAACTGGACTGGTATTCCTTTAATCTCTATGCTTACACCCACCACTCTTCCTGAGAACACCACTTCCACTATAAGAGAGGTTGTCAATGATAATGACATCACCCTTCCGGACAATATCAGGCACATTATTGGCAACTATTCTTTCTCTAACCCTGATGATTTTCTTATCTGGGAACCTGCTGATAATGGTGTTCTTGATTCGAAACGTTTCTACAATTAAAATTTTTATGATTCTGTTTCTAATATTACTTGGTTGAAAAATTTTAATAAGCCTTGGATTAGGCCCTCGCGCCTCACCCTCATTTGGCGCGTTGGGCATAATAGAGTCCCTACTGATATATGCCTTCAAACTTTTGGGATTTCTCTATGTTCTAAATGTTATATGTGCAATCAACACCGTGAGGATGCTAACCATCTGTTTTTATCTTGTGCTACAGCTGCAGCTCTCTGGAATTACATTTCTAACATTTTTGGTTGCAGATGGACTCTCCCTAGCACTATAAACTCTCAACTCCAACAATGTGTGAATGGGGATTTTTCCAAACAAATCAGGAACCTCTATTTGGCCGCGGTGGCAGAGCTTTTACATGTGATCTGGTTTGGCCGTAATAATTATATTCACAATAACTGCTCTTTCAATCTCAATGCAGGTAAAATATGTATTCTTACTGCCATCAAGGATGCCGCCTTACTTCAGAAGGATCATTGTGACAATTCCGTTGGTGATTTCGAGATACTTCGCCGCCTTCGGATTGGGGGGTCCTACAGACAACCTCGACATACCTTTGAGGTCTTCTGGCAAGCCCCATTTCCAGGCTGGATCAAAGTAAATGTTGATGGAGCTTCTAGGGGTAACCCGTGACCGGCAGGATGCAGCGCCATCTTCAGAGACTTTCTTGGCAGATGCCTTGGATGCTTCTACAGCGGATGCAGTACGACATCGGCCTTGGAAGCTGAAATGTTGGGCGTCATACATGCTGTGGATTATGCCAAGAAAAAAGGTTGGAACAAGATCTGGATTGAATGCGACTCTACCATTGTGGTCCAAGCTATTTGGAAAGGGGTGGTGCAGCTCGCATGGCCACTTACCTCTAGATGGATGAAATGCCTTACCTTTCTTGCGGATCTCTCCTACATTGTTACACATGTGTTCCGTGAAGAAAACATGGTTTCGGATAGTCTGGCCAATATTGGAGTCAATCAGGACATTACCTGGTTGGATGCTTTGCCTGACGACTCGATTCCTCATTACGAAAAAGATTGTAATATGTCTCCCTCTTTCAGATTGTTGTAGCCTTCTTTCTTTCTTTCATTAATAAATTGCACCTGTTAGAAAAAAATTAATAAAAATTTATAACTTATCCTTAATTAAATAATATAAAATGATTATTGTGTATATTTAAATTTTAACTGGTTTATTGAAAAATCCAAATTACATTCTTATGCAACAAGAAGTACAATAAGTATAAATTAAAGTTGTTTTTTCCCGATCCTTGGGTGTAATGAGAACCTAAAAATATCATAAAATCTATCTAAAAAGTATTAATGGTTTTTTTCTAATAGTATTTATATTATTTGGTCAAAAAATTACATTATAAAATTATATTTTGTTGTGACTTGATTTAGTTTTCTATAGTCAATAGAAACTAAAAAATTATTATGCTCTATTATAGGAATTAACTCATTCAATTCATTCATCACAATGGCCAGTCTAGATTTTTTTTGTAACTATATGACTTGGAATGATTGATTTTGTTTTTAAAATGTGAAAAATTATTTTATCTTCCAAAAATTTTTGATCTCTTTTTTATTGACTTACATCATTGTTGGGTTAATATTTTTCAATGTTTTCCTAATGAGTTTTGAAATATTTTCAAAAAAATATGATTAATTTATATATTTTGGACAAATTATTTAAAATTATCAAAAATTATATCATACAAATCATAAATTTTATTCCATAACATCTTGTAGATATTGTTTTTTATTGAAAGACAAGTGACTAGAAATAATATCTTGGAGTTTATTTTATTCTATGAAAAACACATAATTTAAATCTTGAGGTAAATGTTTTAATTTTAGTTTTGGGGGTTGGAATAAAGATAAAAGAATATTTGGTTTATCTATATCAATTCCATAAAATTACCATATAAGAGATGAAGTGTCAACCAATTTATATTTTAATAGAATATCAACTACATAAAAAAATCAGAAGTTACCCCCTCTTTAGATGGTTGGAAAACATTTTCAAGTTTCTCCCTATTATATTTAATAGAATTTTCAAATCTCAATTTGTTTTCCAAATGTAAAATTAATTCAAACAAACCATTTTCCTCATATGGAATAGATTCATCAGAATTTGACAATAAAAAATGTGAGTGTATTTTCTATTAGCATTTTATTGATTAAAAAAATATTAATATAAATAGTATTGTCACCAAAATCTATTTTCATAGTACCTTCATTGATATTTATGATTTTATTTTCAATTTATAATATGGGTCTTCTGAAAATGATGGGTGATAGAGTTGGTTTACCATTTTTTTCATATTTGGAATATATAAATTATTTGGGAAGATCAAATTATTTACTCATATTAGAAAATATTCCAGAACTATGGCTAGGAATATAATAGATATATTGGATTATTCTATAACCACCCATGTTGGATTGAACTATCCATTATAAAAAGAATAAGATTCATATTGTGTAATGATATTAATATAAGTTACTAGATCACATAAGGAATCTATGAAATTCATGGATCCAATTATACTAGGAATAAAAAATATGCCTGGGTAACATTTAGTTGGAAGTTATAGTGGGATGAGGGATAAAAAATTTCACTAAAAATTAACCATTTCATTCCTTTGATGTATTATTTTCTATATCATAGTTACTTATAGAACATATAATATTTTAAAAACTATTTGAGTGATTCACGAAGAAGTAATATATTTTCAACATTTTTGAATGTTTATATAATTTTCTTTTGGCTTTCTACCTCTTGTAACTTATATAATTAGACTATTATTGAGGGAAAATATAGTGGAAATTTTTCATTTTCACAAAGATATTTTCATAATGGTGTTTATGTGTTTTTATTACTCTTCTCAAGTCTAACATCCTATTTATTTTATTCTTTCTCATTGATTTCGTTTCTAGATTTATTTTTAGGTTCCTTTATATTATTTTTAGAACCCTTTCCACGCACATTTTTAATTTTGTGTTGGTTATTCTTCAAATTATATTTATAAATAGATTAAATATTTTCACTCTTTTTTACCATGCTAATATTGAATTCGGGATTTAAAATGTGTCGAGATGGGAATTCCCTCAGAATTTTTGTCATCATTTCCATAGGGATTCCAATATTATTTTTCATTTAATACATGTTATTTTTAAAATTTTCAATCCTAATTTCTAGTTAGTTATACACATTTGGTTATAAACAAGTCTACATATATATTAAGTAATTTATTTACAAAAAGGTAGTGGTAAGAAGATTTATTGGCTATATGGTTTCTTAAACATTTACTGGAATAATAGGGGTTGATGATATTATGGTTGAAAGGGGGGTTGAGTTTAAACTTATTGATTTACTAATATATATTAAACATGGGATGTTTCTCTCTATCCTTGATTGGTTTATTTAAATTTATATGGTTTATATGCAATCAATCTGTATTATGTTTCCTATAACTGTTCCCATTAGTCAGTATAATGATTTTTTGAAGAAGAAATACCAAAAATATTAACTGGTGTGAGTTGAACACTTGATTTATTAAAATTGATATTCCTAACCATATTATTTTATTCCTCAAGTTTAGACTCTAGTAATAGTGATTTAATTTATCCTACCTTATGAAAACCGCTTGTTCTAGTACCTTTTAGAGAAAAACAATTGTAATTATTGATCTATCTTCTCAATATGTCCTCCATATTTAGTGGGTAAAATTTCAATCAAAGATCCTCCTAATGATGCATCCAATTTAATTTTATCTCTATTCTGTAGGTCTTGTTAAAAGAAAATTATGAAATAATGTTCCTCATTTGATTAGTGTGAAAAAATTGCATATATATACTTAAGAATTTACTTATACTCATAAACTATATCTCCCATTTCATGTATTAAATAATACATGTCTTTTATTATATAAATTCTCATAGAGTATAAATATAATATTTAAATAATTTTTTTAAAGATCATCAAAATCATTAACTTATCCAGGTTCAAGATATAGGTCCGTTATTTAGATTCTATTTTCAATGAAAATTTAAATTATCACCCTATTAATTCATTTTCATTTACTCCCATAATATTATGTGTATCAACTACAAAGGTGAATTACTTGATATTCTTATTGGGTTCCTCTCCTACAAGTCTATGAAATTTTGGAAAAGTATGAATCAATCCGGTTTCAAATTAAAAATTAGATTATAATTATAGTATGATTATCTATTTCTTATATCATATTAAAAACACTTTAAAAACATGGGATGAGTATAAAACTTATAAAGGTATATAAAGATAGAAATCCTTAGTCAAGTGATAACAAAAAAAACCAATAAAACCCATATCATAAAAACTTGAATGCATTGTATACTCATGTTTTTTCCTTGGGACATATTTTACATATCACCCTTTCATTAAACCTTAAATATGGAATAAACTTTTGTTTAATTTCCATCTCCGTAGTACCCAATGCATTGGATAACTGTAATGGGGCTCACCCGTCATATCTTGAGCTATAATGGCCTCAACCTAACATATCTTTAGCTATAAAGGTTTCCAAACCAACATATCTTGAGTTATAATGGGATCAACCCAACATAAATAATCTCTAAGGAACATATCATGGTAATAAAATATCTTGAAATTAGTAGAAACTTCTCATGCAATACCCGTAAGAAAAAAAATCCTTTTATAATTTATTAAAGAGGAGTTTTAAAAGGATTTTAAAAGGAAAGACCTTTAAAATATAATTGGAGTGAGAATTAATAGAAATGAATGTATAGGTGTATAAAATATAAATAAACATAATAAAACATAATATAAACAAAAATTGATCACAACAATAATCTTAATACTACATAATGAATAAAGAAGAAAGTTAACCCATCGAATGAAAATCAGGTTAATAATTTATTTACCATGGCTTCTTATTACTTAAAATGTATTTAAAATTAATGTATAATGGTTAAAAGAGTGTTATTAATATCTTACAGAAACATATAAATCTTTATAATATATTGTATGATCATTTAATTAGATCATTTCACCCTTTATTTGTAAGTATTTTGTTCCTTGCACTGTTTTGGGGTGTTTTCTTTACATGTTTTCCATGATTGGTTCATGATGGATATTATTTATGATAGGAATTGAAACTACATAGTTGTAATGGGAAGGTATTTACATATTTCTAGTATCATAATTTATACCATTTATCATTTTTATGTTTTATATGAGGATGATTTATAAGTTAAAATATTAATGATGTTCATTTAAATCATTTTAGGAGATCTTTGATAATAACAACGTCATTTTTTAGTATAAATTAGAACCATGAGTAAAAAAAATAATTATAGAACTATGGATGAGAAATAATACATATATATTATAACTTTTTTCAACCATAAAAATGGTTTCATGACCAGACTTGAAGGATTAATTCAAATTGAAATTACATTGTCCATGATGTCGGTAATTCATCAAATCATAGAAAATGTTTTTATTCTTTGAATAAGTGGGAGAGGAGAGATGAATGATGATGTATTTTCCTTGAAAGAGATAAAATATAGAATATTGATAATTTCTAGAGCTTTCATACCTATTGTATAGGAGGTTATGAGCAAAGAATAAGAAAAGAAAGAAACTCAAAATAAAAGATCAATTGAGAAATCCCTTACAAAAATTTGGCAGACGAATGACTATGAAACATGGTTTTAAAAAATATTAAAAAGAGAGAGTAAAAGGGTCACCCATCCATAAATAAATTATAATACAGAATATATTATGAATAATAAGTTAATGACAACATGGAATGGAAAATTGAAAGTTATACCACATAGAAGAGAACTTGAATGGAAAAAGAATGAAATTTAGAATTTTCATACATTATAGAGTAACCCTAGAACATAATGGTTAGGATCTTAGGGGCTTGAGGAAACATTGGGAGGACTACTAGGGAGGTAAGGAGTACATATCTTCATTGATGAGGAATTGGGAATGAATTTAATGAAGGAATGGGTTTGTATTTATAAAAAAAGTGAGGGAATATTTTAATAATTTCCAAGGGACACCTCATTAGTGGTATTTGGAAAACCATCGGCTTTCCCATGGTATTTTCCCAAGTTATTAACCACTTGGGTCACTTCACATATTATTGTATTGTACATATGTCGACCAGATTCATTACATCATTATAACATCATTTTTGATGTCATTAATACACCGAAACTCAAAACCATAGTTTTACTATTCACAGAAAAATCAACTCTATCAGAAATATATAAAAAATTTACCCTTTCCATTTTTTGTCATGTAGAATATAAAAGTTAACTCCATTTTATGAAAATAATTTTATAAATATTATTAATTTTATTTTTTAAAAAATCATACTTAATTCAAAAATAAACAATTTTAAAACTATAACTGCTTTTATATCACATTAAAAAATTAACCAATATGTTATTATCTTAAAGTCTTATGAAAATAAAATAATAAAAAAATTTACTATTCATTAGGGTCATATTACTATTCGTATTAACATTCACCAAAAAAAATTTGTTTCCATCATACTCCATATAAGTTACTGAACAAAATTGTAAATGATTGTTTTTCAAAATTAAAAACATAGAAGCATAAAAATTATGTTTAATGGATAGTTATAAATATCTACCTAAAATAAAGTTTCAAGAATTCAATTTATTACTAAAACCTTGGGTTGTTAAATTATCCCCAACTTCTAGAAATTGCGTCCTCACAATTTTATTTACTCATTAAAAAAGTGAGGGTACCTTTACCTCATAGCATTTTCATACTCCCATGTTGCTTCTTCAACCAAGTGGTTTCTCCACAAAAACTTTACCTGATGGATTACCTTATTTGGCAATACATGTTCCCTTCGATCAAGAATATAAATTGTTTTCTCTTCAAAAGAAAGATTCTATTCCAGCTGAACTACTTATGGGCTCAAGACATGTGATAAATCTGGCACATACTTCTTCAACATTGAAACATAAAAAACATTGTATACCTGAGATGAACTTGGAGGCCAAGCTACTCGATATGAAACTATTCAAACATTATCCAGGATTTAAAAAGGACCGATGAACTGAGGAATTAACATCCCTTTCTTACCAAAAGACATCCCACTTTTTCAAAGAGGGATTTTAAGGAAAACATGGTCACCTACATTGAAAGATAAGTCTTTCCTTCTGTTATCTACATAAATTTTCTGCATGCTCTGAGCTGTCCTCATGTGCTGATGTGTCATCTTCACATTCGTAGGCACTTACTCTACTAATTCTAGGACCATCAACTTCCTTTCCCCAACTTCATCCCAAAAATCTGGAGTTCGACACTTCTTCCCATACAATGCCTCAAAAGGCTCCATCTGTATACTAGAATGAAAACTTTCTTTATAAGAAAACTCAAATAAAGAAAGATGCTGATCCCAAATTCTATAATAGTCTATTGAATAAGCTCGAAGCATATCCTCCAAATTCTAAATCGTTCGTTATGGCTGCCCATTTGATTAGGGATGAAAAACTGTACTGAAATTTAATTTTGTGCCCAATGACTTATAAATACCCTACCAAAAGTTAGAAGTGAACCTCAGATCCCATTCCGATACAATGGAAACAAGAACTCCATATACCCTGACAATCTATTTAAGGTAAAATATAGAAAGTGGATCTAAATACATTGTATCTCGTAT
Organism: Viscum album; assembly: GCA_963277665.1. Lineage (NCBI taxonomy): Eukaryota > Viridiplantae > Streptophyta > Magnoliopsida > Santalales > Viscaceae > Viscum > Viscum album. The sequence goes on from OY728138.1 coordinate 290,816,376, forward strand.
AGAAAGAAAATGTGCAGATTTTTTATGCCGATCAACAATAACCCAAATCACATTATTACCTCGAGAAGTCTTTGGTAATCCCACCACAATGTCCCGGGATACATTCTCCCATTTCTACTCCAGAACTATCAAAGGTTTAAGTATTCCCTTTGGTATCATACAATCAAATATAACCTATTGACATTTCAAACATTTCACAGTAAAATCATCAATATCTCTTTTCATTCCATCCCACCAATAGTACTCCCGAAGGTCTCTGTACATCTAAGTACTACTAGGATGAACTAAAAATGGGGAACTATAAGATTCACACAACAAGTATTTCTTCAACTGGGAATCACAAGGCACACACAACCTTTTTCCAACTCTTAAAACACAATATTTATCAAGATTAAATTCTGGAAACTTACCCATTTTAATCAATTATACATTTTTTGTATCTCATGGTCTTTTTTATGAACTTTCTTAATTCTGTCTGATAATAATGACTGCACTGAATCCTAAAACAAAATAGATGTATTCCCTAGTCAGTCAACTTCTAAGCTAAAATTTATCAAATCATTAACCAGGGGATCATGTTCCAAATGTAAGATGGTTAATGATGCAAGATGTTTTTGAATCTAGGCATCTTACACTTTCTTTTCTTTTCTTAGATGGAAATTGATCATGAAATCATAATCCTTTATCAGTTCAATCCATCTTATCTACCTCATGTTTAATTACTTTTGTGTGAATATATACTTTATATGTCACATACATGATATATTTTAAAGATATTTTTGTATTTAATTTACATTATTGCTTTTTTGGGGGTTTTCGATGCATTTTTGAAGGAAATGGTGGGTTTCCATAATTTGGGTCAACTCGAGAGCCCATTTCCAGTTTTGACAATAAATTTTGTTTGTTTAATAACTCCATTGTTTTTCAACATTTTTAACTCATTCAACTACCAAAATGACCTCAATTTAACTATTAAAACCACCAATGAATTTTGGCCCCCTTAAAAATTCATTTGCATCTTGGATTTGGGTGATCAAGTTAGGTATTGGGCCAACCCGAAAGCCCATTTCCAGTTTTAAAATTATTTTGTAATTATTTCATAAAATATTCAATTTTTATTCTTTTTCGGTGATTCCACCTCTCACCTTCTCCCACTGTACCTGGACGCACCCTCAGCTTCGTTTCCCCCTCTTTGGAGATCGCATCTGTCGCGAATTAGGTCCTAACTTCTCTGGTTTCTAAAAACGTCCAGTTTTCTCAAGTAAGTGACTATCCTTCTAGTTCTCTCCTTTTCCTTGAGATTTATCTTTTTTTTTCTTGAATCCCCAAATTTCCAGAAGCTAGGGCTTCGTGCCTAGGGTTTCATTTTGGGTTTCATGGTTCAATCCTCTGGTTTTAGGTTTGATATCACTTCCTTGTGGCGCGGTGGTCGTGCAGTTGAAGTTCCACACTAGGATTTGCGGTTCTTGAATCTTTTGGTAGGTGATTCCATTGTGTGTGAAATTCTTTGGGAATTTTCTTGCTGTGTTGAGGGTGAATTAATGCTTATTGAATTTTAATGTTTCTGTAAAAATTTGTTTTAGTTGCATTTACAATGCAAATGAATTTTATGTTACAATTTTTGTTGAAATTGAGGGTTTTTCATGCAAGTCTTTTATTGGTTCATTTTGGGATGAACTCTAATTACATAGTTGATTTTATTGAACTGTATTAGGAATTAAAATAATGTTTTAAATATCTATTCTTTTTGGTTGTGGCTGCAAAAGTTTGTTTAAATTGTGTTTGAGAAGCAAATGGGCATTAAGTGCCATGTTGGTGTGAAAATGGTGGTTTTTAAAATATATAATTTCTTGGTTCACATTGGGCTGCCCCATAACTGAATTTTTGGTTTTATTAAATTGTGTTGAACTGAAATTTTGTTTTGATGACTTACAAGTGTTCACATACTGTGAAAAGTGGAAATTTTAAAGAGTTTTGGGTGCAAAACAATGTGATGTTTTGAGAGGTTATTTTATTGAAGATCAAAATATTTTATTGACTGTTTCAAATGATATAAAATGTGTGTAGCTACTGTACTATTTGTTTGTGACCAGTAGTGATACTTTACATGAAAAAGTATGTGTGTTGTTTGCTGAAATTGTTTGAGCACAAAAGGGGGAATCTCGGGTACTTAGGTGGGCGGATATGTACTAGTACGGCTAGTGGACCGGATGGGTTGTGTCCCTGTTTCACTGAGAAAATGGATAAAGACAACACTAACTGAACTATGTGGATGTTATTTGGGGACCACTAGGTTATGGGTTTGTTCCCTACTAGTGGCTCGTGCACGGGAAAGGATTGTGACTTGGATACTTTACACCGAGGTACGAGGTACATAGGGCCCGAGACTATCTAGTTGCCTAGGGGTGTTCCCAATTTATGTGCTCATTAGAATTGTAGTATTTACCCTTGTTGTTGGATCTTTTTGCAGTACTTTACAGTAGCTCACATGTTTATTTAATGTGTTATCATTCTGAAATTCTTGGATTGAAAACTGTTTTCATTTGAAAGTTGCTTTTCTTGAAATTTTTAACATTGTTTCACCTTGTGTGTTAAAATTGCTAGTTTTGTTCCCATTGTATTGCATCCTCTTTGGAATCTTCTGGTGGTATCCTATTGGGCTTAGGCTCACACCCTACTTACACCCCTTGGGTGTAAGTAGAACTTCTTATGCTTGACTCAGGTAAAGGGAAGGCTAAGGGTGATGGCGCTCCAGGGTGTTAGTCCCCATCGTTGGGGCAGAGTTGTGGAGAAGGCTTGCGGGTGATGACACCCTTGTTGTGTGAAGTGATTGGGGATGTCTTGATGTTGTCATTATTTGTATTTGGACCACTTGTAGTGTCTTTAAACATATGTATTCAGATCTGGTTTTGTTAAGAATGGTTTAGTATGGAAATTTCAGATTCTTATTATTGATTGTTTTATTTGTTTTATGCTTTCATACTCGGGTAAATCGTTCCCAAATCATATTGTTTTATACCCGGGCACTTGTGCCAGCCCGTGGGGATAGGGAATGCCCTTCGGGCCTTGTCATGGGCTGGGTTTGGTGCCATTAATGGTGGCGACCAGATCTGGTACGTGACAAAATGGTATCAGAGGAGGTTAAAGTTTTTGGGTTATATTGCTATTTTGGGATGAGTCGGGATAGACAGGAGCTAGGACTGTCGGGGATCGGGGTACTGGTTGTGAGTAGGGTGCCTGGCCCGCACCTCTCATGGCAGACCTTGAGTCACCAGAGGATGTTGGAATTTACTGATTGACTTCACTTCCAGGTGAGACATGTGGGCTGCAGACCACATGTGGACATCAGGCAAATGTGGAGTAGTTGGTTCTTTTATTACAAGAATGTGTTTAGTTTGTTTATATTTGATGTATTTGATTACAATTTTCAGAATTGTGGTATTGACCATTGTTTTGTGACTGTTGCATTTTGTAGCAACATGCCTCCCCGGAAAGCTCCCACGCACCCACAGGAGGAAGCTGGAGAGAGTTCTCCCACACCGATTGATCAGAGGCTAGTCGAGGCCGTGGTCCGGGCTGTCCAGGCTTTTGGATATGGACCAGCTCCAGCTCCAGCTCCTGTTAGAGAGGATTATACTGGTCCTAGAAAGGACAAGGCCCGGGAGTTCCTGAAAAATAAGCCTCCAACCTTCCGAGGCAGCTCAGAACCCCAGGAAGCAGAAGAATGGCTCGAGAAGATCGAGCGTATGTTTGAGTTCCTGGAAACACCCGAGGAGCTCAGGGTGAAGTGTGCCTCTTTCCTATTAGAGGTTCCAAGCCTTAAGTGGTGGGAGTCAGTGCTTCAGGCAGGGAAGAATGAGCAGATGCGCTGGGGTGATTTCAAGGCTGTCTTCAATGAACAGTACTGCCCTGAGGTATTGGCTTATGCAAGGTCTAGAGAGTTTATGGAGCTTGTTCAGGGGAATCTATCTGTGATGGAGTATGCCAACCGTTTCGCTGAGTTGGTTCGATATGCTCCAGAAATTGTCTCTAATGAGCAGGCGACGGCCCAGAGGTTTGAGAAAGGCTTGCGACCAGAGATATACTCCCAGGTGTTCTTGTTTAAGCTGAGGACCTATGCTGAGGTTGTTGATCGAGCGTGCATGGTGGAGATTGATAGGAAAGGTAGGGCTGGTTTCTATGGTTCAGTATCAGTAGTGGGAAGTGGTAGCTCCTCAGAGAAGAAAAGGAAGCGGGAGGATCATGTGAAGAAAGGAGGGGGCAGTTCAGGCCACTCTTCCAGGCAGTTTTCTTCTGCTGCTTCTGATGCAAGATCGGTCGTGTGCCACCAATGTGGGAGGCCTGGGCATATCCGACCAGCATGTCCACTTCCTCCGAAGCCTTGTTTCCAGTGTGGAGGTATGGGGCATTTGCAGCGTTTTTGTGGTGTGGCACGTCCACTTCCGAGTGGGGTTGGTTCAGTGGCTTCAAAAGGAGTGTCAGCACAGTCTGAGCCATCGAGGACTGGGGGATCTCGATTTGGAAGTCGTGGTGGAAGGGTTGGATCATCTTCTGGGCAGAGCCAGTTCAGGGCACAGCCTCAGGCTAGCGGTTGTTCTCAGACAGATACTGGACACCTCCATGCAGTGGATCAGACACCAGCAGGATCAGAGGCGGGACCTTCGACAGTTCGAGGTACCGTTCTTGATTGCATCTTCTATAGCTACTGCTCTTTTTGATACTGGTGCCTCTGTTTCATTCATTTCTGGACATTTTGTGGACATGCTGAATTTGCCAACTGAGTTAATGTCTTTTGCGATGGAGTTGGTGACACCATTGGGAAAGAAGAAGGAGCAGGGCCTGAGGTGCCCCTCGTGTGCACTTTCTGTGTCAGGGGTCGAGATGGAGTGGGACCTCTTGGTCTTAGATATGGACCTTTTTGATGTTATGCTCGGGATGGATTGGCTAGTAAACTTCCAGGCACACATCGATTGCTACAGACGGCGGGTGAGTTTCACATCACCTGATGGGAGTCGTCAGGTTTTTCATGGAGAATGGGATCCACGATCAAGTCGCGCAGGGCCTCCACTCCCAAAGTTGGGAAGTGTTATCTTCCAGTTATCTTCGCTCATGATAGAAGATGGTATTTATTCTAATGGTTCACTACCTCATGTAGTGAATGAGTTTCCCGAGGTATTCCCTGATGATTTTTCTGGTTTTCCCCCAGAGCGGGATGTGGAGTTTTCGATTGATCTGGCGCCGGGAACACAGCCTATATCTCTTCCCTCCTATTGCATGGCCCCCACCGAGTTGAGGGAATTAAAGATACAGCTGGACGACTTAGAATCCAAAGGATTCATTTGCCCGAGCGTCTCTCCTTGGGCCGCTCCTGTGTTGTTTGCAAAAAAGGCTGATGGATCCCTCCAGTTGTGCGTTGACTACCAGAAGCTGAATAAGGTAACAATTAAAAACAAATACCCTTTGCCCAGAATAGATGATTTGTTTGATCAGTTGAAGGGGGCAAAGTGGTTCTCAAAGATAGACCTGCGTTCAGGGTATCATCAACTCAGGGTGAAGGAGTCAGATATCCCCAAGACAGCCTTCCGAAGCAGGTATGGACACTTTGAGTATTTGGTCATGCCCTTCGGATTGACCAATGCTCCAGCGGTATTTATGGAACTAATGAATAGGGTGTTCCATCAGTATCTCGATTCCTTTGTTGTGGTGTTCGTGGATGATATTCTGGTATACTCTATCTCTGAGGAGGAACACGAACATCACTTGAGGATCGTTTTAGGTACATTACGGGATCACCGCCTCTATGCAAAGTTGTCAAAGTGCACCTTCTGGATCAGAGAGGTGAGATTTCTAGGGCATGTGATCTCAGAGCACAGAGTTTCAGTGGACCCTGAGAAAATTAGTGCGGTTATGTCATGGGAGCAGCCGAAGAATGTGTTCGAGATCAGGAGTTTCCTTGGCCTGGCTGGTTACTACAGGCGATTCGTTCGGGATTTCTCTCGGCTTTCATCACCAATGACTGCGCTCACCCGGAAAGGGGTGAAGTTTGTATGGGGTCCAGAATGTCAAGCATCATTCGAGGAGCTGAAGAGACGGTTGACTACCGCCCCTGTGCTGATTTTGCCTGAGGCCGGGAAGGGTTATGTGGTTTATTGTGATGCTTCAGGTAAGGGTCTTGGGTGCGTGCTTATGCAGGATGATCACGTGGTGGCTTATGGCTCTCGCCAACTCCGACCACATGAAAAGAACTACCCTACCCATGAATTGGAGTTGGCAGCGGTGATGCATGCTTTGAAGACATGGCGTCACTACCTCTTTGGCGAGAAGTTTGTGGTCTACTCTGATCACAAAAGCTTGGCTTATATCTTCTCGCAGAAGGACCTCAACTTGAGGCAACGCCGCTGGATCGAGTACTTGCAGGGGTTCGACTTTGACATTGTCTATACCCCAGGCAAGGGTAATGTGGTGGCCGACGCTTTGAGCAGAAGAGTTCCAGTGCAGGCTTTGAGGAAGTCTAGTGATGAGTGGACATTGATGGGGCTCTTTTCTCAAATGCATGTGGAAGCTAGGGAACACAGTGGAGGGGCATTCTTGGCGAGTGTCTAGTTGACTCCTTCTCTGTTGGAGTTGATTCAGCGGGAACAACCTAGTGATGAGCTTTGTCAGCGATCTAGGCAGTTTCTTCATGGTGGGGAGACATCCTCTGTTTGGTCATCGTCTTCCGAGGGCATCTTGTGCTTCAAGGGCCGTTCAGTAGTACCGTTATCTCTACGGAAGGCAGTGATGCATGATAGCCACCAGTCTCAGTGGGCTGTCCATCCAGGTGCCACTAAGATGTATTATGATGTCCGTCGGCATTTTTGGTGGCCTGGTATGAGACGAGACATCGCAGACTTTGTTTCGAGATGCTACACATGCCAGCAGGTGAAAGCAGAGCACCAAAGGCCCTCCGGTTTGCTCCAGCCATTACCCATTCCTACCTGGAAGTGGGATGAGGTTGCCATGGACTTCATTGTTGGCTTACCTCGTACACCTCGGGGTAAGAATTCCATTTGGGTGGTGATTGATCGTCTGACCAAATCAGCCCACTTCATTCCGATCAGAGACACATCTAAAGTGGATGAGTTGGGCCATTTGTATCTTCAGGAGGTGGTGAGACTCCATGGTGTACCATCAGCTATTGTCTCGAATAGAGACCCCCGCTTCACTTCTCGATTTTGGGAAGGCCTTCAAAAGGCCTTGGGCTCTCAGATTAAGATGAGCACGTCGTACCACCCTCAGACGGATGGTCAGACAGAGCGGGCGAATCGGATTTTGGAGGACATGCTTCGTGCATGTGTCTTGGACATTGGAGGTTCTTGGGATAGCCATTTGGGATTGGTTGAGTTTTCTTATAATAATAGTTACCAATCCTAAATTCGAATGGCCCCTTTTGAGGCGCTCTATGGTCGGCCATGTCGGTCCCCCCTATGTTGGGCTGAGGTAGAAGAGACTTCACTATTGGGGCCGAGCCTTGTGCCGGAGACTTCTGAGAAGGTCAAATTGATCAGGAAGCGCTTATTGACAGCTCAGAGTCGTCATAAATCTTATGCTGATCGGAGGCGTCAAGACCTAGAGTTTACTGTGGGTGATAGGGTATTCTTAAAAGTGGCCCCTCGTCTGGGCCATCGTCGATTGGGGAAGCAAGGTAAGCTGATGCCACGGTATGTCGGACCCTTTGAGATCACCGAGCGTATTGGTAAGGTGGCATACAGGTTGGCCTTACCTTCTCAGTTGAAATCTATCCATGATGTCTTCCACGTCTCCCAGTTGAAGAAATACAATCCAGATCCATCCCATGTGTTGAGTTGGGAAGAACTAGAGATAGAGCCTGACTTGTCTATCGTTGAGAGGCCGGTGAAAATAGTGGACTCCCAGGAGAAGATACTTAGAGGAAAGTCTATTCCTTTAGTCCGGGTTTTATGGCAGCATGGGAATGATACACATGAGACTTGGGAGCGAAAGTCATGGGTCGATGAAGAGTACCCATTCTTGTTTACCAACCAAGAATCATGTTGACTTTCCGGGGCGGAAAGTCCTTCATGGTGGGGAGAATTGTCACATACATGATATATTTTAAAGATATTTTTGTATTTAATTTACATTATTGCTTTTTTGGGGGTTTTCGATGCATTTTTGAAGGAAATGGTGGGTTTCCATAATTTGGGTCAACTCGAGAGCCCATTTCCAGTTTTGACAATAAATTTTGTTTGTTTAATAACTCCATTGTTTTTCAACATTTGTAACTCATTCAACTTCCAAAATGACCTCAATGTAACTATTAAAACCACCAATGAATTTTGGCCCCCTTAAAAATTCATTTGCATCTTGGATTTGGGTGATCAAGTTAGGTATTGGGCCAACCCGAAAGCCCATTTCCAGTTTTAAAATTATTTTGTAATTATTTCATAAAATATTCAATTTTTATTCGTTTTCGGTGATTCCACCTCTCACCTTCTCCCACTGTACCTGGCCGCACCCTCAGCTTCGTTTCCCCCTCTTTGGAGATCGCATCTGTCGCGAATTATGGCCTAACTTCTCTGGTTTCTAAAAACGTCCAGTTTTCTCAAGTAAGTGACTATCCTTCTAGTTCTCTCTTTTTCCTTGAGATTTATCTTTTTTTTTCTTGAATCCCCAAATTTCCAGAAGCTAGGGCTTCGTGCCTAGGGTTTCATTTTGGGTTTCATGGTTCAATCCTCTGGTTTTAGGTTTGATATCACTTCCTTGTGGCGCGGTGGTCGTGCGGTTGATGTTCCGCACTAGGATTTGCGGTTCTTGAATCTTTTGGTAGGTGATTCCATTGTGTGTGCAATTCTTTGGGAATTTGCTTGCTGTGTTGAGGGTGAATTAATGCTTATTGAATTTTAATGTTTCTGTAAAAATTTGTTTTAGTTGCATTTACAATGCAAATGAATTTTATGTTACAATTTTTGTTGAAATTGAGGGTTTTTCATGCAAGTCTTTTATTGGTTCATTTTGGGATGAACTCTAATTACATAGTTGATTTTATTGAACTGTATTAGGAATTAAAATAATGTTTTAAATATCTATTCTTTTTGGTTGTGGCTGCAAAAGTTTGTTTAAATTGTGTTTGAGAAGCAAATGGGCATTAAGTGCCATGTTGGTGTGAAAATGGTGGTTTTTAAAATATATAATTTCTTGGTTCACATTGGGCTGCCCCATAACTGAATTTTTGGTTTTATTAAATTGTGTTGAACTGAAATTTTGTTTTTATGACTTACAAGTGTTCACATACTGTGAAAAGTGGAAATTTTAAAGAGTTTTGGGTGCAAAACAATGTGATGTTTTGAGAGGTTATTTTATTAAAGATCAAAATATTTTATTGACTGTTTCAAATGATATAAAATTTGTGTAGCTACTGTACTATTTGTTTGTGACCAGTAGTGATAATTTACATGAAAAAGTATGTGTGTTGTTTGCTGAAATTGTTTGAGCACAAAAGGGGGAATCTCGGGTACTTAGGTGGGCGGATATGTACTAGTACGGCTAGTGGACCGGATGGGTTGTGTCCCTGTTTCACTGAGCAAATGGATAACGACAACACTAACTGAACTATGTGGATGTTATTTGGGGACCACTAGGTTATGGGTTTGTTCCCTACTAGTGGCTCGTGCACGGGAAAGGATTGTGACTTGGATACTTTACACCGAGGTACGAGGTACATAGGGCCCGAGACTATCTAGTTGCCTAGGGGTGTTCCCAATTTATGTGCTCATTAGAATTGTAGTATTTACCCTTGTTGTGGGATCTTTTGGCAGTACTTTACAGTAGCTCACATGTTTATTTAATGTGTTATCATCCTGAAATTCTTGGATTGAAAACTGTTTTCATTTGAAAGTTGCTTTTCTTGAAATTTTTAACATTGTTTCACCTTGTGTGTTAAAATTGCTAGTTTTGTTCCCATTGTATTGCATCCTCTTTGGAATCTTCTGGTGGTATCCTATTGGGCTTAGGCTCACACCCTACTTACACCCCTTGGGTGTAAGTAGAACTTCTTATGCTTGACTCAGGTAAAGGGAAGGCTAAGGGTGATGGCGCTCCAGGGTGTTAGTCCCCATCGTTGGGGCAGAGTTGTGGAGAAGGCTTGCGGGTGATGACACCCTTGTTGTGTGAAGTGATTGGGGATGTCTTGATGTTGTCATTATTTGTATTTGGACCACTTGTAGTGTCTTTAAACATATGTATTCAGATCTGGTTTTGTTAAGAATGGTTTAGTATGGAAATTTCAGATTCTTATTATTGATTGTTTTATTTGTTTTATGCTTTCATACTCGGGTAAATCGTTCCCAAATCATATTGTTTTATACCCGGGCACTTGTTCCAGCCCGTGGGGATAGGGAATGCCCTTCGGGTCTTGCCACGAGCCGGGTTTGGTGCCATTAATGGTGGCGACCTGATCCGGTTCGTGACATTATACTTTTAGGGTCAGTATATATTTGACATTGGGATCTGTATAAATGGTGCCTCCAAATTTTCAAAGAAAAAACCATATCCACCAATTCCAAATCATGTGTGGGATAATTTAACTCATGGGGTTTTACTTGTGTTGAAGCATATGAAATTACCTGATCATTCTGCATCAGAACACAACCAAGTCCCTTCAATGAAGCATCACTATTGATGAAAAAATCACCACTTCGGGATGAAAATTCCAAAATTAGAGCATTCACCAATATCTTATTCACTTCCTAAAAATAAACATCAGATTCTTTTTTCCAAATCAATTTAACCCTTTTTCACGTTAACTTTGATAGCGGTCTAGATAACCAGGAAATTTTTTTAACAAACCATCGGTAATAATTTGTTAAACCAAGAAAACTATGAATATCAGTAACATTTTTAGGTCTTGGAAATTCATCAACCACTTTTGTTTTGGAAGGATCAACTGTTATTCCATCTTTTTTTACAACATTCTCAAGAAAAGAAATCCATTGCAACCAAAAATCACACTTTCTTAATTTTCCATACAGTTTATTTTCTTTTACTTTTTAAAAAACCACCCATATATTTTTTTTCATACTCCTCTTTACTTCTAGAATATACCACAATGTCATCAATAAACACAACCAAAAACTTATCCAAGAACTCATGAAATATTATATTCATTAGATCCTTGAATATAGCAGGTTCATTTTCTTACCCAAAATCCATTTACTAAAAATTCATAATGACCATATCGAGTACATAATGCAGTATTCGGGATGTCTTTATCCTTTACTTTCAACTGATGGTACCCCGACCTTAGGGAATCCTTCAAAAAAATTTGCGCTCCTGAGAGCTGATCAAACAAGTCATTGATATGAGGAAAAAGATAATTATTTTTAATAGTAATGTTATTCAAGGCTCTATAATCTATGAAAAATCACATTGAACCATATTTTTTCTTAAAAAAGAAGACAAGAGCACCCCATGGTGAAGTACTGGGTCAGATAAACCCTTTATCTAATATTTCCTATAACTGCGTTTTTAATTCTAGAAGATCCATTTGGGCCATTCGAGAAGTAGGTTTAGAAATTAGCTTAGCATTAGGAACTAAGTCAATAGTAAACTCAACCTCTCAATTAGGAATAACACCAAGAATATCTTTAAGAAAAACATCCAAGTATTCATTTACCACTAGTGCATCATTAATCGTGATAGTCCCTTTATCTTAAAAAATATGATCAAGTAAACATTCATTTCCATCACTAATTAGTTTCTTAGCTTCCTGATATGTTATTAATGTTATGGGTTCATTCTTTCACACAAACTAAAATTCTTCTTGAAAGACTACTTATTTTTCTCTGCAATCTATCTTAGTATGATAAAAATAAAGCCAGTCCATACCTAGAATAACATCAAACTCTACTAGAGGAAGAACAACAAGATTGGTAGGAATATTAATTCCACATACAAGGATTGGAAGATTATTATAATTTCTTTTTTCCATAATATTTACTCTAGTTGTTTTTACCATGAGATCTAGTTTCATTTCATGAAGTTGAATTCCTAATTTTTCTGAAAGTTTATCTGAAATAAGAGAATGTGTAAACCCTGAATCAAACAACACTTTTGTGAAATGTGAAAAAACAAGAAATGTACCCGATACCACTTTATTTGAAATATCAACATCTTCTTATGTGGTTGCAGAAGATTTTACCAAACCCTTATGCTTTCAATCATTTTGATTCCCTACTTGAGTAACTAGCTTCAGACACACACTAACAACATTACCGAATTCCTTAAGGTTGAAGCATATCACCATCAGATTCTCATTACTTTTTAGATCATTTTTCTTGCACTCATGAGACATGTTTACAAACATCCCACACCGTTGGAATTTCCCAGAATTTACAAGACATTTACCAGGATCCCTTTTACCACACTTTTCACAAGAATGGAAATTCATTTTCCTACCTCCAGACTTCTTTTACGGGTTTTTCCCATTTCCTGCCTACCTAATAACTTCTTATTCTTGTCATCAGGATGGACATATATTTTATTAAATTCTATATGAACTTCTTTAGCACAAATAACAATCTTTTCATATATTTTAAGCTCTCCTATGTCTAAATCTCTTCATAAAAAATGGTTTTAAACCAGAGTAAAATCTATTAATTTTACTTCCAAAATCCCAAGTAAAATCCGATACATACTTAGACAGTCTTGTAAAATTGGATTCATATGATACCACATAATCATAATATTTCTTCTTCAGTTCCACAAGTCATTTCTCTATTATGAGTCCAACAGTTTTGGGAAAATATTTTTCCAATAAAAGACTCTTAAAATCATCCCATTCCAGACTGTCAAGATCTTCTCTTTCTCTCATATTCTTAACCAGAGACCACTTCTGATCAGATTCACCTTCCAAACGTTAAATTTCTAGTATTACCTTTTGATGTTCTGAGCATCCCATGACATCAAATATCTTTTCTAGATCATTTATCCATCCTTCGACTATCACTGGATCTGCGGTTCCACTAAATGCTGGAGGATGTTATCTCGTAAAATGTTCCACAAAAGAAATTTTTCTTCGTGGTTGATCATGTTACTATATAGAATGGATACCACACCCATTTTTTATTTGCATCAACTGATCCATTTCTATCACAAGAAACTAAGTTACGATTCCCACCATTTCGGGTTGTAGATTCAGACAGAAATCAGCCTCTTGGTGCCTTCCTACTTCAGCTACACTGTTTCTTCTATGGAAAACCATTATGAACAAACATAACAAAGATGAAGCAACCTCTTAATCCATAAATTATATAAAATTTCAAATTACTCATAGAGTAAAAATCTGTTATGGTATTCTTTAAATATCATCCCAACCCCTAAAGTTATCTAAACCATCCTCTAATACCAACTATATGGACCCGGCCTTATAACGTTACTTAATCTTAAATTTTAAACAAGAACATACATTATTACCCATTGAGGATATTTTCCGGTTTAGATCATAAAGAATTAGGATAACTTATGTACATAACATACCACATTCCTAAAAAGAGGACTCTATTAAAAAAAGTTTCCATTTTTTTCAAACTATAAGACATTAAAACATAAAGCATGATTTCTTTAACAACAATCCATATCAAACATCATGAATACATTCTTTAACTTACCCATCATTTTATCCTGTGATCTTTTTTTAAAAACATGGGATGATTATAAAACTTAGTAAGGGACATAATGATAGAATGCATTAGTTAGGTGATAACATAAAAACCAATAAAACCCATATCATAAAAACTCGAATGCATAGTATACTCATATTGTTGACTTGAAAAAAATTAACCATATCACTCTTACATTCAACCTTATATATGGAATAACATTTTTTTCAAATTCCATCTCTAGAGTACCCAATGAAATATAGACCTATAATGGGGATCACCCGTCATATCTTGAACATTAATGGGCTCAACCCAACATATCTTGAGCTGTAAAGAGGCTCAACCCAACATATCTTGAGATATAATGGGATCAACACAACATAAATAAATTCCAAGGAACATATCATGGTAGTAAATTATCTTGAAATCAGGAGAAACTACTCATTCCATACGCATAATAAAAAATAATCCTTTTGAAATTTATTAAAGAGTGTTTTAAAAGGATTTTAAAAGGAAAGTACTTTAAAATATAATTGGAGTGAGAATTAATATAATTGAAAGGATATGTGTATAAAATATAAATACATATAATACAACATTATATAAACAAAAAATTCATTTCGCCAATAACCATAATACTACACAATGAATAAAGAAGAAGGTTAAGCCATCGAATGGAAATCGGGTTAAGAATTCCCTTACCTTAAGTTCTTCTAACTTCAAATGTGTTTAAAATTTTTATATAATGGTAAAAAGAGTGTTATTAATATCTTTTATAAACATATCCATCTTTATAATATCTTATATGATTATTTCATTAGATAATCTCACCCTTTTTTGTTAGTATTTTGTTTCTTGCATTATTTTGTGGTGTTTTCTTTACATGTTTTACATGTTTGGTTCATGATGGATATTATTGTCGATTGGAAGTGAAAATACATAATTTAAATGGGAGGGTATTTATATATTTCTAGTATCATAATTCATACCATTTATCATTTAGAAGTTTGATATGAAGATGATTTATAAGTTAAAATATTAATGATGTTCGTTTAAATCATTTTAGAGGTTCTTTGATAATAACAACCTCATTTTGTATTATAAATTAGAAACATGAGTAAAAAATGAATTAAAGAACTATGGATGAGAAATAATACTTATATTATAACCTAATTCAACCATAAAATTTATTTTATGACTAGACTTGAATGAATTAATGAAAATTGAAATCACATCATCCATGATGTCTGTAATTTAACACATCACATACAATGTTTTTATTCCCTGAATAAGTGGGAGGAGAGGGAATAATGATAATGGATTTTATCTAAACATAATAAAATCCAGAATATAAATAATTTCTGGAGAATTCATGCATCTTGGTTAAATGGATATGAGGAAATAATAAGAAAAGAAAGAAACTCAAAACAAAAGAATAATTGAGAAATCCCTTACAAAAATTCGGCAGCCTAATGTCTATGAAACATGGTTTTAGAAAATATTAAAAAGATAGGGGAAAATAGTCACCAATCCTTAAATTAATCATAATAAATAATATATCAAGAATAGGAAGGTAATAATAACATGGTATGGAAACTTGAAAGTTATACCACATAGAAGAGAACATGAATGGAAAAAGAAAGAAATTTATAATTTTCTTACCCTGTAGTGTAACCCAAGAACATGAATGTTGGGACCTTAAAGGTCTTGAGGAAACCTTTTAAGGACTAATAGGGTGGTAATGAGGCCATATCTTTGTTGAAAAGGAATTTTTAATGATTTTAATGATGGAATGGGTTGGTATTTATAGAAAAAGTGAGGGAATATTTTAATAATTTCCAAGGGAAACCTCAGTAGTGCTATTTGAAAAACCATGGGCTTTCCCATGGTCTTTGACCAAGGTATTATCTACTTGGTACACCTAATATATTATTTTATTATACACAAGCCGACCATATTCATTAAATCATTATTACATCATTAATGATGTCATTAATACACTGAAACCCAAAACTGTATTTTTACTATTCAACGAAAAATCAACTGTATGAGAAAAATCACAACAATTTACCCTTACCATTTTTTGAGGTGTAGAATTCAAAACTGAAATCCATTTCTTAAAATTATTTTCAAAATATTATTAATTTAATTTTCTTAAATCATATCTAATTAAAATATAAACAATTGTAAAACTATAACTGCTTTTATATCACATTGAAAAATTAAGAAAGATGTTATTATCTTAAATCCAAAAGAAAAGAAAATAATAATATAATTTAATATTCATTAGGGTCATATTACTATTTATATTACTATTCATAAGGGTATGTTACTATTCACCAGAAAAACAATTTAGTTCCATCAGACTCCAAATAACTTACTAAAGAAAATTATAGATGACTGTTTTACAAAATTCAAAACATAGAAGCTTAAAAATTATGTTGAAACGATAGTTATAAATATCTATATCAAATAAAGATTCAAGAATTAATTTTATTATTAAAACCTTGTGGTGTCACACCACATATTTTAATCATATTACAAGACATATTTTGATACTCATGGTCTCATGGAATGGAAAGTCTATTTCAATGGATGGAAGAGCTTGTCTTGTGAAGTATGTTATTGTATAAAAATTTGTTCATTCCTTTATGGTGTATAAGTGTAATTCTTCTCTTCTCAAAAACCTAAACATATCCATTAGAAAGTTTTTTTGGAGTGGTATAATTCATGAAAAAAGGGAAGTCACCTTTCCTTGGAAACAATTTTCAAAAAATATTGCTCTTGGATATCTTAGTCTTAAAAATTTAGTCCTTTTCAATAAATTCCTTCAAGATCATTTTTATGGAGGCTGATAAATGAGAAATTTAACTCTTTGGGCTTTCTCAGTGCAAGGTTTTTAAGAATATTGAAATTCGGAAACTTTAATTTTGTTGGTTCTTTCATATGGAATGATTTTAAGCACATTTTTACCAAAATATTAATTTAATATCAATAGTTGGATAATAAGAATTATTATATTAGTTTTTGGTTTAATAATTGGAGAGGCATTCCTATGGATTGATTTTTAGAATCCTTTAATCTGGTTGTGAATTTAATAATTACAATTAGTGATAAAATACATGGTCTAGACTCTCTTCGGGATTCCATGAGATAAACATTTTACAATTATCATTTTCGTGATTATGGTGACCCTCTTACTTGGGATCTTATGGTGAAAAAAATCATGATTCCAATAATTTATAGACAAATGAAATACACGTAAGTTGCAACTGGGTTGGTGAGCTTTACAATAGATTGATATGACTGTCCTAATTCACTATGCTCTAGGGGATGAATTTCTCAAAGGTTTAATTGAATTCCAATTTGTAAATTGTAGGCATCATCCTTTTCTAGAGATATATATTATAATTTTAATAGAGTTAATACATTTATCAAATATTCTTGAGTTTTTACAAAACATAGTTATTATGGATTTAAATCTATGACATTGTTGAGATCCACCCACACACACTGAATCAATTCTAGATCCTCTTAATCTTTGTTTTAATATACTAATATTTATGAAACTAATGAATCAATTTAATGTTTATAGTTCTAAACTTATACATGTTATTTGAAATTGAAGGATTAATAATATTCTCCATTATTCCTCATTCAGCATATAATCTTCAAATCAATAAAATACAATTGGAGTTCAGTATGCTAATCCTCTCTAGAACGTGGTAACTGTGAATTTTTTTCCTTATATGTCTATGCTAAGATGTATTTAACTTGTAGGTAAATTATTTCCTCCCTTAAATAATTTTTTGATTTTTTTGGTATTCACCATTAATTGGATGGATTAAATCCCACTCAGATGGAGCCCTAGAGGTAATCGTGTTCCTTTTCTCTTCGGGGTAGTTTTTAGGGATCATAATGGTGATGTACAAAACTGAGTTTATAGACTATAAGGCCCCAGCCTTAAACCTTACTTAATCTTGAGTTATTACAAGATTACACATTGAGGATCTTTTCGGGTTTAGAGTTTTAGAGAATTAGATCATAAAACTTGCATTACATTCCACATATAAACAAAGTGGTTACATAAAGATAGTATTCTTCATTCCCATCAATGGAATCACATTTAAAATAAAACATGGATTATTTCTTGACACATCCTTGACTCTATCATCTTATCATGTACCTTTCCCTTGACCTGTGAAAAACATTTCAAAAACTTGGGATGAGCATAAAAACTCAGTATGAGTTATAAAAAAAACATGGAAAGGAAACATGAGTTCATATATACATAAGAAGGAAATCATACTTTACCCATAAAATATAGGCACTTTAACATACCTCATAAAATCATGAATAAATCATAGAAATCATAAGACATAAAGGTAACTTGAGGCATTCATAACATTCTTACGTAGGGAGTAACCCTCTTGGTTACGTTTGGAATACCCATCACAGTATATTCCCTAAAATCTCTTCGGAGAAACCTTAACGTTTCACTCCTTCGCATTACCCAATGCATTGGAGAGCTATAACGGGCTCACCTGCCCTTAGTTTATCACGGAACCACCCGTCTTCATAATAATTCCCAAGAACCATAACATAATCATATCACATAAAACATGCATAAAGGAAACATAACATTTCCACATTTCAATCACAATATATCAATACAACACAAAAAAACATTGTGAAAACCATTTTGAATACAAAAATAAAAGAAAAGTAAAACATGGTATTTATTTTTCTTTTAAAAAGAAGGTATGGCTTGTAGAGGAAGCCGAAACTCAAATAACGGTCACGACGGCAGAGAAGTCGTTGTCGCCGCATACGTACGACAAAAACATTCCCTTTTGTCGTTTAGTAAACACTTCATATAAAAAAGATTCCTTTTGAATAAACGTAAAAGTCAAAGGGGTTTATACACTATATAAAAGAAAGTTGTGTATAAAATAAAATATGCCTCAACGAAAGGAGATTGAGACGAAGTCCCATACCTCGTATCCGACTTGACCCGACCGTTCTTTAATCTCCTAAATAATAAACTTGAGTTAATATCTACTTTCTTATGAGTCTTTTTCAAGTTCATTATTCCTTTTATACCATGTTATGAACATCATGTAATCAGTTAAGTTAATAATGTTCATTTTGTCGGTATTTGGTTCTTAAGTCAAAAATAGACTTCTTACACTTTCATGTTGTTAATTTGGTCAAAGGTTCATTATATCCAGAATGGTATTCATGATGTAGATATCATATATGTCATATATATCCAGTACATACATGCATTTATAATATTACATAATCATTTAGAGGTAAGAAATGAAATGCACCGTTCATGGAGACGGTAAGCCGTACGTACGCATGAACGCTACTTTCATTTCTATTTCGTCTTTTATAGAATGGAATCATTATGATATAAAGGTATATTATAATTCCAGTATAATATCATATATAATATCATAGTTCCATCCTTTATATGTCCCACATATGGTATTTAACGAATCAAATCACTTTGAGGGGGCGGTAGTCCGCACTTCCTAAAATGAAGATATCGTATTTACCCATAATGGAAACCATAAAGGTATGCCCAAAATGAAAAAAAAACAGAATCTTAAGGAAAACATAAACATATTATATATCATATATAAAAATAGTGACATCATAATGGCCACCTTTGAAGGTGTTAAATGAGTGTTGAACAATCATCGTTTCGGGAGGCAGAATTTCGCCATCCACAGAAACCGTATGTTCTTTAACCATTTGATGTAGTTGTGTGAGAGTGTAGCTCAAATAAATATTATAACAACATCCTTGTATATTGAAGATAGTGGTTTTGTTACAAAATAAGTAAATAAAAAGAGTTTAGGGGGTTGGAGAAGCAAAATAAAACAAATGAACATGAGAGAATGAATTACCTTTAAAAGTGTAACTCCTTATGATTTGAGCCTAAAGGCTTCCTTTGAAAGGATTCTGCCCAAAGGGAATCCTCTAGGATGAGGAGAGGGATGTTGAGAGAGTAAATGGGCAGGGGTTGGCCGAGCCAAAGGCTTGAAGAGTGTGTGAAATGAGGTAGAGGTGGGGGCCTTTTATAAGAGGAGAGGAGGGGCACTTTTGGAAAGTAAAGAAATATTACATTACTTGAAAATGTGTTTCGGTTTTAAAAGGTCCCACATTGATATAATTCGTGGATAAGGTGATAAGGGGTCGAAATCCAGTCATCCAATTGGTTTTGGACATGTGTAGTTCATAGATTTTACATTATCTTTCTATTTTATTTAAATCGTCAAATAATGATGTCATCGCTGCATCATTATTATGTCATAAATAATTAACTTTATTTAATGTCTAAAAATCATAAAAAAATACTATGATGTAGGAAATATTTTTAGATTTCCAATGACTATTTATAATCAAAAATCTTATCTTGATAACCCCATGTAAAAATTGTTTTCGTAAAACATCTCTTGTTTGTTTCATTTTTACTTTAACATTTAATAAAAAGTTATTTATGTCATTTCCAAACCAAAGTGTCTCCATGGGGTCCCCAAGTTGACCCATGGATTTTCTTGGTCGTCCATGACACAACAAATAAGGTTGGGACAAGTTTCTAGGTCATTTCTTATTATTAAAGCATTATTTATACCTTAAACTACCCTAATTACCACTAATCGCGATTAAGAACTTAATAAGTTACTATTCACCAAAAAATTATTATAATCTCATTGAACCACATTTTACTTCTTAATGACAACCATGTATGTCGGATTTTCAAAATTCAATACACATTAGTGGTAAAATTTCATTTAACTGAAAAATCAGTTTGCTTGATTACCACTTAGTGGTTTCACTATTCATCAAAAATTGATGTTTTTCAGAAAATTACCAAAAATTCACCCTAAGCTATATTTGATATTCCGAATTCAAAAATGAAGTCTATTTTAAAAAATTCAAATCATATAAGTCACATTAATTAATTTAATAATTAATTCCCGCTGCCAGAGCAAATAGCGTGTTTTTACAAAACAATAAGTATCAAAAGATTGACACCAGTTTAAGTCTAATTTCAAATTGAAATTGATTCCAATGACCACCATTGGATAAAATGGTAAAAATATATTCTAATTTCACTTCAAAACCAATTCAAAACATAATTGAATCCTATAAATAAATTATATTAAAAAGTAGTTTTGATGTAAAATGCAGTATTTTTCACTATTCATTAAAAAAATGAACATTGTCAGAAAAATACCAAAAATTCACAGAAGGTAAATTTTTATGTCCCAATCATAAAGAATAAGTTTATTTTGACAAGAATATTTTATAAAATTGTCAAAAGATAGATTCAAAAATGGTTTGCCATCAAAAGGCAGTAAAACAATCTTTTAAGAATATTAGTGTATTCCATGCATAAGATTGTATTTACTTTCATTTTAAGCCTCTATAACACTATCTTAATCATTAATAGACATAGATAAAAATATCTATTATTCATTACTTACTTGGGATGTTACATCCTTCCCCCCTTTAGAAAATTGCGTCCCCGCAATTTATTTACTTATCGAATAAATGGGGGTACTTATCCCTCATTGCATTTTCACATTCCCATGTTGCCTCTTCAATCATGTGGTTTTTCCATAAAACCTTTACCTGGTGAATCACTTTATTCCGTAACACTTGCTCCCTGTGGTCAAGAATCTGGACCGATTGTTCCTCATAAGATAGGTTCTCTTCCAGCTGAACTACCTCTGGACTCAAAACATGAGATGGATCTGGAATATACTTTCTCAACATGGAAACATGAAAAACATTGTGTACCTGATATAAACTCGGAGGTAAAGCCACTCGGTATGCAACTGATCCAACTCTCTCCAGAATTTCGTATGGTCCAATGAACCTTGGACTCAACTTTCCTTTCTTACCAAATCTCATCACAATTTTCCAAGGAGAAACCTTGAGAAAAACATGATCACCTACATCGAAAGATAGATCGTTCCTCCGGTTATCCACATAACTCTTCTGCCTGCTCTGAGCTGTTCTCATGTGTTTCTGAATCAGCTGAACTTTTTCTGCCATCTCTTC
This sequence comes from Viscum album, assembly GCA_963277665.1. Taxonomy (NCBI): domain Eukaryota; kingdom Viridiplantae; phylum Streptophyta; class Magnoliopsida; order Santalales; family Viscaceae; genus Viscum; species Viscum album. Next base: position 290,838,113 of record OY728138.1, read on the forward strand.
TACCAATTCTGGTCCCATCAACTTCCTTTCACCCACTTCATTCCAGAAAGCTGGAGTTCGACACCGCTTCCCATATAATGCCTGAAATGGTGCCATCTGTATACTGGAATGAAAACAGTTATTATATGAAAATTCAACCAAAGAAAGATGTTGGTCCCAACTTCCCTAATAATCCATAGAACAAGCTCGTATCATATCCTCCAATGTCTGAATTGTTCGTTCTGACTGCCCATCTGATTGAGGATGAAAAGCTGTACTAAAATTTAATTCAGTACCCAACGACTTCTGAAGGCCTTTCCAAAAGTTAGAAGTAAACCTGGGATCACGATCCGATACAATGGAGAGAGGAACTCCATGTAACCTGAATATCTCTTTAAGATACAAATGGGAAAGTTGATCAAGAGAGAAAGTATCTCGTATAGCAAGGAAATGTGCAGATTTGGTCAAGCGATCAACAATAACCCAGATTGCATTATTACCTCGAGATGTCTTCGGTAATCCAACAAAAAAGTCCATGGATATATTCTCCCATTTCCACTCTGGCACTGGTAAAGGCTGAAGCATCCCTTTCGGTAACTGCCGCTCTGCTTTAACCTGCTGACAAGTCAAACACTTCACAGTAAAATCAGCAATATCTCTTTTCATTCCATCCCACCAGTAATACTCCCGCAGATCTCTATACATCTTAGTACTGCCCGGATGAACTGAAAACGGAGAACTATGAGCTTCACATAACAATTCTCTCTTCAACTGTGAATCACAAGGCACACACAAACTCTTCCCAAATCTCAAAACACAATCACTATCAATGTTGAATTCAGGCAACTTACCTTTCTGAACCAGCTCTACCTTTTTCTGCAACTCACTATCTTGCTTCTGTGCTTGCTTGATTCTATCTGATAGAGAAGATCTCACTGATACCTGAAACAAAACAGAAGGACTTCCTGCACCAACAACTTCTATGCCAAAGTTCATCAAATCTTTAACCAAAGGATCACGTTCCAAACGCAACATTGTTAATGAAGCATTACTTTTTCGACTCAAAGCATCAGCCACTTTATTTGGTTTTCCCGGATGGTAATGAATTGTACAATCATAATCCTTGATTAATTCTAGCCATCTCCTTTGTCTCATGTTTAACTCTTTCTGAGTGAATATATACTTTAAACTTTTGTGATCGGTATATATTTCACACTTTACTCCATAAAAATGATGCCTCCAAATTTTTAAAGCAAAAACAACAGCAGCTAGTTCCAAATCATGTGTAGGGTAATTTACCTCATGAGTTTTCAACTGTCGTGAAGCATAAGCAATTACCTGATCATTCTGCATTAGGACGCAACCAAGTCCTTTCAATGAAGCATCACTGTATATAACAAACTCACCATTCCTGGAAGGTAGTGCCAAAACTGGAGCATTCACCAATCTTCTTTTCAATTCCTGAAAAAAATCATCACATTCTTTTGTCCAGATAAACTTAACACCCTTCCGAGTTAGCTTAGTCATTGGACTAGATAACCGTGAAAAATTTCTAACAAACCTTCGGTAATAGCCCGCCAAACCAAGGAAGCTACGAATCTCGGTTACATTTGTTGGTCTTGGACATTCTTCCACAACTTTTGTTTTTGCAGGATCAACAGTTATTCCATCTTTAGAAACAATGTGACCAAGGAAAGAAATTTGTTGCAACCAAAACTCACACTTTCTAAATTTCCCATACAGTTTATTTTCTTTTAAGGTTTTCAAGATAACCCTTAAATATTTTTCATGCTCCTCTTTACTTTTAGAAAATACCAAAATATCATCAATGAAAACCACCACAAACTTATCCAGGAACTCATGGAAAATTCTATTCATTAAATCCATGAATACAGCAGGTGCATTGGTTAGCCCAAAAGGCATTACTACAAATTCATAATGGTCATATCTCGTACGGAATGCGGTCTTCGGAATATCTGCCTCCTTTACCTTCAGCTGATGGTACCCCGATCTCAGGTCAATCTTTGAAAAAAACTGAGCTCCCTGGAGCTGATCAAACAAATCATCGATATGAGGAAAAAGATATTTGTTCTTAACAGTGATATTATTCAAGGCTCTATAATCAATGCAAAGTCTCATAGAACCATCTTTCTTTTTAAAAAATAAAACAGGAGCACCCCATGGTGATGTGCTAGGTCTAATGAAACCTTTCTCTAATAAATCTTGCAATTGCTCCTTCAACTCTAAAAGTTCAATTTGTGCCATTCGATAAGGGGGTTTTGAAATTGGCTTAGCATCAGGAACTAAGTCAACAATAAACTCAACTTCCCGATCTGGTATTATTCCAGGAAAGTCATCAGGAAAAACATCAGGATACTCATTTACCACTGGCACATCATTAATCTGAACAGTTCCTTTATTTTCAACGACGTGTGCAAGGTAACATTCATTTCCATCTTTTACAAGTTTCTCGGCCTCTTGATATGTTATCAAAAGTAAGGGTTCATTCTTATAAACAAACTGAAATTCTTTCTGAAAAGAAACTTCTTTAGCTCTACAGTCAATCTTAGCATGGTAAATAGAGAGCCAATCCATACCCAGGATAACATCAAAATCTACTAGAGGTAGAACAATAAGGTTTTCAAGTAGGTTCTTTCCACAGATAAGGATAGGAAGATTCTTATAAATTCTTTTTGCCTTGACACTTCCCCCAGGTGTTTTTACCAAAAGTTCAGGAGTCATTTCTTGAGATGGAATTCCCATTTTACTAGAAAAGGTTTCAGAGATGAAAGAATGTGTAGACCCCGAATCAAACAACACACTGACATAATCTGAAAAAAAAACAAAGTACCTGATACAACTTCATTTGATGGCCCGACATCTGCTGAAGTAGTTGCAAAGGATTTCACCACCCCTTTCTGCTTGTAGTCTAACTGCTTCCCATCACTCAAGCTCCTTGTCGGACACTCGTTTGCATAGTGACCCATCTCATTGCACTTAAAACATTTCATTAACTGTAAATCAAATTTTTTCTTACCTTCACCTTGATCCTTTTCAGTGCAATCACGAGCCTTATGTCCCATCTTACCACATCGGTAGCACTTCCCAGAATTCATAAGACATTCCTCAGCATGACTTTTGCCACATTTATCACAAACTGGAAACTTAGTTCTCTTACCATCAGACTTTTTTGAAGAATTCTTACCTTTCTCCTGCCACCTCGGTCTCTTCTTCTGCTAGTTGTTATAGAACACTTGGTCATCGGCAAACTCCATTTCCACCTTCTCAGCACATCGAAAAAGCTTTTCATAACTTTTAATCTCACAAGAAGCTAATGCCCTTCGATATTTTGGCTTTAATCCTGAGTAAAAACGATTGATTTTACTATCAAGGTCCAGGATAAAATTTGGAGCATACCTTGCCAATCGAGTGAACCTTTCTTCATAGGAAGCCACTGAGTCTTCCTCTTGACTCAATTCCAAGAATTGATTTTCATCCTAAGTCGAACATCCTTAGGAAAATACTTCTCAAGAAACATACCTTTGAATTCATCCCAGTCAAGAGCATAAATCTCATCGGCGTCCCTGATATTTTTAACCATAGACCACCACTGATCTGCTTCACCCTCCAAACGGTAAATAGCAAGACTAACCTTTTGATTGTCTGAACACCCCATGACATCAAAAATCTTCTCCAGTGCTTTAATCCACCCTTCAGCTAGCACAGGGTCAGATGATCCTCTGAATGATGGTGGATGTTGCCTCATGAAATGTTCCTCCACTGACATGTTTCTCTACGGTTGTTCTGGCTGATCTCGTGCATGGATACCACCACCATTTATCGCTTGAGTCAACTGCGCCATTACTGCAACAAACTGTTCAGATCCAATTCCGACCATTTCTAGATGCTGATTCGGAAGGTTATTTCCTTCTGTATGCCTTCCTAGCACTGCTTCCCTGTTTCCTCTGCGGAAAACCATTCTGAACAAACATGTCTTAGATGAAGCAACATGGTAATCTTTAAATGCTATATAATTTCAAAAAAAAAAATAATTTTGGATAATCATTTAATAGAATTATAACTCCTAAAGTTATCTAAACCGACCTTTGATACCAACTATAAGGCCCTATCCTTAAACCTTACTTAATCTTGAGTTATTACAAGATTACAAATTGAGATCTTTTCGGGTTTAGAGTTTTAGAGAATTAGATCATAAAACTTGCATTACATTCCACATATAAACAAAGTGGTTACATAAAGATAGTATTCTTCATTCCCATCAATGGAATCACATTTAAAATAAAACATGGATTATTTCTTGACACATCCTTGACTCTATCATCTTATCATGTACCTTTCCCTTGACCTTTGAAAAACATTTCAAAAACTTGGGATGAGCATAAAAACTCAGTATGGGTTATAAAAAAAACATGGAAAGGAAACATGAGTTCATATATACATAAGAATGAAATCATACTTTACCCATAAAACATAGGCACTTTAACATACCTCATAAAATCATGAATAAATAATAGAAATCATAAGACATAAAGGTAACTTGAGGCATTCATAACATTCTTACGTAGGGAGTAACCCTCTTGGTTACGTTTGGAATACCCATCACAGTATATTCCCTAAAATCTCTTCGGAGAAACCTTAACGTTTCACTCCTTCGCGTTACCCAATGCATTGGAGAGCTATAACAGGCTCACCCGCCCTTAGTTTATCACAGAACCACCCGTCTTCATAATAATTCCCAAGAACCATAACATAATAATATCAAATAAAACATGCATAAAGGAAACATAACATTTCCACATTTCAATCACAATATATCAATACAACACAAAAAAACATTGTGAAAACCATTTTGAATACAAAAATAAAAGAAAAGTAAAACATGGTATTTATTTTTCTTTTAAAAAGAAGGTATGGCTTGTAGAGGAAGCCGAAACTCAAATAACGGTCACGACGGCGGAGAAGTCGTTGTCGCCGCATACGTACGACAAAAACATTCCCTTTTATCGTTTAGTAAACACTTCGTATAAAAAAGATTCCTTTTGAATAAACGTAAAAGTCAAAGGGGTTTATACACTGTATAAAAGAAAGTTGTGTATAAAATAAAATATGCCTCAACGAAAGGAGATTGAGACGAAGTCCCATACCTCGTATCCGACTTGACCCGACCGTTCTTTAATATCCTGAATAATAAACTTGAGTTAATCTCTACTTTCTTATGAGTCTTTTTCAAGTTCATTATTACTTTTATACCATGTTATGAACATCATGTAATCAGTTAAGTTAATAATGTTCATTTTGTCGGTATTTTGTTCTTAAGTCAAAAATAGACTTCTTACACTTGCATGTTGTTAATTTGGTCAAAGGTTCATTATATCCAGAATGGTATTCATGATGAAGATATCATATATGTCATATATATCCAGTAAATACATGCATTTATAATATTACATAATCATTTAGAGGTAAGAAATGAAATGCACCGTTCATGGAGACGGTAAGCCGTACGTACGCATGAACGCTACTTTCATTTCTATTTCATATTTTATAGAATGGAATCATAATGATATAAAGGTATATTATAATTCCAGTATAATATCATATATAATATCATAGTTCCATCCTTTATATTTCCCACATATGGTATTTAACGAATCAAATCACTTTGAGGGGGCGGTAGTCCGCACTTCCTAAAATGAAGATATCGTATTTACCCATAATGGAAACCATAAAGGTATGCCCAAAATGAAAAAAAAACAGAAGCTTAAGGAAAATATAAACATATTATATATCATATATAAAAATAGTGACATCGTAATGGCCAAAGGGAATCCTCTAGGATGAGGAGAGGGATGTGGAGAGAGTAAATGGGAAGGGGTTGGCCGAGCCAAAGGCTTGAAGAGTGTGTGAAATGAGGTAGAGGTGGGGGCCTTTTATAAGAGGAGAGGAGGGGCACTTTTGGAATGTAAAGAAATATTACTTTACTTGAAAATGTGTTTCGGTTTTAAAAGGTCCCACATTGATAGAATTCGTGGATAAGGTGATAAGGGTTATAAATCCACTCATCCAATTGTTTTTGGACATGTGTAGTTCATAGATTTTACATTATCTTTCTATTTTATTTAAATCGTCAAATAATGATGTCATTGCTGCATCATTATTATGTCATAAATAATTAAATTTATTTAATGTCTAAAAATCATAAAAAAATACTATGATGTAGGAAATATTTTTAGCTTTCCAATGACTATTTATAATCAAAAATCTGATCTTGATAACCCCATGTAAATTTTTTTTTCGTAAAACATCTCTTGTTTGTGTCATTTTTACTTTAACATTTAATAAAAAGTTATTTATGTCATTTCCAAACCAAAGTGTCTCCATGGGGTCCCCAAGTTGACCCATGGCTTGTCTTGGTCGGCCATGACACAAACAATAAGGTTGGGACATGTGTCTAGGTCATTTCCTATTATTAGAGCATTATTTATACCTTAAACTACCCTAATTACCACTAATCGCAATTAAGAACTTAATAAGTTACTATTCACCAAAAAATTATTATAATCTCATTGAACCACATTTTACTTCTTAATGACAACCATGTATGTCGGATTTTCAAAATTCAATACACATTAGTGGTAAACTTTCATTTAACTGAAAAATCAGTTTGCTTGATTACCACTTAGTGGTTTCACTATTCATCAAAAATTGAAGTTTTTCAGAAAATTAACAAAAATTCACCCTAAGCTATATTTGATATTCCAAATTCAAAAATGAAGTCTATTTTACAAAATTCAAATCATATAAGTCACATTAATTAATTTAATAATTAATTCCCGCTGCCAGAGCAAATAGCGTGTTTTTACAAAACAATAAGTATCAAAAGATTGACACCAGTTTAAGTCTAATTTCAAAGTGAAATTGATTCCAATGACCACCATTGGATAAAATGGTAAAAATATATTCTAATTTCACTTCAAAACCAATTCAAAACATAATTTAATCATATAAATAAATTAGATTAAAAAGTAGTTTTGATGTAAAATGCAGTATTTTTCACTATTCATTAAAAAAATGAACATTGTCAGAAAAATAACAAAAATTCACACAAGGTAAATTTTGATGTCCCAATAATAAAGAATAAGTTTATTTTGACAAGCATATTTTATAAAATTGTCAAAAGATAGATTCAAAAATGGTTTTCCATCAAAAGGCAGTAAAACAATCTTTTAAGAATATTAGTGTATTCCATGCATAAGATTGTATTTACTTTCATTTTAAGCCTCTATAACACTATCTTAATCATTAATAGACATAGATAAAAATATCTATTATTCATTACTTACTTGGGATGTTACATAGACCTTGTGGTATTTACTCTAACCTAGAACCTAAAATATTTTCTCGGATTAATTATGTGAACATTTTATATGAATGGAACCGGAATAATGATGGTCTGAATGTAATTCCACTATGATTGTCCAAGTTTTTAAACATGGTAACATTTACCTCTATTGGTGTATGGATAATATATTGTTCAAATGAATGGATATGTTATCTTATTTATAATTTATCATCACACATGTTAATCATGAATCCAATTCTCTCATTGATGGTCATGAAATCAACAGTGTGTGTTGTGAGTGTTCATTTTTTTATTTCACTCTTCCCGATGATAAGATACCCCTTCTTTGGAGGGATAAATGTCGAATCATCTCTTTTAGACTGATGTAATTTTATTTTGTAATTTATTCAAGAGTCTTGTTATTTGGACATGTCCTCATTTCTATAAAAAATACACTTCTCTTTTTATTTAATTTTATATTAATAGGATCACATGAATATAATTTATATATTTTTCTAATAGGAATAACATGATAACTTTCAATATGATCTTCTCAATTTTTTATTTAATTCTAAAATTAATCACATGATTTTTATCCCTATAATCTTATATTTTATATTTACCCATCCTCACATTTAAACCAGTTGACAATATTCTTGCGAAATCCCCCTTATTCAATCTTCATAATTTATTTTCAATTTTTTGTATTAAAAAATCACTTAAAAGTCAAGAAATGATATTTTAAATTTCCAATCATATATTTATCCTTATGAATCAGTAAGAATAATGACTCAATCATTAGAATTATGATATTTAATCTTTGAATCTCATAACACCATAAATTAAATTTATCTTCATTTAAAAATTTATTATAGACATATTAATTAATTTCAAATAGATAACCCTTACATATCACTTTGAGGACTCTAAAATATCCTTTGAAAACATTAATTAACTCTTACATATTACCTTTTTACTCTTTCATAATATTCTATAAGTTTCATTAACTCTTACGTATACCTTTAAATATCTCCACCAACTTTATATATTCTTAAATATCTAATGTCACACTTTTGTTTGACCAAATGAATCTTATATTTTTCATGTTGGACATTACATATTTTCTAGAAACTATTATATATCACATTGGTTCTTTTACATTTTTAGATCTTTTCCAATCTAATTACCCTTAAATATCATCCTATGAGAACTATAATAACCCTAACATATTAAAAAAGTTACCATGATATATCAAAATTTGGATTAGTAAATTTCTAATTTATTTTATACAAGACCCATAAAACATTTATTTATCTAGATTAATTCCATAAATATAATAACATATGCATTCGATTCATTGAGTGACTCTTATATATATAGGCATTTTTCAATTTTTCATATTCAACTCGGAATTCTAAAATTTATTTAAATCATCTTAAAATCACTTAATAAATTACTAGGTAATCTATAATCACACCAATTATTGTCCAAGAATCTAATATGACTTTAGAAATCTATAAAAACGTTTTAAAACTATTTACTATAATTAAAAAAGAATAATAAACAATATGTGTACTTTATTGGAGTAATTCGATGAAACTTCACTCCCTCAATACTTATTAGTTTCAAACTCAACATTATATAATCAATATTTCTAAAGATATTCTCAATTTATTATGAAAAATTTTATGATAGAAAATAAAAGTATGGATTCTCATTATTCAACTAGCATGATTATTATCCATAGAACTATCTTCTCAAGCTTATCAGGAGAATATAGTATACAATGATTAATTATATAAGCTTTTAACACTTTTCCTGAATTTGTTAAAATATTAATACAATAATCAAAATATATAATGGATGATTCCAAAAAACCATGAAATGATAAAAACATCACCTTCTATACCAACATGTATAATGATAACATCTTATTTTCTTATCTTCATTTCTAGTATATGAATAGATATTCATTCACATTTAATATGTTAGATATCAATATATATAACTCAAAGTAACTCCACCTGTATCTCACATTTATCAACCTCTTATATCATTAGGATATTCATCATCACCCAACACATATTCATTTTCCCCTACTAACATATTGAAAAAAATAAAATAAATGCCCCAAACAAGAACACTCTACACCAAAAAATTGTGGAACTTCAATCTCCCCAATTGGATTTGGTGTCAATTACCATTTAAATTCTACCCATCTCAAATTTATATTAAATATTATTCTTAAACTTAATTATATTAAATGAAAATTTAAAAATTTAATGTAACATCCGACTTCTCTCATGCTTATTCAATAGTTTAAATTATATCTTACCCCTTATGAAAACTTTATCCTATAGAGATAATGGAAGAATCTTATTTATTATAATAAATGGGTCATAAATTAATTAATTTTTAATTTTACAAGAGCTTGATCACTGTAGAATATAAGAGTTACTAGAATTGACATTTAATTTCTCTGTAAAATGTTCAAAATGTGATATCAACTCACATTTCTCATTATTGGGGACGTTAAGGAATATTTTTAATTAATTTATAACTTTTAATCAACCTAACAAACACATAAAAACATTCATGTGAAAACATGTTTCTCCCTATTATTATCTTATCTGACTTCCCCTATTTAAAAATATAAATGATTCAAATAACATAATAATGGGAATGTAAGATTATAATACCCAAAAATTATAATTTTAAGGAATATTTAATTATCATATAAATTTATAATAATATCTCAATTCAACTCTACCTCAAGGGATAAACTCTAACACCACTTCATCTTTATTGATACTACATGAAAATGTTGTGATGTGGAATCACCTTTTTGTTTCAAGATATATATATGATGAATGTTTCTTCCTACTGTAAAGTTATTACAACACTCATCAGGTTCTCTATATATATGAATAAAATTTTATTTACCTTAAGGAAACACAAATATAATAGATATGGGAATAAGTGGGGTCTCTTTTTCTTATTAATGTGAGAAACATTATTGATATTAAATTCTCAATATGAAAACCATTTTCATTATATCTCTATATTTATAAGAACTATTCATCCTTTCTTCTCATTTTATTTTCCATGCATGATTATCCTTCAATAGCATGAAATTATTGTTATTTTTATATTTATCCTTATAGATAATAATATTTTTATCATTATCAAGGAAATAACATTCATTATTGTATGCTTTCTCTATATTATATTATATTTTCAATTGTGCTAAAAAATAGTAATGAATAATAATTTAATAAGATCAAGATTATTTTATTTTCCATATTGTTTCTTAAAAACATTTGGTTTATCCTATTTTGGTAACTTATTATTCTATTCATCTTATATTATTCCACCAAAAATACTTTTTTTATTTATGAATTGATTATCATCTTTGTTCAAGTTTTCTTCCCCCAACTTTAATATTCTTGGAATGTTTCAAAAGGTCTATGTTTTTTCAATTTATTCTATAGTAGAGTTATATCTTATTTCTTTATGTTACATCTTTACCAATCTTCTTCTGAGGTGATTTTTTATCAATAATTTTCTTATATATACACTAAAAAGTAGACTCACCACCTTTTCAAACGTTTTTCTTCATATTTTGTTGTTGTATATTCTCATTAACATATGAATTATGCTTGGTATATTTATATTATAACTCTTTATCAAAATGATCACATTAATTGAAATTTCTACAAAAATTATCTAGGAATATAAATATTTTATTTATGGATAGAATCACCTTCTTTTATGTATCCTAAATTAGTTCAAAATTTCATTCCATTGATGTAAGAATTATATAATATCCTTGGATTAATATGTTTTTTCGATAACCAATTTTCATATGCCTGAATTTTATATAACAGCACAATATAAACAATAAACCATGATCATTTTCCTTAAACCACAGTATAGATAAATTTTATAACTTACTATTTTTGGTTAGAAACTCCATTTATTTAGTAAAATCTTAGTGAACTAATTTTATTAAATATGTTAACATCCTTTCTTGATGTTATGGTGTATTTCAAAGTTTTTTTCCCTCGTACTTATCTATATTTTGAATTATACATTGTAGTAGTAGATAAAATAACATTAGTAAAAATACAAATTTATGGATAAAGGGTTAACAATATCTTTTATCTTTTTATATGTGTATAAAGAGTTGATTTGAAGATATTTTTACCACTAGAGTGATTCTTTTTAGAGATAATAATAGTTTTAAAATAATTCAATGTATATATTATTTTCTTATTATATTATAAAATGTAAACATGTATCTCATCTAAATTTCTTAGTTTTACTTATAAATTATTAAAATTGAATTTTAGGGTATTTTTCTCAACCTCAGGTGATTTCAAAACTTTATTACCATTTTATATTCATCTTATTAATCTTGACCTCATTCTTCTTACTGCATTCTTGTAGAGAATTGTTAAGGTTCTTAATTATTTTTTTCTCTAATATCTATTAAGGCTTACTTGACACCAATAATATCCTTGTGGGTTTATTTTAAACAATTCATCTTCTCTTAATAGGATTTAATTACTTCATCCTTCTCAGTAATAGTTCTTTTCAGTAATTATTCATCTATGATTTTTTTATTGACTAATAATTAAGTATTTATCTTTGGATTTCACTTATTTGATGAGAGAGTTGTAATTTTTTTTAACTTTTCTAATAATGTTTTATGCATATGTTATATATTAATTACCATCAATGTTTTATAATCATGTAGTTCAATAATATAATAAAATACAATACTGGAAACTTTAATATGATACTTCTTCATATAATAAATAACTTTATAGTAGAGGTATCAATTGATTCAATAAACTCATAATATTTACCACTTAATCAATATTCTATTAGATAAATATTAATAATTGATATGGTAGATATATTTCAAATTCTATTCCTCTCTACAGGTAGTGAATACCCTTTTTCCTTATTCAATAATAAAAACATTCTCATCTTCTTATGTGTTAACTTATTCGAAATATTTAAGGTTTTGAAAAAAACTGCCATCTCATGTTTTACTATTTATTTAACATCTTATTCAAAAGTGTACCTAATATCTAACATATAAAAATTATCAGAAAATAAATTATATCAAATCATAGGGAATTAATCTTAGCTTTGATACCACTCGATATACAATGGGAGAATTGTGTTGTTACTCTGTGGGGGGGGGGGGTGAATTAGTGATACAATACTTTACTAAATTATTTTCCACATTAAAAATTAAGATATTTGGGTATTATTTTAAATTTCCAACACACAATTATGAAATTCAAATAAGTGAAGAAATTAAGTGAACCATAACATGGTATTTTTACAAGGTTTAGTACTAATGTGGGTATCTACTCCTTGTTATGTTTTTATCTAGTTTGAGATATAGATTTTATCACTAGTATTAAAATTTTATTATTATATGTGACAATATATAATACTTCACATAAAACCTACACTAATGTTTTTTTGTATGGAGGAAACATTAGTTATGGGTCAATATCCACATCCCTATGGAAAATCATTATCTCATGTCAGGTTATTTATACCGACTCCTACAAGGTTACAATATCCTATTTTTATTCTATCTAAAATAAGTGTGCCATGGGTAATTCTATAATTCCTAATAAAAGATACATTCCTTGTACTCTTTTATGCTTCTACTTCAAAATATAAGATCTTATTTCTTAGTACAAAGTCTTGTATTGAAAAAATATTTCTCTCATATATATGATTTGTATCATTGGTCTTTCTCACTGAATATCATATCTTATTCTTATTCAAGAACATCAAAAAATAGACTATGAATTCAAAAATGATAACATCATCCATTATTAACTCTTTATATATTATTTTTACTCCCTGATGTGAAGGATCTAATTTCAAGAATACAATAAACTTTTCTCAGTCTTTGATACACAAGACATTTTGGAACATTAATGTATTGGGGTTCTAAACTCATTTAATTCCATTATTCCTTTATTTAATATTCACATAATTACTTGGATATAATTTATATATATTTAATATATAAATTACATGATAATCAAAAACATTATCTTCTCAATTTTATCATTTAATTCCCAATATAATCATGTGGGTATGGTTTCCATGATCTTGTATTATATAAATTTCCATATTCATATTTAAAATAATTACAATATTCATGATATATACTCTAGTTTTTATCTTTGTAAATGAGTTTCAAATAATCATACTTGAAAAATATTAAAAAAAATTAATTAGTGATCTTTTCAATTTAATCTCAATAATTTTCCATTATAACTCATCTATAATAATAGATTAGTCCCTGGTATAGAGATATTTAATATTTTAATCATGACCTGATATATTTTAAATTTATCTTCATATGAAAATATCCTTCTATAAATACTAGTTCATTTTAAACATATAAAGATTATGTATCACTCTTATGAATCTAATATATCATTTGAAAACATTAGGTCATTTATATGTATCATATTTCTAATCTTACAAGTGATTATAAATGTTTTGGTGAGTCTTACATATTTTTCGAAATTTCTTGGCTACCCTTACATATTCTTGGACCCCAATGTCACCCTTATATATGCATGTATGACTCATAAATATGATATATTTATCATTATTCATATTATAAAAAATCAGGAAAATCAAAATGGGTTTCATATTTTTCAATTATTCTACCCTCTTAGAACCCTTATGTATCTGACAATGAGAACTATAATAAAACTTTCATATCAAGAAACTTACCTTGACCTATAAAAATGTGGTGAACTAATTTTCCAATTTCTACATGGTAAGATCTATATTACCCTTACATATCTAGAGTGAGAAAAAATATACTATTTCATATGAATCAAAATCATAGATTATCTGTTATGTATAGAGGCACTTAAATTTTCTACCTTTAACTAAGAATTCCCACACTCCCTCAAATCTGCTCAAAATCTCTTTAACATTCAGAAGTCATCATTAATCGCTCTAAATCTTCAAAAATCAACTCAAATGACTTTCTGAATATATCATAACTTCTCAAAACGCCTTATCATAATTTCTAAAGCATCTTGAATTATATGTTTACTATATTTGAGCAATTTCATTGAACTCTCTCACTCAACACATATTAACTTCAAAATAATGTTTTTATAATCCACCATTCAAGATATATTCTCCATTTACTAAATTATATTTTATACTTGATAATAAAAAGATATATTTTCACTCTTAATATAACTTGATTATTATCCAACACAACTAACTTCTCAACCTTATCAAGAATATAAAATATATAGCTCTTTAATCATATACCTTTCATCATTTTTCTTGAAACCAATAAAATATCAATAAATAAAATCATCATATAAAAATGATTGTTAAAAAACAAAAAGTTTTAGTAATAACATCGCATTATCTGCCAATTTTTTTAATCGAAACATCTTATATTACCATATTATTTTTCTATATATGAATTGATATATATCATCATGTATTTTGGAAAACAAAAATACATTTAACTCATAAGAATTATGTTATATCTTACTCTATTCATATTGTTCATTCATTAGGTTGTTCATCATCACACAACACATATTGTATTTTAATCCTTATTAACATATTGAAAAAATACTGCAACTACAAACTCTTTAAATTGTAATCCATTTGGGTACTTAAGTTGAGAATTAAATTAGTCAAAGAAATAAAAATACACCTAGTAACATTTAATAATATTAGTTTTTATAATTTTAAAAAATTTAGGAATTATGTGATGTTGATGGGAATAATTTTCATGATTAATATATTATTTCTACTAAGATAGTTATAAATGGTATTGGGTGTGATCTAGGAGTGGCTGAGCATGCTCTCATAGACCCTAAACATGTAAGAGCAATAATACATGCTATTATAGGGACCAATATATGTGATAATAAAGATATATAGGGGAGGTGGATATGGTAATGAATTTCATGAATAAAAACCCTCTATAATTTATTCGGGATGTGGGGCTTGAGTAAACCAATGAATGGTTAGAGAAAAGCAATTCATCTTCAATTTTTTTATAAATTCAAAAGTTATGAAAGGTTTAATTTGGTTTCAATTTATAAGAGGGCGCCACTAGATATTGGTGGGTATAAATTGTGGAGGTGGGTAAATATAATTATCTTGATTAGAATGGATTTAAAAGGATCTTGAATGAAAAAAAGTACCTAGAGGAGTTGATGTTGGATAAGTGTTGAGAGTTATTAAACTTTGAGAAGGGGAATTTGTTTATAATGTAATATAGATTAAATTTCAATGATTTTATAAACTAAATTATATATATTTTTATGGATTAAAGGTACAGGGAATGAATATTTAATATCGTTCCATGAAAATAAATTTTTTTATTTATTATTCTACTAAATCTTCCTACCATTGAATAAGATTTTAGTATAGAAAATTTAATGAAGTTAGATATATATTACATATAAAAGGCCAGATATTTTCTTTCTCATATGGAGGGATGAAATAATTATTTTAGAAAATGAATGAGGAAGTGAAAATACTTCTAGGGAAAAAATAGTTAATCATATTCTTTAATTTACAAAGGAATAGAACCCATACTGTTCCTTTATAATGGAATAAAATTTCACATGATGTCTAAGTTACCAAACCATCGAAAATTATCTCATTAATATCAAAGGGTGGGGAAATTGAGTAAATATTGAGACTAGTTATATTAGATGAGTAATGATGGTGTATCCAATAGGGTTCAGGGATCAAAGATGTAGAGTTGTGCACTTGGATAGGATGATTCAAAAACATGATAAATAATTTAAAGACCTATCTTGGAAGAGAGTTTGGAATATTAAAAGAGTTAGTGTAAAATATATATTGATAATCAAACCCCAAAGTAGGATGAGGTTATTGCGGGTCTATCTATGGTGTGAGAAACAATTTTAATATATTACACTATTATTTATATATTTTTTGATATTGGATCATCACATTCATTTATCTATGAATTCTGGGTTGATATATTAGGGATTCACATGGATTTGATGCATTATTCCATGAGGATTGATACACCTCTTGGCTAGAGGATAAAATAGGGGTTCAAGTGTTAATTATGTTTAGTAATGGTTAGTAAAGTATAAATATCATGAGATATTTTTATTATTGAGATAAATATGTATTACCTGATCATACATATATGTTATTTAATTTAATTTATGTCTCAAATATATTTATATTATTGATGAGTTATTTTTTAAGTATTTACTGTACCAGTTAACACTTTCATGGGATAGCAGGATATTCAAGATAGTAGTGAAGGTCTAATGGTGGAAATCATTTTCTTTTTAGTTGGTGTGATTGTTGTGTGGTCCCTTGGAAGATAGTAGTAATCCTATATATTCAAGGGTGGTGGATCTATATCCCAGTGTTTTCCCTAAGGACTTCTCCAGTCATCCACCTGATATGTGCGTTGAGTTTTTGATTTATTTGGTTCCTAGGATAATAACAATATCACTTATGAATTATCATATAAAAATAAAACAGTTTAGAGTATTTAACATGAAGTTAAATGAAATGGAGTATGAGATATTTTTAAATCAAGTGTTTCCCCTTAGGAAATTCCAGTCTTGTTAATAAAGAAAGACAACAACAACTTGAGGTTGTGTATTGACTATAAAAATTTTAACAAAGTGAAGGTGAATAATAACTACCCTCTTCCATTAATTAATGTTTTGGACTAGTTAAATGAGATCACTGATTTTCAATGATTTATATTCGACCTAGTTATCATTCATTTAGAGTAAAATAAGAGGATATACAAAAGATGGATTTCCAATGTAGATATGAGAATTATGTTTTTTTATTCCTTTTATATTTACCAATTCAACATAAATATTTATGGATTTAATGAATATGATTTCCCATAGGTATCTGGTCACCATTATAGTGCTATTTATGGAAGACATCCTTATTTATTGAAGGATATAAGAACACCATGAGTGACATTTGGGATTTTTATATAAATTTTGAATGATCATAAGATTTATGAAAAATTATCTAAATTTAATTTGAAGATTTAAGAGGTGAAGTTCCTTTGTCATATTTTTTCTTATAAAGTAATATCTATTGATCCAATGACGAATAAAGTTGTGATGTCTTAGGAAAGATTGAAGAACATGTATGATATTTATAGTTTCTTCGAGGTGTATGGATATTATTTGAGATTCATTTAATAAATATCAACATTTTATTCTACTATGATATTTTTTTATCAAAAATGAGAAAACATTGAATGGATTTGGGAATGTTAAAAGGTATTTTAGGATTTAAATTGAAAACTAACATTAACACCTGTGCTAATTATCCCTAAGTTTATAGTAGGTTATTATGTTTATTAAGATACATTTTTATTATATTTTTGATGTTTCATAATATAGGAAGAGTACATAGTATCTAAAATATATAACCAAAATACATCAAACTAACCCATCTCCATGTGACAAGTGAATACCCAACCCCTGTAACCTCTATGATAACTTGAACTACTCTCAGATTATGTACTATATTAGAGTGGGGATTTATATTTATCATCATCATGTGAAAATAGATCATAATACTCACCATATTTTGTAACCATGGTGTGATCATAGAAATCTTAGTATGATATCATAAAAGAATCGACACACTCTAACTAAAAATAACTAATTATAAAGTTATATTTTAAATAAAATGTAGTGGAACACATACCATTTTAAAAATCATAATGTTTTATAAATAAAATTTATTATAATTCAGAAGCTAAACCTTTTAAATAATAAACTCACGTATATTCTTAAATCTTGAGAGAGTTGTATCTAATTAAACATGGGCATAGCTTCACTAATCAGAACTACTTTCTAGTAGTGATGTGATCGTAATCTTTTACCTAAATTTCTCAATTTTTAAATTATTGGGGTAACCAACTAGTTGTAAACTTTTTTGTATAACTAGTTTAAAATATACATCTAGGGTACACTTATTCTCAACCTACCCATGAAGTTTAAAAAACAATGAGAATAAATATAACTTTTATATAAAATCATTCACCTAAATTCTCTAAAATACATTAAAATAAAAAACCAAATTTAAATGATTCACAATATCCATAAATACGTAAAAAAATATAAATCTTCAAATTTTATATTAAAAAAGTGGATTAAATGTAATTTGACTAAAATACCGTGGGAGTTCAATAATATCAAAAATTAATAAAACATAAGTTTTAATTCATTAAAAAGTTTCTAAACATAGAATTAAGCCTTAAATTGCTTTTTAAACCACGATCAGATTAATTTTAAATTCATATAAACAATTTATAGTATCAAATTACAGTATAACCAATTAAAATACCCTTATATATTTCATAAAAAAAAACAAATAACCTAAAATCGATGATCCATAGAAAGAACATATATAAAACTATCTAAAAACTAGTCATTTTGACAATAATCTAACAATTTATTCCAAGTCAGGGTTATCCAACCTCAATAGTCCCAAATAATACAAAATAAGGAAAATAAAGATACAATTATATGATTTTTTATATAATGTAGTGATGGTATATAACCACCTACCAGTAGTTGAAAACATTATAGAATCATATCGAAGTCCCCCTAGGGAAATAATATTAGAGCCATATAGAGAGATTTCAAGACCAAAAATCATAAAAATGTAATTCATTTAAACCTAATAATAAACTCTATGGTTTAATAATTGAAATATGACGTGATGGTAGATTATGAAGAAGAAAGAATAAGGAATAGTTATATGAATTATACATGAAAAAATCACTATAAATGTAAGACTTATCTCTAATGGTGCAAGGAAGGAAGATGGAAGGTTGGATGAAGATCCCTTAGAACATATTTCAATTATTTTAAGGGAAAAATGAATGAAAAAAAATAAAATCAGGTTTAAAGTATATAAAAAATTTACTTTTTTTTAAAATTTGATCATCAACTTCATGGAAATTTAGACCATACACAGGGCCATGAAAACATCACTAGTCTAAAATTTGTAACATACTTGGTTTTCCTACATGGTACCCTATTACATGTATCAACAATATGAATTATAGGAAAATTTCTATAATTTTATAAAATTGAACCAAAAAAATAAAAATAAGAAAACTAATTGATAATTAAAATAAATACATTCGTATAAAATCATGGGTGTCTCAATTCTTATCAGCATTACACTTTCCACCCATGAAAATTTATCAAGTCCCTCGACAAGTAGAGCTGTGACACTATTACTCTCTCATTTTAGTTTCCCAATCCCTTAATGTTTACATAATTTTTCAATGATTCTTTAGAAGAGGGTCATTTAAAAAAGCGATAAATTCCCAATTCATTTATCTGATTCCAAAGGTTGACAATTCCAAAGAAATGTATTAGTTTAGAAATATTGTACTGGTAAATAATATTTATAATATTATTGGTAAAATCATTGCCTCTAGAACTTCAAAAATTTCAAAAAAATATCTCTTGAAATCAAATTTATTTTATTCAATGGAGGAATATACGTGATTTTATTTTAATAACATCTGAATGTTTATATTTTCTTATTAAATCCACCACATAAGGTTACATTGCATTAAATTTTGATATTAGAAAATAATTTGACACTCCAGATTTGGGATTTATTTGTAACATGCTATGAAAGTTTCGCTTCAAGGATACCTTCATTAACTGGATCAAGACACTTCTTTATTTAGCTTGTATTTTAATTTTAGTTAATGACTCTCTAGAAGGTAACTTCTCTTGATCAAGAGGGGCAAGGTAGGGTGATTCCCTCTTGCATATTATCTTTTCAATAATAGATAACTGTATGAGAATTCTTCTTTCATGTTATGTTAATAATTAAATAATTAATACTATAATGGAGAATAGATTCCTTCCTAGTCCTTCATAGATTTTTTATAAATATGATATTATTCTTTTTTTCCCAGTAAAAAGAAACATTTCATGATAAATATTGATTTCTTTCAACATTATCAAATGGATTCAGGAAAAGGGATAAGTTGGAAGAAATATTTTGCATACCTTGGAAATAATATAAGTGCTACAATGAAATATTAAATCATTCACAAGATGGGTATCAGACAAGGTATAATCCCTTTCACATATATTGGGGTGCCAAAGTTTTGGGTAAGTGTCGTTATTCTTACTTCAATGATACTACGAGTCAAATTATAAAGAAATTAGAAACCTGGAAATGAAAATCCCTTTTAGTGGCTGGATGATTCTTCACTTTAAAAAATATTATTTTCTCCAAATTTGTTTACTCATTCACATTTTATAAATTGATGATTACTTTTTTGAGGAAACTGAACACTTATATGATAAATTTCATATGGATTGGGAGTATCATTGAAAAAAGAAATATTAAAGTTCCTTGGAAAACCTGTTGTAAGACTGTAGATCTTGGAGGACATAGAATAAAAAATCTCAAGATATTCAAGGATTATATTCAATATCACTTTATATAAAGGTAGATAAATGATTAATCTGATTACCTATATTTAATCATCACTAAATTTCTACATAATCTCAAGACTAGAAGTCTTTGCTAAATGGAATCCTCTATTTTTACGATACATAAACACCCATTTAGTGGTATTTGTTTCTCATACCCACTGGTTAGTGAATATAAATTCCCCTCTCAGGCTTGGTCTAATAATAAGATAGGTTACCCTCTATCAAATATGATAACTTTTAAGGGTTTTACGATGAACTAAAATTCAATAATCAAGGATCATATTGCATTCCAAAATGATATACCTAATGAGGTCAATTTTTTTTTAATAACTAAACTTTTATAAACCAAGATGATCGTCTTATCTGGGATCCTGTAATTAATGGTATTATTATAGAAATTAAATACTACCACAACTTGATTGAAGGGAACCAAGATGGATGAATAAGAAATATGAAAAAATATGGATTTTTCAATGTCATTTTATATTAATATGAATGATGGATCACTAAAAACTCCATGTTAATGTTTCATTACAAGCTATTAGTATCTCTCGATCCTCAATATGTGATATTTTTCACCCACATAAAGAAATAATAAACCACCTCTTATTAAGTTATGGCTCTACCAAAAATCTATGTAAATTTTTCTTCAGTATTTTTGATGTTCAAATTCCCTATACTGACTCCATTATATTATGTATAAAGGAATAATTTAATGTTACTCTATCAATGAACCTCATTCCACTTTTTCAGGTTGCTTTTTATGAAATTATTCACTTTATCTAGAGGAGCTATAATGATGCCAAGCATGACTACAATTCCTTTAATCTTTATGCCTCTTGACTAAAAATTGTTATAGTGATACAAAATGTGAACTATAATCAGTTGGGTGAGTGAAATAATTAGTTACGTAACCTAATTGTTATGATACATCTCAGAATTATGGAATTCTTTTGAAGCATTAATGTAATGTTTGAAGTTATATAGATTTACCCATTCACAGAATGGGTCAAATGTAATATGGATGGTTCATCCAAAGGAAATCCGGGACCTATAAGTTTTGGGGAAGACTTTAGAGATTCTAATTCTGAAATTGGGGCATGTAATTATGGATCTGGTGTAATTACAAAATCCTTAGAACCAAATATTCTATCTTTAATAAATTTAGTGAACTTGGATAATCAATGAGGGTGTAATAAGATATGGTTTTAATGTGACTCTATCCTCATAGTTCAAGAAGAATTAAATGAGAAGAATGACATATCTTAGAAGCTCACTTATCAATGGATTAACTACATTGGGTATCTCTCAATGATGTATTTCATTGCCAAACATGTCTTTAGTGAAGATAATTATCTTGTAGATGGTCTGGAAAACAAAGGTGTTTATATTAATTGTTGGGTTTTTTATAATTATCTACCTAATAATGTCATGCCCCTACCTCAAAGGGATTATTATAAAATTTCATCTATTTGAATTTTGTAACTCTATTTCTTTATATAAAAAAATGATTTACATTGGGGTAATTACTCACTTCTATAGTAAAAATTATTAAGAACTCATATTAGTTACTCCACTAAAGAGTCATCATGATCCAATTCCATGTCTTTCCAATAGAGAACATGAGATGAGGTTGGGTGATATTTCTTCAAATGGGAATCATAAAGGAGATTATGAATGGATGTTATTTGGGGTGGTAATTTTATGTGGTATGTGACCTCAATAAGTCTTTACAAGACAAAAAGGGTCTTCCATACCTAGGGATAATATTCATATCTTTCCAATTAATCTACGCCCCAGTTGAGGCATATCTTTAAAATACACTCGACCACCCACTGAAAACTATTATATTCCTTGATAATAATATTTATTGGATATTATAGTTTCTTTGAGTGATCACTAAGTACTTACAAATCAATTATAGTTTACCCCACATCTCTTGGAATATGATCAATCCCACCAAATAGGTTTCACCAATATTGACCCAGTATAAAAGGAACCAATATAGTTAATAATATAAAATTTAATAAATCATTTCTTTTCCGAATATTAATAACAATTTTTATACGATAATTTAATAAAAAATAAATGGTCCTCATAATATCCCAAGAAATACATCTCACATATTTTATAGTATTTGAGTATGAGTTTTTGTTTAAAAATTAGTTTTGGGGTCATATGTCATTCTAGGAATTAATAAAGTTCACATGGAATCATGAATACCCTTTTATAATTAACAATTAAATTGTGGATCTCCATTAAAGTTAATAGATAAAGGAATTCCATTAAAATTCAAAATATCTTGTATGAATAATTTATAATGATCGCCTATAATTAATCTCTTTTTAATTAGAAGTGGATGTTCTATTTAGAAATATAATGGGTGATCTCACGTTTTATTCCAAGTAACCAACACTAGAATTTCATGTTACAACACATAATGGTTTCAAATAGGTGAAAAAACTATTGACAATGGTTATAGTTATTCATCATCACCTTCCTCAAATAAAGAGGCCTAATAATTCGATTCATGAAAAGAACAACACCATCATAGGAAATATACCATTCACTATTAGTCTCTACACTATTTAGTTTTTTTAATATTGTATCATTTAGAATTTAATGGGTTTTCATTATGATTCAAATAAAGAGAATAATGATTAATTCCTTTATTTTTCAAGAACATTAAAATTTACTCATTTTCACCCGCAAATTCCAAGTTACAATGTGAGACATCAATTTTTATTCTTCCCTAGACTCTATTACTATCTCTGTTGGAAACTTCATATGAAGTGTCACATCCACTTTTTTTATTTTTAATGATTATAATAGAGGTAGAAAATATGTTTGTAGGTATTCCACCAATTTAATCCATCTATGATTAATGTATTTCCATTAAAATAGACACCTTATACTCTTATGATTAGTTTAAAGAATAAATTTCATACTAAACTAGTAGTGTTTTTAATATTTTAATACACACATAATAGTTATAAATTAATGGTCATAGTTTGGGTTGTTATTTTCAAACATATGTAATTAGGGGGGGAATGTTTCCACATTATTGTTATTTATAATAATATAACCCAAAACTATTGTATATACATCATTATAAACCACATGGCATTGTATTTTACTAGAAAAAATTAAAATGGAAGATGGTTTAAATTAGTGTGTAATTTTGTTAAAGGATCCTTTGAATTTAGATATCTAAAAACCTTTTCTCCATTACATGTAAAAGTGATGAAATGTGATTGCAACTTAGATAAATCCTTCAATAACCACCAATAATACCTTTCCAAAACATGGATTATTTGGAACTTGGAAATATTATATGTGGTATCACAATACATAATAATTTTAATATTTTTTAATACCTATATATATACTCTATTTTAAAACCACATTCACTAAGAAATTTAATTCTTGAATCCAAAAATGCAATTTAAACATTTGGGATTATAAGTAGTGATATTTGATAATTCCAAATAATGTATCCAAATGATAATCATTTTTTCCTTCATATTTTTATATCCAGTAATGTTTTCCATAAATAAAATAAGAAAAAAATTCATTATACCTATAGAATATGTGATATAAAAGTGATATAAAATATTATATAATCCATTTTCAAGCCTAACTACATCACTATATTTTCATAATGCACATATGTGATCTAAAAAATAACCTTGGGAATGTTAGAATCCATTACTCTATATTGATGTCACTCAGACCTAAGAGAAATATTTGAATACCAACCCACTCCCTTTGATTTAACAATGTGGTCATTTATATGTAGAAGTGGATACCTATTATTCATGATTAATTTATTTTTTTGGCAGTTAATGAAAATGCACAAACAGTCACAAATATTCATTGAAAATATCAGTTGAGTTTACAAAGGAAACACATTGATATATATAAATCATTTTGCTACAAGATAATATAATTTAATTTTGAACTAATTTAACTTTGTAAGAGATATATGATATTAATGTAAATACATAATCCTCATACATAAAATAGTATAGATAGAAAAATAAACCACCTAGTATAGAGGTAACCTATATGAATAATTGATAAACTTATAAAAACCCCATAAATATACTAGGAAGTTTATTAATTAATCTATTTTACCATATTCTATAAATAGGGATTCCACCTAACATGATAAGCCACTAACGTAGGTAAAAATAGTTTCTATTTTATATCATACCCCCTTGAAATAGACCGTAATTTACATTGGATGAAATATTGGTTACCCTTTATTGGTAATAGTAGATATGATATTTAAACTCAATATGAAAACCCTTTCATAGACTGAGATCATATATTGCCATGTCAAAAATTAGAAAATTAGAAAATTTATTAACTTCTAAAAGTGTTATAAGTCATAAATAACATCTCAATCATTTATCATTATTCTTCTAAAGAGAGTATAAATCTCCATGATATAAAATATATGTTCATGTGGAATATTAAATATATACACTATTTAGTTAGAAATTAAAAAATTAGATTCACCTCTATCAAATAATGAAATTACAACAGATGATGAAATAATATCAATACCATGAACAATGGTTATTCCAACTTCACACTCAGTGGGTACAAGATTCATAAATATAACCAATTTTTGTGTGTTTTATACTACTGAATTGTGTTTTTATCTATGAGTAAACCTACCCATGAGTATATACCTTTTATCCCTTATATTTTTGAGGATTAGAACACATTATCCTTGAAGCATCTATCTTCCATTAGGCCCCAATCAAATCTATGTGTAAAGAAAAAATGTACCATTGTTTTTATTTTTAAAACTTATAAATATTACCAATATAGATACAATAATTAAAATCAATATAATCTTCCTGGACCAAAGGATTGAGATCCCATAATTTCCATAATGATAATATATAATGGATCGATTACTGTAGGTGAAAAATAAGTGTATTGAGAAAGTCTCTTTCTAATAACACTAATTCACCATGTGAACTCATACTATTTTTGTTTCCTTTTTGGGAATACACATGAAATACCATATAGAAAATAAGAAGAAGTTCCCAATCCTAAAAATCATTCTTGGTTCATTTATGCAATTACAACCATATTTAAAGATTTTCTGTAAGATAATAAGAAAGGTAACAATATTTTTGACCAAATTATAAAGAAAAAACCCATATTAAAGCATTAAGTATTATATTTTTATTTGAAACATTATTTGGAAACATTATAAAAGACTATAAAATAAATATTCATACCCTATAATTTTATAATTTTCATACTGAATAAATAATAAATCCCTTACTTTTCAAAATTCATCATCTTAGTGTAAATGTTTTGATAAAATATGTTTTCTAAACCCTTTCTTGAGATATTTTATTATATTATTTATTGGATAATAGAGTCCCACTACTTTTGACCATGTATCTTGAGCATAAACATATCATATTTCACCAAAGAGGTATTAGGAGTCACAAGAAATTTAAAGATCATATTGATTTTATCTTACCATACCTCCACTTGTTTTGGATCAGTATGACCTCAAAATATGGATTAATGTGTTTTTAAAATTTATAATCATAATATCATGGTTAATCTAGGAAGGATATGTTTCTAGATCTTTATATCGGATAGTTTGAATAATCTCCTAATTTAAGCCTTAACCAGTTGGAGCATTTCCATGCTGAAAATTATTCACAAATCCATCCTTAGGGATTTATAGGGTAATTTTTTGTAGAATAACTCCTTAATGGATAATTAATAAAAAATATGATAGTTAATATCCAAAATTATTAAATAATTTCGAAAATAATATATAACTCAAATTAATAAAACATTCCATCATAGAAATCCCATAAATTAATCATAAAAATTGGTAAGTAATAATAAAGGGTTGTATGATATCATTATAAATAATATAGATATAAAAATATATATCTCTAGGTATGAATGGTCATTTGATTGTGTATTTGATCATACATACCCTACCAGATTCCTTTGAGTTGACCACATTATCCCTTGCATAGTCTTCAAGCTATGAATTATGTTTATGAAACATTGAATTTCTCAATTTTTTTTACTCTAAATCATACATTTTTTAACTTAATCCATATAAATCTAATATAAACATGAATTAAATTTATTTAAAATAAATTTAATTGAAAAATAAATAAAAAATAAACTAATGTACACTTGTTTAGAATCATATAGTAACTAAAGGTTCATTACAATTGTTTTGGTCAGACAGTTTTATGCGATATACCCTAGAATTTTTATTGATCCTATCACCTATAATTTCTTTTGAATAAACCAACCCATGTTATCCTCTCTCAATAATCCTAAATAATATTTATTTTCTCTATAATCCATGAACAAGTTCCATGGTAACTAAACTCAATCAGTTGGGAATTATTTCACCTTTTTCTGTATAAAATAAATGATGGATTATAATTTATAATCCAACATGACCATTAAATATATTAGATTGATAAAATCTATAAAAAAATATTTGAAAATAAATAATATCTAAATTGAGAATGGAGTAGAAAATTTTTAATATAAAGGAAACCATAAAACATTAAACATAAGAACTCCAAGGATAAAATAAATTACATTCATTAAAAAACATAATTTATATAGAAGAAAAAAAATAAACAAGAAAGAGGATGAAGGAGTTAGAATTTAGAAAAGGACATGTTCATATTTATGGGTTAAAAAAAATTAAATAACACTAATGTAAGTGGTCGATGACATCAAGAAACCCAACACCCAAGAGCTAAAATTACATGAAACTAAAACTATTTAGAAAAAATAATGAACATGGTGTGTAATTTACACTGATTATGGCCTATCTTCTTATCTTCGACCACGAATTTGATGATGATCATCAAAATACTGCCAAATGGATCCTTACTCTAGGATTTATTCAAGGGATAACCTAAATCACCAAATAATTTAGTAGAATCTTCCTCAATTCCCATTACATTCTATTACCTATCAAATAAAAGGGATTGATATGAAGATATATTTGGAATAATTAGATGGGATGTCATTAAATATTTGACAGAGTTCAATTCCAAAGGATTCAACCTATTTATATAGATTAAAAGTACACTCCTTTATCCTTATATGAATTTAATCATAAATTTATATTGTATGAGTATGGAGTAAGTAGTTATAATGTTTGTAACCCTCAAGAAATTCATTTAGCAGTTAAACACAATTGATTATCCAATATATTTTATCATTTAAAAAATCCATAAATACATCCTCACAAGTAATAATACCTAAATATTAGTACTAAAAGTTGGACTAACATATCAATAAAAGAGTGTTGTGTGAATTATACAATATGGTTCTTCTCAAAACCATTTCATAAAACATTATAAAATTATATAGTCTGAGTGGATTAGGTAGTGGTGCTATACTATCAACATATTGTAACTAATGATATACGTAATGAATTATAATATTCAAATTTTAAAATTTATGTATTACTCTATGACATAATCATATTATATAATACAATATATCCAGAAACATCATATTCTTTTTATTGAATTTAGGTTATATCTTCATAATTCTCCCACTTATAATAAATTCACATGGACTTTTATATATCTTAAAAATATATTTTATTATAAAAAACTTATAAAAGAATTTCTAAACCCATCTTAGGAAAGTTAATTTTTTTAAGATATCACTAACTTCACCATATATCACATAATATGAAATACATTGTGTATATATATGTAAAAAGTCGTTTGGATAATGTCTATAACATCTTTATAGTAGCTCTCCAAGTCTAATAAAACTCCATACTGATTCAGTATACCAAAAATTGTGATATCATATGATTTTATAGCTTTAAAAAACAATATGAACTCTGAAATTAATAAATGTTATCAAATAATATTATTTAGAAAATCATCAGTGATTCTATAGCTAGAAAGGCTTCTAATATAATTTCTATTAAAAACATGAATCTCTATACTTTTTACACCAATAAGTGTATATAAAATAATTCATTTTATGTGATCCCCTTATCCAAGGAATCTTGTAACCACATGAAAGAGAGTATATCAATCTAATATAGATGATTATATATTTATATTATATCAGTAAATATTGAATACATGGAAGAACACATCAAATTTTATTTACCCTAGTAGATGTAAATATCAAATTCCCCTTATCCAATAGATAATTAGATAAAATTACACATATATTGGTATAACCATACACTCCTATATTATATCTCAATCAGGAAACCAAATATAATAGTTTTCATATGAGTGAAAAAAAACTATGTTGATTAAACTCAGTTGATGACATGATTAGTAACATAGATAACCACCCCTTAATTAGCTCTTATATAAGCATGTTGTTGTAAAGTTATAAAGTTTTTAAGGTTTTCATGTCAGGTATCTTGTCTAACCTCAGATACAGTGGGATATAAAAATAAAACACACACCCCTAGTATATCAAAAACATATTTTATATCACTCCATGTGGTATACTTCATGGATCATCCAGTATAGACAAATAATTTTGTGTTTCATAAGTATATTTAATATCCTAATATGAAATTTATATCATAGTAAGATTAATATTACATAACAATATATAATACTCTATGGATAACATTATTTAAGGATAACACAAAGTCATACTTTGAGAGGATAATTATTATTCACTTCATCTCTTAGATGCATCAAACATGAATGAATATTAAAGAACTTATCTATTTTATACAACATGATACGTTTTCTTATATTATTAAACTCCATTAGGAATATATTTATATAACTACACATAATAACTAGCCTCATATATTCTATGAGAGACTACTAGAATACCTTATGTTTTCCATATTTTAGTATTTTTAATTATAATAAAATATCTATATAATTACAATCACTTACTTTTGTGACCATGTTATAATATAATTATACTAAACTCTTTTAAAGGATAAAATCTATAAAAAATATATTTTGAATAATTATTAAATTTTAGAATCATCTTCCTTTTTTAATCCCATTTGAAAAGTATTGTAACTTATTTTCATTAAAAAATTCCAATTTTATAATATGAATAATTTCTACTGTCTATGTATAACTATTTCAAAGTTTAAGATCATAATTATTAATGGAATCAATCCTTACAATGATTTGATATCATTTTTAGAAACTAAGTGTTGCTCTTAATATTATTTCATTACTGGAAAATCCTAAAAAGTTTACATATAAAGTGAAATTAACTTTAAACACAAATGGTATAATATTTGGAATAATAAAATTTAATCTTATAAATTTTTAAACATACACCAATTTGTCTCTTATATAATATATTATTTTTAGAATATTATTCTATGACACACAAACTGTTTTGTGTTTTTGAAAATTACACTTATTTTCATTAACAAGAACATATATTGTCAATAAAATATTACCAACCATATCATATATGGTTACCTATATGTTTGTATTAATATACTTAAAATAATATTTTATTACTTATAATATTGAACTGAAGGGTGGTAGAATCTTGATTCATAAAATTTTATAAAATGTCTTAAATATTGTTTTTAAGTTAAGATAAAGCATTGTTTTCATTACCTCTTTTTCAAGGAATGTTTTAGTGTTTAATGAATCATAATTCAATCATATCATACCATTTTATTTATAATAACTATTTTTTAATGATTAAAATCTCTTATCACATTAGATAAATGAGATAAATATACAAATATTTAATTTATATCCATCAGATCTTGAGAATTCTATTTTATATTACAAATATTCATAACACAAACCTTTTATAATAAATTTAAATAGAAAGTAAAAACTCTATCAATTGTCCCATTTATTTGGAACTCTTTTATATTTACTAAATTTTTAATCATACGTTTGGTATGATATATCCTTAAAAATTGAAGAATTTATTTCTACAATACTAACACTTGATGTAGACTCTCTATGGATATTATTAAATCCTTTTTAGGTATCGAGGAAATGTTCATTTAATGTAATCATTTTCCCTCCTTCCAAATATATCATACAGGTTTCAATAATTTTAAACAACTATTTCAATATTTAATATTAACCCTTTTAATATAATTTTATTATTAATGTTACCAATGATTATTATAGAATGAAATACATTTCAAGAACAAGCCTTGGAGAAAATCTTTTCTGTCTTTAATTCATTAACATACCTAATAATATTGATTTCATGAGTGGAGAAAAAAAATTTCTTTGTTCATATTGTAACTAACAAATTCCATTGAAACCTAAAGTGAATTTTTCCATTAGTATTATATGAATATTGGTAAACTTATTGAATAACATTAGTATTTGGTTACTCAATAAGTATTTCTATAACACATAAAATTTTTATTCTTTCTTAAAACAAATTGTTAAATTTTTGTAACAATCTAGGAAATTTTTTATATTATGATTTTCTTTCTCACAAATTGATCTCATATTCATAATTGATATTTATAATTCCATTATATCTATAACATAAGGTTTTATCATATGAGTATATAGGTTCACTTTCATTTAATGTGGGATTTTATTAAAAAAATTTCCACTAAAATGTTAAACCTTTAAATTCCGTCATATACATTAGCGATCCAAGATTAATATTTCACTATATAATGAGTCTTTTGTTCCATTCCTATTACCACTTATCTATATAGGTATCATATTATGTCAATGATATCATATATGACTCTTTGAAAGATGAGTGAAAAAATATTTATCCAAATCTATAATATAGTTAATCGGAACTCTATCCCTATGAAATATTGTCTCATAAGGTTTTCTTGATATGTGTAACCTAAACCTTATAATTCTATTTAGATAACTAAAACTAAGGTTTTTTAATTTCCACCATGCCTTAAAAATATTATCTATGGGTAAATTTCTCTTGAAGAACCTACTCAATTGAATGATTTTGGTCTTGATAAGTGTTTTCTTTAGAAAGAATTTAACTCATATTATTTAATAGGCTTTCCAGCTCATAATATTGTCTCATTAATTCCATTTATATGTATAAATTATTCTTGTAATTTAGTTTTAAATAAATATTCTTTCCTCCTAATAAATATGTTCAAACCAACTTGATGTGTAACTCTTTACACAACCCATATATTATTTTACTAACCAAAATTAGAATTTGATAATATTTATACAAATCCAAATGAATCCAAAGTATAAGCTATATAAAAAACATTCATATAAATACTTAGAACCATATGAAATTAAAATTACCAATAGTTGTAATAGTATAGAGACACTTATTCAACCACCACATTAAAAATATTTCGTAAGATTCCTGAGCAATATGAAATCTGACACAATGTTCTTATACCTAGTGTTGTTTTCTGAATTAAAGAAATAAATTCCATTATAATTCTAAAACCAAATTTGTATAAACTATAATAAAATTCTTAATTCAAGATCATAACACAGTATAAGCCAATTGTAAGGAAAATATTACTAAATCAATTATCATACGTAGCAAGAATCACCATAAATACATGTATGATAATTTAAAAAATAAGTTTAATACTTTAAAATAAATCATACATCCATTCGTAATATAAAAAATCTATATTTATGATTAAAGTATGTAATAACACTAAATAAATGGAAAATTCATAAATTTAGAAATGAGATAATCAATTTAGAACAATTCATAAATATAGAAATTATTGAAACTTCATAATTTATCCATAAAATATAAATATTTCATAATAAAATAAATATAAATACGTTATATTTATTTCTAATTAGAACACGTTCATATTATCCTTCATATGTATTTTATTAAAATATATGTTATAAAATGAAATATAAACTAATTATATTCTAAATATATTTTAAAAACATCATATATAATGAAAATATCAGAAATTTAATATTTTTTAAACATTATCATATCTATTTTCATAAGTATTTTTAATATAATTCAAATATTTTTCTCGAGAAAGGTATTTTAATTTGGAAACATCAAATTTATAATTTTGAGCAGTTCTTAATTCAATATAAAATAATATATACTAAGCCATATTTTTTAATTTATAAAAACCTTAAATTACCTTATAAATTCAACATAAACATATTATATTAAAATTATAATTCATTACATATAAATAGATAAGGTATTTAAATATTTTTAGTATGGGAATAAATATAGTAAATATTTCATAAACATTTAATAATTAATTTTATACATCTTTTAAATTAAATATATACCCCAAAATAAATTGTTTTAATAATATATGAATAGATTAAAAATTAACTAGTTAAATTGAGAATTGAAAATTGTGAAAAATAAAACATTTTCTTCAAATCTCACTTAACAATATACATTATATCACGAGCCGTAATAGTGCATAAATTATATAGTACCCTAAAATTTATAATCAGTGACCCTTGATTCATTTTCCCAACACTATCAATATTTATTTATGATATACATTATTTAACATAAGGTGTGATATCAACTTCATGAACTTTATGTCATATTTTATGATATGAAATGATATTGTAAAGATGATACGATGAAATATTTTTGGCACGAAATGAGTGTTCTTTGGGGATAATATATTTTTTATTGTCCATATCATAGATTAGAATATTTTTAAAAATAAACAAATGATATAGTATATTGGAAATTATATCTTATATCATATTGTCTGATCGTATGATAACTTATAACATTATATATCATATGACATGCCACAAAAAAAATTTGATATCCTATTTAATGTTATAAAAAATGATATCAATTTTTTATATTTTAAAACATGGTTTTATAGATGAAAATACATGGTAAAGCTCTGATACCACTGATGAGTTTCTGATGATCAAATAACACGTATTTAAAAAATCAATGTCATTAGGAAAACCATAATAGAAGATCTACCTTAATTTGAAACTAAAGCAATGTATTTAAAAAATAAAGAACATTTGGTATACCATACACTAATGATGGTTTATCTTCATTTATTCAACCACATATTTGATGTAGATCCTTGAGAAGTATCTAAAGGAATCATTTATAACACCTAATCCAGGAACACCTAGACAACACCTGAGGAGGGATCCCCAAATGACCTATGGTGTGCCTCTCCTATTCTAGAGGCTACTGACAACGAAAGTAGGATTAACCCATTAATGGGGAGATTATACCATCTAAATAATCCCAAATGGTCATGCCCATTTTTAAAAAAAATTATTCATTACCTATCTATATATTGGACTGCCTAAAAGTACCTTTAGATAAAAACAAGGATCCCATCAAGTCCACGTAGTCCATAATAGAATGTAGTGATATATATGATTCATTAATTAAGACACTGTAGAAACAACATAAAAAGACATCAAAGTTATAATCATATAAAATAAATTTCACACAAGCCAGTACATGCTAAACTATAACAAAAAATTGAATACATAGCCTTGAACCCAAATCATAGGACATAATATCATATCTATAGAATCCATGACCAGCTGACCTATACCACGATTCTACCTCAATGCAGTACCTTTTTTCTTAAATAAAACATGAGAGTCTACCTATGTACATTTAAACCCATACCATGTATATAGGTAAGAGGTGATTACAATGGACTGGTAGGTATCCCTAATGCCCAACTGATACTAAGTGCTTCTTTGATAAATTGGATGTGCATGAAATAAATATAAAGATTCTATTCATTTACATTCAACATATCCACCCTAAGATATAAAATACATGTACATAGAATCATACATACTTCAGAACCATTCTAGGATCTCCATCATACCACAAATTTTAGAAGAACTACTTTGGATATATACTAGAATTCAGGTCATACCATAACCAATACAATACCTACCTCAATAGCATCTTGGAAGGAATGTATGTCTAGAACATTATAACACATGTGTCACATGGACCGTGCATATTATTCATTCAATGAACTCATCAAGAACCCAAACCCATCATTCTTTAATGAAGAGTCCCATCAAGTCATCATGTTACATTCTTAGTGATTTAAGGGATGTTATGATGAATCACATCGATTCTCCCCACAGACCATGGGGAGTACAAAATCAAAACCACAAACCTAACCTTACTGGTTTTTGGAGGATAAAATCAATCACAATTTCCTATCCCCACAAGTTATGGGGAGGCCATAGTTAAGCACACAAGACTATCCCCACATGTTTTAGGGAGGCCATAATTAAACAGGCCGACCCATCCATCCATATTTTGCGAGGGGCATTATCATGTACCCCTAACCATCCTTATAGGTTTTATGGAATCTATCATCATGTACCCCAAACATTATTTACACACTCAATGGGGTCACCTTAGTCAAAAGGTCAATAAGTGATGATATAGAAAATAGGTCATAGAAGCTATATCTCAACTAACCAACTCTTTTGAAGTGAACTAATCCATTTTGACAAATTCTCATTCACATGAGTCTACCCAGGTCCCTTGAACCTGCCCCAAGCCTTTAGGGGTCTATAAATTCCTTCAAAACTAACACTCCACATTGATTGTACTAGAAAAAATCATTAGTTGAAACATGAAAAAAGCTTCACCATGCATCAATACACAAAATTGCTTACATTAATTCATAAATTTGGCATCTTCCAAACAATATAAATGGAAAAACATAAACCCACACAAATCCCTGTTAGAATGTCCCTAAAAACTGAGACAAATAAACTATTAAATACCATTTAAAAAGAAATAAGTCATTGATTTAAACACACTAGTCCCTAAGCCCAAGCCCTATCAACACCATTCAAGAAAAAAAATTTATATTTTGAAATACCATTTCAGAAATCATTCCACAAATCATCCATTTTATTTTGAAATTTAAATTTCAATAAAATTTCTTTTGAAAATAAAATTTTAAAAAGGAATAATTTTACTTTTGAAAGCCAGCACACAAATCCTAGAAAAACCATAATAAGGGCCATCAAAACTCAATCAAAAATTTGGAAACATATAAATCAATTTTAAATATTAGGAGGAAAAAATACCTTCACAAACTTATGAAAATATACACATCACATGAAACAATGATTTTATACTAATGAGGAATAGAAAAATAAAATAACAAAAATACCAAGAGTCTCAAATAAAGTCAAGACCCCCTACATCAATCAAACCATTTACTATTTTTGTGTCGGCTAGAAACCATAGCTCAAGCCTTCCCAAGGATTAACATAGCTACCAAGAACCTTACTCGCCCATAAATTTGATCAAATTTATTTATTTAAACTAAAAAACCCAATAAGAATAACAGTTTAAAAACTCATCGGCTATACTAATGATGTCGTAGTTATATGACACTAAGTGTGTTTAACTCTCAACAAATCCTTGAGCATAATCCATGAAAAATAAATAAATTACAAACCCTAATATATTTTTATTTATTTTTTCAAAATAACTGAAATACCTAAATAAATTCTTGTAATGACATAACTCATAAAAAATGGTGAAAGGTGACTTGTTTATAGAATCTTCGGATTTCGACTATGATCCTCACAAAAAATACACTTCAAGACTAATGATTTGGCCACGATATAATGAAATATCCCCTCAAAAAACCTTGTTGTCTAAATGAAAATCTTTGAGAGACATGGGTGAAGAAAAATATGATGAGAGGGAGAATTATTACATTGAATTCTCATGTCCAAAAAATTCAGAATCACCATATTCCATTGGGGATCAATGGAGGAAACATGGAGGGAGTGGCTGAAATAATGTCCTCCTTCCATCATCGAAACCCTAAAAAACCTGAGTAGCCCCTGATGAAAAAAAGACCAGAAATACCCCCAAAAAAACTTTCTGATATTCTATGATGCCCAACCAATGATCATATAATCCCCATTCCATGTCAAAGACCACCTATTAGAGGTTTTAAAATTCCTAAAAAAACATTCTGATGTATTCTTCTCAAAATGAAACTTCTATAAATTGAAAAAAATAAAAGTCCCTTGAGAATTTATAATCTGTAAAGACCCGGGTCATTATAAACACCATACCATAATTATTTTCATCATTGAGAATCAACGAAAATAATTTAACAAAATATCATGACTTGTCACCATTTTCAATTTTCCGATAACTCACCACGTTCCATCTTAGAAATCCAATCATTATTCAACTATGAAAATCCAAACACAATTCCAAACTAAAGCATCTGATTTCACATAACATAATCACTCGGCTCCTCCCAGAAAATATTTTCTAAAAAATAAATAGGCATCACCTACCGGCACATCACTACATCACCCCAAATATAATGAAATACTCTAAAATGTGTAACCAACCTTCTAAAAACCCATAAAAATGTTTAAATCTAGTTGTAATATATTTCCCCAATTTATTCTACAACCAAACTCATTCATCGTCATACTCTACCCCACAGATCGATGTTCTTCCAATATGACACATTTTTGGATTTTGTGACCAACAAATTGAACTCGATGTACACATACCAAATATAATAAACCTTATAATGAAAAAACCATTTGTGACTATCAAATAAAAATCATCTTATTAATATTCTAACTATCTACTAACATATTTTACAACATTCATGGACCAACATTCGTTAGGTTAAATCACGTATGTTCTATAAGATGCTCCCCATTATAATAGTATACATATAATCACCTCATTAATCACAATAATTCATAATCTATAACAACTAATTATGGAGAATCTCACCCACTACTATTACAAAAATTCAAGATAGTTCTCGACCTCTCTCCCCAACTCCAAAATATTTAAATTTCATAAAGAATATAAATCATCATGAGGATTATGGTTTTCCAAAGCATATGAATTTATTACCAATGGATGATTCCAAATAGTGTTTCTCCCCACCATAAGAATTCCATACTAATAGTATACATCAATTGGTCCTGACTAGGGACCCAATCAAAAAACACAACAAGCAGCCCAACCCATAAAATTAACCAAACAAAAAACAAGGGATACAATCACTGAACCTACCAAAATTACATCTCTCCACACAATATTGACATCAATATACACAATCCCACCAAAAATTTAAATCTCAATGAATCGACCTAAAACCCCCCCATGACTCTATCAAAATAACCATAATATACCCACCAAATGAATGAATAAACCTACAAGAATTTCAATCTCAACCACTTAAGATATTTAAAATTGACCTACATGAGAACCCATTATAATCTACCCAAAACTTCAAGATAATAAAACAAACCCACACACACTCACTAAACTCACATAGTTGTTTACTAAAAACTATGACTCACGAGATGATAAAAATTTCAAACATATGGGTTATCCCCCTCCAACACACAAAAATCATAGAGAAAAAGTTTCTAAATGAACCAATTTTATATTTACATTACCGATTTACAAAACCATTTTACACACTTAAAAACTAATTTTAGTTTTCTAAAACTCCTTTAGTGTTAATTTGTTTTCCATCAAAAACCAGAGATACTAAAATCCACTGGCTATCAGAACCATTTTCTAAAAACAGATCATGTTATAAAAATTCCATTTTGAAAAATATTTCCAAAACCACACTAAAGTAAAATTTTAAAGGATTTTTATTACATTGTTCATAAACCCAAAAAATATCAACCATTTCAAATTAGACTGCTCCATAGTGCATTTCACATAAATCTGAATTGAAAGACTTTTACTCTCACCTCATGACACTACATGTGTTTCTTGAAAACCCATGGTTTTCCCAAAATTCACAAAAAAATTTCCCTTTGGTTACCAAGAAATAACATAAATTTAATCCCACTTGACCCTCATATCAACATTAATTTTATCAAACATTATAAATATGAGGTGGAAATTGATTATATTATAGGTTTCTTTAATTAATAACAGATTCTTTCCAGGTTTCATTAATAAAAAACCACCCATATATGCATGTATCATGACCCTATAATTCCACTATCATGGTTCTTTTAAAACTCACATAGTCCCAGATGAGTCCTATGACTCTTCCCTAGTTTTATATATCCCATATTAGGATTCTTGGCCCAATTGAACACCTCAATCGTCCTCGAGTGTTTTATCCTAAAACTGTACACCCCTTGGAAACATGAGTTTCAAACAAGGCCATTATAGAAAGGTAAACACTCGATATACATATTGAGTCCTAACAAATTTTCTCTACTTATAACAATCCTATCCATACCTAACATAATATGATACCATTTGGTGATGCCACATCTCAAAGAACCTGAGTAGTTCACAAAAGGGGAGAACTACATGATCTCAAGACTTCCTACTCAAATTACAGATGCTTTTGACTAGTAGAGAGGGCCTAACCTAGTGATGTAAATACTATTACCTCAAAAAATCCTGATAGATCATGCCAAAGTTCCACAAAAAATTGGAATTACCAGTATATATATTTTTCTTCTCAAAAATACCACTAAAAAAAAAGAGAGGTCCATAGGCACACAAAGTTTAGAATATAAATTATTAATATATATGTTGAATTAATTATAATAGAGTATAAAAAATAGAAAAATAAAATAAAAAATGAATCATATATAATAAATATCCCATTATCTATTATATGGTAATCTGTAACTACAAATTGAATACACGACCTCTAGTTCAACTCACAAGCCATCCTACCATATACACAGCCTGCATGAAATGATAACCTATACCATGAGCCAAGATCTGTGAGTTAATTGATTCTTGAGATAAAGAAGAATATTATACCCTCATACATCAAAAGACATACCATGTATGTTTGTAGTGGCGAGTATAAAGGCTTATTAGGTATTTAGAGTGCCTCAATAATACTGAATCTATTGTGATCAAGTGGATATTCATGCAATAAATATATAGTGCCAGATTATGTTTGTGAAACACACCATCCAAAGAACATAACACCCATTCACATTTAAGCTTATCATCTTTGACATCATTCTATGATATAACTCATACCACAACCCTTATAATACCTTTATTTAGATCCATTCTAGAATATGAGTCATACCATGAACCATGCGATGCCAGCCTCAAAATAATGCTATAAGTAATCTCTATCATGATCTTGGTAATAAATGAATCTGATGTACCATTAATTTTTCTATGGTCAAATCCTCATTAAGAACCTAGAATTATCACTGTGTACTTAGGGAGTTGTGTCAGGTAATTTCATCCCACCCCTTCCAGTTTCAGGGAGGTCATGACCAATCATATTAGCTTATCCACATAGGATCTGGGGAGAAAATAATCAATCACACCATCCCATCCTCAAAAGTTCTGGAGAGGTAATAATCAAACACACTGGACCATCCTCATATATTTTAGTGATTACATCATCAATCACACCGACCTATCCCACAGGTTTTGGGGTTTCCATCATCAATTGGACATGAAGGTACATATAGGATTTGGGGAGGCCACCTTCAGTTATCCACTATATCCCCTTAAGTTCTTTGGAGGCTATCCTGAAGTACATGAAATATAATATCCCAACTTTTATAGAGTTCAATTAGTCTAGAAATTAGGTATGTTTTTTTTATTTAAGTTCCTTTCATTCAAGTTTTACCTTGGGGTGTGTTTAGGTGAGAATTAAGAAAAGTGGAAGAAAAAGTGACTGTGGACAGTTGATGCGTGGATAGAGAAAACCATGAGACTAGACCTGGAAACTGTGCCTCCCTGTATAGTGAGTGGGTGGGGGCACAATTTTTCAAACCATTCCCTCTAAAAAAATAAATTGTCCACCACAAAAATTACTAACACAAAGTTGGTTCACAATTAGGGAAAACCATGCACCCCTACAAAGGAAACCATGCACATTAATTTTACTTCCCTAAAAATTGTGTTTCAAGTTCCACAAATTCCCAATACATCACCCATTTGAACCAAAATCATACCAAAAATATTTTGGATGGTTTCTAATCTTCCTAGAGGGATCCAAATTTTGTTCGACCCACATTCTTCATGATTCGAAGCCCAAATTGAAGATCCACTACTCATTCAATAAGTGGATCTCATATCAACATATTCACGACAATCCTTATTCCATCAATAATTATTTTTGTGGATGTTATCCATTATATTATTAGATCTATATCTATTTAATGAGATCTAGATCTAGATCTAATTTGGAAAGATCTTGATTTTCTTAATTTTGATTTAGGGTTTTGAGATATAGATATAACTCTACGTCATTGTGCTGCCCTATTTTTGAGATTTCCATTAGGATATTATCATCAACAAATCATGGAAGGATGTATATTATTAAATCTCACAGTCATGATATTGATTATGTATATTCAATTTTTTTAATTTATAGAGTTTTCTTAGAAATTTAAATTCATATATTTAATTAATTTATATGGTCAATTAATTAATTTGAAAATTTTGAGATTTAGGTATTATTGAATTAGATAATTAATTAGGGAATTAATTATGGAAAATTGAGATTGTTTAATAGTAAAATTAATTTTTGAATTAATTAATGAGAAATTTTTAGCTTGATTATGGAATATTGGTATTTTTTAATTGTATTAATTAATTTTTGAATTAATTTATTAGAATTACTGAATTTTCAATCGTGGATAATTAATTTGTAAATTAATTAATGGATTTAGAATTTTGGAATGATTAATTAATTGTTGAATTAATTAATGGACTTGGATTAATTAATTTTTGAATTAATTAATGTAATATTGTGTTGGTTAATTGTGAAAAGAGGAATAATTTTGATTAATCATGATTTTTGTGATATATGTGATATATATAAGTATATGATAAATGTGTGAAAGGCATGGTCACCATCATCTAATTCTCGTAGTGATAAATTGTTTGATAATTTTCTGTGCGGGATATAGTTTTCTACATCTAAAGCCTGTTGTGATATATATATATGGTTTTGTGAATGTGTGTGTGTGGGACATGGTCTTATACTTCCGAAACCCACTGTGATATATATATATATATATATATATATATGTATGTATATATGGGACATTGTTTGCTGTATCTAAAGCACATAGGGTCCTAGACCCGACGATCTAGACCCAAATTGTTGGTAATGGACTATGGTTCCAATTAGCCATTTTATTAAATTAAATAGAATGGATAATGAATTCCCATTTATCTAATGCATTTTGAATTGATAACATGAAATGCTTACTGCTTTGAGATGATCTGAAATAGGTATTGAGGTGAGAGTATCCTCAGAAACCTGGGGTATATAAAGTTAAATAATGATTAATTGATATTTTGGAAACTGTTTACTTATGCATTGTAATTATTTTTTATACCACTTTATACAACTATTATTGACGGAATTTTTTAGACACTATTGGTAGTGGCCTACTGAGTTTTACTCACACCATACTTAGGCTGCCTGATCAGTACCTAAATAGATTTCATGGATGCAAGACATGTTAAGGGAAAAGGGTCCATGTTATATGGATGAGTCAGGATAGAGCATGATTGAGGGAATTGGACATGGTTAGGGAAATTATTTGAAGTTGTTAGTTTATTTGTTTTCAGTTTAAATTTTATACCCTTGACAGGTATTTGAGCATGACATGTTTTCTATTTCAATTGGGTATTGTATTTTCTTCTTTATTATATTAATATTGGAATTATTTATGATGATATATGATTCCATGATTATTAATAT
This sequence comes from Viscum album, assembly GCA_963277665.1. Taxonomy (NCBI): domain Eukaryota; kingdom Viridiplantae; phylum Streptophyta; class Magnoliopsida; order Santalales; family Viscaceae; genus Viscum; species Viscum album. Next base: position 290,880,708 of record OY728138.1, read on the forward strand.
TTTATTTTTTATATTCCACTCTGAAAAAATAGGGTATAGTCACCCCACAACTGACTTTCCATACCCTCACCTCTACTCCACATGATCTCACATACAGGGAGGCATGCCTCAGGTCATGTGGATAACAATATTGGGGCACCAGTGTGTGGAACCTATGCCAGGATGTTGCAATATAGTATAAGTGATCCAATTTTCCATTCCTATTTTTTTCTTACTATTTGGGGAAAGTTAGACATGAGAATAAGAAGATTTATGGACTTGGTAATGAGCTCATGCATGGGAGTTTCAACCCCATGCATGGGAAAAAATTCCAAGTACTAAGGGTTGGATTGTTGTTATTGCTGTTTTCCATTACTATTAAATATTCTTTCACTTTGGGTGACATACATGTTGTGTGGTGTAGAAACTTGTCTTTGAAATTTTCTAATAATTGATTTGTGGCATAATGGAATGAGAGTTGAGTCTACGTGCATCATTTTAGGAATACCTGGGAAAACAGGTTATGGGTAAGTTGTTTAACTTAGATTGTTTTTATTTCTTTTCAAATTAAATTGAAAAGGGTACCGAGTATGATATTGAGAATGGTAAATGATGGAAAATGTGAATAAATGATTTTATAAATGATAATTTTGAATAATTAAATTTTTTTACCCTTGTAAACATGAAACTAAGTGTAGGATGGTTAAGGGAAATAATAGCGCCTCAGTTTCAACTATGTGGTGAGGTTTAGGGAAAAGACTTGTTTTATCTTGTTGTTATTCCCACTAATGTAAACATGTTAATTTGGTTAAATCTTTATTAATGTGTCTGTATACCCTTATAGATATATTACTCCATGATTACACTTATTAAGAGGACAAGAGGAGGACTGGTTTAGGAATGATTCCCCAGCAATGAAATATGAAGAACTGATAGTGCTAGTTGAGAAATGTATGGAGGAGTTTGATGATAACATTTATGGTTTCATTAAATTCATGGAATGAGACCCAATGTGGGTTATTAAGAGAATGTATAGTCTAACGAGGTATTTTTAGTTGCAGCATCCTCCAAATTTAACCAAATAGGGTAGACATGAGGGATATGGGCTCTGAATCTATTACATAAAAACTATACATGAACACTTGGAGACTCATACTAATAAAAGAGTCAAGTTGGAAACCTATATGTTACACATTCAAGTGATGCATTGGTGGTGTATTTAGACTCAGGATGGAAAACGAGGGATAATGGAGTGGAAGGATGTTCATGAGAAGTTATTTGAGCACTTTTATTCAAACACGCTAAGACATGAAAGAGAAACTTAGTTCATGAGATGAAATCATAAGAATATTTCAATGATAGAATATTCTTGATGCTTCATAGATTTTCAGTGCTTTGCTCAAACATTGGATGGAGATGAGGATTCCTGAGTAACATGATTTTATGATAGGAGAATGTGTGAAATTCAGCCCTAGGTGAATATATTCAGGCCGAATAAGTTCCTATAAGTGGTAAATTAGGATCTCTTCTTGGTCGGAAACCTGAAGGAGGCTTATAGAGTTGGACACATGGTTTCTACTAAAATATTTAAAGGTTTGAATACTAAATGAAGGAAACACCATTATAATAATTTCTCTCAAAGTAGTAGAAATACGGGTAGACAGGGGGAACGTCCAGATACAAATGACCTTAAAATTAAGTTCTTCCATCAGTGTGGTAGGATATAGAACTTCTAGAAACATTGTATTCGACCACCAGTAAAGTGAAGGGCTTCCAGAAAGATGGGACATCTACATAGGTTATGTAGGAACCTAAGACAGACTTTCAGTGATGGAGGATCTAGATAGATCCAGGGTGAAGGAATGATATCTTCTACACCATATCATTCTAGCATCTAGAGTTCTATTAGAAAAGGTGATATAAGTAGTGGATGTGGTTCATATAGTCAAGAGAGAACACATCAACTGAGTGGTGAACGTAAAGGGAGCCAGACAAAATCACAGGGAAGAGGGGTAGAATAGTTTCATGTAGTATATACTCTACTTGTGAATAGTGAGGCCATCCCATTAACAGTGATATGTATTATTCTTGTAGATTATACATTATCTAGTACGTTATTTGATACTGGTGACTCTCATTCATTTATATATACTAATACTGATAATGGTTTGAGCCTGGTGGTGGAGTTTGTGAGTGGGGTAATGACCCTAAAAACAACATTGGGTGTATATTCTCTAAAAATCTACTTTTAAGGGATGTTATATTGAGATTTGGGGGGGGGGTATGTTTTTCTCTAGGATATCAATATCCATGACATGTCAGGCTTCGACCTAATTACTGGCATGGATTTGTTAGTCACATATCGATCCCAAATTGATTTTTACCATAGGGGGTGACGTTTATGTCTCCTAAGGGTGACCATTGCATTCATTATAGAGAGAGGGATATATAGGCAGACCAAGAAGGCCTATCACTCAACAACTAGGAGAACACAAAACCCAAGTTGGTAGTTCTTTCTGGAATATAATGGAGAAAACCTTGATATCTTTCCACTAGTGGTGGAACCATTTCATGATATCTTTCTTAAAATCTTATCAGGGAAACCACCTAAGATAGATGTGGAATTAACTATTGATCTCATTATGGGGGATGAACTAGTTTCTATTCCACCATATATAATGGAACCAAAATAACTTCAAGAGCTTAAGACTCAGTTGGAGGAGTTTGAGGATAAGGGGTTTATTCATCTGAGTATGTGTACTTGGGGTTCTCTTGGGTTGTTTTCAAAGAAGGATTATAGGTGCTTGCACTTATGTGTCAATTAAAAAAAGTTGAACAATTCAATTATAAGTAACTGAATTCTTTTTCCATGTATTAATGACTTTTTTGACCAGTTGAGAATAGAATCTTTGTTCTCAATGATTGAACTAAGATCGGGGTATCATCAGTGGAGATTTTGGAATTATGAAACATAAAGGACTAATTTTAGGATAATTTATGTACTATATGAGTTCGTTGTAATGCATTTCGTTGTGAAAAATGCACATGCATTTTTTATGGACTTGATGAATAAAATATTTCATCCGTATGAAGATATGTTTTTAGTGGTGTTTCTGGGAGCCATATTTGTGAACTCTAAGGCTGATGATGATCATGATGAACATATTGAAATTGTCTTAATTAAACTGAGATAGAATTGAATATAAGACAATCTATCTAAGTGTGAGTTTTAGAGTGATCAGGTACACTTCATGGGATACATCATCTTGAAGGGAGGTGTGACAGTGGAACTAGAGTAGGTCCATGTAGTAATTTATTTTGACATCTCAAAATGATCTTGACATCCAATGTTTTTTAGGGGTTATTTAGATATTATTGAATATTCATCCATGAATTTTCTCACATGGAAGCACCATTTTTAGGATTAACAAAGAAAGGTATAGAGTTTGACTGATCGGAAGATTATTATGAGCCCTTCTAGTTGTTAAATAAGAATTTGACATTGACCCCAATCATGATACTACCTGATCCAGGTGAGGAGTAAACAATGTGTTGTGATACTTTTGGCATCGTAATTGGAGTAGTTTCGATGTAGAGAGATTGTGTTGTGGTTTATGGTGTCGGCAGTTGAGGACACAAGAATAGAACTACCCTACACATGACCTAGAGCTAGCGATTGTAGTTTATGATTTAATTTGTTGGGATCATTATCTATTGGGAGTGAAATTTATGATGTTTACTGATCAAAATATCTGGAGGTATATTTTATTGCAATGAGAATTGAATCTTCAGTAGCAGTGATGGGTTGTGAATATGAGGTTATTCGAATTTGAGCTAGAATATATGCCAAATAAGGGAAATAGTGTGGTTTATTCATTGAGCAGGTAAACTCATACTGAGGTGGTTTGGGAGTCTAGTGCTGAGTGAAAGATAATGACCTTACTAGTTGAGATGCACATTGTGGTTTGGGAGTGTAAGGACAAAATGAACCATGTATTTGTTTCAACGGAGTCCACTATTTTGATTTGGGTTAGAGAAATGAAGTATGAGGATTCAAAGTTCTTAAAAATTGAGGGAAATCCTTGAATCAGGGTAGTAACCATTAGATTGGAGCATAGATAAGGATGATATCATCTATGTCAGGAATCGGGTTATTGTGCCTTTGAGAATGTGAGAGGAGCTAATGTGAGAATTTCATTCCCCAAAGTTATAGGTACATATAGGTGTGAACAAAATGTTCTAAGACTTATTATGATATTTTTGGTAGCTATGAATGAAAAAGGGGATAACAAGGTTCGTGACATGAATATTTACTTATCATGAGGTGAACATAGATCATGAATGAATTATAGGTTTTCAACAGTCATTTACCATTTTGAAATGAAAGTGGAATGATGTGACAATAGATTTTCTGGTTGTTATTCCAAATATAATTAGTAATAAAGACTCTATCTGGGTTATTGTGAATCAACTAAAAAAATTAGTGCATTTCTTGCCTATATAGGAGGCTATATCAGTTATCACTTATGAGATCTTCATGTTCGATAGATAGTCCTTCTATATGGGCTGCCACATACTATTGTTTTAGAATGATATTTTCATTTTACATCATTATTATAGAAGGGATTATAGGGGGATCTGGGATCATAAGTTTTGTTGAGTATGAATTTTCACCCATAAAAAGATGGGTAGTCGAAGCGTACTGTATAGGTGCTGGATGATATGATATGGGTGCGTGTTATTGAATTCAGTGGGTCTTGGGCGAACCACTTAGATTTAGTAGAGTTTTCCTATAATAACTGTATAGACCCAATGTTTGACGTACATGGACATTACATTACTTTTGCGGAATAATTAATACGTAACAAAAACAGACACACAAGGACTGTAATAGTTTAGTGTCTTTGGAAACTCGGAATATAATCTTCTAATCATGGTGAAAGATCTTCAACATCTCCCATAAAGATCAGTCCATTTTTTTCTTACCTAAAACCATTCTTTATATCCTGGGGAAAAGAAAACATAAAAGGGGTGAGCTCAAATGCTCAGTAAGGGTAATCATAGAGAACATAAAACAATCCTTACACATTTGAATGTAAAAAAAACCATAAAATATAAACATCAAAATCTTGAGCAATGACATAAAAAATTGAAGTACACAAAGCATATATCATAATGGAACATTAGTCATGATAAACTAGAATGGTAATAAAACATGTAATTGTGGCATCCATTAAGCACATGTTATGATTTCCATAGTAGCCAAGGCATTGCTGCCAAGACCATCTTAGTGGAAAAAGTCCCATTCGGAATCAAGTTCACTCCTCGTTCCAGTCATGTAACACTGAACCATATTAACTTACCATTCCAGTCATGTCTATCTCATGAGATATAAATCATTACCCAATGCATTGTAGGGAGATATAGGTCCCACCCATCTCATAATGAAATCATTCTTACTTGTGCCACAAAATAGACATACATCATTCAAAATAACCCAAAAAATAAAATGGGTTTCAAAAACATCATCCCATCATCACATAATACATATAAAATAGATGGATATCATTTCATAATAAGAAAAGTGAAACCATGTAAATCATAGAGACATTATACTTGAAACATACACATATTAAATAAAGTCATCTTAGAGGGAAAATGGTTTTGATAAAACACTTGAAATGAATTCTTGGGGAAAATATCATTTCTTCTTCAAAATCAATTACTTTTCACAAAATTTCATGCAATTTTAAAAGAAAGATATTTTGTTGAAAATAGTCATGAAATCTTTTTGAGGAAGCTTCATGAAAATAAGGATTTATAAAACCATAAAAATATTTTTGTTCCGTATAAGTTAAAAAAACATTCTTCTCATACTTTTGTCAGAAAAGTCAAAAAAGTACATCATAGGTTAAACAAAAGAAAGATTCCTTCCATACCATGGGGTAAAAGTCAAAATGGGTAGAAAAAGACTTTAAAAATACATGAATAAACTTTTATAAAACAAGGAAATGGATGATAGCAATATGCCCAGTAAATACTTATGAATAAGAAATATCGAATAAAAATTAGATTTGCACAATTATCCCTTACCTTAGGTCCGATATGCTTCGTATGTATCCGAACCACATGTATAATGATTTAAATAATGTCATTGACTTATTACAGGATCATATTCATTGTTATGATATCATATATGTTTCACTTATGACTTTAGGTCATACGTACGCATGAACGCTAGGTCGTACGTACGCATGAACATTGTTTTCATTTCCTTATTGAATTGAATGAAACTAAATAGATGACATCCATATATATATATATATATAAATAAATACAGTATCATTATTATTTCATATATTTCATTATTATTCATTGTATAAACTTTATGATCATTCATGTATGGTTAACATGTAGAATGAATCTCATCACGTCGTGGAGATGGTAGTCCGTACATACGCACGAGCGATGAAATCTTCCCATAATTATTGAATATAATTGGAGTGGATGGTATAATATATCAGAATTAGTATGATGTTATAATAGCCATATATAGTTATTCTTTACACCATTATACCCGTCCTTGTATGGTGTTGGTGGAAAAAAAGATTTCACCACAACGTGGAGACGGTATTCCGTACGTACGCATGCGTGGTGATTTCGTTTTCTGTAGGATGGATAGATGGTGAAATAGGGTTGTTTCATAATTATAACAACATATCAGAATATGAGTTATAATGATGTTATTACTTCATAATGAAACAACTAAATAAGAATAAGTGGAAGAAGAAATAATGTTGAAAGAATCGGTAACAGACATTACCTCTTCTTTGAAGCGCCTCTTTGAGACCTCCTCTTAGGGCACTAAAATTGGTCTTTGAAGAAGACCAGAACCTTTATAAGGTTTCTATGGAAGTGGAGAAGATAATTTTTCAGGGTTTGGCCGAGCATGAAGGCTCAAAGTGGTGTGGGGAAGAGAGGGAGGAGGTGCCCTTTTATAAGGGAGGAGAGGGGCACCTTTGGAAAAACTAAAAATATTATTTTGTTATAAAGTCATATTCGGTTTTTAATAGCTCCAAATTGATTTATTTAGAATATAATGTGGGGATTGTTCGAAATCCTCTCATCCAATATAATTTAGACAAGTTTAGTTATCTATTTTAACCTTATCATTTAGATTTAACCTTAAGTAAAATAATTTTACTTTTACCGTGTATTATTGTTTTCTTACACTATAAGGTTAATAAACTTACTATAACAGGACAAACGAACCCCATGTTGTTTATTATTAACATATATAACCTTATATAAGTCATTTGGCCGAACCTTATATTTTTATAAATAACATAAAAATTAATAATATAATATTTGTTTTAAAAACTATTTATGTCAATTTTGACACTATTTGGTAATTGATTTTTGTGAAAATCATAACAGAATGATTAGTTCGAAAAAAGTTAATTAAATCAAAACTAACATGTCATATGCACCTATAAAATTAGTGAAATTCCAAAAAAGTCACAAATTACATTTATTTGGGTATTTATAACATCAATTATGTCAATATTTCATTAATAAGATAATTATTACATCATCTTTGTGTCATAAATAAATTAAATTATTTAATGTCTATAATTTATAAATAAAATACTAATATTTAGGAAATCTTTTTAGATTTCTAATTAATATTTATAGTAAAATTTATCTTATGTGTAATGCTATATTAAAAATGATTTACTTATTAAACTTTGATTTTTTCTATTTTAACCCTTCTTTAAATAAATTAATATTAAATGTCCCAATCTAATCCAAGGGGGCCTAAATGGTCATATTTTATTAATAAGGTTGTTTTTGGTCGAATTACACTTATCCAATAGAATTAAGACATGTTTTAGGGTAATAATAATATAATTTTTACCCTTAATTATCCTATTTACTATTAACCGTGGTAAATAAAAGTAAAAAGTTATTATTCACCAAAAATTATTTTCATCTCATTGAACCACATTTTAGTCCTTGATATTAATCGTGTGTCTCGGATTTTTGAAATTCAATTCACAGAAGTGGTAAAATTTAATTTAAATTAAAAAATTCAGATTTTTAACTACCACTAAGTGGTTTGATTATTCATCGAGAATTGATGTTTTTCAGAAAAATACCAAAAATTCTGCCTAAGATTATTTGTTATTCCGAATTCAAAATTTAAATCTATTTTTACAAATTCATAACATATAAGTGGAATTAATTAATTTTAAATTTAATTCCCGTTATCAAAACAAATAGAGTGTTTTTAAGAAACAAAAACAATCAAAAGATTGATACTTGTTTATATCCAATTTCAAAGTGAAATTAATTCCAATGAAAAATATTGGATTAAATGGTAAAAATATATTCTAATTATATTTTAAAACAAATTAATAGGATAATCTAACCATATCAATTAGTTTGATGAAAAAAGTTGTTTTTAATTAAAATATAACGTGTTTTTACTATTCATTAAAATATGAAAGTTATCAGAATAATATGAAAATTTTATCCAAAGTAAATTTTTATATCATAATTCCAAAGAATAATTTTATTTTTTCAAATTTAACTTATAGACATTTCAAAAACAATATTTAAGGTGGGTGCATCATCAAAAGGTGGGAAAACTGCAATTTTTTAAAAATACATATTTTACACGAAAAATTTATTTTGTTCTCATACCATATTCTAGAAAATATGTAAGATGAATAATAATGTTATAAAATTCAAAATGTAGTTAATACTATTCATAATGGCTACTCTATAATAATATTATAACAATATTTCATTGTTTAGTGAAACCTAATATTACGTACAACACACGCTATCGAGGAAGGTCGTGATTGCGTGTAATGAAAGCCAAGTTAGGGTTGTGTGTTGTGAAAGACTCCTATGTTGTTTCGTATAACAAAATCCAACCATATATCATTTATACATTGAATATATATATATATACACTCAATGTTTCGTAGAATAACTTCTATCAAAATTTTGTGTAACATGATCCAAGAATAGTGTTGTGTATACTGCAAGCTCATATGGTGTTGCATATAGCGCAATGAAATCTTGTTGTAGCTTACAACACAAGACATCAATGAAATTAAAAGAATATTTTTCATAAAATCTCGGGGTGTTACATTCTACCACCCTTAAAATGAATTTCTCCCTTGAAATTCATGGGGGTTATAAATCATTTACTATTTATAGAAACCCACATCTTAAAAAGGAATACTAAAACTTAATTTTAAAAACTAAAGTATGAAATGTAACGATTACCCAGAGAAACTCATCACTGGGTTTCTATATAGGAGAACATAGGTGAAAATATGGATATGGAAGAAAAATATAACCATCAGGTTCTGATGGAGAGTGGTTGAGAACATGGCTCTGAAAAAGCCATCAATCACAAAGCCATAGATTTGTGATGATCTAAGGTACCGTCTGATTCATCAGATATAAGGGAACTAGGACAACATTTTTCGTTTTCAAGATCATTTCCCTAAAGTTGATGAAATTGGAATTAGAAGAAATAATTTCGTGATTTTGGTACAGTCTCACCGTTGGTCATTCTTTGGACAATTTCCACTTAATCTCTTGACGAAATGATGTTGAATTTGTCATTCGTGAAGTGTTAGCAGATCATGTGAAAGAATGATGGGTCATTCCATCTGTCTCAAACAAAATGTTATAAAAGTTATCAAAAAGACATAAGTCCATCTATTTTGATATTAATCATATATGGTTCCTAAAATGGACTTATACTTCATATATCATACTGCTTAATATAATAAAACTAGTTTCCACTAAACAGGGACATCCTGTAGGCCAGTGGTAGGTGATAAAGGCCAGTCGCACTTCAGTTGTGGGTTCGATTCCCACAGCCTTGTCCAATGCGATGGGTTGTCTCCCATCCTACAGGTTTTCCTTTTTCTAAAACTACATTACTATAACATCTCATGAATAATATCAAAAAAACTTCTATCCTTAAAAAAATACTAACTTATTTCCAACATAATCCATTCCAATCTTTATGCTTATCCATAATAATGCATTCCACTCTTATATTATAGTGAAAATGAATACCAGAGATTTCATATAACAAGCATGTTAATACCATCGTTGATCCCCATATATCATAAGATATGTCTTGTTGTTAACATTTCAAACATTCGAAGGCCTTAATCATGTATTCTCTTGAAAAATTAATACCCATTGAATCATAGTGAAACCATGAGTGTTGTCAAACGTTAACTCTTTCCACATAACAAAACCCCAAAATTCTATATACTCAAACCATGATATAACTATTTCCTTATATTAGTCATGAGCTCATGAATACTATAAAACATTTCATTTTCTCTTTATCCCTTCATTATGCTCATATCAACTTTTTTCCAAAAATATATCAATCACTTTCAATGGTTACCGGTACCCTAAAATTATTGAAAACCACAATAGACCAATACATAAATATTCCAATATTCCACGATACTATATACAACATCATTTTGGAATCCCATTACATAAACACTTAATCATTCCACCACATCGTTGTCATATTCAACATCACCAATAGTGATCGCATGTGACTTCCCTTTTCCCTTTTCCTTAATTGGTCGCTCATGTTGATCATCACTAACCCTTGGATTAGGGAATTTATTAGTATAATTCCCCATTTCCTTGCACTTGAAGCATTGAAGTGTTGGTAGTGCGTTCTCTACAGTCTTTTCTTTATTCACATCATTAGAAACCCTTTTTCCATTACATCAACACTCAGCTGCTCGATGACATTCTTTTCCACACTTAAAAAATTTTCTAGTCCCTTTAAGACAATCTCCACCATGCTTCTTTCCACACATTGAGCATAAGGAAACATTCATATTCTTTTCACCATTATTCTGAGATTTCTCCTTGAACTCCATCTTTCGTTTCTTGTCAAAACCATGAGATGGATTAGTAACACCAACATCCATTTCTTCCTTAATAGCACAATGCACAATTTCTTCATAGTTACTGAAGTCTCTTATAGCTAATTCCCTTCAAGGATTTTGTTTTAAGACACTGAAGAATCGATCAACTTTACTTTCAGGTTGGATGATAAAGCTAGATGCATACCTCGAAAGCCTTGTAAAATTCGCTTTATATACACCAACAGATTCATCATCCTTTTGCTTTAGTTCAAGAAACTCCTTTTCTATCTTTTTTCGAAGAATACGAGGGAAGTACTTATTGAAAAATAAGTTATTGAACTCATCCAATTCCATGGACTCAATTTCATCTCTTGGCCTCGTATTCTTGATAAGATTCCACCATTGATCAGCTTCACCTTCCAAACGATATAATGCTAAGATGACTTTATCATGTTCAGAACATTGAAGAACTGAAAATATCTTTTCAGTGGTATTGATCCATTGTTCAGTAACAAGTGGATCAGAAGACCCACTGAAAGAAGGTGGACATTGACTCATGAAGGAATCAATAGAATATTGTTCTCTTCTCTGCTCATTTGGAAGTCCATAATGATTCATAGCTTGTGTAAGTATAGCAATAAGATTTTTCACTCCATCTCCCATAACATTTGTTTGTTCAAGAGGAAAATCATTGCATTTTCCATTACACTGATCAACACTGTTCTTTCAGGTTCTAGGCATCGTCTAAAACCCAAAAAGAATAGTGTGAGAGGCAAAAACCATGCTAGGGAAAACAACATAATAAATGGGGAGTACCTTCAATATCTAACATCTTTGGTTTAATTCTAAGATCTTTACCGTAATTCTAGGACTATAACCTATACTTATACATAACCTTAGGGACATCCCCATACATACCTCAGAAATATCTCTAGGGATCTCACTAAAGTTCTTGCATCCTAGTTTGCAAAGGTTGACTAAACCTTTCCTCTAATACCAACTGTAGCGGTCTAGAATTACTTCCAGTGGAATATAATTGATACCTATCAGGGCACTCCATGGGTGGCTACAACCCCTGGGCGGGACACACCACCATCCCCAGTGGCAGTCATTTCCTCATGAAGCCCTTGGGCGGAGAGCTATGCTTTGTCCAACGCTCACATGTGAGAGTTCCCAAGGACCAGATACATTCCTACCTCCTTTGCCTCTGATACTAACTGTAGAGACCCAAAGCTTGACATACATGGACATTACATTAATTTTGCGGAATAATTAATACATAACAAAAACAGACACACAAGGACCGTAATAGTTTAGTGTCTTTGGAAACTCAAAATATAATCTTATAATCATGGTGAAAGATCTTCAACATCTCCCATAAAGATCTTACCATTTTTTTTATTACCTAAAACCTTTATTTATATCCTGGGGAAAAGAAAACATAAAATGGGAGAGCTCAAATTCTCAATAAGATAAAGAATAGGGAATATAAAACAATCCTTTGACATTTGAATGTAAAAAAAACATGATCATAAAATCTAAACATCAAAATCTTGAGCAATGACATAAAACATGGAAGTACACAAAGAATATATCATAATGGAACATTAGTCATAATAAAATAGCATGGTAATAAAACTTGTAATTGTGGCATCCATTAAGAACATGTTATGATTTCCATAGTAGCCAAGGCATTGCTGCCAAGACCATCTTAGTGGAAAAAGTCACATTCTGAATCGAGTTCACTCCTCGTTCCAGTCCTCTAACACTGAACTGGATTAACTTACCATTCCAGACATGTCTATATCATGAGATATAAATATTTACCCAATGCATTGGAGGGAGATATAGGTCCCACCCATCTCATAATGAAATCATTCTTACTTGTGCCACAAAATAAACATACATCAGTCATAATAACCCAACCAATAAAATGGGTTTCAAAAACATCATCCCATCATCACATAATCCATATAAAATAAATGGATATCATTTCATAATAAGAAAAGTGAAACCATTTAAATCATAGAGACATTATACTTGAAACATACACATATGAAATAAAGTCATCTTAGAAGAAAAATGGTTTTGATAAAACACTTGAAATGAATTCTTGAGAAAAATATCCTTTCTTCTTCAAAATCAATTTATTTTCACAAAACGTCATGAAATTTTAAAAGAAATAGATTTTTTTGAAAATAGTCATGAAATATTTTTGAGGAAGCTTCATGAAAATTAGTCTTTATAAAACCATAAAAATCTGTTTGTTCCGTATAAGTTAAAAAAACATTCTTCTCGTACTTTTGTCAGAAAAGTCAAAAAAGTACCTCATAGGTTAAACAAAAGAAAGATTACTTCCATACCATGGGATAAATGTAAAAATGGATAGAAAAGAACTTTAAAAATACATGAATACACTTTTATAAGACATGGACACGGATGATAGCAATAACCTTAGTAAATACTTATGAATAAGCAATCTCAGATAAAAATGAGATTTGCACAATTATCCCTTACCTTAGGTCCGATTTCCTTCATACGTATCCAAACCTCCTGTATAATGATATAAATAATGTCATTAACTTATTAAAGAATCATATTCATTGTTATTATATCATATATGTTTCACTTAGGACTTTATATTACCCTTTATTTTGTAAATTCCATCTTAAAGCCGCGTTTTGGGTAAAATCATTTCATTTATCGTATGTGTTTCGACTTGTCATTCTTGATATAATTACTTGTATACTGATTTACATAATTCCAGAATGTAAAACATGATTTATATATAATATATATTCATCATATACATATACATATATATATATATATATATTATAGATCGATAAAAGGAATGAAATACACCGTTCATGGAGACGGTAGGCCGTACGTACGCATGAACGCTATTTTCGTTTCCTTATTGAACTGAATTAAACTAAATAGATGAAAAACATATATATATATATAAACATAAATCCATTAGAATTATTATTTCATATATTTCAGTATTATTATTTCTATAATCTTTATGATCATTCATGTATGGTTAACATGGAGAATGAATATCATCGCGTCCTGGAGACGGTTGTCCGTCCGTACGCACGAGCGATGATATCGTTCCCATAATTATTGAATATAATTGGAGTGGATGGTATAATATATCAGAATAAGTATGATGTTATAATAACCACATATAGTTATTATTTACACCAATATACCCATCAATGTAAGGTGTTGGTGAAAAAATAGATTTCACCACGGCATGGAGACGGTATTCCGTACGTACGCACGCGTGGTGATTTCGTTTTCCGTAGGATGGATAGATGGTGAAATAGGATTGTTTCATAATTATAATAACATATCATTATATGAGTTATACTGTTGTTATTACTTCATAATGAAACAACTAAAGAAGAAGAATTGGAAGAATAAATAATGTTGAAAGAATCGGTAACAGACATTACCTCTTCTTTGAAGTACCTCTTTGAGACCTCCTCTTATGGCACTAAAATTGGTAATTGAAGAAGACCAGAACCTCTAGGATGTTTATATGGAAGATTATAAGATAATTTTTCAGGGGTTGGAAGATCTTGAATGCTCAAATTGGTGTGAGGAAGAGAGGGAGGAGGTGCCCTTTTATAAGGGAGGAGAGGGGAACCTTTGGAAAAACTAAAAATATTATTTTATTATAAAGTCATATTCGGTTTCTAATATCTCCAAATTGATTTATTTCGAAGATAATGTGGGTATGGCTCGACATACTCTCATCCAATATAATTTAGACAAGTTTAAATTTCTATTTTAACCTTATCATTTAGATTTAACCTTAAGTTAAATAATTTTACTTTTACCGTGTCTTCTTGTTTTCTTACACTATAAGGTTAATAAACATACTATAACAAGACAAAAGAACCCCAAGTTGTTTATTATTAATATATATAATCTTATATAAGTCATTGTACCGATCCTTAGATTTTTAGGAATAAAATAACAATTAATAATATAATATTTGTTTTAAAAACTATTTTATGTCAATTTTGACACTATTTGGTAATTGATTTTTTGTGAAAGTCATAACAGAATGATTAGTTCTAAAAAATTTAATTAAATAACAAATAACATGTAATATTATCGTAGAAATTTTTTTAAATTCATTAAAAGTCTAAATTTACATTTATTTTGGTATTTATATCATCAATTATGTCAATATTTCATTAATAAGATAATTACTGCATCATCTTTGTGTCATAAATAAATTAAATTATTTAATGTCTAAAAATTATAAATAAAATACCATTATGTAGGAAAGATTTTTAGATTTCTAATTAATATTTATAGTTGAATTTATCTTATTTATAAACCTTTATTAAAAACTATTTACTTATTAGACTTTGATTTTAACTATTTTAACCCTTCTTTAAATAAATTAATATTAAATGTCCTAATCTAATCCAAGTGGGCCTAAATGGTAATATTTTTTTCTAAGGTTGTTTTTGGTCGAATTAAACTTATCAAATAGAATTAGGACATGTTTTAGGGTAATAATAATATCATTTTTACCCTTAATTATCCTATTTACTTTTAACCGTGGTAAATAAAAGTAAAAAGTTACTATTCTCCAAAAATTATTTTCATATCATTGAACCACATTTTAGTCCTTTATATTAATCGTGCCTCTTGGATTTTTGAAATTAAATTCACAAAAGTGGTAAAATTTAATTTAAATTTAAAAAAAGTCAGTTTTTTAACTACCACTAAGTGGTTTCACTATTCATCGAAAATTGAAGTTTTTTCTGAAAAATACCAAAAATTCAGCCTAATAATTATTTGATATTATGAATTAAGAATTGATATATATTTTTCCAAATTAATAACATATAATTTTCAATAATTAATTCTTAATTTAATTCCTGTTATCAAAACAAATAGGGTGTTTTTAAGAAACAAAAACAATCAAAAGATTGATACTTGTTTATATCCAATTTGAAAGTGAAATTAATTACAATGAACAACATATGATTGAATGGTAAAAATATATTCTAATTAGACTTTAAAATTAATTAAAAAGATAATCTAACCATATAAATTATTTCGATTAAAAAATATGTTTTTAATTAAAATATAGCGTGTTTTTACAATTCATTATAATATAAAAGTTTTCAGAATAATATGAAAAATTTATCAAAGTAAATTTTTATATCTTGATTCCAAAGAAGAATTTTATTTTGTCAAATTTAACTTATAGACATGTCAAAAACAATATTTAAGGTGGGTACGTCATCAAAAGGCGGGAAAACTGCAATTTTTGAAAAATACATATTTTACACGAAAAATTTACTTTGTTCTCATACCATATTCTAGAAAATGTGTAAGATGAATAAAAATGTTATAAAATTCAAAATGTAGTTAATACTATTCATAACGTCTAGTCCATAATAATATTATAACAATATATCATTGTTTAGTGAAACCTTGTATTGCGTACAACACACACTATCGAGGAAGGTCGTGATTGCATGTAATGCAAGCCAATTCAGGGTTGCGTGTTGTGAAAGACTCCTCTGTTGTTTCGTATAACAGAATCCAACCATATTTCATTTATACATTGAATATATATATATACACTCAATGTTTCGTAGAATAACTACTATCAAAATTGTGTGTAACATGATCCAAGAATCGTGTTGTGTATACTGCAAGATCATATGGTGTTGCGTATAGTGCAAGGAAATATTGTTGTAGCTTACAACACAAGACATCAATGAAATTAAAAGAATATTTTTCATAAAATCTCGGGGTGTTACATTCTACCCCCCTTAAAATGAATTTCGCCCTCAAAATTCATCGGGGTTATAAATCGTTTACTATTTATAGAAACCCACACCGTAAAAAGGAATACTAAAACTTAATTTTACAAACTAAAGTATGAAATTTAATGATTACCCAAAGAAACTCATCACTGGGTTTCCATATAAGAGAACATAGGTGAAAATATGGATATGGAAGAAAAATCTAACCATCATGTTCTGATGGAGAGTGGTAGAGAACATGGCTATGAAAAAGCCATCAATCACAAAGCCATAGATTTGTGATGATCTAAAGTACCATCTGATTCATCAGATATAAGGGAACTAGGACAACATTTTTGGATTTCAAGATCATTTCCTTAAAGTTGATGACATTGGAATTAGATGAAACACTTTTGTGATTTTGGTACAGTCTCACCGTTGGTCATTCTTTGGACTATTTCCACTTCATCTCTTAAAGAAATAAAGTTGAATTTGTCATTCGTGAAGTGTTAGAAGATCATGTGATAGAATGATGGGTCATTCCATCTGTCTCAAACAAAAGGTTATAAAAGTTATCAAAAATACATAAGTCCGTCTATAGTGAGATTAATCCTATATGATTCCTAAAATGGACTTATACTTCATATATCATACTACTTAATATAATAAAACTAGTTTCTACTAAACAGGGACTTCCTGTAGGCCAGTGGTAGGCGATAAAGGCCTGTCGCACTTCGGTTGTGGGTTAGATTCCCATAGCCTTGTCCAACAGGATGGGAAGTCACCAATCCTGCAGGTTGTCCTTTTTCTAAAACTAAATTACTATAACATTCCATCAATAATATCAAAAAAAATTCTATCCTTAAAAAATACTAACTTATGTCCAACATAATCCATTCCAATATTTAGGCTTATCCATAATACTGCAGTCCACTCTCATATTATAGTGAAAACGATTACCATAGATTTCATATAACAAGCATGTTAATAACATCGTTGATCCCCATATATCATAAGATACGTCTTGTTGGTCACATTCCAAACATTCGAAGGCCTTAATCATGTATTCTCTTGAAAAATGAATACCCATTGAATCTTAGTGAAAACATGAGTGCTGTCAAAAGTTAACTCATTCCACATACCAAAACCCCAAATTTCTATATACTCAAACCATTATATAACTATTTCCTTATATCAGTCATGAGCTCATGAATACTATCAAACATTTAATTTTCTCTTTATCCCTTCATTATGCGCATATCATCTTTTTTTTTAAAAATATCTCAATCACTTTCCATGGTTACCGGTACCATAAAATTATTGAAAGCCACAATAGACCAATACATAAATATTCCAATATTCCACGATACTATATACAACATTATCTGGGAATCCCATTACATAAACACTTAATCATTCCACTACATCATTGTCATATTCAACATCTCCAATAGTGATCGCATGTGACTTCCCTTTGGCCTTTTCCTTAATTGGTCGCTCATGTAGATCATCACTAACCCCTGTATTAGGGAATTTATTAGCATAATTCCCCATTTCCCTGCACTTGAAGCATTGAAGTGTTGGTGGTGCATTCTCTGCAGTCTTTTCTTTATTCACATCATTAGAATCCATTTTTCCATTACTTTAACACTCAGCTGCTCGATGACCTTATTTTCCAAACATAAAACATTTTCTAGTGCCTTTAAGACAATCTCCACCATTCTTCTTTCCACACTTTGAGCATAAGGAAACATTCATCTTCTTTTCACCATTATTCTGAGGTTTCTCCTTAAACTCTATATTTCATTTCTTTTCAAAACCATGAGATGGATAAGTAACACCAACTTCCATTTCTACCTTGATATCACAACACACAGTTTCTTCATAGCTACTGAAGTCTCTTATACCTAATGCCTTTCGAAGATTTGGATTTAAGCCACTGAATAATCGATCAACTTTACCTTCAGGTTAGATGATAAAGCCAGATGCATACCTTGAAAGCCCTGTAAAATTCACTTAATATACACCAACAGATTCATCATCCTTATGCTTTAGTTCAAGAAACTCCTTTTCCATCTTTTTTTGAAGAATATTAGGTAAGTACTTCTTGAAAAATAAGTTCTTTAACTCGTCCCATTCCATGGAATCAATTTCATATCTTGCCCTTGTATTCGTGATAAGATTCCACCATTGATCAGCTTCACCTTCCAAATGATATACTACTAAGATGACTTTATCATGTTCAGAACATTGAAGAACTGAAAGTATCTTTGCAGTGGTACTGATCCATTTTTATGCAACAAGTGGATTAGAAGACCCACTGGTTGAAGGTGGACGTTTCCTCATGAAGGACTCAATAGAATATTGTTCCCTTCTCTGCTCATTTGGAAGTCCAAAATGATTCATAGCATGTGTAAGTATAGAAATAAGATTTTGCACTCAATCTCCCATAACATTTGTTTGTTCAGGAGGAAAATCATTGCATTTTCCATTGCATTGATCAACACAGTTCCATCGGGTTCCAGCCACCGTCTAAAACCCAAAAAGAATAGTGTGAGAGGAAAAAATCATGCTAGGGAAAACCACATAATAAAGGGAGATTACCTTCAATATCTAACATTTTAGGTTTAATTCTAAGATATTTACCGTAATTCTAGGACTATAACATATACTTATACTTTACCGTAGGTATAACCCTAGACATACCTTAGAAATTTCTCTAGGGATCTGACTAAAGTTCTCGCATCCTAGTTTCCAAAATTTGACTAAACCTTTTCTCTGATACCAACTATAGCTGTCTGGAATTACTTCCAGTGGACTATAATTGATACCTATTAGGGCACTCCATGGGCGGCTACACCCCCTGGGTGGGACACACCACCATCCCCAGTGGCATCCATTTCCTCATGAAGCCATTGGGCAGAGAGCCATGCTTCATCCAACGCTCACATTTGAGAGTTCCCAAGGATCAGATACATTCCTACCTCCTTTGCCTCTGATACCAACTGTAGAGACCCAAATCTTGAGGTACATGGAAATTACATTACTTTTGTGGAATAATTAATACATAACAAAAACAGACACATAAGGACCGTAATAGTTTTGTGTCTTTGGAAACTCGGAATATAATCTTCTAATCGTGGTGAAATATTTAAACATCTCCCATAAAGATATTCCCCTTTTTTTCTTACCTAAAACCATTATTTATATCCTGGGGAAAATAAAACATAAAAGGGGTGAGCTCAAATGCTCAGTAAGGGTAAGCATAGAGAACATAAAACAATCCTTAGACATTTTAATGTAAAAAAACATGAGCATAAAATCTAAACATCAAAATCTTGAGCAATGACATAAAACATGGAAGTACAAAAAGCATATATCATAATGGAACATTAGTGATGATAAACTAGAATGGTAATAAAACATGTAATTGTGGAATCCATTAATCACATGTTATGATTTCAATAGTAGCCAAGGCATTGCTGCCAAGACCATCTTAGTGGACAATGTCCCATTCTGAATCGAGTTCACTCCTCGTTCCAGACCTATAACACTGAACCGAATTAACTTACCATTCTAGCCATGTCTATCTCATGAGATATAAATATTTAACCAATTCATTGGAGGGAGATATAGGTTCCACCCATCTCATAATGAAATCATTCTTACTTGTGCCACAAAATAAACATACATCATTCATAATAACCCAAGGAATAAAATGGGTTTCAAAAATATCATCCCATCATCACATAATCCATATAAAATAAGTGGATATCATTTCATAATAAGAAAATTAAAACCATGTAAATAATAGAGACATTATACTTGAAACATACACATATTAAATAAATTCATCTTAGTTGAAAAAATGGTTTTGATAAAACACTTGAAATGAATTCTTGAGGAAAATATCCTTTCTTTTTCAAAATCAATTTCTTTTCACAAAACGTCATGAAATTTTAAAAGAAAGATATTTTGTTGAAAATATTCATGAAATCTTTTTGAGGAAGCTTCATGAAAATAAGGCTTTATAAAACCATAAAAACCTGTTCATGTTGTATAAGTTTAAAAAACATTCTTCTCGTACTTTTGTTGGAAAAGTCAAAAAAGTACCTTGTAGGGTAAACAAAAGAAAGATTACTTCCATACCATGGGGTAAAAGTAAAAATGGGTAGAAAAGGAATTTAAACATACATTAATACAGTTTTATAAAACATGGACATGTATGATATCAATAACCACAGTAAATACTTACAAATAAGCAATCTCGGATAAAAATGAGATTTGCACAATTATCCCTTACCATAGGTCCGATATGCTTCGTATGTATCCCAACCTCCTGTATAATGAATTAAACAATGTAATTGAATTATTACAGAATCATATTCATTGTTATGATATCATATTTGTTTCATTTATGACTTTATATTACCCGTGCTTTTGTAAATTCCATGTTAAAGCAGCGTTTTGGGTAAAATCATTTCATTTATCGTATGTGTTTCGACTTGTCGTTATTTATATTATTACTTATATCCTGATTTACATAATTACAGAATGTAAAACATGATTTATATATAATATATATTCATCATATACATATATATATATATTATAGATCGATAAAAGGAATGAAATACAACGTTCATGGAGACGGTAGGCCGTACGTACGCATGAACACTGTTTTCGTTTAGTTATTGAATTGAATGAAACTAAATAGATGACATACATATATGTATATATAAATAAATAAAGTAGCATTATTATTTCTTATATTTCATTATTATTCCTTATATAAACTTTATGATCATTCATGTATGGTTAACATGTAGAATGAATCTCATCGCGTCGTGGAGACGGTAGTCCGTACATACGCACGAGTGATGATATCATTCCCATAATTATTCAATAGAATTGGAGTGGATGGTATAATATATAATAATCAGTATGATGTTATAATAACCATATGTATTTATTCTTTACGCCATTATACCCATCCATGTAAGGTGTTGGTGGAAAAACAGATTTCACCACGACGTGGAGACGGTATTCCGTATGTACGCACGTGTGGTGATTTTGTTTTTCGTAGGATGGATAGATTTTGAAATAGGGTTGTTTAAAACCTATAATATCATATCATGATATGAGTTATACTGATGTTATTACTTAATAATGAAACAACTAAAGAAGAAGAAGTGGAAGAAGAAATAAAGTAGAATGAATCAGTAACGGACATTACATCTTCTTTGAAGTGCCTCTTTGAGACCTCCCCTTAGGGAACTAAAATTGGTCTTTGAAGAAGACCATAACCTCTAGGATGTTTCTATGGAAGTGGAGAAGATAATTTTTCAGGGGTAGGCCGATCTTGAAGGCTCAATGTGGTGTGAGAAAGAGAGGGAGGAGGTGCCCTTTTATAAGGGAGTAGAGGGGCACGTTTGAAAAAACGAAATATATTATTTTATTATAAAGTAATATTCGGTTTTTAATAGATAAAAATTGATTTATTTTGAATCTAATGTGGGGATGGGTCTAAATACTCTCATACAATAGAATTTATAAAAGTTTAGGTTTCTATTTTAACCTTATCATTTAGATTTAACCTTAAGTTAAAAAATTTTACTTTTACCGTGTCTTCTTGTTTTCTTACACTATAAGGTTAATAAATTTACTATAACACAAAAAACGTATGACAAGTTTTTTATTATTAATATTTATAACCTTATCTAAGTCATTTGGACTAACCTTAGATTTTTAAGAATAAAATAAAAATTAATAATATAATATTTATTTTAAAAACTATTTTATGTCAATTTTGACACTATTTGGTAATTGATTTTTGTAAAAATAATAAAGAATTATTAGTTAGAAAAAATTTAATTAAGTCACAACTAAAATATCATATTAACCTATAAAATTATTTAAATTAATAAAAAGTCTAAAATTACATTTATTTGGGTATTTATAACATCAATTATGTTAATATTTCATTAATAAGATAATTACTGCATTATATTTGTATCATAAATAAATTACATTATTTAATATCTAAAAATTATAAATAAAATACAATTATTTAGGAAATCTTTTTAGCTTTCTAATTAATATTTATAGTATAATTTAACTTATTTATAACCCTATATTAAAAATGATTTACTTATTAAACATTGATTTTAACTATTTTAACCCTTCTTTAAATAAATTAATATTAAATGTCCTAATCTAATCCAAGTGGGCCTAAATGGTCATATTTTATTCCTAAGGTTTTTTTGGTCTAATTACACTTATCCAATATAATTAGGACATGTTTTAGGGTAATAATAATATCTTTTTTACCCTTAATTATCCTTTTTACTTTTAACCGTGGTAAATAAAAGTAAAAAGTTACTATTCCCCAAAAATTATTTTCATCTCATTAAACCAAATTTTAGTCCCTTATATTAACCATGTCTCTTGTATTTTTGAAATTAAATTCACAGAAGTGGTAAAATTTAATTTAAATTAAAAAAAGTCAGTTTTTTAACTACCACTAAGTGGTTTCACTATTCATCGAAATTTGAGGTTTTTCAGAAAAATACCAAACATTTAGCCTAAGAATTATTTGATATTCTGAATTCAAAATTAATGTATATTTATCCAAATTCATAACATATAAGTGGAATTAATTAATTTTAAATTTAATTCCTGTTATCAAAACAAATAGCGTGTTTTTAAGAAACAAAAAGAATTAAAAGATTGATACTTGTTTATATCCAATTTCAATGTGAAATTAATTCCAATGAACAAAATTGGATTAAATGGTAAATATATATTCTAATTACACTTTAAAATTAGTTAAAAAGATAATCTAACCATATAAATTATTGCGATGAAAAAAGTTGTTTTTAATTAAAATATATGTGTTTTTACTATTCATTAAAATATGAAAGTTATCAGAATAATATGAAAAATTTATCCAAAGTAAATTTTTATATCTTCATTTGAAAGAAGAATTGTATTTTGTAAAATTTAACTTATATACATGTCAAAAACAATATTTAAGGTGGGTGCATCATCAAAAGGCGGGAAAACTACAATTTTTTAAAAATACATATTTTACACGAAAAATTTATTTTGTTCTCATACCATATTCTAGAGAATGTGTAAGATGAATAATAATGTTATAAAATTAAAAATGACATTAATACTATTCATAACGTCTATTCCATAATAATATTATAACAATATATCATTGTTTAGTGAAACATGGTATTACGTACAACACACGCTATCGAGGAAGGTCGCGATTGCGTGTAATGCAAGCCAAGTCAGGGTTGCGTGTTGTGCAAGACTACTATATTGTTTCATATAACATAATCCAACCATATTTCATTTATACATTGAATATATATATATATACACTCAATGTTTCGTAGATTAACTACTATCAAAATTGTGTGTAACATGATCCACAAATAGTGTTGTGTATACTACAAGCTCATACGGTGTTGCGTATAGCGCAAGGTAATCTTGTTGTAGCTTACAACACAAGACATCAATGAAATTAAAAGAATATTTTTCATAAAATCTAAGGGTGTTACAATAACAGTTATCAAGATACTACACAGATGGAACAATATGAGGATATTTATGGTAAGACATACAGATCACCACTATGTTTGATAGAGAAAAGTGACATAGAATTGTTGGGACCGGGTCTCATGCAAGAGATTTAAGAGTAATTAAAAATGATTAGGAAACACATAGTTACATCTAAAAGTGGGTATAAGTCATATAACGATAGACAGAGATGACCCCAAGAGTTTAAATAGTATGATCTTGTATTCCTTGGGGTGTCGCCTAGGCCGGGTCACCATAGGACACTGAGACTGGGATAATTGGCACCCAGATTTGTTGGACCTTTTGATGTTGTGGTGAAAATTGATCCAGTGGTATAGTGATTATCTCTTCCACATAAATACAATGATATTCATTAATTTTTCCATGTATCACAACTAATATGGTATCACCCTAACCCTTTTAATGTGATTGATGTGGATGATGTTGATCTGAAGGTAGATGCGTCCGTTGATAGGCATCTAATATATTGGTTGGATCGCAATGACAAAGTGTTATGGGGAAATACCATTCCTATAGTTTGTATATTATGAAAAATTGGGCATGTAGAGGAGGAATTTTGGGAATGTGTAGTAGACATGAGTGATTAATGGCCCAATCATTTTGGATCATAAACACTGAGAAGCATTGGAGTGTAGCTAGAGGAAAATTTTTATAAGTTGGGGAAATTATAATATCCCGAGCCTTTATAGAGTGTAAATATATTTTAAATCATGTAATTTTTGTTTTATTTTACCTTAGGGTGTTTTTGAGTGAGAATTAAGAAAAGTGAAAGAAAAAGGGGATGTGCACGGTTGGCACAAAGTTAGAGAAAACCGTTCACCAATCCCAAGAAATTATGCATCACTATACAATGATAGTTTTCATGACTGGCACACGGTTTGTCAAACTATTCACCTTAGAAAGAAAAATGGTGCACCCTAAAAATAATTGGTGCATAGTTGGTTTTCTGTTAGACAAAACCGTGTGCCCGTGCCCAAGAAACCATGAATTGTAATTTTAATTTCCCTAAAATAAGTTATAAAATTACCTAAACACTCGAAACATCCCCTATTAGACCCAAACTCATACCAACATGATTTGGAGGATTTAAGTGGTTTTAGGAGGATTACAAGGACATATGATCTCTTTTATTTGTGATTTTAACCATAAATCTAAGATCCACTCCTTTTCCGATAAGTGGATATCTTATTAATGATTTACCGATCATCATCCTTATTTCTCTCATTCTTTTGGTGGAATTTGTTCATTATTTTATTAGATCTATATAAATTCTAAGATATATAGATATATTATTCTATATCAAGATATATTTTGGAATGATCTTGATTTCCTTAATTTTGATTTAGGGTTTTAATATGGATCCAACTCTAAATCAATGTGCTGTCCAATATTTGAGTTTTTTATTGGGACATCTTCATCAATGAATCAAGGCATGAGGTCTATTATCAAATCCCGTACTAATTATATTGATTGTGTATATAAATTTTTTATAATTTGTAGAGTGGTTTGAAAATTTAAATTCCTATGTTTAATTAATTAATACGATCAATTAATTAATTTTGAAATTGTGAGATTTAGGGATGGTTGAATTAGATAATTAATTGGGAAATTAATAATGAAAATTGAGATTATTTAATAGTATAAATTAATTGTTGAATTAATTTATGACAAACTTTTGTATTGATTATGACATACTGATATTTTTTATTGATATAATGTAATTTTTGAATTAATTTATGAGAATTAATAAATTAAAAACTGGGGATAGTTAATTGTTAAATGAATTATTGGATGTCAAATTATGGAATGATTAATTAATTGTTGAATTATTTAATGGAATTGGATTAATTAATTTGTGAATTAATTAATGGAATATCATGATGGTTAATGGTGATAAAAGGATTAATGTTTATTAATAATGATTTATGTGATATATATGAAACATATCATTATATGGAAAATGTGTGTGGGACATGGTATGCGACATCCAAAGCCTGTAGTGATAAATTGTTTTCTAAATATATGTGAGGTAAATGGTCTACTACATCCATATCCTGTTGTGATATATATATATATATATATATATATATATATATATATTTGTGTGTGTGTGTGTGAGGTACATGGTTTGGTAGTTCGAAATCCCATTTTGATATATATATATATGTATATGTATATATATGTGGGATATGGTCTGCTTCATATAAATCCAACAAGGTCTTAAAAATGATGATCTAGAACCAAATTGATGGCATTGGAATATGTTTCCAATTATCCATTTTAGTAAATTAAATATAATGGATAATTAAACCCTATTTATTTAATGAATTTTGAATTGATAACATGAAATGGTCAGGACTCTAGCATAGGCTGAAGCATGTATTGAGGTTTAGGTATCCTCAGGAACCTGTGGGTTTTTCGTAGTTAAAAAAATATTAATTGATAATGTGATAACTATTTACTTATTCATTTTATTTATTTATTTATACAAAATCATACACCTATTATTGGATGGATTTTTTACACACCGTTGGTTGTAGCCTACTGAGATGTACGCACACATTAATTAATATGCCTTATCAGTACATGAATAGATTTAATGGATGTAGGAAAGGGTAGGGGAAAAGGGTCGATATTATAAGGATGAGTTGGGACAAATCTTGTTTTAGGGAACAAAACATGGTTCTAAACCTGCTTGGGAGTTTCTAGTGTCCTTATTTTCACTTTGAATTTTAGACACATGACACATAATTCAACATGATATGTTTTATATTTGAGTTGGATATTGTATTTCATTTTTTATCATGAAATTTACATTATTTATGATTATATATTCTTCCACTATTGTTTCTTTATTTCCACTATTCCACTTTGATAAAAGAGGGAATAATATTCCCAAGACTATCTTTCCAGACCCTCACTTCTAGTCGAAAAAATATTACATATAGGGAGGCATGCCTAAGGTCATATGCTGAACCGACATGGGGAACGAGAATGTGGTACCCGGTTCGGGACATTACATTGAACCATTCCTATTCACCTAGGGAGGTTACACCATTTAAATAATCAACACACATAATAAACACAAGACAAGGCCCACAACATGTCCCCTAACTCACAAACTCATCATCCAGGCACACATTTCTCTAGATCAAGTCCCATTCACAATCATTCACCTTGGTCGATAAAACCTATCCCAAACCTATAGGGTTCTTTCAATTATATCAAGTTTTAGTTGAAATTTTTTATACCATATGTAATCATCATTAGTCAAAACAAATAATAGAAATTTCTATGAATCATCAAACAACAATCCACACAGGCTATTACAAACAAAGAGCCATCCACATTAGATCAATGGGCAAAATAAAACCCAAAACAAACCCCTTAATATTACCCCTAAAATCCAATACAATTCCCCCTTTTCAATCCATTTAAAAGGGTATCACATATCACTTTTTTACACATGTCCCTAGGACCATGTCCCATTTCCACCTTTTTATAAATCCAACAATCTATTTTGAAATACCATGATAATTCTAATTCTATGAATCAAAAATTTCATTTAAAATTTCCATTTTTAAAAAATATTCTTTTAAAATTTAATTTTGAAAAGAAAACCTCCCCCTCAAGAAAACTAATGCACACCACTATGAAAATACAAAAATAGGGCCACCAGAACCCATTTGACTAAGGTTCCACCATCCAACCATTTAGTATGATATAAGTTCATTTTGAATATTATGCTAATGTAGGATCATCACAAACATTTGTTAACACAAACAACACATTAAAAATTAAAAAATGTATACTAATAAGGAACCAAAAATTAAAATTACTAAAATACCAAGAGTCTAAATTAAAGTGAAAGCCCATATATTATTCGATATATTTCCCATCTTGTTATGACCAAAAAACAACTACCTGGGCCTGCCCAAGAATTTTCTCCCTACTTGAGAACCTAACTCACATATAAAATTTCGTTAAATTAATTAATTTATTAATTTA
This sequence comes from Viscum album, assembly GCA_963277665.1. Lineage (NCBI taxonomy): Eukaryota > Viridiplantae > Streptophyta > Magnoliopsida > Santalales > Viscaceae > Viscum > Viscum album. The sequence goes on from OY728138.1 coordinate 290,909,032, forward strand.
TACTAAAAACATAATTTTAATAATAGGTTATTGACTCACTAGGTAGTCTAATGATGTTATAATAATGATAAATATGGTGAATTTAACTCCTAATGCACCCCTGATCATAGGAAACATAAATTTCATAAATTTAAAACCCAAATTAATAGTGAAAATTTTTAAAGATATAAAAAATATGCAAATAAATATATGTAGTTCCATATCTCATGGAAAATGGTGAAAAGAAACTTATCTTTGGTGTCTATATATACCATCTAGGAGTTTTACACAAAATCCCCTTATGAAACCAAAATTTATACATGATACAAAAAAATCATCCCTCTAAAACCATTAAAGGATGAATGAAAATTAGCGAGAGATAGTGGGGATGAATAATAGGGGGAGTGGGGAAGATCTTACCTCGAATTCACATATTGAAACACCATAGAATCATACAATGATATATGGAATTGATGGAGAAAAAAAGGGATGGATTGGTTGCCCAAAATGGAATCCTCCCATCAACTAAAACTCTAAAACTAAATCTTCCCCCAACCAGGAAAAGGAAAAAATAACTTCCCTAATATAACCCCTTATCCATTCCCACCAACTAGCTAGTAGGGCTCACTGACTAGATGCTGGCTCCACTAGAAGGTCGATGCAAGACCACTAGCTGTCCATTTTTCCTAGTTGAGGTTAGGATCCAGTACCAAGAATTATGTCTTTAATCTCAAATCTCAAAATGGGTAATCTATCCAATAAAAATTAAAAATTCCTCTATAATGTCTAACACATAATGATGCAGGTCATTACACCATCCTTTTTGATGTTTTAATAGGCTGACCAGGATTAACTAATAATTAGTTTGGATCCTCCTTAACTTTTATAATATTTTAGGATCTCTCCATTAAAATGAATAAATAGAATATTTATTTGGGGGACTTTATATGGATAACATAGGGGGTTTGATAAAACTCAGTTACCAAGGATTTGGAGACTTTATATATGCTTTAGGTACTATCCTTAATACTTTTATTTTTTTAATCATCTGTTTATGTAGAATAAATAAATGAAAATTAGTTATAATACTTTAATTCCTAGACCAAGAAATTATCACTTAAAGCCAGTTTTTTCTCATTTATTTTTAGTCATATAAAACATTCATATTAATTGATTTTTATCTAATAATACCCCAATAATTACAATTAATATTTAATGTTATTATTATTCATAGAGTTTTTTTTGAGAATTATGCTAGATTATTTATCCTACATCACTATCATACATGACTAACAAAATGTACATTATGATTGTGTTGTGCAGTGGTTCTATAATAAATTTAAATCATATATAAAAATATTCACAATTTAATAGATTATACCATTTTATATAGATAAATGAAATCCATGGCTAAGATGAAATCAAATTCAAATAGAGGTAGAATGAAAATATTAGTAGGAAAAACATTCCCATAAACTTCAACCAAAGAGGAATCATAGACTTGAGATGGAATCATTGTACCATTATGGGGTTTCACTACTAACTCATAAATTAATCATTTGGGTGGAATTGTAACACCCATAGAAAATTATTTAGATATGAAAGCGTGGGTATATCCACAACAAAATATGACATTATTAATTCTATAGTAGATGACAAGTGTAAGCCTCACCATGTCATTATCACATCCATCATAAAAAATAGTGATCATATGATATTTTCCCTTATCCATTGCATTAATAAGTTTCTATCATCTATCATTATCACCAACCCTTAGGTTTGGTTATTGGTTAGAATAACAAACATTATCCGTACAATTATAGAGTTGAAGTGTGGGAGGTGAATTCTATGCCACTTTCTCTCCATTCACAAGGTTGGATAACTTTTTCCCATCAATTTGGTTATCAAATACTCAATGAACTACATTTATGAACATAAAAAATTCATTAGACCCCTTAATAAAATTCCCTCCATGCCTCTTCCCACCCATTGAACATAAAGGAAACCTCCCCATTTTCTCTTTATGATTTTTAGATTTCCCAATAAACTTCATATTGCCCTTATTGTCAAAACCATGAGATTGGTTTATGTCTCTAGCCATTATTTCAACCTTGATTTCATAGCGTATAATCTATTCATGGATAATAAACACTCTTATGGAAATTTACCTTATAATACCTTAATTTAATCCACTTAAGAACTTATCAATTTTACTTTTAGGTTTGGATGATAATTTATAATGTGTACCTCACAAGTCTCATGAAATTATCCTTGTAAGTACCGATAGATTCATCATCCCTTCAATTATATTAGTACCTATATAATGATGAAGCTGATCATATTTAGTTATTGTCTTTTGTTGTTAATAAAGTTTTAGAAATAATAAAGGAATTTTGAGATGAATAGAAAATTACCTCACTTTGTATTTGAATCGGGATGACCATCATATTTAAGGAATCTCATGAACATTACTCTAAAAGGTTAATCATATTGAGGAAGTATATTATTAGAAGTAAATCGTCATCAGTTTAAGTTGGAATCCAATTTTAATAGATTGATCATATTAGAGGAAAATCATAGTCTTAATGACTATGATTTAAATGTGAGGATTATTTGTTTATCTTGGAGTTATTATAAATCATGAGTATTTGGAAAATTTCTGATGTAATAGTGATGAAAGAAAAGGTGAGTGAAAGAGTTGAAGTCAATTGCATTCAAATTGATCAGATCTGGATGGAAAGATGAAATATTCCAGATATTTCATTAAATATAATCATAAACATGCAGATCATATAGATGACTATCATATTCAGGTCATTTCAATTATGGACAACTATATTTAAGTTGAGCTGGAAAAAAAGATAGTTGCTGAAGTTTTGAGAAATTACACCAAATTCAAATAAAATTTAGTGAATGATAAAGTTAATATAAAATTTATTGAAAGACAAGAAAAAGGTCATAATACAAGAACAACATTGTGAATGAATTTGAAGTTATTGAATACTGATCAATCATATTTGGTATATCATTGCATTCATCACAGACATAATTGTTTGTGAAAAAATTCATTTGTGTCATATTTAGAATAGGTGGATGGTTATTAATAAGAATTTATTGATACCGTTCCAATATACTCATAATGTGATCATAATCATCATATAAATAATTGATTGGAACTAATGAATGCAAGGAAAAACAAGAGTACGTGGTTGCCTATACGAAGAAGAAATTCAAATATTAATCAACAATGTATTCAACCATTTAAAGTGAGATTAATTTCTCTATTTAGTATTTAAGAGGCTCAAGAGAAATTTTGAAGGAAATAGTTGGATGTGTTGTCAAGGGGGAGATTGAATTTCATAGAATATGTTTTTATTCTTCAATTGGTATAGAGAATCATAATGACGAATTAGAATGGATTTTGAGAAAAAGCTGAAATCTGTCTATTTATTCACACATTTTTGTTTAACTAGTTTGGAGCATTGTAATGATAAAATTGGACTATGATAATCATTGTGGTAATTAGAATTAGACTAGTAATTGAAAATAAATTCCGAAGGAGAACTATATTTGTGAAGATGATTTGAGAAGAATCGTAAATCATTGACGAAGTCAAGATAAACCTAAAATTCAAGGAATCATTTAAATTCAAGGAATTTGGTGAAGTAGGAAACAATTCTATATTCCTACCGAAACCAATCTTGTGTCACATATAAAAGGAAAAATTACTGTGTACTTTTTCTGAATAATGTACTATTTAGAGAGGAAGATAGAGAAGCTCTTCCTTTCTAGGGAGGGAAAAAGATTTCCATGTTGAGATTTTTTGAAAAAGTCTTGATGGATTAAAGTGGAAAGAGAATAAGAATGATTAAAATGTTATCAGATGATCATCATATTCAAGGATCTTTGTATTTAAAATGTTATCATATTCTACTTGTCATCATATTTTCTGGTCATCATATCAAGGTGGATAATCATATCTCAATTTTTATATTGGGATTTACGAACTGAAGAAGAATGAATTATGAATTTACTAAATAATATTCAGAACAAGTCACATTTATCATATTAGGAAATCAGATCTGAAGAATTGGGCCGGGAGAATTGTATTAGGAGAATTGTACTGGGAAATTAGATTAAATTCAAATCAATGTCTTTGAAGTTTGTACCATCTTCTGGGTAAGAAATTAAAGAATTTTCTTCTAAAGAAACACTTTTTGGAATTTGAAAATAAGACACATGTAACATGTTTTGTTTCACAAACATTGTATTACCCCATTAGTGCTAGATTGTTCACACATACTATCGGATTGTTTTCATTGTGCTACACAAGTGAAAGTGAATATCCTACTCATTTTGTTCTACATAAATGGATTTTTTTTCTAATATATATTTTGGTATTAGATTAATTCAAAACATACCAAGGATGTATATGTTCTTATAAATACTATACCTTTTAAATAATATTGTTCCTATGGATGTGTTTTTGAATTGTTTTTAGTAGGGAATAAAATCATTAATTGGAGGATAAGGTTGTTTCATTTTTATGTAAACCTAAAAGAAAAATCATCTCTAATTCACCGCTACCCCTCTTAGTGATACAATTATCATGATTTGGAACTTTCAACAAGTATCAGAGCATAAGTTCCCTTCTCTTATTCTATTCTGATAGAGAATTTGAATTGGGGGAACAAATAAGGTATTCCAGTTTTTGATGGAAAGAATTATCATATCTATAAATATTGAATGTTTTTAGCTTATTTCTATTGGATATGATGTTTTTGAAGCTGCAATAATTGGGTTTTCTCCCACTGATTTAAATCCCATATTATATCTATTTATAAGAAGAATATTGTGAATTATATAAGGGATGAGAATAATTTATTATCATTAATTTTTGAAAGATACATCATAAGGGTGAAAGATGTTTCTAAAGCGAAAGGTATAGGGGAAACATCAGAAAACATATACAAAGGCAATAAAAATGTGAAGAAGGAAAAATTGAAAATCTAGAGAATGAATTTTGAATATTTGATGTTGGGATAATATGAAATTTTTAAGATATTCTTTACTAGTGTGAATGATATTGTCAACAGTATTTGATGTCTAGGAGAAATGTTAAGTGATTCTTCAGTTTTTGAAAATATTTTACCAATCCTTCCAAAAACGTTTGATGCAAAAGTTTCTTCACTAGAAGATAGAGATCCCCAAAAAATTATCTCTATATGATTTTCATGTCACTCTCATTACTTATAAAATGATAAGGGAGAAATAAATGAGAATAAATATAGGAGTTTATCGAGAAATGTATTTCAAGGATGATAAGATAGAAAATTTAAATAATATTCTCATTGAAGATGAAGCTGGTGAATCTGATTATAAAAATGAGTTATGTAAAATTTTTGATGGTGTTTTATCTTTGTTTTCAAAAAAAATGAAAAGAGGTATATGTAAATATAAAGTGATTCTTCCCACTAATTGATTTGAATGTAGATATTTTGGTAATTTGGAATATAATTTTACTCCATGAATAAAATAAGATGATAGCGTTCAAGAAGAAATAAGGTTATAAATACCGTCGACGAAATAAGGAGAGTAAATGAAAATGTTATTCTATAGGGAAAGATATAAAATTCATTAAATCCAAAAGAAAGAGATTCTTACCTAAAGATGATAAAAAAGAAGACAATTATTCTAAACCCGAATAATATATTGAGTATGGTATTGAGAATACTTTTATTGCAAGAGGGAATGATGAATAACTTATAAGTAGTAGATCAAACTAATAAGAAACTCAACTTGAATTTCATTTGAAAGAAGTGTTGAAATAATATTTGGGAAAGATAATAAGGCTTGAAAAGAAAAACCAAAATTTGGAATATCAATGTTCCTCAAAAGGAAATCAAGAATGTTCTGCTGATGAAAAGGTGGATCTAGAGAAATAAAATGATGATACGAAGAATTAACATGAATAATAAAATAATCTTAAAAAGCATTTAGATGTAAAGATGAAGGAACAAGAATAAGAGTTAGAACTTATCCAATAAATAACTTCTAAACTGAATAGGTAAATATATGTTTTAAAAACTCTATCATAGAAGTTGGATGGAGTTATTGAATAAAGAAACTTGTGAAGGATTAAGAAAAGTTACCTTCAAAGGTTGATAAGAAGGATGAAATTGTTTTTGAAAATTAGAAAACTGGGAAAGTTATGTATGTGGTGAAAACCAATATAGATGAGAATTCTGAAGTTAAAAAATATCCTTACTTCAAATATGATTCTACATAGTCTGGGTCTGAAAATATATCCAATACTTATGATTCTGATAGGGCTAAAAAGAAAAATAAGATTCCAGTTGATAATAGAAAGGATGGTGGCTTAGAAAAGAATGAGAATAAGGATGCTGAGAAAGGTATTCACAAATCCAGTCCCTATGGATGTTCTTGAAAAAAATACTCTTTCTATAGATACATATGGAATTGTAGAGGATTTAGACATTTGAAAACATGTTCTAGTTCAACCAACAATATTACTATTATTTCATAGGTTATAGAAGTAACTGTTCGAGGGGGATTCAATTCCCTCAAAATAAGAATTTTGAGAAGATTATTTTAATGAAAGATAAAAAGGATGGGGTATGAATTGGAAATATATTACAACCATTTGAAACTATTTTTAAATGATTCAAACAACCTGGAAACCATGAAAAATGGTGTATTATATTTTTATTGAAACAAAAAAAGTATCTTAACAATTCTCAGAGGTCTAAAGTGAAGAAAAAAATGAAAAAGAAAAAACTCTTGTTGTTGAAATAGATATGAAAGATACAAAAGGATAACAAACAATGATTGTTGAAAGAAAAGATTCTTTGAAAATGATAGAATATTGGATGTTGTTGAAGAATGTGAAATATCTTAAATAAGTAACAATGGATTTTGGCAGTGATAAATCTCTATGAATCAATGGATTTGGACAACCATCATTGGAAAAGAAAAGTTGAAATCCAAGATAGAAATGTATATTGATGTGTTAAAACACAATTTTATTAGTGTTTCATCATTTTGTGATGTGGGTAAAAAAGTTATCTTTAGGAAAGATAGATTATTTGGAAATTTTGAAAAATAGGTAATGATAATTTTTAATGAAAAATATACAAAATAGAATTTGTTTCGAGTTGGTGAAATAAAAAAATCTTGTTACTTGAGTTTGTGAGAGGAGAATAAATTGTAGAATAAAAGGTTGTGACACATTTAGAAAACAAACACGAGAAAATTTTCAAAGTAATATAATGTTCAAGACATTCATTATTTTCCAATAATATTAGATAGATGTTGTGCTATTTTTAAGAAAATAAATGATTACAAACTCAATTCATAAGAAAGTTTAGATTTTATCAAAACAACCCCTAGAGCTGATTAATTCCGATATCAGTGGGCCAATGATAAAAGAAAAATAAAAAAATAGAGATATGTACTTCATCCCTTTCATTGATTATTTCACTCACATTACTTAAGTTAGCTATATGAAACATAAATCAGATTCTTTGAAATTTATTAAAAGTATCAGAAGGAAAACTAAAAACGAATGTGAGGATTCAATGGAGAAGTTGAGAACTAAAAATAGAGGTGAATACATGAGTGAAGAGTCTGAAATTTATCTAGAGAAGCATGGAATTTGGCATGAGTATAGTTCCCCATACACTCCTTAACAAAATGGGGTTACTGAAATAAATAATTTATGTTTGGTGGAAATGGAAAGAATTGTGTTACTTGAATATGGTCTCTCATATTAATACTTGAGGAAATCCAAGAGCACTTTTGTTTATATTAAAAATTGTCTTTACTAAAATCATAATTCAGATATGACTGTATATGAATTGTTTTATAGGAATTTTCTAGGCTTTAAACACTTAAGAGTTTTCAGAAGTCCATGTATTATAAAGAGGAAATGTGGAAACTATGGAAAGTTATATAAGAAAGGTGGTGATGAAATCTGTCTTGTATATGATTCAAAAGGAAGAGGATATATATATTTTAACAAAAAAACTAGAAGAATTTCTTATTCTTGTGATGTGAATATTTTTGAAAAACTAAGGAATACAAACAAACTTATGCAGATAAAGATTTTGAGCATGAAAAGGATAAAAATTATGATAAGGATACACACAATTATAATCCTAATCAATAAGAATCAAACTCAGCTATTTCTAATGATGAGAAAGATAATCGAAAATATCATCCCAGGATAAGGAAAAAAGTGGAATCTCATAATATAATAGGGGATCAGTATCATAAGGTTCAAAAAAGGAGAACAAAAAATTCTATTACACATACATATTTGTATTCAAAAGTGGATCCAAATGATTTAAAAGAAGATTTTGAGTATCTGGAATGGGTTCATACCATGAATGAAGAGATGAATTAGATTGAAATGAAAGATAAATGAGAACTTGTACCCAAGATTGATAACAAAAGCATTATGGGCACAAAGTGGGTATTCTAGAACAAGAAGAATGAAAAAGGTGAAGTGATAATAAACAAATAAATATTAATGTGAAAAGGGTATTCCAAAATTTAAGGTATTGATTTTAATGAAACCTTTTCTCTGGTGTAAACATTAGAAAAAATAGAATTTTCTTTCAGTAGTTATAAAATTAATATACAAAATCATTTATATATATGTTAAATACACATTATTGAATGGTGATTTTGAATAGGAAGTTTATATTGAACAACCTTATGTCTTTATGGTTGGGAAATATGAAAACTAAACGTGCAAATTTAATAAGGCACTGTATAGGCTAAAAAAATCTATAAGATCATGATATTCCAAATTGGATAATTTCTTAAGGAAGATGAGTTTAAATAAAGAAATTGTTGAAAAAAATTTGTATATCAGAGAATTTAAAGAGTATTCCCTCATAATAATTGTTTATGTTGAAAATATTTTTTTTATTCGGAATGATGAAAGAAGTTGTAAAAAAAATTCTGAAGAGATGAAAAAGGAATTTAAAATGTCTATACTGTAGAAAATGATATATTTTCATGGGTTAAAAATTTTAAAAATAAGAAACATATCTTTATTTCAAAGGAAAATTATATTAAGGAACGTATGAAGAGTTTTGACAAGGAAAACTAAAAAACCAATTTCCACACCGATTTCACAGGGAAACAATTTGCGAAGAGATGGAGAAGGAAAATAAGTTGATCAAAAAGAATTTCAAAATCTGATTGGAAGATTATTGTATTTTATTTCTAGAAGATCTGACATTGTTTATGATGTTACTTTACATGCTTAATTTCAGAGTGCTTCTAAATAATAACATTTAATTGTGAGAAAAATAATTCTCAGATACATAAATTCCACAAAACATTTCAGAATCAGGTATGGAAACTCATAAAGAACTTATTTTTTTAGTCATTCGAATAATGATTGGATAGGTAATTTTGATGATAGAAGATCTAGATATCATGTATTATTTATTCTAATAAATAATTGAGTTCTTTCAAATTCAAAGAAACAGAATTAAGTGAATCACAATAAGGATTAATCTGAGTATATTGCTACCACTCAAGTATCTACTCAAATTATATGGATGAAAACTCAATTAGAAGATTTACTTGTTGAATTGAAGTTACCCTTGAACATGGGTTGTGATAATCAACGTAAAATAAATCTCACTAGGAATCCAGTTCAAAATTTTAATTCAAAACATATTGTAGTATAATATCATTTTATCAAAGAGCATATGGTGAAGAATGAATTGAAGCTTGACTATGTTATAATAATGGAAAAATCTAATGAAATTTTCAAAAAACATTTACTAAAGGAATACTTTTATAAATTAAGGTTGAAAATATGAATCCAACCTATTTACCATCAAGGTTAAGGTATGTGTTTTTATCCCCTCATTTAGAATAACTTTGGATAGTGTTTTCAATGAAGAGATATAATTTTTTTATAAATATATCCTTTTGAATACATTCAAAAAGCTGGTGTTGTGGGTAAGCTATGAATGCAACATTATAATTGTGTGAACTATTCTAACTATTTTTTGGTGTGGTTTTAGAAATAATATTTTTGTATTCTAGAAAAGGTGAAAAAGATGAAAAAGAAAGGAAAAAGGGAAGTAAATCCGGGGTTGTTTTCAAAATCACTTCTTTTGGATAGCATGGTTTGGATATTAATGATTCTTGTTTTCTATAATGAATTAGATTTTTTAGGATTAGAATTATTGATAATCAATCCATAGCTTGATAAAATAATGTTTAGTGATTTATGAATCTTGGTTGACAAAAAAATACAAATATGGATATTATTAGGACCAAGCTGATGATGAAATCGATCATATTCTGGTGTTGTCTTTTGTTTTCAATAAATTTTTAGAAATAAGAAAGGAATTTTAAGATGAAATGAAAGTCACCCCACTTTGTATTTGAATTTAACAGACCATCATATTCAAGTAAGAATACATAAATTAATTAAAAAGGTCAATCATATTGTGGAAGAATATTTATGGAAGTATAGGTTCATTGAATTCACTATGAATCTATTTTGAATGGCTTGATCATATTGGAGGAGAATCAGAGTCCACATGAGTATGATTTGAATGTGACTATGCTTTGTTGATCTTTTAGTTCCCATAAATCATGATTATTTGGAAAACTTGTGATACAATATTGATGAAAGAAATGGGGGGTGAAATAAATACTATCAGTAGTGTTCAAAATTATTAGGTCTGGATGGAATGAGAAAAGATGTTGGAGATCATATTTATCCTGATAATAATATTACTGATCGTATTCATGTCCATTGTATTTAGGTTAGTTTAATTCTTAAAAATCATATTCAGAATGAATTGAAAAGAAATACAGTTTCTAAACTTTTGGGATGTTTTAATACCATTCAAAACATGTCAATCCATGTTGAATCTGATATCAAATGTATTCAAAGTCATGATGAAAGGAATGATAGAAGAAAAATTTTTTGAATGAATTTTATGTTTCAGATTACCAATCCATCATATTTTTTATATCATCGTCCTCATCAGAGATAGAATTGTTTGGGTAGAAAATACATTGGTATCATATTCCAACGATAAGGAATGTTATGTAGAAGAAATTGATGATATCTGTCTATCAAACTCATAATACAATCGTAATAATTATAGAAATAATTGATTATAACCAATTAATAAAAGGAAAAATAAAAATATGTGGAATCCTATATGAAGAAGAAATTAAAAGATTACTAAAAATGTAGTTAACCATTTGAAATGGGTTGAATTAATTTTTTATCATTTAAGAAGACCAGGAGAAGAGATTAAAGAAATGAATGTATATGTTGTCAACGAGGAGATTTAATTTCTATGAAGATGGTTTGATTATTCAATTAGTAGAGAGCATCGTAATGAATAATCATAATGGTGGTTTAGAAAAATAAGAAAGATATATATTTCTTCATAGATTTATGTTTAACTAGTTCAGATCATCATAATGAAGAAATCATACTGAACTAATCAATCTGGGAATCATAATAAGACTTGTAATTGAAAATAAAGTTTGAAGAAGAACTGATGTCATGAAGAAGACTCGATAAGAATTGAGAAGAGTTGAAGAAGTAAAGATGCACTAAAAATTCAAGAAACCATCTTTCAAAGAAGGTGGATGTTTCCTCATGAAGGGCTCAACATAATATTGTTCCCTCCATTTCTCATTTGAAAGTCCATGATGATTTTTAGGTTGAAAAAGGTGTGTGATTATAACAACAGTATTTTCTATTAGAGATCCCACAACATTCGATTGCTCAGCAGTACCATCATTACATTTTCTATGATAATCACTATTATTTAAATTTATTTGGGTTCCAACCATTGGATAAAACTAAAATTATAGTGTAAGAAATAGTTATCTTAATGAGGAACTACATAATCATGAAAAGTCACTTACAGTATGCCTGAATTAGGGCACTTTTTTTAATCTACGACACCTTAGGTTCATGTTAGACTATTTAGAGCCAAATAATATTTAAATTATTTATAATTGTTCATGAGGAGTTTTTGAATTCCCAAAAGAAATCCATCTAGAGTGTCCAAATAGGTGTGAAGAAAGGCCCATTGTTATGTACTAGGTTATGATCGAGTTAGGGCCAACACACATTTTCAGCGTTGTAACCCCTATGTACATTTGTGCCAGTGCCCCATCTACTTGTAGTATCTCGATATGGATATTTTTCTAGGAAATCCTTTACTCTATCCTTCACCAAAATTATAGAACATTTTCAAATACCTTTACTTTTCTTTATAATTTTCCATAGACATTTCATTAGGGTTCTAACTAATGTTTTCGGATCCTAGTTTCCAATGGTTAACTAATCTTTTACTATGATACCAACTATAGAGACCCTCTCTTTTCATAAATTAACATTATATTACTTTTTCATAATACTTAATATATCACACAAAATGTCTCTCAAAGACCGTATTATTCAAGAACATTTTAAAAATTTCATACATAAACACTGGTATATAATTGGGACACATTATCTCCCACTAGGTTTTTGTTAATTAGAACCCTTTTCAGACATATCAAAAATAATACTTATCTTCATAAACTGGGTGAAAATAAACATATAAAGTAGTGAGATTATATGCTCAATAAGAGAAGAAAAACAAAATACGTAAACATAATCATGATTATAATGGTATGAGAATATTATCATGAAAATATATGATCATACCCTGCATATTAAGGATCATAAACACAAATCACGGAATAAGGATTGGCAGTTCATAAGACATGAATCATAAAGAAATAAAGATCATGATCTATGAAATAATATCATATAAATAAAACATAATATAGTGGAAGGCACATAATCATATAATAATTATTTCCATAATATCTAAGGCATCACTATAAAATCCATCTTGGTAGTATGGGATCAACTCCCATACCATCTTGGTAGTCATAGTTCACTCCCATAACCATTTTTGTGGAAAAAGTCCTTTATTTGTATCTCATGAGATTTAAATCTTTACCCAATGCATTGGAGGGAGATATATGTCTGATCTATCTCATAATGAAATAATATATACATGTTCTACAAGATCATAAATAATGTATCATATCATAACACATGGAAAGAAATGGGTTTCATAAACATCATGGAATCAGAACATAACCTATGGAATAGAAATGGATTTTACGAATACCATTTCATCATAAAAATAATCATTCATAGAAATAATAAGAATTTAAAAACTGAATTATATCCCCAAAAACACATAAGTAACATCAAACAATGTAATATTATATATAATTTTTTTGGAAGAACTCTTGAAAAAAATTCAGGTGGAAAATATCATTTAGTTTTTGAAAACATTTTCTTTAGTTAAAATTACATGAAATTTTAAAATAAAACATTTTATTCTAAAATATCCTTGTATTATAAAAATGGAATATTCAATACAATAAGGAATCAATAAATCAAAAAATTAATTTCATGCTATATAAGTTAAAAAAATTATTCTCATACTTTTATCAAAAAGTCAAAATACACCTCATTTAGGAAAATAAAAAAATATTCCTTTAAAAACGTTTAATAAAAAGTAATAAATAGGTAAAAATAAATTTTAAAAATTTTAGAATCAAAATAATAATACTCTGGAATTTTTTTTAAGAAATATGTACATGGATGATAAATATAACTGAGTATATACTTATGCATATAAAATCTCAAAAAATAATGAGATTGTGAAATTAACCCTTACCGTAGGTATGCTTTCATTTATAAATATATAAAACACATGTATACTAGATTAAATAATTTTATTAGATTATTATAGAATCATATTCATATTATATCACAACTGATCATATTATAACCCTCTTTGTAATGATATTTCATTTTTACTCTTCTTTCAGGTGTTAACTGCTTTCATTTCTTATGCATGTTTTTTCGTATAAGTTGATGTTTATGAAGATAGTATATAGTTATAAAATTTAAGGAATAACATCAAGGTAATAGAAAATATATTTCTTAATTATATAAATTTATATAAACATTATTTATGGTTGATCATGGAGAATGAATCACATCATGTCATGGACTTGGTAAGTCGTATGCACACACAAGTGACAATATCATTCTATCAATTGTGAAATGGTATGAAAGTGTATGGTATATATTTTTTACAGAATCAAAATGATGTTATAATTATATATATTTATATGTGTGTTTGTGTGTGTATTCATTATTTCTATCATTATACCCATCCATGTAAAGTGATGATGAAAACTTGATTAAACCGTGGTGTGGAGACCGTAGTCCATACGTACACACATGTGGTGATATCATTTTTAATTGGATGGATAAAAGGTATAATATTGTTGTTACATAATCAGAATAACATCTCATAATATAGGTGATATGGAAGTTATTAATTTATAATGTAAATAACACATTCAGACAAATTAGAATGGGAAATACTCTTGAGAGAGTTGGTGAAGGAGATTACCTTTTCTTCGGCGATCTCCCACTATATCTTATCTTAGAGACACAATAGATGGTATTTTGAGAAGTATAAAACAAGAAGAACATGGATAAGGATGTGAGGAGGATAAAATATAATGGTTTGGTTGGGATATAAGTCTCAAGGTGGTGTGAGGAAGTGAGGGAGAAGGTGCCTTTTTATAAGATAGGGTAGGGGCACTCTTGGAAAATCTAAAAATATACAAATAATATAAATTAATTTTATATTAAAAATGGTTCTAAACTGATATATTTTGAAGATATATTGAGTATGGGTCTACGAAAAATAATCAAATAAAAATTAGACAAGATTGGATTATTTTTTTATCATTATCATTTTGTTTTAACCCTTTACCCATTTAATTTTTAATTATGATATCATGAAATTGAAACTTTTTGGGTTAATATAATTACAATAAAATGAAAAACTAACAATTAATGACTCATTGGAGAAATTCTAAGATATATCCGAATAATTTCGTCTAATTTTTTAATTTTATTTATTTTAAAACAATTATTAAAATATTATTTATTTTAAAATATCAAGTGTCAATTTTGACACTATCCATTTGTTGAATTTTTAAAAACATCATAACAAAAATATAAGTTCTTATAGACCCCATTAAATAATAAATAAAATTTAAAAATAATCCTTGTTTTTATAAAATTATATCAAAATTATATTTATTTTAATATTTTCGACATCATTTATTTGATTATTCCATTAATGAAGCAATTACTGCATAATTATTGTGTCACCATATAATATAATTATTTTTTTCCTAAAAATAATAAATAAATTATCATGATATATGGAAACATTTTATCCTTATAAATACTATTTATAGTCAAACATATCACTTATATAAACAAATATTAAAAATACAGAACATGATAAAAAAATGGGTGTGGTAAAATTTGTCTTCACTTTGAATATAATATTATAAATGCCTTAAGGTCATCCATACGGCTTCAAGTGGCAACACAAGGATGCTATTGTTTGGAAAAAACTCATCAATTTAAATTAGGACAAGGGTTAGGGTTATAGTTTAACAGTTATTATATAATTATTACCATTAATTACCTGATTTACCATTAACTGGGGAAATAAATATTATTACTAAAGTTAAAATTCATAATGTCCAAAAATAAAAGGGAACTATTTAAAAAATTTATAACATATTAAAACAAGTATATAATACATTTTAAAATTTCTTAACATATAATTATTAGAAATTAATTGAAAATTAATCTCATTGACGAAATGAGAAAACATGTTTTTAAAGTAAAAACTTTAAAACCTCACCATGTTTTTTATATCCAATTTAAATGAAATATTTATTCAAATGAAAATTTGGAGAAAAATACTAAAAATTCAACCCAAGTTATTTTTGACATTAAAAATTCCTAAATTTTTCTATTTTATCAATTAAAATTTCAATAGTTTCAAAAATAAATTTTATTTATTTTTATAGAAGGACATGTTACATGTGAGAAAATAGTATTTTTAAACATATAAAGACATAAAAAAAATTAGGTTTTTCATAAAATAAATGTTTTATTTATATAAAATAATTATAAATAATATTTTAAAATTATTTATTAATATTCCTATTACTATGTTTAATGGTTAGGTCATAATAATCTTATTTAAATAATTAAAAAAAGAAAATGATGTTTCGTGGAAATTCAATGTCACGTGTGTTGTACGCCAAGTCGGTGTTATGTGTAGCATAAGCCAAGTTGATGACATGTGAAAGGAATGATTGAACTAGTATAATGAAATACACTAATGAAGAGTAATTTTTTTGAAAAAAAAATCACGAAAAACATGGGGTGTTACAAAAACCATTGTAAAATAGTTATTTAATAATTAGTTTTATTTAAAGGATGCCTTTTATATTATTTTGGGAACATAGATGGATTATATAAATATAGTTTAGAAAAATTAAAAACCATATGATGGGAAAAAGTTCGTCTCATATGTTCTAGACATGGGTCTTGAACCCTTTAATGAAGGATGATAAGGTTTTAGTGCCTACTACTAGCCTAAAATATGTCGAGGTTAATATTTTAGTGTCTTTAGTTTAACAATGTGATGACCAGTTATATTACATTTTAGTCTTATATATTAATGTATTATATTTTATAACATTTTCTAACCATATTGGTTTGGAAATATATTATTAGATAGTTGTAATGACTTATCACACTTTTATAGATCTTATAATCCATTAAAAGTGATTTTTCGTGATTCAGGAATAAAAAATCCATTTTTGGATATTTATTTCATGGAATAAATTATGAATCCTAAAATAATCGATGGATAATAAATGGAAGAAAATTTTCTTTTGAAATATAAACATGTCACGTAAGTATATTTCCTCATATTCTTGTATTGTAAAATAATTCTTCCACTTTAAGAAAATTCTATTGAAACAAAAATGTTATCCTATTACCTTTATTTCTAATGAATCATATGATATATTAAATCATCATATAATTATGGTTTTGAGGCCCTTAACATTAAACCGTTCATTTAATTTCCTATTATCAATGATCTCAATCAGTCTATATTTTTATTTATTGTTTCCCCTAATTATATATCTTCACTTTCCACCAATGTTCTACTACCTAAAGACCTGGTTATGTGTTATTCCATATGAACATTGTACATCCCATTATCCCTTACTAAGATGATATTTTGTTAACCATTTTATGTTTTGGGTTTTTCAATATTGGAATCTGAAAATAAAAAATCATGAATTATCGAGATCAAGTTTAAATTTCGAGGACACAATTTATTTAAAATGAGGAGAATGTAAAACCTTGAAATTCTAAAAGAATAACATTTTATTAAATAGTTTACATAACTCGAAACTCCTAGAGAAAAAGATAATATAACATCAAAGACATTAAAATATATTTATTTTATACTAAATTTGATTTCTTTGATAGCTTATGATACATGCAATAATGATTTTTTTGATTTATTGCTTTACACATAAGATAGAGTTTTATCGAACAATAATATAATATTAGTATTATTATTTAATATAATAGTTATAAAATAGATGTTAAATTAGAGGGTATGAATAAAATTAAATAACTTATGAAAATATATTTTCTAAAAACGTTTATTTAATATCTAATAATTAATAATAAAAAAATAATCATTTAAAATAAAACCAAATACGTACTGAAAAACTATATTTTTTTGAAAGACATATTAGCTATCCCTTACACACATAATTTAAAATTAATATTTACCACTTTTAGTAAATTTATATGAAAAATAAAATTTATTTTTTTAAATTAGAATATCCAAAATAGCTTAGGATGAATTTTTGGGATTTTTATAAAATAATTTATTATTTTTAAATAGTAAAAAATACTATATTTTAATCGCAAACTATTTTTTCATTTAAATAATTTAAGTTTAAATTCTATTTTGAACTAGTTTTAAAGTTAAATTAGTTTAATTTTATATAATTAAACCCAATTGTTTTTCATTTTAATCAATTATATATTGAATGTTGATATAAAAACTTTGTAATGTTTTGGTCTTTTCTTTATAAAAACAACCTTTCCCATTATATATACGGGTTTAACTTTAAATTGAAATTTTCCACTTATGTGAAATGAATTTAAAAATGTGGATTCCATAATTTAAATTAGAGTAATTTATAATATTAAATATTTTCAACTTAATTTATTTACCAAAATGAATAATTCATGCAGTAAAAAGTCTTGATCGCAGTTAATGAAACAATGGGTTTACCGGGAGATTAAACATAAAAGGTGAGAGAAAAAATAATCGATAAAATTTAATAAAAAATAATTTCTGGAAATATTTATTCCATTTCACCTATAATGTTGATAATGGTCCATTTTTACCCTTTTGACATATGAAAAATATGGGAGTGGACAAATCTTTTCAAAAGTACCAAGTGTGTTATCTTCCATACTTATAAAAGGACACCCCCTATTCTTTATTCTTCACAACATTAAACCACTTTTTCAGCCAAAACATGACCATATAAATTCCAAACTACCCTCCTCAAATCCTATAATTCTTATTTTAGAAAAAAAATAAAATATATGAAGGCTTAGTGAAATCATAAAGAGGATACCGAAGAATGTGTAATGTTCCTTAACGAGCATCTCTATGTAATTTCTTTATCCACCTAACAAAATTTTTATTAAAACATTCTAATATGATAAAAACAGTATCTTACATATATTAAGATGTTTTAATAATAATTTTATAACCTAAAACCATACCCACTTTCATCAAATGGGTTGAAAAATCATCTTTCATATGTGTGACGGACTACCGCCTCCTAAACTAATGTCGTCGGTTTTTACATTTACTCCTTTCCAGGATAGGTATGGTGATGGATATAAAGTAAACATATGATATTTATAACATATTTGTATATTTGGTGTCATTATATCATAAATATGATTCCACCTTCCATTCTATAAGAGATATGATAACATCGCTCGTGTGTATAGAAGACTACCTCCTCACGAAGAGATGTGATTCTTCTTTCACTAACTCACCTCATGGAATGTCATATAGATAAATTTTATGATTGTATTTGATATACATAACATAATTATTATTTTCATGACTTATTTATCATTATGGGAAGACATTTTATTTCATTTTCTTTCTTTACTTTTCACTCACATAAAGATTATAACATCGTTCATGTACGTGTGGACTGCTACCTTCATGAAGTGATATAACTCCATTTTCACCAACACACCATAAGGAAGATATATATATTTCATGAACTAGTTTGTATACCCTAATACCATGATACTCATACCAAAACTGACATATCCTGAGGAGTGTTCCTTATTCGAATTTTTTAGCGACCAGTACCTGGAATCATAAAAGATCAAAAAGGGAATGAATTTTCTAAAAACAACCAATGATAAAAGATTACAAGTTAGTATGATCCACACTACCAATGGTGAAAGTACTGGAAAATAAAAAGGTATACCAAAATTGATACTAGTACATCATTAAATTAATTTATATCTGATAAGATAAAACTAGAACATCTCAAATGAGACCTCACCCCGCTCCTTGGTCCGAAGGATCAAAAACTCTAACCCCTCCAAGAGGTGATTTTACTTTTCTCTGACTTGGAATAATATGTTCTAAAAATTACCAAATTAAAATTTAGGGTTTTATCAATAAATCTTTGTTGGGTCTCACCAGGTGTTCCATAATTTTTTCCATAATGATAAACTAGACATACAATAAATTTATATAAAACATGCGATATAATTTCATTTTCATATTTAAAATACAAATATAATATCATTTAAAATGGATGGAAGATATATAAAACAAAATTTAAACATTATTAAATGAAAATTTCATATAAAACTGTTTATATAAATAAATTTAAACAAATAAAACAGTTCCATAAATCATCAACATGTATATCAAGTTCAACAACACATATAAATTCAAACACCATGTAAAAAAACACCATGTTAAGTTAGTTTGTTAGAAAATAAGATCCTCATAAATCTCATAGTGATAAAATATATAGTTAGGTGTGCACACAAAAATACACCACAATAGGGGAACCCATCACTAGTAGTCTACACCCCAATAAGGGAACCCATTATGGGAAGCCATGCTAATGTTTTTTTAGTAAGACATAACATCCCCAATCCATTTATAGGGAGGAAAGGTCACATAATTATTTTCCCTATTACCACTACATACCCAGTATAACATGTGCTTCAACAATCAATCATCATAGAAAATAATCATTTTAAAACATTTTAAATTAAAATTACCCAATTTCAATTTTCAATATTGTTTTTTTATTTCACAACCTAATCAAATGTTTTATTCATTTCATTCCATTTCTATCCATGTTTAAAATATATCAACCTTTTCAATATCAATTTCAAATAATTTAATCAAAATGATTACTATATCAATTCATTAATTTTCATAAATCCTCCAAAAAATTTATATTCCACTAAAATTGGGTTTTTTATAAATTTCTATACCACTTTCAAACAAATAACCGAATTGTAAAATTTCCATTTTTTCAAATAAATTAAAATTTAATTTTAAATTTGATATAGAAATTATATTTTTTAGTTGTAGGGAGTAGAATTATGGAACCAACTACCTTTAATAACATATCAAGAATTAACAACCACAAAAGGACTCACCAAAGAATAATGAATTCACATGATATCTGGGAACACAACCTAGAATCAAGATCAAATTGAATCAAGTTTTTAATCAATCCAATACATGATGATCCATAAAAATATGAGGAGGAAGGATGAAGATATCAAGGGAGACTAAATTAGAGGGGGTCCACTTACTAGAGATGGATCAAATATTTCACAACACTTTTATTTTCCAAATATGATATTTGGAGAAGACAAAATTCATTCCAGGGAGACTTATCAACCCTGTAAATCATAATAGGGTTGATTTGGTGTGTTAGGAACTTAAACCATGGAATCATGAATTTTTAAAATATTTTTTGGAATAAAAAAATTATTCCTACACGGTTCCTTGGAGAGGGATGCATGGTTATTCAAACTACATGACCTAACCATGAACCCTCTCTAGATACTCTGTATAGGGTGAATATTTTCTCCATGGTGGGTGAATGGATTTTCAAAACATAAACTAACTATTAAAAAATTCACTATTCTATGTTTAATAGTCTAGAGGGTCTATCCACATGGTTTGGAAAAACCGTTTACACCCAATAAGGATCCATCAACGGTTACATGGTTGGATGATCCAAAACGTATTATTTTACCTAACTATGAGACAACTATCCATAACTCAATGGGAATCCAAAATTCTCCAAATTTCAACTGAAGAACCCCCAAAAAAGACCCAATTAAAGAATGATCAAAACAAGGGCCCAGAGTACCTGAAATAAGGTAATGGGATGCTACCACATTCCTACCATATAAACATTATGTCTCTAAAAATTTAGTCAAATGTGTCTATATCAAGGACATGATTCCATTCCTCTCATATATTATTCATGGTCCTAATTCTCATGAGAATCAGAACCATGATTCCTTATCAGACATACCAAATATTTCAACCTCCCACAAATTACCTTTTTCTCCGATTAAAAAATATTGACTTGATGATTAGTCATGGATGAATGAGGATCAATATCAAGATCTTCCAAGCTTAGAACATGATATGGGTTAGAAACATACTTCTGAAGCTGTAATAGGTGGAAATATTTTTTTATTGACATCAACTATGGGGGAAGTGATAAATGGTAAGACACTTTTATCACCTAATCAATCAACTAAAAATAGACTCACAAGAGAGGAGAAATATTCCCTTTCCTCCCAATACCTTAGTGTCCCAACCAAGGTGAAAATTTCATGAAAACCCATTCACCAATAGAGAACTCCAATGGTCTATGATGAAAATAAAAATAATATTTATACTTGGACTTTTCCATCAAAATTATTTGATGAATCAACTGAATCTTTATCATCATCACTAGAACTAAACTTGGTAGAAACAAGGAAGTTATTCTAATCAAAAACCAAAACAAAGAGGATCTACATGGTATACCATATATTACCTCAAAAGGAGATATTATAGTTGTGTAATGGTAAATATTATTATAAGATAAAATAAAACTATCCCAAATAGCAGTTCCAAGTTCCACCAATGTCAATAACATAAGAACACAACATATAATCAAGAATATTTATACATCTATCCAATTGAACATGTGTTTTTGGATGGTATTTAATAGTAAAACGATCCATAGATCCCATATCCTCCTAAATTACTCACCAAAAATGATAGGTAAAATGAAGATATTTATGAAGGAGTATAGTAGATTTAACTCTGAGAAAATGAAAATTTTTATTCACAAAGTGATTTTCTAACTCCGTGACTTTGGTTTTACTCTAAATTGGTATAATGTAAGATGATTTAGCAATTTAATAAATCAAAACCCATATCACTTTCTTATTTCTAAGGCTACTAGGAAACACAACCATAAATCCCTTAGAGATCACATCCCACTTCCAAGTCGTCACTAGAAGTGGCTGAAGAATACATGAAGGTATCTGGTTCTAAACCTTAACCTAATGATAAGTATAGTAATGATAAATTTTTTTAGAGATTTATCCTCTCATACCTGGCCACCAAAATCGTCACAGTATTTCACAGAACATTTTTGTAGCACCCTAGTGCTTTTCCCATTAGGATTTATGGAAATACCCATCTAAAATTTTCACATAGAAAATGGTAAAACGTAATGGTTCTAGAAATGAAAAATATTATCCATGGTGAATAACACTCTACAATAGTCTCCCCACTATGATGATACTTCATACTAATAAAAAAATTATCTTCAAGGTGATTCTATTGAGTAATCATGTCAAAAAGAGAGGTGTTCATATGAAAACTTGTCAAAAAAAAAACATGGCCTCCTCCTCCCCTGATACTAAATTAAACCGTGAAAAAATATCCATCACGTTTTATTGTTTTTATGATTACTTCGTGTTCTAGTCATAAGTTTCCAGCTCCATGCATTGACATTGAAATTCTTATTCCCTTGGGTGTAGGAAATATCGAAATCAAAAGTTTGTCGGTACTCTACCCAATGCCACTATCAAAGGTTTGAATATTTCTGAGAGAACATATAGTTAAATATTTTATTTTCTAAATACATGGTAAATATTTCTCAAAATGGTAATGTAGATAACTCTTAAGCACATGTATTATCACTATGAGTTCAAGGTAAAAAGTCAAATAATTATTTCTGTGTGGCTTAATATATATGGATCCATTGGTGATGATGTGATATACATTTATAAGAACACAAACCAGACCTGAAACCAATGAATTAAAAAAGACAACCTATCCCAACCTGGACTATGGAAAGTCAACATAGATGTAGAAGTAAAAATAAAATTCAACTCAACAAATGTAATCTAACATTTCCCATACAAAAAAAATCACTCCCATCATTGTGTGACCAGTCATTGGAGAAGCCAAATTTTATAAATCCTTCCAAAAGTAGTGGCAATAACCAGATAAACCCATGAATATTTTAATGTCAAAAACTTTTTGTGGTTGTTCTCAGGACAAAACAACTTTCACCCTCTTAGGATCAACTGAGATATCATGTTCTGGGAAAACATGTCCCAAGAAAATTAATTCCCATATCTATAAATGACATTTTGATAACTTGAAATAATGTTAGTGACTTTTAAACATTTACTGAACTACTAACAAATTACCTACATGAACGTCCTCAGACTGAGAGTAAACCAGGATGTCATCTAGAAATACCATTAGTATCATATCAGGATACTAATTGAATATTCTATTTATCAAATCCAAAAAAGACTTCATGAGAATTGGTTAGACAAAATGGAATTACAACATATTTATAATAGCTATAAATGCTCCATAAGGTGGTTTTATGAATGTTATATTATTTTATTCTCAAATAGTGATAAACAGGTTAAAGATCAATATTTGAGAACAACTTCTCACATTTCCATTGGTCAAATAGAACATCTATATTTTGGAATAGATATTTGTTTTTTAACATAAATTGATTGAGTTTATGATAATCAACACATAGGTGATGTGTTCCACCGATATTCCTAGAGAAGAGAACATGCACTGTCAAAGGTGCAACACTCAGGAATATAAATCCTTTGTTAATAAATTCATCCAATTGAGTCTTCAAATGTATCATTTTAGTTGGTTCCCTATTATAAGATCTTTTAGATACCAATTGAGTACCATGTACTAAATCAATAGAAAACTCTACATCTTTTACTAGTGGAAGAATAATGAAATCAGAAAGAAACATATTAGGAAAAATGATGATGACTATATGGATGTCATCACTCAAATATTTACACTCAAAATCAAAAGAAAGCACTGATATTACATTCCCTAACTCTAGATAAGAAGGTCCTAATATACTAAACATTGGATCCCATCATTCCTGAAAGATATGAAATACCCCATTAGGCATGGAAAAGGATACCCATTGAGATAGTATTCAATTTAGGACTTATTATAATTGATAAAATCCATTTTGAATATAACATCAAGATGTTTTTTGTTGGTACCTATAAATTCCTATGTAATCTCGATCTATAATAAAGATAAGACACAAGAAGGACATCATATACCCTTCCATCTCTTCATTTTTTTGGGTAATTATAATATCCATCATATAAGAAAAAATATCCATAAGAATATATAGAAGGTTACCAATACTATTAATTATAAATAAATGGGATGCACAAATATAGAATAATGTAGTCAATAAAGATAAAGCAATAGTGATGGAACCTCTCACAATCACTTGATTTATATCTACTTCCCTTGTAGTCTCTTACACTATGCGAAAATATTCATTTTAGATGCCAATGGTTGGATTCCCTTAGATCTAGTGAATCTAATTTCACTTAAATAATTTTAGGATATGATGATCCTATGAAACTATGTGTAATGGAAATGAAGTGGAATATTTTCTCTAGTTTTCCCGAACAGCCACAAGAACAACATATTTTTCACACCTCAGTACAATAAAATCTTGAATGTACAACCTTGAAATAATGGAAGCAATTCAACGGGTATCTATCAAGCACTCTAGGAGGTCTATAGGATTCTTAATGTCAAGAACCACTATGTGGATCTTCACACTTTCTTATATCTTTGGAGTAACTCATTGATCCTCCAATAGGATAAATATGAACTCCCATTAATCCTAACATAATTTTCCATGTCAAGAGAAACTATCAATGCCCTATCCAACTTTCCATCATAAAAATAGAGCTCTAGTAAAAAACCAATGAAATAATATCTAGTTAAAGACCCATATATAAATATTATGTATTCATCTTCCAATTTGATACAATCTTTTGTGAAAACTAAAAAATCTCAACAAAGTGGGTTTCATACTCTTTCACAGTCATGTAGGCCTATTCGAGTTTGAAAAACTCTACATCCTTAGAGAGAACCATATACTCAAGATAAAACTAATTAGTTAAAAGATACTTGATGTCCTTCCACTATAGACCCTCATGATTATTATTTATAACCATTGAATCCCACAAAATCATGCTAGGTCCCACTAGCTTTAAGGTGGAAAAATTCATATGAATTGAATATAGAATTTCAAATAAATCAAACATAATTTATATCCTTCTCAACAAATCCTTAGCCTCTTGAGTATCATTAGAGCCTTAGAATGTGGGTGGATTCTAGAGAAGGAATTCTAGAGAATGATTATGAGATTCATCCCTATGAGGATCCCCAATTGGAGCCTAAATGGGAGCCGGTGTGGGATTCTATGAAAAATATAGGTTAGTACACATGATAATCACAAAAAAATGTTATAGTCCTTGGGAGGATCCAGTCACTATGTTTCACTCGCATCATCCTACTAGGGCGTATTCACACGTCTTTTTCATGGAATGATGCTACAAAAAAATAGAAAATTATATTAAATGCATCAAAGGGTTACTTAGATAAACAAGTCCAATTAGAGAAATAAGAAAATAAGTACCACTAGATAATATTTTTTGATTTTTATTTTAACCTATCCAAATCAGAGGTGTGGAAGAGACTAGAATTAGATAAAATTATCCTTCAAGAAAAGTTTACCAAACTACCCATGGAAACTTAAGGCTATTTTTGATGATATCAATGTATTATCTCTATAATAAATTCCTCTTATATACCTAAAAGATATTCCAAACTAACTACTGACATCATGGAAGGATGGTAAACTGACCTTTGATACCACTTTTTCAAAAACCATCTCAAATTGAATGACACCCTGATACATATTCTGGAACTAACATAGACCAAAGGGCATTCCCAATCTCCACAGGTTGGTGAATAGCACCAGGAATCATAAAAGATAAAAGAGGGAATATATTTTCCAAAAAAAAACGAATGATAAAAGATTACAAGTCAGTATACTCAATAATACAAATTTAAAAGTACCGAAAACCAAATAGGTAAACAAAACCCAAAGCAGTACATCATAAAAGTAGTTAGTATCTGATAATATAAAACAAAAACATCCCCAAGGAAACATCATCCTGCTTTATGGTCCGAAGGACAAGAAAACCTACCACCTCTATATGTGGTTATTCCTTCTCTATGACCTGACTATAGAAATTATACAGACTCCCAAAGGAAAATATAGAGTGCGATAAATAAATTTACAATATCACCAAGGGTTTTATAATATATTCTATATTAATAAAAATATGTTCTTTAAATTTAAATAAAACAAGACATGGTATTTCATTTGCATATTTAAAAACTAAACATGATTTCATTTAAACAATATGGAATATATATCAAACAACTTCAAAATGGGATTAAATGAACATTTTATATAAAATATTTTATATAATTTAGTTTGAGTGAATAAAACATTTACATAATTCATCATAATGTATATCAAGATCAATTACTAGTATAAAAGAAAGAACAATGTACAAACGCCCCATGGTATGATAGATTATCAAGTAATAAGTTCCTGACACATCTCATAGTGATTATAGATCTAGATAGGTGTGCAAAAAAATACATCCCAATTTGGGGACCCATCGTAGGAAGTCTATACCCTAATAGGTGAACCCATTTTAAGGATTCATGATATAATTATTTTAGTAATAGTTTTTATCATCAATCCATTTCTAGGGAGGAAATGTCCTAGCACGCTTGTCCCAGTTACCACTAACTACCTAGAATAAGATTTAATTCAATAACCAATACAATTGGAAGTCAACAATTTTAGAAATATTTAAAATAAAATTAACCAATTCCAATTTTGAATTTTTTCCATTTAAAAAACAAATCACTGGATTCATTAAAATCATTCCATTTATAATCAATTTTCAATTTAATTTATTTTCTTAAAATCAACATTCAATCATTTAATCAAAACAGATCCCAAGTCAAGCTGTCAATTTTCATAAAACCACCCCAGAATTTTGACTCCATCGAAGTTGGGGTTTTTATGAATTTTGAAAGCCCTTTAAAAGTGATAACCAAATCATCACAATTTCATATTTTTAAATAAATTAAAATCTAATTTCAATTTAATATAGGGATTAAATGTTTCAAATGTAGGGTAAATAAACATGGGACCACCAAAAATTAGTCAAATTTCAATAACCAAAACCAATAATGGGACTCACCAAAGACGAATGATGGTTCATAAGATCTATAAAGACAACCTAGAATTAAGATCCAATCAAAGAGAGTTTTTATCCATATAATACGTGATAATCCATCAAACTCAAAGGATGAAGGAAATGGATACATGTATTGATTAAAAGAGAGGATATTCACATACAAGAGAAGGATCATATCTTTCATTGTAACGTTGATTCACCAAAGAAGAGGGTTTTATGTTCCAAAATTTCTTATAGGGATCCTTCTCAACAATTCAAATTGTAACAGGGTTGAGATAATATGTTAAGAACATAAAATGGGGGATTGGGATTTTTTAAAAGAATTTTCAGAAAAAAGTCAATGTGCTTGGTTTACTAGAGAGGGATTATAAATTAAAAAAAAATATAGACCCTAATAGTGAACCAACACTACAATATCTCTCTAAGGTGAAGAATTTCTCAGTGGCGAGCACGTGTTTTTCCAAATCAGGAACTAACCATGAAAACCTTCACTAACTTAGGTTGCATGTTTTGGAGGCTCTGACCACACGAGTTAGGCATTCCATACACCCCCTCTAGAACACTATAAAACATGTCATGATTTTAATTCATAAACCACATAGTTTTATTTAACTATTAATAACTCAAAGGGCTTCCAAAATTCTATAAATTTTCCCCTAAGTACCCATATAAAATACCCAGCAAAGGCATGATCAAAATAAGGATTGAAGATTACCAGAAAGAAAGTGATGAGATGAAACAATATAAGTATAAAATATGGTATGTATAATATTATGATAATTATATTATGTTAGAATATTACTTACCTATTTTTCAAGATGATCAATGAAAATATTACCCATGCTTATGTACAGACTACCATATCCATGTTCTTAACTTACTTAATTTTTCATAACCATCATTCATGATGGGTTTTATATGTAAAATTGATGTTGAAATATGATAATTATGTCATTATGATTATTATTATGGACATGATATAACTATATAATATGTAAAAGAATGAGATATTTCAAGATGAAACACACAATAGGGAATGATGAAATTAACTCCCAAAACAATGAAAACAATGAATGATTATTTATGAAAAGGTAATAAAAATCTATTAATGAATAATATATGATATTATAAATATTAATATGATTATATAAAAATGTTAATAAATTTTTTAAATCCACAATACATGAATTTATACCAAATTCAAACAAAATGGAGAATTTGGTAAAATATGTTATCCCAATTTCATTTCACTTAGCCATATTGTAATGCTATGCACATAATATCTTTTATATGGTGTATATACTATGCATTTGACATGTAATATCATGAATAAGTAATTATTAATTGTATTTTATGTTTCAATTTTAATTATTTCATCTAAGGGTATTTGAATTAAATGTTACTAGTGGGTAAGGATTTCATAACCGAATTTTCTTTCACTGGGTTATATTACTTCTTCATTCTGATTGATATTCAAAGATTTTTTATATAATTAATTTTTATTATCATACGTTTTAATTCAAACTATTTTGGATGGATTTAATGTTTATAGACATAATATATTCATTGGTTTATTCTCACTTTAGTGATATGATCTTTTCAAGGGTTTACTTCACAATATCATATTAGTCGAGATTCTTTATTTTTGATTTTCCATTAAAGAAAATTATTTGATAATTTTTTAATAAACCATTTAATTTTATTATACTAGAGTTATTCATGATATTTTAAACTTATAGTACAATTTTACACTATTTTGAAATTTAAATTATTGAAAAAATATTTTTTATAAAATCTGATGTCATTTCTCCCTTTAGTCAGATATTTTTTTCTTCCCAAACTGTTTTTTATAAAAATGTTCTCAAAAATGTTTTTTTTGTAAATTTTAAAATGATTTATTATAGTAATTTATTTCATTATCCACTCATTATAAAAAGTTTTCAAATTAATAGTATGTCTTTTGAAAATTTATTTCCTATTTGGATTTTACCGAAAATATTGACAAAATTTTCTTATTATTTTAGGAACAAAGAACCTTCCAAACCCTTTTCAGTGTACAAAATCAATTTTAATTCTAAAATTTATTAAATGTATGAAATTTAATATCATTAATACCATAATTTATTTTAATATTATTTTTCATATTTATGAGGATATTTTCAAAGAAAATGTTTTTAAATGTGACTTTTAATGAAATCGATTTTCAAATTGTCTTTCAAAATAAAAAGTATGTTTTACGCAAGAATGTTTTAAAAATATTTTTATGGTATTCATATTTATCAATGAAAACCCATTTTATAATACTAAAATGGGTATATTTTGTATTCATACCACCCTTATTTTTTCCCTAGATGGGTTATGATCATTTTAACCAAGTAAATTATTGATATTTACTTCCATGATTCATTCTTATAGTAATTAATTTTCCCTTTAATTATTCATTTTACATTAGATATTAAAATTACCATAAATATCCATTTTAATTATCTTGGATAATTATATTTCTCAAACCATATCCCATATTTGTATAAGTAATTTTACATTGAATGTTTTTTCATTAATTGGGAAATAATGATAAATCTATAATTTTTACTCATGACAAATTATTTATGATAAGAATCATTTTTTTGAATTAAATTGATTATTTGATATATGAGGAATTATTTTTAAATTCATGAAATAGTTATGGGATGATTTATATATGTCCTCTTGATACATCAATTGTCTCATTACATAAAATCAGTTGGCCAAAACATCTATGTTTGTGGCCAGATGTTCTAAACTGTCTTAATGATAGATATTCAAATTAGAGATATAATTGGAGAATTCATATCAGTTCGTACCTAGATGTTTTAATTATATTGAAGATATATGTCTATGGAAATGGAATCATGTTCTTGTGAAATATTATGTCAAATAATTAAGCATTTTCTTCTCTAATAATTGAGTTTTTTTATTATTATCAATGATATTTTCACAATGATAGTATCCCTTGATGCATTTTATTATTAAATTAATTATTTTATTGAATGTGCGTGGAGTTATTTAAATTTCCATATTAATTATTCCTTATCTATTTATGAAGCCATGTTATTTAAAAGGCATGTGTGTTCGGTTATTTACCTTTATATATTGATTATTATTATTGATCCAAGATATCTTCTAATGTACTTTACCCTTACTGATAATGTGAGCTTACCGTTATTTTGTTTTCTTTATCAAGAACCCATGAAGTTTAGTATGTTTGATATGAAAGAATATGATAGTGGGAATAATGTTTTTCTCAATAAATAAATTTTTATTTTAATTTGAATTTTCAAATATAATGTAGGAATCAATTATTTATATAGATTATGAAGACCACTAAACTAAATGGTCTTTCAGGATGTGATTCCTTGAATCTTATTCCAATGTAATAAAGTAGTCACTGACATCAGGATACTAGGTTCAAGGTCTCTACACCTAAAAAGGTGAATTATTTGATATTCTTATTGGGATGAAATCTTAAAATTCCATTAAACATTGGTAAAAATTTTAATCAATATATTTTTATAATATAAATTATATTATAATGAATGTATATATGATCATCAAGTTATATTCTTTAATGAAATATGGTTCAAAAATATCTCTAAGGGGTTTGATTACAATTTAATATTTTTTTATATTCCCAATGACAAATTTTGATTTCACTAGAGTCTATTGGTGTAATATTTTTAAATTATAGTTGTGGATTTAAATATATATGTTTACATTCTGATGTTATCTCAATTTATAGATCAAGATAGAAAATATGTCCAGTTATAGAATTTTTTCATTCAAATTATTCTTATGAAATTTAACAACACTCCATGGAAATGATTCCATGTATTCGACACACCTTTTACAATTTTTCACAAAATAAAATCAATTACTTAATGTTAAACTATTTTATAGAAGGGGCCAAATGTTTTCTCTAAATATGGGTATAGAATTAAACTTTTTGTAACTAGTATAATATAGGTGGGATGATTCTATTTTATTTAAGAGAACTACTTAAAATCACAAATAAAAATAATATTTATTGATTCTTGTGATGGAATGAGAAATTGGTTCAAGGTTGGATCACAAATTGTTATGCTATCTCAGTTTTAAATTGATGTATCCTCATATTAAATTTGATCTAAGAGATAATTAAATGTCGCTTAATCTATCATCAAGGGTAGGTAATTAGTGTGAGTTTCAAATAACTTGTGACCACTTCCAATAAATCCTTTTTCTTGTAAGTGTGGAAGATAAACAATTATCTCCACCAAACTAAATAGGAAAAATCCAATAGGATGATGAAATTCTTGTTCATTCATAGAAATATCTAACACCTTCCACACAAATATCATCAATTTCACGATACATTACCTTAAAAGGCTATTCCATTATATATGAGAATTAAAAAGTATAAGGAGAAGGAAATTTATCACAACATTTATTAAAAAGTTTTTAATATATAAACTTAATACAATCACATTCAATTAAATATATCAAAACTGGAAACTAAGATTAAAAATTAAAAGAATTTTTTATATTGATAGTCAGAATTAATTTAAAGAAAAACGTTCTCTTTTTTACTACCCTAATAAATAATTATTTTAATACGCTATCTGTACAATTACAACCATTAAATATTGAATTTGAACTAAAAAAATAAGAAAAAAAATAGACTCGACAAAACATTCCCCTTCAATAATTTTGTGAATAATTATTTTAATAGTAGTGTCATTGGAATAATTTTTCAAGAATTGTTACATATTCTTCATGTGTATGGGATCTGTAGTTGTAAAATTCCTTGTGACCAAAATTTGTTTCTCATTATCTTGAAAATATTTATAGTGATCTTTTATTGATGAAAAAATATTTATTGTTCTTACAATCCTCCCATGATAGTTGGTTTTTTCTATTTTAAATGAATACACATGATCCAAAATATATATAGAAATATCTTGCTCACAATTACTATTAGATGCATTCCAAACAGGTACAAGTATCTTTAAATAGTGACTAACTATGGATTTTTGAAGACTATACCAAATTTTCCTAAGTATAAATCCTTATATAAGGTCCTAAGAATATTATCTATAATTATATGTTTCTATTAGTAGTGTAGGTAATCATATGCATCTATTTAATACGTGGATAAAATATTACATATCACCATTATTATAAACAAATATTACGCGTGACCAAGATAAAAATGAAAATATATTATCCTTGCTCCCCCAAAATACATACACATCAAAAAACACATTACGCATCATAGGGGAGGTGTAGAAAGTAATATTTAATGTAAAAAGAAAAAATATTATTCTTCCTATGGTTAAGGGGAAACAAAAATGTTCTTACCAATCATCCCCAAGATATTATGTATGAATCATGTGACTCTAGGGGAAATTGAATATTTCTTATGTATGATTTGGAGATTATATATATCCCTATAAGGATATTATAAAATTCATAAAATTGTTATGTATCCCAGTACTTTGTTGTTTTTACTAATCCCACATGACAAATCCTCTCAATGTAACCCTTTTGGATTAAATTTATATAATATGCTTTAAGATGTTACTTCTTATTATTCTTATTCTTCTAATATTCATCCTATGAAACATTTAATATCATAAACTGCCATCTTCATGGGGATTCACCCCTTTTATCCTAAAATTTAGTCCTTATTAAATATTCTTCTTTCATAACTTTCATATTCTTGAGGTTAATTTCTATGAAAAAACCTAATTTTTCTATATTAACCTAATAAAATTAAATAATTTATTATTAACATTAATTTAATTTTATTCTAGAAATTAATTAAATAAAATAAATCCACAATTCATCCATTTAAATATGTATCCAAAAAATATAATTAAATGACATATTAATGGTAAAAAAATCCAAAAAACAATTGATTATCAAATGTGATAGAATAAAATGAATTTTTAATAAATGATAATGATTTTTTTTCAATGTAATGAACCCATGTATATTGATATCTTTCTTACAAAATCCTCGACGTTTTTTAATTAGGGGTTTTTGGGTATTCTATTAATCATGTCATAAATTTAAGTATAACCTAGATAGTATTTGTAAACTCATCTAATTAGTATGATATATGGGTCCTCTATTAAGAAAAACTAAGGATGTGTGTAGCCACACAAAGTAATTACAAATGATATGCTTATCTATCCAGGTGAGGTACATGTGATGTGATGTGAATGACATGTAATGTATTCTTTAACCTAGCCTATTTATACTTATAGAATCATGATATTTTGATTATTCTATATGAGATTAACACATTTTGCGTCCCATGTTTACCGGATAACATGGAAAATGTGATTATATAGAAATATATGATTACATATGATACAAATAGTTGATATAGTTATATACACATTCATTTCATAGAGATTCCACAAAATCACTTTATATCTTGATTATAACTGATGTTTTACAATAGGAAGCTCATTTGTTATGTTTATGGATCTGATGATTCAAATTTTCAATCAATTATATAAAGGTATATAGGGTTACACATTGTTTTTGACTAAATTCAGATTGAGTTAGAGTTGGAGAGATATTCTAAAAGTTTTATAGCGCTTATAGAAAAGTGTTTTAGATAGGGTATTCACAAGGTATGAAATATGATGTGATACATGGTGAATATGATAATATATTTCCAAAATTGTTTTGTAATATATCCAAAATTATTTTTGAATATGGGTTGAAATGTAATTTTATATATTATAACATAAGGTGATATAGAAATAAGTCTATAAATATTTATTTAAAGTGGTATATTATAGGATATATTTCCTTAAATCCTATATGCATGTGATTTTTCTGGGAAATATTATATGAAATGACATTGGTATATCATGAGGAATGTTATAGGATAACATGACATTGCCTACAACCAAACATATGGTATGAATGAGGTATATTGATGGAAAAATATATGAAAACCACTTCCTTTTCAAGATAAACTTTTACATGGGAAATGTAATGATAAATTTTAACACTCTATAAATTATCCATGTGTGATATCATTATTAAAACTTTCATGTAATTAATTTAATGGGTTCTAGTTTGGTTGTATGTTATGAAGTATTCATAACCAAAATCATTAATCAAACCTTACATAACATTCAAGTAAAATTCTAGCTTGACTCATGAATTTCCCTATGCCTATATATAGGCCACTTCCATTGGTATAGTTTGTTCGATTCGCTAATATACTTACATATATATAGATATCTTCTTTTTCTCTTACTCTTATCCCAAGGTAGGGACTAGTGTGTCTTGGGTGTTAGGAGGATCCATCTCATGCGATGAGTAACACAACATTGTCCCATCAATATTTCATGTAAAGGTGATTTGATTGCTACCCTTAAGTGATCTTTAAAAACCTCATGTGATGATGATGGTTATAACAGTGATATGGTGAAAAGAACATGTACTATTATTATTTTACCCTTTTTATGGTTTCATGATATATTTCATGGTTGATCCAAGTTCTTATGTTTCTATTACTTCTATTGTGTCTAATGAGTTTCATTAGATCTATTGATACCCTTCAAGAAGTCCTTGGTCTTTCTAGGGAAAAAATGCAGGCTTACAACTTGTTTATTTTGATAAGTATGGTTCCATGATTAGTTAAAGGATGAACACTATAAATATTAAAATTATTATAGGTTCCATATTATTTTAACTATGGTTATACGCCCACTAAATACATTACTGAACGACTATAAATAAAAATGTTCTCATAGGAAATTTTAACTACAATTATTTTAATTACTATTAAAACCACTTTAATTTAAAAAATATCAATTTCAAATGAAATGTTTTTAAGAAATGATATTTTTAAAAAATTATCATTGGTTTTTGTATAGGAACTCATATTTAAAATTATTATAAAAATAAATGGCAGTTTTGAAAATTCTATTCATTTTTTTTAAAAATTAAACAATTGATTTCATAGACCTATCCTTAACACCCCCTTTTTCCCATAAACTTGACCCGTGATCCCCAAAGAGTCCCTCTAATTTCCTAACTTTCTCACTAGCCCAACCCTTGTAATTATCATTTCCATGTCACTCAAAGACACATTTCCAACTTGATCCTTCCCCCATCGAGTCTTCCCCTCTTGGGTGCGTGACACTCATTTTCTTCATCCCCCTTTTCCCTCTTTCATTATTCCCCTATTTCATTTCTTACGAAACAATGACATAGAGTCATATCTTTTAGATTGTTAGGGTAATATTTCACTGAAGGAAAAAGAGTAAGTTGTGATTACCACATGGAAGGAAGAAGATGTGTCTCTATTGCATCTTTTTTCCCTATTTATCATCAAAATATGTATGGTAAAATGGTCCTTTAATCTAGGTTCCCTAAAAAACACACTGCATAACATCTTAATATTGGAGGAAGTTGTCTCCATAAGATAAGTATGGGAATCCTTTCTTTTATTTTAATTATTTAAGGACAAAGAAAAGAGAATGTACTAAAAGTAAGGTTATGGTATTTTGATAACAAAATCGTTATTATGGAAGATATAAAATATGAGTATGATATTTTGAAAACTAATTTTTCTAATTTGCCACTATAGATATGAATAAAATGAATACCATTTAAAAGCAGAGAAGAACATGTTATTCATGAAATCATATTATGAATTGGTAAATATTTTTATTGGGATCAATATGATTCAATAAACTAAGGACCCACACTTCAGATCAATGTTTTTGTTGAAATCACATAACTGTTGATGAGGGGACTATTCGTATTTAGAGAGTAATCTAACATCAGAATATAATTCGAATTATAGAAGATCACAATTTTTTCTTCTACTATGGGTGACTCAAACATATAGAGATGGATTCTAGTTCAAATATAAAGATGAACAAGGCGACATCATCCAGAAATATGGCCCATGGATTCATGAAACAACATCAGGATTATCTTTTATTACCGATCTAGAAAAGAAAAAGGATCATGATTAACTTGAAAAGAAATCCAATAAAAATTCAGGCCTCATCCACAATAACATCATCCTGCTTGAGATTCCAAAGTTCTATTCTATTTAATAAGAGGATATGATGGTGGAATGAGTGCAATTTATCAACATAGTGGGCCTCGTTGACACCAGAAAGTGGAAAGATAGTCAAGGTAAAGATCTAGTGGAGAAGGATACACTGAACAAGATTTTTTGTAACAGTAGAAGACATATCTAAAAAACCTATTGGGATGAAGACAAAATATAGGAAACCTTTAGACCTATATCCTGGTATAAAGAAAATTTGGGGGGAACTACCAGTTCTAGTTCCTCCTCCTGTTTACTAGTCTCCAATTACCACTATACATGATGGAGAATAAATTCATGGGTTAATGACCTCCGATGTTATAAAAAAAATTAGATTTACAAAAAGATATTTAGGGGATATCGAGGTGTTTATATTATCATTTTTGAGCTTAGTGCGCATAAACTAAACACAAATACTTGTCAAATGACTACGATCCTTCATAATAAGTTGAAATAAATGGGCGATTGACTATTTATCGACATCTTATAGGGGGGTGGTTATGTCCCATCACCACTTGAAGTATTTAAAATCTATTTTTGGAACTATCACAGGCTAGGTAACCCATGAATAGTACATACAATCCCTTTTGGAGTTCAAAATATTTCCCAAACATAGTTTTGGTATGAATAACAATGTTGGTAATAAGGATTATATCCTCATGGGATCAAAGATTTGTTTCAATAATGTATTTTCTATTGGAAGATAGGGGCACTCTGGAGGTCTTTGTATCTTATAGAAGGATTAAATTGGTGTTAATATTACTAATTTTTCATGTAATAACATTTCCATGATAGCTTCTATTCTAGGATACCCTTCTTTTTTCTTTTGTGTGAATCTTTTCGGGACCCAGTAGTCATGAGAAATAAAAATCCTAGAATCTTTTGAGTTAGTTATAGAACTCTCACCCTAGTTTTCTACTAGTAGGTGGAGATTTAGATGAGTTCATTATTTATCACGAAAAAGAGGGGGGGCACATGAGGAGTGGTGTAGTTATGTAAGACTATGATTTCTATTTTTTTCCTCATTTTTATGATCTCAGGTCTTCTAGCTCTTTGTTTTAATTGAATAAGGGAAGCGTAATGGGGAAACGTATTTCAGAAAGGTTGGATAGAGTTGTGCAGATAAATGATTGAAAATATCCTTTCTATTCCTTATCTATCATTCACCAACATCAAGTTTATTCTAACAATTTCTTGATCATATTAACTATGTTATCTCAAGGAGAATATAGAAGGCGTGCATTTTCCTTCCACTTTAAATGTATGTGGATCCAAGAATGTATCAGTGAGAATGTAGTTTTCTCGTAATGGGTGTGGCCAAATCGGTTCTCCACCTTCTATATCTATAATACTGTATCTAGTTTACTGATCTAGAGTTAAACTAGGTTTTGGAACTTTGACTAATGTATAAATGACACATAAAATTTCTTGAAGATTCTATCTCTTTCGTGACGTGATTCCATACTTAGTGATATATCTTTTACTGAGAAGTAACTATATGCGACATTGAGAGAAAAGGAGAAATTTTAGTTTTTGTGGGAAATGGAATCCCATATAAGGGATGTTGATCAGAATACAACATTTTTCACAATAAAATCATCTACAAGAAGGAGAAAAAAACTATATTTCTATGTCTTAGGATTATATTAGTGGGAAATTTATGACATTAATGATATTCACTCTATTATATTTTATTTTTTTACATTCCTTCATATCTGATTAGTTGCATTCTAAAAATAATGATGGAGGATATAAACTGTCAGATGGAAAGATATATCTCTAGTAATTAAGTTCTTGGTGCTCTTCATCTTATTTAATATACTAAGGATTTACAGACTGATGGGTTCCATGCACTCTTTTTAAAATTCTTTTGGAATTTTATTGGGTGTGACGTGATTTCTATGATGAGGGTGTTTTGGGAAATAAGATCCTCACTCAATTACCTAAATGAAACACTTAATAATCTCTTTCAAAAAAACCCACTGTCTATAAAAAATCGTGGATTTATGTCCTATTAGTCTATGCAACGTTGTCTAAAAAAATCTATTCCAAGATCTTGGTGGCTAGGTTAAGGGGTTTCCTCCCCCATTATGTTACTAAAAATCAAAGTGAAATTGTCCCATGGAGATCCATTACTAATAATGTATCCATTTTTTATAAATTTATACATTATATGTAGACCAATTCATGTTAAAAAAGGCATAGTGGAAATGAAATTGGATATTATGAAAAAATATGATAGGTTTGAATGGAATTTTCATGAATTCATTCTTTACAGGCTGGACATTGAGAATAAATGGATTACTAATATCAAAAACTTTATTACTTTGGTAGTGTTCAGAATTAATATTAATAGGGATCCATGAGAGAGTTTTAAACCCTCAAGTGGATTGCATCAAAGGGATCCACTCTCTCCTTATTTTTTTTGTTCTGGTGGCCAATGTTTGTTTATCATATTCTATTAAGATTGGTGAATAAATTATTTATCCATGGTGGAATGGAATTTTCAAATGGTCCCATCTTTAATAACTATTCATTTTATATTATAGGATTATTTTTGCGCATACTACCCCACAAGAATGTTGTTTAGTATTGGAAGTCATTAATTTGTATGAAATGTATTATGGAAAATTTATTAATACTTTAAATCTGGAATTATAATTTAGAAAATAATTATTATAAGAGAGTGTGGAGGAATTTTAGATACTGTTTAAGACTCATATGTTTTAAAAACAATAAAAATACCAGGGTCTCTCGATCCGTATTGGAAGATCAATGAAACAATTATTCACTTAGATTATGGAAACAGGGGATAATATTTTTTATTTAGGGTATAATAGGAAGATTTATAATGTGGGGAAGTAAGTTCTCATTAAATTAGTTGCCCAATAAATTCCAACTTATTCTTTTAATTATTCAAATTTCATACAACTCTTGTTTATCATATCCCCTCTTGTTTGGAAAAAATTTGGTAGGGATCCCATGATGGAAGACATAACACCCAACGGGTATCTTGGGATAAACACTATGTTTTTAAATTTTATGGAGGTATAATCATTAGTAATATCAAATTGTTAAATGAGGAGATATTAGAAATGAAAGAATGCCACATTTTTTCCAATCCAAATTCCCTCTTATTAAAGGTTCTACGTGAAAATTACTTTTCTCATTATTATTTTTTGTATGACCAGTTAGGGATGAAACCTTTTTTATATGTAGAATATTATGGTGTGCTAAATATCTTATTTAAAGTGGTTGTTTGTGAAAAATTTATGTTGGGAATAATTTAAGTGTTTAGAATGAACTCTGAATAGAAAATACAGTCAACCTTGGGGATTCATCGAGTGTTGTCCTGAGTTATGAAAATGCAAGGGCATAAGACCTAATCAATGCCTCTTTAGAGGAGTGGTATTGCAGAATGATTTGTAGCTGGTGTAATGAGAGTAAAAACCTTATTATTTTTAGTATTTTTCTCATGCCATTAATGGGTAATGATCATCTTTGCTGGACTGGGGACTGATCTAAGAGTTACTCAGTATGTTCAGGATACAAATTTCGGGTTCGTGGATTGGTTGAGTTTCATCCTAATAACCATTGGAAGAATTTATTATTGCTCATTTTACCACCCAAGGTAATATTATTTTTGTGAAAGGCATGTTCAAGTTGCCTAAAAACATGTTACATTCTGTTAAGATTACATCTTGTGAAGGACAACGTTTGTCATTTGTGTATTTAAGAGGTGGAATCTCCATTGTATGTAAGTCTCTTCTATAATGGGATGAAACAAGTGTAGAAGGAATTAATTCCATAATTTAACAATTTATTTAATCCATCCATGTAGTTGGTCTAAAATTTCAATAAATTGGTGTTTTCATTGGAATCTATACTCGTGGGACTAATATGCACAATTGTTTGGATGGTTTGGAATAGAGGAAACGAGTATGTATTCCAAAAGAAAGATACTCAATATCATATAAGGGTTAAAAGGGCCTTATAATGGAAGATTTTTTAAAGAAAATGATGTAGTTTCCTATTTGGTTTACATTCTGTAGGACATGTCTTATTGGACCCCTCCCACATAGGGATTTATAAAAATTAAAACAGATACAGTAGTCTCCGCTGTTTCGAGGGTGGGTGTTTGGTTATTTTCCAGTAAAAGTAATGGAAAAGTGGTGGAAGATAAATTCAAGGCTGTTCAAGAATCATGGAATCTTTTGGTGGTGGAGGAATACTCCATCCTCCATGGGACCCTTATTTCTCATTTTAAGGATTGGAACAGTGTGTTAGTAGAATCTGATTGCTTCAAAGTGATTTCCAAATTATCTAAGAAAGGTGATTACTCATAAACTTTTGTCCTTATTTTAAGAAATATTTTGTCCTTGGTTGAAATATTATTCTACATAAAATTTTCATCATCAAATGATAGGGTAATCTGGAGGCTCATCATTTCATGTGCTATTGAATGTCTTAGGGTGATAATTGTTAGGTTGATTCTTTTCCTGATTGGATTTGTAAGACTAGTTTGATTGACTAGTAATATATGGTATCCTTTTTCAAAAAAATATTATCTACAATTATATATATATATAAATATGTATAATTCTATTCATATATCTAAATATTTACATATATATATACACTAAAATACATTCAAATTTATATAATGAATTTAAATAATATATATATTATTTTTAAATATATATATATATAAATATGTATATATATA
Source organism: Viscum album (assembly GCA_963277665.1). Lineage (NCBI taxonomy): Eukaryota > Viridiplantae > Streptophyta > Magnoliopsida > Santalales > Viscaceae > Viscum > Viscum album. Next base: position 290,950,621 of record OY728138.1, read on the forward strand.
AATATGTATACATATATTTACACACATATATATATATATATACTAAAATACATACATACTTACATAATATATTTATATATAATATGTTTAAATTCATTTAAATATGTATATTTTGTTTCTATAATGCATTTAACTACATTATATAAAATATAAATGAAAAATATATATTTATATAAATTAATTAATATAAATTTACATATTTATATATATTTATTCCAGTTCCCAACATATAGATAGGTGAACTCCCCAATACCATCAATAATAGGATTGGCTTGTAGCTAGTTCTTTGATACTCACACAAAATAATGGAAAACATAACGTCAGAATATAACATGTCCCATTCAAGCATGAAACATCATCAACTATGAAATAAATGAACAAAAAATAATAAAATGTACATGATACATAAATATTAAATATTTCATTGAAAATAATATAATCTAACTAAAAATTACCCACATACAATAACACATCTTAAACATATGTGATGAATCATGAAAGTGAATATAATGGTCAACCTAGTCTAAAGGACTTCATGTTTTTTATTATTTTTTTGATGATCTCATTTTTAGCTGGTTAAGTGGGAACCCTTACATGAATTGTAGGCCTTATAGAATAAGGCCCAATACATGACCTGAATGCCTATAGGCCCAAATACACTTGAACTATCCCTCCCCTGCATCTTTTTTGTTGACGGGTACCTCCCCACCTCACATGGATGATCAGCTAGCATTTCCCCATGCTGAGGTACATGGTGGATGGTAATGATGAAATATGTTATATCATCTCTTCCTTCCCAATCTATTCAGTTCTCCATTCAAGGATCCAACTAATCTTCTCATCTTATTGTATGTGAACTTTTCTTGTCATATCAATGCTACATGGCTCTAAATCCCATGGCTCAGAGGCCTATGGTGGATTGAAGGCCATGTGGATAAAGGCCTTGAGACCCTTAAGCCCAAAATGATGGCCCGAAGGAAAAATCAGATTCATTGTCCTAGGTGATATAGTACCTCCCAGTACCTACTTTTGTTTCTTCTACAACACTACTATAGTATCTTATAAATTAACAACAACTTATATTTTTATTGGGTCTTTCAAATTCCAACTAGGAACCTTTACCACTTAGGTACATTCTCATTGACCCTAAAATTGAATATGGATGAAAGAAAAATTGACTATTTGGTTAAGAATCCAAGAAATAATCTTCCATGTATTATATTAGAATCTCAAATCTAGGATCTTCCATTAACAACTCCTACTGATAGGCATAAATAGAATAGTTGTACTTGCGCAAGTTAATGAATATGTGTGAATTTTATTATAGAATATTTTCATCCAATGTAGTGAGATAACTCCCATAAACTAATTTTGTCTATGTGAATCATTAATATAAACTTTTATAAATAATATAACACTAGAAAACACTTCATCAATTAACTCATTAACAACCATTATTCATTTCATATCAAGATACCCCTAGAACATCGTAATCATGATCCCAAAATGACAATATATTTAAAAATATATAAATTAAATTTATAATATCACAAAAATAAGGGAAATAGTGAACAATATGCTCCTAGAGGCCATAAATATATTATCATGAAAAGACTTTGGTTGTTATTTATATGATTTGTAATATTTTTAGGTGTATTTTTCAAGTCAGGTGCTGAGTCAACACAAGATTCTGGGCCCTATAGAGCCTTATTGTGGTGATATTTTAAATGTTGAATATATTTCATTACACATTAATAATCTACTTGTAATCACATAATAACTATCAAGTATAATTTCAAATCTGAAATATGAGATCATGATTGAGCTTAGAATGTGGTTTTTACCCTGGGCGTGACATAAAATTTCACAACCTCTGGTGATCAGTTAAGGGAATGTTGGAAGATGAGTTAAATGATATTAGTATATTAGAAAAATAATAATATCCTCTCATGCCCCTTCTCATGAAAAAAATGGATAAGAATCTCTCCCATGTCTATAGATGGACCCAAGGCTGAATCGATGAGATGAGGTTCCATCAATCTTCATTTATGATGACGATCATAAACAGATCGTGATGCAACATCTCTCGAGGATAATTTTGAACTTGAAGCTTCGATGCTTCACCACAACATATCCATATTTTAATTTTTTATTCCCAGTCCCATTTTATATTCATTCTAAGGTTTTAGATCCCTTAGATGACTGCTAAGGAACATGTGAGGGTTGATCTGTGGGATTTAATGGAAACTAAGATGTTTAAAGAATCTCAAAGCGAATTCCTATTCAGAAATCATGACCGTATGACTTGAAGAGTAGAGGCACATGCTGTGTGTTATTCCCATTAAAGGAAGATGCACTTTAAGGAATACTGACCGCATACTAGGTGTACATGTTGTGTAGTGATCCTAGATTGTGTGTCTGAGGGACATGGCAAGGGATTTCATGTTAAGCAACATGATTGTGTGACAATACATGGAAAAAGTACACTAGCTCAGAGTTCTGTACATGGGAATGGGATGAGAACATGGCCAAGAGGCTATTTATATATAACATGTTGTGTACCATGGATTCTCATCATAATAAAGGCACAGCTAGCCAAGCCCTATTGGGAAATACATAGATAGAGGACAGGGTGGTGTGAGACACACATTGTACACTATATACAAGTTGTATCGAATCATATTTCTAGACAATTTGTGTGTAATTAGACATGACTTGGTGTACATGTAGGGTTACAGAGTGTGTAAACCCTAGAACCTTCCATATAAAATTATTTGGAACTTCTTCCAAGCATATATCCTTCTTTGGGTCTCAGATTTAGGCATGTGAGTAGCCAATCTTGAGTAGTTTTCCATGTAGAACAAGATGATACCCTCTATGGTTGATTGTGAGATATGACATAGAGATATTAAATCTTGAAATTTTGTTGGTGGTTCTTGTTCGTGGATAATGATTATGGTGGATCAATAGAGTGATCCTTGTGTTAGAACCCTTCCCGTTCATCTCATGATATGGGACTTCTTAGACTCTTTTAGCTGGTAGGGTGGTGCTCCCCTATCCTATTATGAACATGTCCCCTTCTTGTGGTAGTGTTTTTATGTGAGGTATGATGAGTATAATGTTACTTTAAATGACTCTTGAAACAAACCAGATATCAGTTTGTTTTATCAGGTATACCGTGAGATTGGTACTCCACTATTATATCAGGGAGTAGATTTCTGTTACCTCTCAAGTTGGAAGAGATAGAAATCCCCCATCGTATACATGGGTCCTCTACCCATAGAGTAGTTCTACTGGGGATATTACTCACTTTTCAGACTTGTGTGCGGGTCCCCCATATCCTATGTGTAGATGGAGACAGAGATCCCCTATCATTTGAAGGTGAATACACTCCATAATCATTTTTTAGATAGAGTGGGTACACAAATATTGTGCTATGGTGTAGGTCCTATATCCATAGAGTTGGTACTAATCTATCATGTTAGGGTGAAGATCCTCCATACATTATGTCTTGGAAGAGTTATTACTCCAATGTAGCAACATATCACGAGTCCTCTAGCATATGGTCGGTACTCCCATATCAAACCAGGGTCTGATTCCCCCATAGTGACAATATAGGTAGATACAAAACCCCTCTATAAATAGGGTAAATTTTCTCTATATAATGATTTTTACTCCCCATCACTGAGTAAAAGTTATAGGAGGGAATTATATGGGAGTTGGATCACCCTTAGTTATGGAGCATATTTTTGAGGAGTGTCCCCCTATACTTGGTATGTACGATACCTAGTTAGGAGTCAGTTTTATCTCATTGCATTGAGGTGTAAAACTCTCCATATGGGTGTTACATTGTTTTTTTGTTTGGATTAGGATTCTTCACTCCCTCAATTGTACGAATGCACCGAGGTCTGGGTACCTCTTTTGTCTCTCGTTAAAGTGGGTTCATGTGGTGCATACTCTAGAGTAGTGCTTCCTAGACTATGTGACATTGTAAGGGGTGGGCCTCTCTATGTGGATTCTTATGAGATTTTTCAGAGTGCATGATAGCACTAATAGGACCTCTAGTGTTGGGCATTAGAGTTGGACCAAGAGAGTTTTTCCCAATGGATCATATTGTTTTGGATGTGACATCATAAATGCTATAGATGAATCAAATGCATTATATAACTCTTATGAGTTCCAAATTTGATGGAATTACTCATGGAGTGTGTTATATTGTTTTAGTGTTACCTTCTAGGCACGATTTGGATCATGTCGCTTGTGTGAGGTTAGAAACTCACGAGACATAGAGTATGAGATGAGTATATGGGGTATTTAATGGGATCCTTGGGGTGTTTTTACATATATTGACTGATAAACCATATGGATTGAGGTGACTAAACATGTATAACCATGGATTGGTCCAGATAGAGTTACTTATTCTCTCTCACATGAGTTACCTCAGTCTTGGTTGAGCGGATTGTTTCCTTTCGGGTTTACATTTTATTTTGGGGTCTCAAATAGGTGTTTTCATACTCACCCCTTCATCGGATTTACCAAAAAATGTTATTTATTTTGAATATGACATACCTTTAAACATTGTACTAGGTGGACCCAGTGTGGGAGAATCTTATTTATCTAGAGAGATAGATATATTTTAGGATTCTTGGAAAAGAAGATTTAACGAAGTTTTATATAACAGTTGTCCCCTCTTTCTGAAAAGTTTAGAATATTTTTCAGTTTTTGGTGGGCTTATATTTTTCCCTCTTATACTTTCAGTACTCTTACAATAATATTATTTTTGGATAGTTTTATACATGAATTTATGTGTCAGTTTTAATTATCTATGAACTCTTCCATGGATGAGTATGTGTGTGTGTTCATATATGTACAATAGGATAAGGCCACCCATATTTGTTACCTGGATAATGGGTTCTAGATTCCAACCATAGTTTATTAGAGGTGAGTTAGGAGTTGTAGAGTTTTTGGATCGGGTGGGTCAAGTCATGATAGAGTGGTATCATAGAGGGTTCCACATTGGTACCGTAGATTATAGGTTGTATAGTTTTGATATTGGTTTGGGATTTATGGTGACTGTGTTGAAGTGCTCAGGTTCTGATTTCAGGACAAAGACTTTAATGTTGGTGAGGTGGCCGATGTATCCATCCACTAGGAATCTAATAACCTGCTAGTGAACTCAAAACATTTAGGCACTGATTATAGGTAAACATTGTTACATAAATCGTATATGACATAGTTGTGGTTTCCTTGTCCTTCTTAAGTCACCTCACCGGATATTTTTATTGACTGTGGTTTATCTTGATTTTATGTCAGGATTCAACCATGATAATAGGTATACAGGGTTCCACTGAAGGATTTTGATGATGATCCACCTAGTTATGAGGCTTTAGTGTAGGGATATGGGCATGAGGTAGTATATCCAGGTGGTCCACTAGTTGATACAACACCTATTAAGTAACAGATTATGCCAATAGTTCCTGTCGAGGATGAACACATGACGAGTGCACTACATGAGTTATATAGGAAGATAACTCTCATCTATTGTGGCAAGAAAAACCTCTAGGTAGTTAATGACTGTCTTGAGGAATTCATGTAAATTTTATACCATATGGGGATAACTCTTGATCGAATGGTGGTCCTAGCGGTGATGATTCTATAGTGATCGGTCGATTGATGGTAGAGTTTGGTGATAAAGAACCCTGATGAGATGATTCTCACATAAATAGAGTTTGACTGAATCTTCAAGTTATTTTTAACCAACCATGTTTACATCAGTGTTGTCTATCCCCTTTTCTAGATTCAGTAGGATAGCATTTCCATGGTAATTTACTAAGCATGGTTCACAGTCCTTTCATGATACTCCCTAGATATGGGTCAAGATTTGTTTTTTCTAATAGGGACCTTTAAGTAGGCTTCACATAGAGACATACAAGTTGGTGTGGTCTCCTTATACATTCCCCCTTATACATGGGTACTGTAGTGAGATCTAGTTATAGATATATTCATAGCAGAGGGTTGGGTGGATGGAGCTGATAGTGGTGATCATGGGGATGAGTCATCTATAGAATCAAGAATACATCTTTCCACAACTTCATGACATAGTAGGAACACCCATTCCAAGACCCTCACACGTGGGTCTTATATTCAAGAGTGTTATCGGGGATCTGGTTGGTCTGATGAGAGTTTCTGTTATACTTGTGATAATGGAGGAAATATTGCACGAGGTTTTCTAATACACTGTGATGTTGAGAAGGAATGGTCAATGGACCACCTGAAAAGAGGTAGATTTTGATGTATGGAGTTATGTATGATGTTGGATGTAGAGGAGGAGTGGGGAGAGCATCATGAGGTTGAAAATGGTTTGAGATGTTTCCAGACTACCTCTAGGTGGTTCGTTTCATTATTAGGGTGAGGGAGGTTGGGGTTAGGATAGATTTAGGCCATATATGCCTATGATAAGAAATCTATGAGGATGATTAGAGCTACACCTTGTATCCATTATACTTATTCAGTAGTATTGTTTGAAACTTTTGTGAGGTACTCTATTCTTTCCACTTATTGATTGAGGCTTATCTAGGGTGACACGGGGAATTTTTTGGGTACATTTGATGGTTTTTTTGACATAGTTTATGATGAATAAAGAAGACGGATTATTTCCCCACTGATACCCATTTTTGAGATGCGATATAAAACCATAAAATAAAATCATTTCATAAAAAACATGATAGTGTCAAGGTGTGATGGATGGGTTACCTTAAACATGGGGTTAAAGTACGGTTTCATGTTTGAGTATCAAAGTAGGCCACGTAATTACTAGGGGATCCTTTCTTCACAACCCTTTTTCTAGAGGCTCCTACAGAGAGGATTGGTGACTACACACATCTATCGACAGTGTGACCTAACTCGGGGAGGATATTTCCCCACATAGAGTCTTTCTGTAGTGGTAGGGTGAGGCCCTATGATGTTTCCTTAATGTTAATTGGTTGGTTACCATCCATGCATAGATGTTTTCCACCAGTGGGTGTGGGGGTGTATCAGCTTGTGGCATAATGTTTTCTTTATTTGAGGAGTGATCCTAGAAAAATAAGACAAGATCATGTGTGGGAATATAAAAGTGACATTTATTAGGGGGGTTATTGTTACGCATGGAGTAGTAGTACTACGATATTTTGTTTCATTCTGTAGTGGTGTAGTTGGAGGGTTATAAAATGAGGGACTGGTAAGACCGAATGTGTGCACATGGGATGATAAGTGTTGTTTGTTAGTTCTATCATGTGCTTAATATTAGTGTTTTATGTGAGAAAATTGTGGTTGTCATTGTGATGTTCATGCAGTGGTGGATGAGAATTTATAGGTTGTGTTAGTATCTTTATCTTGTTAGTGAAGAGTTGTTCTGAAAGGCCCTATGACCACAGATGGATCAAATGCTTGGTGTTTTCCACCTATCATAGTTGAAGTGACATGTTCTCACTATTTTTCATGATGTCGACCAATATTGAGATAGATGTTGGGTGTATTTTGTCCTTTGTGGTTCCCTTGTGTGTGTAATTATGGGAAACACGATAACCCTTTGATGAGCTCACTATCTTGGGAGTCCCAGTGCAGAGCTCATATTATATCTTTGTTCCTAAGAATTCACTTTTCAATAAAAAAACTTATGGTGGGGAGATTTTAATGAATATGGTTTTTCCCTATACTAATTTGGAATATTTTTCCAAATATTTCCAAATCACAATGCGAAGTTAAAATGAGATTATTCGGTCTAGAGATCCTCCAAGCATAAATTTTAAAAATACTAAAAATATTTTATCTTGAATGTGAAATTCATTTGTAAATGTGGAATAAATCCTAACTGTGGTCTATGAATATAAATATAAGACCACATTTGAGTTCAAGAATGCGTGTTTTTCCCTAGGTAAGACAATAAATTCTATGGTGTTGGGTGGCCGATTGAGGTTGTTTTGGAAGACGATTGGATCAAATTAGTTTAATTTAAAAGATAAACTAATACCCTCTCCCACATCCTTCTCACACACATCAAATGGAGAGGAGGAGTCTCTCGCACTGTGACAGAAGGACCTGAGGTTGAATTTATGAGAGGAGGTGTCATTGATCTCCATTTTTGACATTAATCGTCACCAGATCATGATACAATAGCTTCTAAGAGTCATTTTGAACCTGAATCATTGGTGTTTCACCACGAGGTTAGAAAACTTGAGTTTCATGTACAAATCACATTTTATATGCATTTTTATATGGTTTAGATCACTTATATTACTTATAAAGACCCTATGGGGTTGATATATGGGTTTTATTAGAAACTCGGACATTTTGATCAGTATGTAGGGAATTCCCATTCAAAATTCCCAATCACAATGCATGCGGTGAAGAGGCACACACCATGTGTACTTCGTATTGTGGGAAGATTATCACTGGGATATACACCCAGTGTAATGGGGGTACACAACATGTAGTGATCCCATTTCATGTGGCCCAGTGACATAGCCAGATATGTCGTGTCAAGGGACATGGTTGTGTGAAAGTATAGAGCTAGAGTACATAGGCATGAGGTGCCATACATAAGAATAGTATGCAGATATGGAAAAGAGGATATTTATCAAGAACACATTGTGTACTAGTGGTATACACCATATTTAAAACATGGTCAACCGATTCATAGGGGGGAAGGACATGGATTTGGGACTATATGAGGCGAGACTTGTTGTGTACACCATGTACACACGGTGTAAGCTCAAATAGATAGCCAATTGGTGTACCATAGGACATGGATCGGTGTTCAGGAGAGGTCACACACTACATGGAACCCATTAAATTCCATACACTATTCTTTAGAATATCCTCATAGCATATCTCCTTCTTTGGGGTTAGGATTCAAGCCTGCAAGTAGCCTATGCTGATAAATTTTATGTATAGAACGTGATACTATACTCTATGTTGGATTATGAGATATGGTGTGGTATTATTCAAGTGTGAAACATATTTATTGGTACTTGATCATGGATAGTTATTAGGATGGATCATTGGAGAGATATTGGGTTGGAACACTTCCTTTTCCTCTCAAGATGTTGGTCTTTCTAGGAACTTTATTCTAGTTGAGTGGTGCCACCATATCCTACCAGGGTGTGGGTCCCCTAGCTATGGAAGTGTTGTGATGTGAGATATAGAGAGTTTGACCCTCACTTCAAATAAGCTTGATCGGCAGTGAAATATTAGTCTAGTTTATCCGAGAGACATTGTGGTTAGTACTACCCTATCATATCAGGGTGCGATATTTCCTTATCCCTTAGATTAATAGAGACAGAAAGCACACACAATTAGCATGAGCCCTATACCCATGGTGTAATTCTCCTAGGGTCGGTAATCACCTATAAAACTAGTCATTGGGTCCCCCATATTGTTCATGAAGAAGTAGATAGAACTTATCTATTGTATTATGTTGACTACCCTCTATACTCATTGTTTGGATAAAGTGGGTAATCCAATATCATTTTAGGGTATGGGTCTTCTTTATTTGGATTTGGTACTCTCCTTTTGTATATAGGTGCAGGTTTTCCATACCTATTGTTCTAGAAAATCCAATACTCCCCTACCACAAAAGGGCATGAGTACTATATTCTGGGGTTAGTAATCCACTATCTAGTTAGGGTTAGGGTTTTCCATAGTGAGCATATAGGTAGATATAAAACAATCCTATACAAAGGGTGTGGGTCCTCTATCTTCTGATTTGTACCCCCTATATCTAAGTAGAAGTGTGAAGTGAGTCCTCTAGAGGAGTTGGAGATCTCTCCAACTATAGAGCACAATTTCAAGGAATACCCCCCTCTACTTTTTATCTAATATCCCTGGTTAAGAGTTAGTGGTACCTCATTGCAGTGGGGTGAGATCCTCTCCATACGGGTGAGATAATAGTTATTTTTGAGTGGAATAAGACTTAATACTACTCTAGGTTATGAGAAAAAACTTATGTTAATGTCTTTCCTTTATCTCTATTTGAAGATTATGCAGATGGTTCATAGTATAGAGTTTTTCTCCCTTGACTTTGTGCAGTGGAAATGGGCCTGCTTCTCCACTTGGGTTTCAATGAACATTCATGGGGAACCTAACAAATGGTGATAGGATCTCTTATGTTGGGAATTAGAGTTTTACCTAGAGAGTTGTTATTGATGGAGTGTGTAATCTAAGTTTTTCTATCAAGGGTGGTAGGGATGCATCTGTTGGAGCATATCTCTCATACTAGTGATATATGGGATGTAAGAGCTTGTGGAGTGTGTTCTCCAAGTTTAGTGTTAACTTTGAGCTATGATTAGGATCCTATAGATAGTTTTAGGTGGGAAGCTAATGAGACTTGAAGTTTAAGAAGTTAATATCTGGATTATTTATGGGATTTATTGTGGATTTATAACTTATCATTATTAAAATACCATGTAGATAGAGATTACTATACATGTATATATGAGGAGTGGTTGAGATGGAGTTTCTTATTCTCTATTGCATGTTTTCCCTATGGACAGGTGAAGAAAACTATTTCCTTTTTTTTTCCCCATTTATTTTAGTTTTTTTGGACCCAATGGGTATTTTTCTACTTACACCTATTTGGGATTTTCCCAAACATGTTGTGTATTGTATGGATGATGGGCCTTGATAGGGAGTCCCAATTGGACCCAAAGTGGGCGGAGTATAATGAGATAGACTTGCCAAGGTGTCCAAGAATATTTAAAATAGTTGAATGTAATAAAATTACACGTATTTTAAGATGATTGTGGTATTTTTTTTGTTTTGGGTGGGAATTTATTTTTCTTTTTTATACTTTCAGTACTCATATAGTACTCTGATTGTGGGATAGATGTATGCATGAATTTAAATTTAAGTTTTCATTTTCTCTACAATGTTTCATGGAAATGTATGTATGTGAGTACATACATACACCATAAGTATAAGCCTTTCATATTTCTAATATTCCTACTCGACTCTAGACACAAACCAGTGACCTATTGGATGCAGGCTTGGGGTAGTTATGGCTGGGGTTCGGGTAGGTTGGGTGTGAAACATTACCAAATCCCATCCCTTAAATTGAAATTTGGTTACCTAGAGAGGTGTAATGGACATATAAATCAATAAATATATAAAACATCATACTCGTACCTCAATTGATGTTGGAAATTATTTACACAACATAAAAATGGTTGGGATGTAACAAAAATAACATATTAGAAAACAATGATATTATATCTCATATCCCATCACAAATTAAAAATAAAATAAATCACCAATGATATACCATTATATAGTTCCTAGGTATCACTTATATGTATATTATCATGGAAAATTAATACCTATATGAATTGTATTTCTTAAATACAGATAATTGGGTGAGAAAAGAATAAGTATTTAGTGTATGATCATTTAACATGATCCTAGAGATACTTAAGATAACATTTATAAACACTTGGGTTGATATTAACCAACCATCACATATAAAAAAATTATAACATTTTGGATAAATATTCATTTCAGCTCACAATAAATCACACCCCATGACCTAAAGGTTTATTGTATTTAAATATTAGACACACAACCAAAATATTTTAAAAACATTCTTTGACATCTCCAATGAATAATCATCACACATGATATGATTCTAGAAACACCATAAAAACACTCTTCTAAATGACCAAGTTAGTGGAAATATATGTAAGGGTTAGATCAGGCACTCAGTATGGGGTGAACATACGAGATATTGACTGAATAACATAAGTGAGTATAAGATGGACATGTGGTTTCAAGAACATGATCATAACATAAGGTAATTGTAGTGTCCCACCTTTCTTGATCACAAATCAGTTCCAGATTCGTGGTTGCTACTGTACATTTTTCATGCCTCCTAGTACACTAGGGGTTGTCTAATAGAAGAAAAATTCTCTATATGTATCAGGGGGAGACTATAACAATACATCAGAGTATATAAACTGCATGAATAAAAGAAAATACATACATCACCCTGATAAATAGTGAATGAAATGACATCTTTTTTTGACCACAATCAAAATTAACCATGAAATTATAAATAAGGTATATTCTAAAAATGATAGACAGTCATACAAAAATTCTCAAAATACTACTAGATAAATCTGAGAAAAACTTTAAAAATAGTGTTGAGTCATAGCTGGGTCCTAACACTTATGATTTATCCAATTATTCCAACCCAAGAATCATCAAACCTTTCCAAAACTCAATCTATAATGAAGGATACAATGTTTGAGTACCTAAGTTCCAAGGAATCTTGGTAAGAGAGTATTTATGTCTCAATAGGACACCACAAATGGAAAAACTAAATATAACCGATCTGATAATGATGTGCATATGTAAGAGATCAGTGAAAACTTTTATTCAATTTTAAACAATTTAAGAGATTAAGGGAAATAAATATATATATTCCCTATCTTCATGGAGAAACTCATGGATAGATATACTATTTCCGATCCTTAGTTCCATTACCCCAATCATCCATTAATTCTTTGGCTAGTTCTAGGGTGTCTATGGTAACTTCATGATGATCATGCCTCCAAGATTAAACACTTGAAATTTGAGAGTTTATCTAGAAATTATTTAATGTCTTATTGAATCATAAATAATATGTTAACTCATCTCATCATTGTCATAGTATTTTCTCTCTCATCATATCATTCCCTACTCATGGGTTATCACAGGGAATTCAGAAACTCATTCTTAGATTCCTATTTTATCTGAGTGCTAATCCCCTCAATCTCAATCATCAAGTATCATATAGGGACTAAGAACTCCTCCTGGAATTCACACATTGTGATTAATTATGTGTAATCTATGCACTCATCCAGGTATTCCCAAATATCATGTATTATGTGGAATCCAATTTCTCTTGCCGATATTCCTAAGTAACTTGTATCATATCAAATATGGGAACTCATCCCAAAATTTCCGGATTTAATTATTCACATCAATGAGATAAAATATTTCTATGAAATTTATTAAATTCCCCTAATTTTATTTATTATGAAGAAGGTTCATCATAATTCACTTTGGGTTTCATGATTTTACATTAACAAAAACCCTTCTAATTACTATTATTAAAACTAAAGACTTTTTACTATATCAGACCCCATATTATAAAAGTTTCTTTGTTTTACAGAGGGAACAATTCAACTACACCACATTAATTATCATTTAACCAATTCAACTCAATTAAATATGTATTTTTGATTTTTAGTGGGATTCATTAATACCATTCAATTATATAAAGAACCATTTATAATTTCACACTTCCAACTATGTTAGATTCAATTAAATTTAAAGGTAAAATCCATTTTCAATTATCAACAGTTGTGGAATTTTATTTAACAACTATAAATTCAAGAAAAATTTCCTCTTTAAGCAATTAAAATAAGATTCTGAATTTAATAACATAAAACCCCATTAAGTTGAATTCGACCGCTAAATAATTCCACTTGAAATTAACCATTCCTCAAAATTGAGGCATATGAATTGAGAAATTTAACTTTGTAAAACTCAAAATCAACATTTAATTTTAATTAGAGGAAGCATGGTGGAGTTAAAATGAATAAATCATAAACTCACTCAGAAACGTGGAATGTTTATGGTTCAAATTAAAGGGACCACCTACCATTTCCTCATAGAATTATACACATCATGTATTGGCTGCTGATTCAGCCTAATCTAGTAGAAATTAAAAAATTACAGGAATAATTATAAATAGGAAAAATGCATACAATGGATGATAAAATGAACATAATCGGAATAAATGTTGAAAGAATAAAGGTGGAAAGTGAGACTTACCTTGAGCTATAAAAATGTATTAGAAATAGGTTAATTCATTTCTAAATGAGGGAGGAATTACACTTGGAAGGGAAAACTATCAAGGGGATAGTGTTTCATTGCCTGATACTAATAATTGGGACCAATTTGATTCTAAAACACCCAAACCAAAAACCCCTGGTAAAAAACCTAGAGTACAAACCTTACTGGAGCTTTTCACAACTTGAATCCAAAATTCACACAATGATTTCTTAAGCTAGAATACCATGGGGACCTATCCCCAATTATTCACAGTCTCACATAGATACTCATGTTGTGAATCCTTTTTATGGATACATGGAAGTAATTGGTTGTTCATCCTCCCAAGCTTACTCTTAAGAGCTATTGACACCATATTTTTTCCAAAAAACAAGAGAATTACATTTGTATAAAAAATAATTAAATTATTCCATACACCAAAGAAGGTTTATGGTTTCAGAACTCACTTAATTAACTAATTTTTTCTTTGATATAATTTTATAAACCAATATAAGAGACTATAAGGAAATAAAATGATCTAATGAGAACATACACTTGACCCCTGCTCTCATGTCTCCTCCTAGACATGTCCCATGAAACCACAACAGAAACACCAAAGGAAATTTCTCATAGAAGTAATATGTTCACTCTGATAAACCATACTATATGGATGAACCTAAAAGGGTTAATTAGCCCGAAGTTCATAATATACAAATGAAATTACAAACTGGTTCCTACTAAAAAATCCAAGACACCAAATAACTTTTTCTTTTTGAGAAATGAGACCTCGAACAACACTTTACCAGGTTTCATCACATGGTTCAAACCACGAATCAAGAGATGAAATAGGTTTTTACCCCATGAACGAAGTGATGAAAGAGGATCAACCCATAATCCAGGTCACAGAACAGGGCCTCACCCCTAAATCCCATTAAAAAATAGGTTTCACCCTAGGAATCATGTAACCAACTATTCTAGTAGTCATCAACCATTTCTAAATAACTATGTAAGATATGGAATCTATTATATAAGACTTTTCTGGATCAATGCTAATTCAACATCCTCTAAACAATACAAATTAAACATCTATTGAAGCCATGGGGTCCTCCTAAGAACCATTTAAAACCTAGATCCATGCTCTCAATATATACTTTATGATCAAAAATATTTATTTTGACTTCCACAAACACCAAGTATTGTGTATAAAATAACTACACAGCTCTCATCGTTTATTGTCATTCCTACAATACAACCAAACTAGATCCACTCTTCAAAACCTCATTGGTCCACATACCACAACAATGATTATTCTAACTAAATCCTCCAAGATGCCTTCGTAAGTAAAATTAATAAATTTATAAAACAAAAAAACTCACCTTGAAGGATGATGATAATAGTCTCCATTAAACCACTCCTCACTCGACCATCCCATTAGGACTCAAAATCTCAAACATGAGACTATTTATATGAAAAGTATTCACTTTATCATTCATGTCAACAGGTTTCCACTAATCACCAAGGTATCATAGAATTTTTCCACCAACCAACATATTTCAGAAAATTTACACTCTGGTATACCCATAGTCTTTTATCCCACATCTAGTGGTTTTCCAAAAACCAACCATACTAACTCCATTGATGAAAACCCATACATTTTATACACTTTATTTAATGAATGATTACATAAATATATGCATAATTCAATCCCAAAAATATAAAGTTAACTAGTGTCTTTGGGTAATTTTATACATATAAAAACAACTTTAAATACAGATACATCAAAATTATTGATAAAGTCCCTAATATTCCCATAAAAATCCATTAATCTTCTAAAAATGCAGAAGATAACTTGGGGATGCACATAAGAGATGGGTGAGCTATGAGGACAAATATGGGAATAATATAAGTATCAAATGATGAAAATAATACATGTTATTCACGGGGCATGTCAAGGTGTCATAAATGTGTGGTAATATTAAACATAAACAACTAGGCCTGATACAATATGATAACATCAAGGAAATATAGTAATGCAGAAACAAAAAAAAACATGAAATCATAAGTATAAGTCAAGGATAACCTTCAGGAAATAATAACATAATATTATTATTATAATCTCCCACTAACTATTCATGGTATCCCATATTATAAAATCATTACGTAATGAATTTTAGGGATACATAATTTTGTAACCACCTGTCACATTTATATCTTTTACATGAATTTGTGTGCCTTATAGATTGAAACAAAATATGAACATATTTCATCCATTTTAATCTCATGATTAAGGAGTGTGGGTTACATACATGTATGTACCAAATAAATTAGATATAGTTACATCAATATGACTAACCTTGAGTGGAAATGGGGATGGGTATTGACATCATAAATATTTGGCATGTAAAATCAAGGGACAATTTCACCAACATAATTGGTGTACATAAAGATTCATGAAAGGGTTGAACGAGAGTTAAAGGTGTTATCTAATTACATGGGAATCATAAGAATAATATAGGTATGTGTTATATAATATAGAAACACGATAAATTGGAAATTAAAAGGAATAATATGATGATAGTACCTTAATAAATAGGTGGAAGAATAGAATCAATTACATGAGAGGTTGATTCTAAAAGCTTGGGAGGATCTTCTTAAAAGTATAGAAACACCTTAGGAGGGATTTATAGAGGAAATGGGAGATAAACTTTATTATTATCTAGGTTTTAATAAATAGGAATGGGATTTTGGGTGGGTATTTATAAAAGATATTTTGTAAATTCTTTATTAATTTACAAACATAGGTTTTGGACTCTATGCAATAACACAATAAAAACAACAATCCTTCCCATGATTTTTTAATGGTTTCTGAAAAACATGATGGATTTTTTTATATTTTATTCAGTTAAAAACATAACACATTAAAATAATACCATTGATGATGTGTAAGTGATTCATGTTCATAATGAATTGTTATTAATACCTTAAATTATTATATAGTTTTTTGAGGATTAATTTTAGCTTTGTAAAATTAATATAATAAATTTAGAAACATATTATTTTAAATGGGAAATCCATTTTTTGGTTGTGTATTATATTAATAGAAATTATTACATCACTTTTTATCTATGATGATGTCATGATACATATCATATATTTAATCGATGTTTAGTTTTTACTATGAAATTTTATTTTATTAGAAAATTATTAAAAAATAACCATCAAATAATTTTGGCATACTTATTTAAAAAATAATTTTTATTTTACCAAAATAATTTTCTAAATATGAAATTTTATTCTTTTAAATATAAACCATTATTTATTAGAAAATATATGTTTTACTACACCAATATATTTCTGAACCATATAAAATTACATTGGAATTTATCAAATAATATTATCACTTATATTTAAATAAATATTATTTAAAAATAATATTTTATAAAAATAAAATTTATTTTTTAAATTTTGGAATGTATCAAAAAGTGTTTTTAATTATGATTATATATTTATTTAAAATATAATATTTTATTTCTTCATATAAAAAATATATATAATCAAGTAAATATAAAAATTAATAATGGAAAAAAGATGAATAAGATATTTAGTTTTTAAAGAATAATATAAAAATATTCATTTTTCTGGGGTCTAGATTCATAACCCCTTATTACAACAGTGTACACAATTAAGGGTAAGGTGTGTGATGGTGGTACTTTCTTAGGCTAGTTTGGTGAAAATTATTTAGGTGGTGATCTATATATGCTTCAATTTATCCCATAAATAGAATTTTTAATGTTATTATTATTGAATATCATTTTTTTCTTGGTTAATGGAATCAAAAAATGATTCCATCTCCCTCATAAGCTCCAATAAATGTGCTCTATAGGGTAGTACCACACTAGTTGAGGCTATCACTTCATCATCCTGTGTCAGTTATAGTTTATTATAACCCTTAATTTATAGTAATCCTAATGGTGACTGTATAATATTTCTCTTAATAATGTTTATCTTTCACAATAATATTTTAATCCTAACAAAATATTATGGATATATATTATAATGGTGCAATACAACAATAGAAATATAGTCTAGCTATATTATCTAATAAGGAATATATTCATTCAAAAGGGAATTTCATTTTTAAATGTTTTGGTCATTACATTATCACCCCTTCATAAAGTTCACCCTTGAAATTTCATTTTGACACTAATATAGAAGATTTTACTGTTGCTTTATCACCTCTTCTAGTTCCTATATCGCCTCCTTAAACTCCTAGCTCCACCAAAGTGCTTTGATCATGTGAGTTTTCTTATTTTTTAGAACATTTTATCTATGATCCAATATCATTACTGGCTCCAATTGATATGAAATATTTCTATCCAAAGGTAACAAAATATTGATTCAGTATATGTTATTGGTATGATATGTACTTCCATAGGAAGGATACATGGAATACATCATGTTCTTGAGACATTCTTGGTGGGTGTTATAGTATATAGAAAAAAATGATGCGATCAAGTTTTTAAAAGGGGCCTATGTATCCTAGACTAAGATTTACCTTCATCCTATACCTCATTAATTTCTTTAATGGTGATATATGAATGAAAAATTTATCTCGGATCTCAAACTCTAGGTCTCATCGATGATTTTTTATATTTCTTTTATAATGAATTTTTGTAGATTTCATTTATCATTAAATAAATTCAACCTTCTATATAATTTATTGGATAATATTTGGTCATATTAGCTTATCATATCTAACTTCATCCAAACATGTTGTAGTCCAACTACTATTCTTATATAAATCCACATAAAGATCCATTTTAATGATGTAATCGAAATTGATTTTTATTTGAACTCCACTAGAGAAAGGTGATAATATAAAAATACTTATAAATAATTTGAACATGATATTATCATATTCTCTATATCATTAATGGTTTTCTTAAATTGACCATCCATTCGAGGTTGATATGAAAATCTAAAAATAATCTCTATATTCAACACTTTCTGAAGTCTTTTCCAGAACCTCAAGGTAATCCTCAGATATTGATGAACTATAACGGAGAGTGCAACTCCATTTAGTCTTACAACATCTCTTATATATATCATAATGATTAGTTTATGAGATAAATATTTTTTGATAGTAATGAATTGTGTTGACATTGTAAGGTGATCAAATACCACCCAAATAACATTATTTCTTTATATTTCCTTGGGTGTCCGATGCTGAAATCCATAGTTATGTTTTCCCATTTCCCAATAGGTATTGGAAACATTATCATCATACCCTTTGACTTCATTAATTCATCATTAACATGTTGGAATATAATAAATTATGATACAAATTATAAATATACCACTTCATGTTATCCCATGATATGTTTTGATTCATATTTCTACACATATTTGTGCTTCCAAGATGAATAGAGAAGGATAGTCTATCATCATCAGTTTAATGTTACCCCTTTAGTTACAATTTTAATGAGGCACATATCTATATTCCAAACCTTATAACTCCTTATTTATAAAATTATATCTATGGTCTATTTTCTACCTTTATTTATATCTTCTAATGGTCTTTTTGGGCCTCCTTGATCCTCTCAAGAGTGGATGTGTGAGTAGTTATTTGAGAAAATTATTAAGAAGTTCGTTTTATGATTAAAATTCCCATAAATTGGATATCAAAGAAGAATATATCCCTTTTAATATTCATCATATATATGTTTATATGATCATTTATATTTATATAATCTTCCACCTAGTTCTTATTTCCTAGTTTATAATGAATTGGGGAATCATGATTCTTGATCTGATATAACCAACAGTATTTTCACATATTGACCACGATATGTGTGAATATAAACTTTAATATTTTAAGATCCATATATATGTAATTCTTACCCATATATAGATAATGTCACCAAATTTAAGATCATAGTAGCTAATTATAGATCATAGTCTGGTTAGTTATGCTCATGTATCTGTAATTAGTGGGAGGCATAGGCTATCACTTTTTCATATTTTATAAGTAAAATACCTAGTACCCTTTGGGATGAATCACTATAAACAAAAAATCAGTCCCCACTAGTGGGTAATGATATAACATGTGTTATGATGGGGTAATTATTTAACTTTTTAATTCTCTCATCACATTGATTAGTTTAAAAAACGTCAATATCTTTTATGTCAACTGATTTAGTGAACTTGAAAATCATGAGAATTTTCTCACCGATTGATTATAGAATCATGCTAATCCAAGGGAACTATGATTCTCAATCGAATATTTTGTTCTCTTCCATCCTTTAATTTACTATATCTTTTATGTATCCACCTATATTCCTTTTTCGGTGATAACATTCCTATGGAGTGTTAAATTATCTATATAAATGATTCATTTGATAAAATTTGCATACAATTTTTCCTTTTGAAAAGTAATTCAATAAATCATTCAAATGAATATAATTTTCCTAAATACATTAATAGTAGATAAGAATATAATCTATAAAGACTAACAAAAATTAATCTAATTAATCCGAAAAGAATCTATTCATTATTTCTAGGAAGATAAGAATTGAAATAGTGATTCCAAAGGGAATGAATATGAATTCATAATTATAGAATCTTGTATTAAAATCCATCCTGGGGTTATCCTATTTCTTCTTCACTACTTGATATTATCCTAAGGGAATATCCACTGTAGCGATGTACTAGGTTCCCTATAATACACTGAACAAGTCATCAATACATGGAAGATGATACCTTTTATTTATCAGGATCTTATTGAGATTTTGATAATAAAAGAGAAGGCGTATTATCCCATCCTTATCCATAAGAAAATGGATTGGTGGAACCCATACTGAAGAAGGTGGTTACATAAACCCTTTAACAATATTCTATTTTAGTTGTTTCTTTATATCTCCAAGTCAATCAATTGACATCTTATATAGAGTATTTTATATTGGAAATTATTTAGGTATAAGTTTAATTTGAACACATCCTCTTATCTAGGAGGAATACCAAAACATTCTTTCGAGAACTCACTGACATATTTTCTTACAGTGGGAATGTCATCTATGTTGATGTTTTCTTTATTCTCAATAATTTAAGAAAGACATTATTTCTTATAAGGTAATAATATCCATTCATGAAACAATGATTCCAAAGGAGATCCATCCTCCTCCATACACTTTTATAGAATCCGAGGGAGATTGATGATACGATTGGTGACTTCTTTCAATCAGAAAGTTATATTGGATATATAAATTGAAATCTAATATATATATATATATATATATAATTTAATCTAATTTCTCTAAAAGGAGTATCAAAGGGTTCACTTGAAAGTTCGACCAATGAATATTTCATAGGTGAGAAGTTATATACATTGGATTTAAAAATTTCCCCAATTTAATTATTTCACCGATGGTTCAAATTCCCATTTTGAAGATGGTGTTCGAATAGTTATACTAAAGTTTAGTGATATGAATTCATAAAACTATAATGAAATAATTCATTTCATATCCTAGAATAGATATCTTTTGTGCTTTCTACAGGTTCATTATATAGATCCACTTTAGCAGTTCTAATGTCATAATCTCACACTTTATCTATCAGAATTCAAGATTTTCTTCATTAGTTAACATTGAAATCTTTCATATTATTTAATTGGTTTTCATAGTGTCCTTATTCCATACAGATGATACATTGGACTATAAAATTGAGGGATTACTAGAGAATTCCATTCTTCCATCACATTAGTGGGTTCCAACCATCAACATTCACTAGTTATGTTCCCTTGCTTCCCATAACAAATTATTTTTATATCCCATTAAAGAAATTAATAGGATGCTTCTTAATTCACTTTTGATAAGTGGGATGTCTGGCATTATTACCACTATAATACTTCTCTTCCACTCCAATAGAAATAAAATCCATTATCTGTTTCCTATCTCCAGACCCAATATAACATTTAGATTCATTGATCTCCATTTTGAATTTGAGGGAACATCAGAAAACACCTTAATATCTGTAAAAAATATTGATTCTACAATGATTTTCGTACATTAATCTTCATCACACTAAATATGTGGTAAAATTTACATTGTGGTTCAATGAAAAATATAGAGGCATATCATTCATGTCTTGGGATGTTTTCCTCATATTCCCTGGTGGATTTATCATCCTTTTATGTGAGTCTAATGAACTCTCTATCAATTTTATGCTGTAGAGTGTGAGGAAAATATTTATAAAAAAACATTTGAATAAATTATTTCAACTCCATAACTTCTATTTCTTATTCAAACTTTTTTATTCCTGGTCAATGTACACCATTAATCAACTAATACCTCTATGTGATAAAGATCCCAAATGAGATTCTCATGTATATATCATTTAATTATAGAGAATATATTTTAAATGGAGTTGATCCATAGTTCCATGCTAAAGGGATTGGAATATCTACAAAATGATAGAGGCATTTTCCATATAAAGGTCTCAATTGGAACTTTCTCTTTTTAGGGGGATTTGGGATTTCCCCATGGTTCACATTTCAGTTCAAAATTTAAGTTCCATGACTAAGTATATTAAAAAATTTATCAAATACCAATCTCAATTGGTTGGGAATCTCATTTGAGAAGTCATGACATTACTCATCACATTAGCTGTTGACTCAGATCCTCCTATTTCTAATAATTAACTAAGATAAAGGAAAATTATGGATGCGAATGTTCAAAATATTAAACACATAAAAGTGAATGTATGATCACTGAATGGATTACTCTCAATGGAAATATATTCCATATGTTATGAATTACAATGTATTAATATATGTTATAAATGTTCTATTTCCTATCATAAAATTTCATTGGAGTTTTTGTTTGTGTTATAATGGTTCGTAAAGAGATTGTGAATTGACCCATGCATATCCCCAAGAGGTGTCAAACTAGGTGTTTAGAAATGAATCTTCTTCATGAACTAGGTGATGGTCTAATTAATACCCAATTCTCCCTTTTTGGGGTTATTACCCCTACTTATGACTATAAAAGATCCACATCAACTTATAGTATCTAGAAATGGATTTTGTTTCTTAAAAACCAATATCTCTATACTTTATGAAAATTTATCAATGTTTTAATATGTTTTTCCTTTTCTTTAATGATTCGTCTATGGTTTTCAATTCATAATACCAAAAAAATAGTCCCTTATCTTATATTAACTATAGAAACCCATATCTTTTATAAACTTTATTTCAGAACTTATTACAAAGACATACATAATACAATCATAGAAGATTATGAGGCCTAACACATTTGGGTAATTAGTAACATATGAAGACAACATGAAATAGAGATATAAAAACTATTTTAAGACTATATAATATTCTCATAAAAATATATGAATCTTATAAAATTGAATGAGAAACCCTGGGTACCTATATAAGAGATGGGAGATCTATAAATCCTAATAAGGTATTAATAAAATAATAAAAAGATAAAAGTATTACATGTGAGTAAATAGGAATACCATGGTGACATAAATGGATGAGAATCATAAACCTGAACATTGAGGCATGATATAAGATGATAACATTATGGCAACATTGGAATGTGGAAATAATATAAAATATGAAATCCTAAGAATATTCAATTCTAGCTTCCAATATATTATAACATATTGTTCATAGGCTTACCACTATGAACAATTCATTGTATCTCATGAGATAAAAAAATATCTCAACACATCAAGGGGAAATATAATTTCATCCCACCCATCACATTCAAATCATGTATATGCAATTGAGTTTCATATAGACCATTAAATATATTAACATATTTCATATCTTTTAATCACATGATTTAGGATTGTGAGTTATATAAATTGAAGTACCAAATCAATGAAGTATAGTTGTATCTAGGTGAATACCCTTTAGTGTAAACGGGTATGGGAGTTCATAACACATATTTTTGGCATGAAAAGTATGAATATAATTTTGACATTATAACAGATGTACATAAAAATACATGGAAGGTTTTATGAGAGTAAAACGTGGTATTTAATTTGATAGGGATAATTAAGAAAATAAATATATGTGTAAGAAAATTTTAAAATAAGAAAAATTGGAAATAAAAGTCACTCATACATAGAAAGTACATGAATAATGAGGAGGAGTAAGCGAACCCCCTACATGAGAGGTTTCTTCAAAACTATTGGGCATTCTGGCCATCAGTTTGGTCCTCGAGTCATGTATGGCTTTCGGCCCACCTAAGGCCTTCGAGGCAGTTTTCTCTCAAGGCCTTCGGGCCACCACAAGGCCTTTAGGCCACCCAAGGCCTTCAAGACACAATAAAATTATCATATATACCTATTAGATTACAAAGGAAAAGGCTCCAGATGAGGATTCAAAGTAGGTACTTTCACCGAAGCAAAGCTAACCAGAAATGGAAGATTGAGATGGTATCAAATTTCCATCGGTACCAAGCCTGTGTAGCTCTTCACAGAACAACTATACGACCTACCTTGTGAAGGTGGAGTGCTCGTTTCATGACATTTGTTTGGGAGGAGAAGTTCCAAGTTGTCTTGTCTAGGTGATATACTATAAGAGATAAATGTCATGTAACTATCTATTAAGCCTTTGGGCCTTGATAGGATTCTACATAACACCTTGAAAGGTGCATTGTAAAAATTAAAAAAAACGTAGAGGTCTTGAGTCCATTCAGGCAGGTAAATAATAAAGTAATCAAAACAAAAAACCTTCTCATGGGTTTTAAAACATGGTTTCTAAAAAAGTGGATTGGGTTTTTATGTTTTATTTAGACAATATGTGAACTACATAAAATAATAACATTGATGGTATTTAATTGATAACATAGAACATACAATATATTTTTACCATTTTAAATTTTTACTCAAATATCAAACTGTCTCAAAAAATTATTAAAAAATGCATCATTGGCTAATTTGAACCTATAAATTTAAAAAATCATATTTATATTAGAAAAATAATTTTCTAAGTTTTAGAATTTGTACTTTTAAATTAAAATCATAATTTACTTGAAAATACTAGTTTTAACGAAACTAACAACTTTATGACTTTTTAAAAAATTAAATTAGACTTCAATAAATTATGTTATTATTTATATTTAAATAATAATTATTTACTAAGAATATTTCATGAAAATAACATTTATATCAAAATTCATGATTTTTTTCAAAATAGTGTTTCAAATGAGATTATATGTTTCCAAAAAATAATATTTTTATTTATTTGTATCATAATAAATTTTTTATTAAACTCATATAATATATATAAAAAGTAATAGATATAAATGGATAGAAATAATCATAAATATAATAAAAATAAAATTTAAAAAATTTTACTAATAGGGTCAAGATACATAACCACTTATTATACAAATGTATGTCATAAGAGAATGGTTTGTGATTGAAGTCATTCCTTGGGGTGGTTCAGTGAACATGGTTTGGGTGGTGATCTCTATAATCTTGAACTTCAAACATAAATGTTTTTGTTCTTATTTATTTTTTGTAATCTCATCTTGGGATTTTAAAGAGAAAATTATTGTGATTCCATATCCCTCAAAATCTAATATAAATTGGATTTCTATGGTACGATTCTACTAGTTGAGGCCATCTCTTCTTCCATTTATGGAAATTAGATTTTATTACAACCCTTAATTTATTCTAATATTAATAGTTATTATAAGAATAATATATTAACAACGATTAGGATTCATAAAATTCATTCAATAATATTAGAAAATTTTGGGTATATTTTCTAACAGTCTAATAATATAATTCAAATAATGTTCATGCATTTTATATATCTACATTACATTGTATGGAATACATTCATTCAGAAGGGAGTTTCATTTATAAATATTTTGGTACATAAACTATAAAACATTATAAACCAATACCCATAATTGGTTTCATTCCAATTTCCTCCTCTAAATTGGTCACTTACCAACATAAAAATTCTCTAGAACACATACACCATTGAGTTGGCTTAAAAAACACAGAACTTCTAATTCAAAGTAGAACTTCTAAAAACAAGTGTCACTTGATCAAAATTTCCATGATGTTCTCACCACCATAGTTATTACTTATTATTGATCCAAAAGAATGATACTACCATATTTCCATCAGCATCCAACATTGGAATCCATGAGCTTCACTTGTGTTACTTGAATAAGATGTAAATGTTATCCAACCTTGAAAATGAATTAAAACCTTATTTTAATTTTGACTGAGGTTCATATTCCCACAAATAAAAATAATGCCATCCACCTTTGAAGTAAAAACATCAATGTTTCCTTAAATAAAACTTTTGGTTTTCAGGGACCATGTATCATCCATTACACAATATAAGGACAAGACATGTCTTTTCCACTCACACACAAGGATAAATATGTTACATCAAATCAGAACCCATTATTTATGGATTAGAACATCATCCACTACATCCACTAGGATTTAAATTAATAATAATGTTTTCACGAACCACTATCCAATTATAAACTCTCCAAAATATGGATCCCCTCACTCCTCTACCTGAGAGAAACATGAATATGTTTAATCAAAATAATAGCATATTGACTCTCTCGAGCGACATTAAACGCCTTATATTGATTACTGATACTCCCTTCTTGTTTAACCCAACATAAATGTGTCACAACACCCAATCCAAACATTTTTAGATCATTGATTTCATCATCAAATCAAAGGGGAATTCTTCATTCTCACTTAAACAATTGTCCACCATGCTCGCAAGTGCCGTATTTTTTTTTTCAAAAACTCACTTCCATAGAGAAAAGTTAACCATAACCTAATAAAACCTAAAAAAATCTCATCCATACAATCATTAATTAATGTTCATAGTGACACTATTTCCACCAAATTGGTCTTTCTTTTATAAACCTAGGAAAAATATCCAATAAAGAACTGATTGTGTACTTTATTCATCTTGGACCATTAGTCTCATTGAACATAAGTCATCATAAATGTTTCCAATAAAAAACATGACATTTATAATTAGTATATCTTATCCACTTGACCACCCATCATACTGGTGTCATTCCAAGATTATAATAATTTAATAAATATTTATTAGCTCTAGACTCATCTATCCAGATTAAAAACCACTATTCCAATTGAATAACATATCAATATTCACCGGGTTTAAAAATTTGAAACATATTTCACTTCAAACTACCATTAATAGTCAAACACCATCACTGAGGTGATTTCCATAGAAAATAACCATGCAATAACAATGGATATATAAAAACATCAATCAAACCTTCGACATTTAAATTACACATGTCAAAGAAACTAATATCTATTCACACATCTAAAACACCCACAATAGTAGGATAAATCCCTTTATAGTCACGCTTTATCACCAAACACACTGACATAATACTAATCCATGACACATTATAAATATCAGATTCCAATC
The DNA here is from genome assembly GCA_963277665.1 of Viscum album. Classification (NCBI taxonomy): domain Eukaryota; kingdom Viridiplantae; phylum Streptophyta; class Magnoliopsida; order Santalales; family Viscaceae; genus Viscum; species Viscum album. Next base: position 290,977,943 of record OY728138.1, read on the forward strand.
GCACCTATCCCCTAGGATCTATCATCACACAAACCAATATTTATAGTTGGAACTAATAAACACATTTCGATACACATGGCATATAATATACTAAATCCAACCACTTAGTCTAGGTCCCACACATCCAAGATTACACTACCAGTATCATTTGAACCACATGCCATGACACCCATTCTCGAGTCCTATACATTTGAAGTGGGCATAACCCCATAAGGGTTATTAGTAACAACTATACAATGAATCATTTCACAAACTCAATAAGATCTCCTAACCCACAATTAGGTGTATCAAAACTATAGTGCTCTCAAAATACCAGTTACCCACATAGAAGGTCATGTCATAAAAAAGGGATACTCATCACCAAGATCCAATAAACACTACAATTTAAACACATAGGATTCATATTTTATAACTTTTAATCACACATTATTTTAAAATTCATAGTTTTTTTTTCACCCATTCTTTAAATTGGATAAATTAAATTATATTGAAAATTTATTACGTACAATAAATTATAATTTTCTTATTGTATCTTTATTTAACTAAATTAATCACATTAATAATTAATTTATAAAAATATATAAAATTGAAGTCCTTTGAGGAGTTTTTTGGGTATATTTTCACCACAGACTTATATTTAAACCCCAAAAATGGTTGTGAGTATAATGAATTGCATCCCCTATATATTGTTTAAAATAATAGGCATATATAAATTTATAGTAGATATAAAACACATATAATAAATAGATCAAAAACACATAGAAATTATAGGTAGATATAAATAATATGAAACATGTGGATGGAATATCAATCTTATGTGCTTAGAAAGATTCATGAACATAGACACCCTATTTATGTACCTAGAAATTGTAAAATCTAGTCAATTAAAAACCTGGTATCCTTGTGCACCACTCATAATAGAAATAAATAAAATATAAAAGTGAAATGAAATAAAAACTATTACTATCACTAGAAACTCTATTTATCCCATGTACATGGGGTTGAAACACCTTGTAATGAGATCATTACCAAGATCTAACAACATCCTAGTCCCCTATCTAGAATTCTTAAAATTGTAAGACAATATAAAAACACATCTAATACAATTTTGTAACATCCTTCCTTTCCTGAACACTAATCTGTATAGGATCAATGGTCACTACTATACCACTAGTTCCCCTTCCCATAATCAATAGGCTACTAACTAGAGGTGTGCATCAATGATGGTACTACAAGGAGGCTATACCCTCATATCAAATTATATCAACATAAAAAATAAATGAAAACACATCCATCAACACAATAAATTGTAACAGAAAATGAATGAACGTATGGACCATAACCAAAATAGACCTTGTGGTGATAAATGGAAAATATATAGTTTAATTTAACAATTCATAAAATATAACCAAAAGATGAAAAGGGAAATCTAGTAAAAACTCTAAATATATTCATGAGTCCTTGCCTTGTCTTAAATCACATGATCCATCCAAGTAGTCAAACCAATTAAGAATTATTGCTTTTCTAACCTACAGCTATAACTAAGTATCATATCATAATGTAACCAATTGTTATGGGGACCTAAGCATGGTTTGGGTATAACTCATTAGGCCACTACTAATGATATCTCCAAATATAACTTGTCTAACCAAGAAGTACATACAAAAGTCTATAGGGAAACATTTAATATTTTTAATATAATTTAAAAGTATAAAAGTAATAAAAAACCATTTATGACTCTGGTTCATAGCGATACCCAAGGATGGCCATACTATTATTGATCTTTATGTAAGTCAGCCAAATTGATCATACTTTCTTTGGACAGTTTTGGGGTATCTATGATCATGTCATGATGATTGTGACTACTTGAGTAAACACATAGAATCTGTGATTTCATCTTGGTATTCCATAATACCATGATGTTTCATATGCAATCCAAGAACTCATATCGACATTACTATAGAATAAAATCTCTTATCCCAACCTTCCCTAGTCACTAATCACCTTATATACTCCAAGTACTCATCTAGGAATTCCCATGGAATTTGAGTTCCCATCCCAACATTACCAATTATCAATTATCATACGAGGAATAAAAACACTTCATGGACACCCAACATAATTTTTAATCACATGGATTATGGTCACTCATCCTAGAAAGTATCATATAGAATCCAAGTTCTCATTATAGTATTCTTTTGTAACATGTGTTATATAGAATCTAGGTGCTCACACTGACATTCCACACATTCATTATTCATACAAAACATGTTACTATTTTCCAAGTCTTAGATTAAAAAGAAAAAAAGTTATTTATTAGTGATAAGGTTCATCCCAATTAACCTTATTCTTTACCATATTACATTATAAAAAACCATGCTAATTACCATTAATATAACTCAAATTTTATATAATATCCAATATATTTTCGTAAAAGTATTATCATTTTCTCAAGGTAACCATTCAATAATACCACATTAGTGAACATTTAACCACTTTAACTCAATTTAATACGTTTTGATATTTTAAATCCATTTCATTAATACCAATACAATACATAGGAAACACCTTAAAATTTCACACTTCCCATTACAATATATCCAATTCATTTTATAGGTCAAATAAATTTACAATTATTCATGTTTTTATATTACATTTCATAACCTCTGATTCGAAATAAATTCATAATTATACCATTTAAAATATGGGTATAAATTTGATGATTATAATCCCATTTAAGGTAATTTATTCCTCAAAATAATTCTACTTATAATTACCCGTTCATAAAATTAGAGGGATATCAATTGGAACATTTAATTAAGAAGAAATCAAAATCAAAATTTAACTTAAATTGTATCATGAACAATAGAGAATGTATAGATGAATTGTAAACACACTTATAAAATAAAAAATAACATTGTTCACATTATTTGGACCACCTACATTATCCTTATAGGAGTCAACACGTCGTGTATCAAATTCAAATTCAACTTAAACTGTCAAAAAAATAAAAAGTATATTAATATAATGTAAATTAGAAAAATGATCACAAATGATGAAAAAAATATGATCGTTGAAGGAAGAATGATAGTAATACCTAAATCTCGCAAATAAAATTGATTGTAGGTGAATTAAAGAGTCACACAAAGAGTATTTGGGTAAAAAAAACCATGGGGCCCAACATAGATTATTTTGGGTGTGATATACATTGTCACATTGTGAAATTGTTTTCAACTATATATACCTCCCATATCTCCTTAGATCACTCTTAAGTGCTCCTAATGCATTTTTCATCAAAAAAATGAAAATATTACATATATCTCATAAATAATTAATTGGTCTCATATTCCATATTAGGATCCGAGTTTTATAAAAACCATACCCAATAAAGAAAAGATTAAAAATCATGACTCATGACATAACTATTTTTATAGAACTTTTTAATTGAAGAATAACAATGTAAAATCATGTGGAAATCAATATAATTGATGAAATGGGAATGAAACATAACATATAAATGTGGAATAATAATTTTCACATATATAAGCATAGAAATAATTCTTGATATCAAGGATCACTAGCAATACCATCATCACATAATGTATAAAGACTCATTGTTCATTAGTTTTACTCTATATTCCCATAAAAATAGTATAAAACATCACATAATAGAATTATTTTACTCTCCATTCCATTAAAATTATGGAAAGATTACCATAATTATATGGTTCTACTACACATTGGAATAATCATAGGTGTTAGAGTACCATAATGGATTGAGTTTACTTCATGTCCCCTCATAAGTCATATCATGTGATAGAAATAGTTACCTAATTCATCGAATGGAAATTTAATTATGAGACTACCATCACATAATGAAAACCATACATATGTGTGCATCATGTGTATACATTCACAATTCAATCATATATTAATTAACCAATGAGAAATAAATGGACCACTAAAATTTTATACACAACATTTTCATAAAATATACTAAGAAATAATGTGTATACTATCATTGGAAAATATCCCTATTGGATAACATGAAACATTAAATGATATGGACATAGATGAAAAACAATCTATGTTAAATAGAAAATATCTTAAAATATAATAAGAAATATCCATTATTTTTTCATAAATTTTATTTTAAATGTAATTAATTTATATTTTTTTATTAAAAACAATAATAAATAGAAAAAGAAATATATTGATGAATTATGGATATATAAAAGGTAATAATTTCATATAAAATAGAAGAAAATAATTCGATAAAGATATCATCAGAAAGACATTATAAAATATTACATTCAAAAATTTATTAATAAATTTAAATTCAATGGAAAATTAAATTAATAAATCATATAACTATGGATAAGGATGTACATAACAAAATATTAAATAATGGAAAATTAAGGAGAGATAATCCCAACCGAAAGTAGAGATAAGGTTGCCTCAACAAACCTGCATCCTTTTGGTTAAATTATCAAACAAAGTTAGGTGAAATGGTAGCAAGACATGTAAAACCCATAATTAAATATATGTGATGAAAATAAAATGTTTTTTTGAGATAAAGCATATAAAATTTCCCCAAATGGAATTTTTTTTTGTAAAAAATATCAATTTTAATGTGAGATTGGAAAAGAAAACCTTATGACCTAGCTAACACAAAAATAAAAAGTATTTGAAAGGGTGATCATGATATAAATTTATAAATACCATAAATTAGATGAAATTTATGATAGGATAAATCCATGGGGTATAATATATACCACATATAAGAATATTTTTAGTGAACTTAAAACATATCTCAATGTAAGGAAATTTAGATGAGGAACCCTTACATAAGATTTATTCTTGGTAGGATGTGATTTAACTACCAGTATAATAAATTTGTTTGTATTATTAATATATATAAGAACTATATTCATATTCATTTCACTTAATAAAAATTATTTTTGATTCCTTATAATATATGTATTATTTTTCTAGTGTTAGAATAAATATTCAAGAGTTAATAATTTTGTTTTTTCCACTCATACTTCAGTTGGGAAGTCCAAGTCCTTGATATGTGATAACTGGTTATTCACCTCCAGAATGTTCATGAAAATCAATATGTTTTTTCTATTTATTTATAGATTCCCATTGTTATTTCATAGAACATTTGGGGATAGATCATAAAAAATTCTTAAAAATTCCATTTTTGATGATTATCAGGTTAGCACAATAATTAAATTTATTGCTAAATATAATTTGATGTATTATCATTCAATAATTAGAAAAACATATTATATTAATAATTATTTCAATATATTACTCGTATTTTTGTGTTATTATTAATTTATGCTGTAAATTTCATAACATCATCCATGTAGATCATAAAAACTATCCCAAAAATATCACATTATAATAAATGAATGTGGAAGAACATGTTAAGGTATAATAATAAAACAACTTTTATAGAATCTTAAATATTGTTAACATATTTAATTAATGTGATAAATCATATTTATGTATTTTTGGATAAATAAAATAATAATTAATGTTTAATGAGTGTTTGACACTTTTGCTGAAGAGTTGAATCTTTTCATTGATAGTCTCTTTGAAATTTGATATTTGGAACTCCTTGTGAAGAGAAGCTCACAAATATTACTTTTGAATTTCAAAGAGAAAATTTGGCTGGGGGTTCCATAGAAAACCAAAAGAAAGGTGTGGGTTGATGTGGGGAGATGAAGGGTCTATTAATAATATAACTTGAATGGGATTTTCACAAATAATCATTCATTAATGTATTTTTATATGGAATGTGGATCAAAGTGGGAAAATAATGAATAATGGATCAGTGGAGGTGAATAATTTACTCACACCACTCCGTAGATATAATTTTTTGTTATATTTTAGGTTTTTACTTCACAATTTAACCCTTTTACCTCATTTTAATCTTTACTGCGGTGGATAATTTTTACATTGATAATTTATTTTTAGGACAAAAAAATTATATTGACTATATTTAATAAGATAAAAAATCTTATTAGATTTTTTAATCAATGTAATGAAACTCAGTTTCTTAATATGTAAAATTTATCTTTTACATGAAAAAATAAAATATATAGACAAAACATTATTTGATAAAAAATTGGATTTTATTAGTATCATCATCTAAAATTGATAAATTTAATTTGATAGAATAAAAATACCCCACAATTAGAAAAAAAATATACAGGAATGTTTTTAACATTAATTTATTTTAATCACAACCCATTAAAAGAAATTATTTATCTTCTAACAGTTAATTTTTTAACCATTTTTGTTAAAATATTCCTTTTTATTATATAATGTTATCAAGTAATAAATTAATTATAATAGAAAAAATATATATTTTTATAATATTATTTTTTAAATAGTTATTATATTTTTATTTTGTACTCATTTTTTTATATATCAATTAAATAATTAATAATTTAATAATAATAGTTAAAAATGTTTTTTGTACTTATTGTATATGGTTATATACAATGACCATATATCAAATAACGATATATCCAATGATCATATTTCAAATAACTATATAACCAAAAACAATATATATATATATATATATATATAACAGTCATATTACATTCCTATATATAGTCTTACAAACATCTCCAAAACCATCCAATCCAATCAAAAATTTATTTTTGAAATTTACCATATTATAAAATCATCTAGTCCCATTCAATGTTGAAATTAAAAATAATATAATGTATATGAATTGAAGAACTAAATATCAAGAATAATTATCACCATATCTCTACTATAGAATTTTTATATTTTTGAGGTTTTTGTTGAAATGGTTTGAATATTATTTATAATTTATTGAGAATGATCTAGACCAAAACTATTATTCTCTCTGAAATAATCCCAATATGTTAGAGTTCTGCACCAATTCCCCCAAAAATCCTCATATAGTTCCATTTGAATTATAGAATGAAAACTGTTGTTTTTTGATAACTCTATCAGGGGAAGGTGTTGATCTTAACCTACTCTAAACTTCATCGAATATGATCTCGTCATATATTCTCATTTTCAAATGGTCCTTTTACATTTAAAATTGTTATGAGGATGATAAGTTGGTATAATGATCAAATTTGTATTCAAATATTCTTAAATGCATATCCCATAAATCTATGTTAATCTTTAATATCAATACGATACAATAGTAATTGTTAATCAATATAGCCTTAACAATTACTTTATATATATCTTGTCATGTTTATTGAACCATAAATATCATCAAATTGAAATGAAATGTTTAGACTTCATAAATTTATTAACAATAACTAAAAAGGCATTATGGCCTTTTAAGTACTAGGTTGTCTTGTGATAAAATCCATGGTATTGTTGTACCATTTCTATACGGGTATGGGTATTGGATACATCATCTCCTTAGACTTTTTATATTCATCATTAACTTTTTATTAGACAATCCATTGATAGATATACTCTATAATTCTTGCCTTCATGTTGTACCACTAGAAATGAATTTTGAGATATCTATATATCTTTATAATTTTATGATTGATATAGAATGATGATATTTTTTTCAATATCCAACAAATCCTTCAATTATCGTATTGATGGATCACATATTCATTACCCTAATATTATAATTCCATCATTTTAAAGGTTGAAGTTTTTAATATTCCTTACCTTATAATATATCATCATATCCTCCTTATACACATCCTTGATATTCAAATAGATGGATGGTTGAATTTTCATTTGGTGAAGTTAGTTTTTCTTTTATTCCATTATGATTCCAAGGTCTATATTTTGAAAATCCATGAGTATCGAGTCACGTTCAATCCTTATCATGGATAATAAATCATGATATTTTCTAGTCAGAGCATATAAAACCTTGATTTCCTTCCCATGGTGCTAATGTACTAAGTAGTTAATGTCCTTGATCAACTCTAACTATATACATTGGTGTATGTTTAACTATTTTATATAAATATATACATTAAGCTTTTTTTATATTTGAGTCAAAAGTATAATTTCTTACTTTTCCATTAATTTAGTTTTGGAAATCACAAAAACATTATTAAAATTACCTTTACTAGATTTTTATATCACAAGTGTTTTAGTATGTTTTTTAGAAAAAACACATTATTTTACGAAATAAATAAATACTTCCAATGGAAAAAATAAAAACTTATTATTAATCATTTTCGATCCATTGAACTAAACGTTTTTCTGATACATCAGACTAAATAGTGGTTTGATCAATGGTTATAATTATGTCCTCTAAAAAAAGTCATGACCATCAGATTAATCCTAGGAAAGATTCATTAGAATATCACTTTTACTATTTATCAGATTAAAAACAAATAATGAATTACATCGTATAATCAAATGTTTATAATGGAATTGATTAGAATTATATATATCATAGGGAATACAAAATATTAATGTATTTTTCCTAAACAAAAAAAATTGAACATTAAGTAATTTCTAGGAAGGAAAGTAAAGACTGTATAATATTGTTTCAACTAAATCAGAAATATGTCCATTGGAGATTTACCTATAAATAAGAGGTCATTTCAAGAGTAATGTGTGGGTACATTCACAATTCAAATTTTTATAGATTTATCTACACGATCATATTGCTCTTGCTCATTATACTAATTTAGAGAGTTGAATCTCTAAGGAATCCTTTCTAGGGTTGTTTCCTAGAGAATAAATGTTCTTTTGTATTATGCATCAGATTGTTGTAATGATAGAGGGATTATAAGGATTGGAGGATGGGGAATCTGACCCATCCTATCATGGCCCACTTGGTCTAGGATGATAGATACAAATAATCTTATCTAGGGATTTTATGTATATTAAGATATAGATATACTGATCATCGTATCATGATATTTCATTGTAGGGAATTATAAATTTGACTCTACTTATAAAATAGTGGATAATTTTCGTCAGGGTTACAGGATACCTTAATTCATAAAGATAAATACTAAAATCATTTATTATTATTTTTAATACAATCTTACTTTTTTAATATTTGTATCTTGATTGTTGTTACATGTTAATATTTATTCAAGAAATCTATTAGAAAGTTATTATTAATACTTATCTTTGTAAATAACTATTTTATCTATGAAAATGTGATATTGATAAATAGTTTTGATTTAATCAGATATTTTCTTGTCCTGATTCTAATACTCTAATAATCAGATGATACCAAAGTTGGATCTTTTTACTAAAATAGATATATAGTTTATATTTATATTTTTAAACAATAATTAAACCCCATATTTTATCCATTTTAAACTCTTATGATCCGTCAATTGGTATCAGAGTATGATTGAGAATTTTACTTATTCTATCATATTTAAGTTTGTTACATTTTTATATAAACATCATTTTTATAAATTATTTTACACTAAGGTGTATTTGTAGAAAATTTTTTCCATTGTATTTAATATAGTAGGGTAAAATGTTAGAACAATTGAAAATATGTATCCCAACATACTACCAATATTTGATGTCAATGGCTATGAGTAATAGAGAGATGGGATGATAATTTTTTTATCATCACTAGAGTTGATAATTTTGTAATTCTTGATGGATATGACAATATAACTGAAGAAGAAGTTACTAATTTAACTCATCAGGATAAATAATAATATATGTTTAATTACAGAGTAAAGAATACTATTTCATATTCAATGATAATAATTATATACACTCATATAACTTCTTGTGATATTGTTAATAGTATTTGTAAAATGATAAAAGTTAAACACTTTATAACTTCTAAAGTTATTGAAAATGAAGAGTTATGCTTCATTATGATTAACAAGACTTTGATTTTATATCTAGTGGGATAGTTTCCATGATGCACCAAAGGATTATTACTATTATAAATAGTTTATTGTCTCTTGAAGAGAATTGTATTGATGATAATATATTGGTTAAAAAGACTATAGATATAATTCTAAATGTGTGGGTATCAAAATAAACTATTTTGGATGAACCAATAAAGTTAACTAATATTAATCATGATGAAATTATTGCTATCTTATTGAAATATGAAAGAAGAATAAAAAGAGATGCTGAAAAGGATAAAAAGAAAAATGTTTGTGATATACTTTCTATTACTTCTGTTGTCCCCATTAATGTTCAGTCAACATAAAAACTGGATAATTCTACAAAGAAAAAGAATTTTGTGATTGAGTCTAATTAAAGTTTATCATAACCTTATGAACATGAATTAGTAAATATATCTAGAAGGATGACCAAGATTTTTGGAATAAAGGACATTTAATATAGATAATTGAAATGTAAAAAAAAGTTAAGAATGATAAGAAATATTCTGAAGACACTTGTTAGGAATTTATAAATAAATGAAATCTAAAATATGATTATCCTAATGTGAAAATAAATTAAAAGAAGGAAATAAATTTGGATATGAATTCCTAAAAGTATTATCAGTCTAAAAATCAGAATTGTCTAAAATATCCAGACACTTGGAGTGCTAGTTGTGCACATACTTCTTTAGAAAATTTTCTAGATAATTATGATTCTAGATCGATGAATATTATAATTTTTACTAACGTAGCTGTGGTAAATAAATGTCTAATGAAAAAGAAACACACTACTAAATACCTTTCCAATATGTTTTTAAAAGAAAACTATCCTCATGAAAAAAAGTATACATCGTCTGATGAAGAAACTTCCTTAGCTCAAAAAGATAATACTTTACTTAGTTATGATGAAATTTCTATATTATAACATAATTTAGAAAATAAAAATTATAATATTTCAATAAAATAGATAATTCCAAAGAAAAAAAATTACATATAAAACACATGAATTACTATTTTAAAAAATAAAATATCATATATTTCTAAAGATATTGATAAGACTAATTATAAAAAAAATTATTTCAAAAGATATTGAAAAATATAGTTCTTTTAAATATAGTCTATAAACTAATTTTTAGAAACTTTTTCCCAATACTATTTTTTCTAAGGAAAGGAACTTAGTTTTCAAACGAAATTTTGAGGGATCTAGTTTGAAGAAACTTTAATCCAAGTTTACGGCTAGTAATGAAAATTTTTATAAAACATAAAAACTTATTTTACATTGTAATATTAATTATTGAATATATTTTAGTCATATTTTTTAATAATAGTTACTTTGTTCCAAAAAGTCATCCATTTTTCATTAAATGTGAATGTTGTAGTCATTGGAGAAAATGTTTTCTCTAAAAAATGTACAATCACATGGATTTGAAAAATATTACTTTTAAAAACAAGATAAATTGTAAAAAAAAATAAAGTAGCAATAATATGGTAACCTAATATATTAATTTCTCATAATACCATACACAAGAAGTTATGGGTTCTAAAAATATAATTTCTTTGTTTTCAAAAAAAGAGTGAGAGTACAATGAATAAAAATTTTTGGTATATAGATAGTGTTTTCCTAGAAATATTATTAGAAACAAAGTCTTATTCAATAATATAATTAAGATTAAATGTGAAAAAGTAATCTTCAAACATAATGCTCATGGATAGATTATCAGAATAGGTAACATTGTTTTACTTTAAAAATATATGATTTAAAACGTTTTATTTATTTTCGGACATAAGCACAACCTTATAATAATAAGAAGATTTTGTGATGAGGGTTCTCATGTGAACATTAGGAAAGAAAAATATAACTTACATAGTTCAAGAGATGAATGTATTCATTCATCTAATTTGTATGAGAATGTTTACACTCTAAACATAGAATACCTTAGAAGCCAAGACATACCTTGTATTAGTGAAAGTAAAGTTTAATCTTGGTTATGGAACATATGGTTAGGACAATATAACCAATGAAATATAACTAAGTTAACTAATAAAGGACGTGTTAAGGATATTCCAAAACATGGTTCTGGTTCTTTAAAAATTCATGATCCTTGTGAATTTTGGTATGAAACATCTGTCAAGTTTAAAATATATTAGAGATGTCTCTACATATGGTGATTTATAGTTAGTTCACATGGAATTATCTCGATCTATAGAAAACTGTAATTATTTGTTGAACATACTTTCTATATATCATAGTTTATGATTTCACTAGATACACATGGGTTTATTTTATAAACATCAAATTCAATTATTTTAGTTATTTTTAATCTTTTTTATATAGAGTTAAAAATGAGAAAACTATATCCTTGATATCTATTCAAAGTGGTATTTGATGGATAATTTGGAAATTTCCATTTTTATACTTTTGTAGTAATAAATGTATTGTACATAACTTTTGGTAACCTCTATCTCGACATAAAAAAGGTGTAGTCAAATTAAGATATAGTGTTATTCAAAATATTACTAGAAGCAGACTATGTGAATACCCAATTGCAAATTGGTTTGGTCTAAAGTTGTTAGAACTTTTTGTTATACAATAATTTGAGTTTCACTTTTACAATTTATTAATAAAACTCTATATGAGTTATGGACATGAAGAAAACAAAAATTTATTATTTCATGGTATTTGGATAAAAATTAATCATTTTGAATACTAATTACAGTTATATAATGTTTCTATAACGTCCAATGAAGGAATATTTTCTGTATATTCTACAAATAGTAAGGATTATGGAGTTTCTAATAAAAATTCAAGTATTGTTGAGGAGACAGTGCCTATTGATTTTGATGAAAATTATCCCTTTGTTTTCAAACAACCCCAATATACATCCTTAGATGTTGTTTCTTAAGCAGATTTTAAATCAATAGTAGAATGTTCTAATCATAATAAAAATACTCAAGAATATGTTTTTGAAGTTATTCTTTAAGAATATTTTCAACCTACTGTTGAAGAACTGTCTTTTAAAAACCGAATAAATGAGTTTTTTATTAGGAATAATCATACTAATGATATCATTGGTGATGCACATAAACTACATAGGAATACAAGTTTCTTGATAAATGAAATTGAACATAAATATTTCTTATCTAAATTAAAAAATAAGAACATTGATCTGACTTTAGGTTATGAGGATTGAGTAAAATCTATGTCAGATAAGCTCAATGATTTTGAAAAGAAAAAATACATGCATTTTTTTGAATGACCTAAAGATACTTCTATAATTAGAGTAAAATGGGGTTTTCTGAATAAATGTGATGAAAATGTAATAATAGTTAGAAAAAATAAATACTTGTTTCAAAGTGTGATAATCACAAAAAGTAATATTCAATGAAGAAACCTATTATCTTTTAGCACGTCTTGAATCTAATCATATACTTATAACCTATTCAAAATTCAAAAAATTCAAAATATTTGAAATGGATATGAAGTGTGAATTGCTTAATTTATATTTCTATGAGGAGTTTTATGTAGTAAAACCACCTAGTTTTGAATATAATGAACATTTAGAATATGTTTATAAACATACCAATGAACCTTATAGACTTAAAAAATCTATAGAGCTTGTTATGATAGGTTAACTGGATTTTTGTTACAAAAACATTTGTTAAGGGAGTTTCGGATCCAAATATTTTTATAATATAAGTTAATAAAAAACATTTTATTGTAATAATAAATGCTGATGAAATTTTATTTGGTTTAAATAATAAATATTTAATAGGTTCCTTTTTCGATCTTAGGATGTTTGTGTTTGAAATGAGTATGATGGGTGAGTTAACAAAATCTATTGATTTGCATGATTCACAAGAACTAGAAAGAAATTTTATGTCTCAATATAAGTATATGGAAGTATTACTTAAGAAATTTCGATTAAAAAAAGAATTAGTACTCCTATCATTACCTCTAATACTTTAGATCTTGATGATTATGATAAACGAGTTGATAAGAAAACTTTTTGATGTATGGTGGGATGTTTACTTTACATAACAACTAGTCATCCAAATATAATGTTTCCAGTTTTCTTATTTTCTAGATATAAATACAATACAAAATAATTCCATAGTAAATATACAAAATGAATACTTTTTTATATTTAGGGAACTATGGGTGTAGGATTATTTTATTCTTTAGGTAAAGATTTACAAAAAACATTTTTCAGATACTTAATTTCGATTGATGTACAATGGATATAAAAATTACTTCTATAAATTATAACTTTTTAGAAGATTAATTAATTTCTCTGTATTTTAAAAAACAACACTTAGTAACACTTTCAACTATCGAACCATAATATAATGCCTTTGAAAGTTGTTATGCTCAAGTGTTGTGGATGCAACAAACACTCACCGACTATGTCATGAGTTTACTAGAATTAAAATACATTGTGATGAAACATGTTCCATTTATCTAAGTAAAATCCTAGAATATTAAACTCATGATAAAAAAAACATAAAAGACACAATTTACTTTATGAACACACACTAAAAAGAGATATCATTTCACAATTAATCAGAACACAAGAATAAAAGGTTGGTATTTTCACTAAACCACTTCGTTCTAATATATTTTCATACATTGAATAAAATATTAGAATGATCAATGTTAACTGATTATCCATATATAATTATTTTTTACCTATCTCCTTATATAATTGAGCACCTTTTCAATTGGGAATTTCTTTTTTTTATTTTAGTTTTCTTCTATCTTTAGGTTTTTTAAAATTTTGAGTTTTCAAAAAATGATTTTATCGTAATGATTTTTTTGAACTCAAAGTTTTTGTAATATTTTCTTAATTAGGAACCATAAAAAACATCTGAACTGAAAAATGGTTATTATAATTTACTAACTAATATGTTCGTCAAAAGAAATCATAATCAGTTTTTATCATTATCAGTTTTTATTTTATAACTATCATAATTTTTTTTTCATAAAATTATCATAATTAGTTTTTATAAAAAATATTGTAATAATAGTTTTTTCTACAAAACTATCATAATCAGTTTCATTTACAAGAACAAAAAAGAATATTTTATTCATACAGATAAAAATTTTATACTCAAAAAGGTAATATTATATCCTTTTTCTTTTTTCACATATCCATTACCTTAATTTAAAATGTTGTTTATTATTTATTCCTGTTGTTTTAATACTTTGATTAAAAAAACAAAAATGTTTTTCTAATCAAATTTTTCCCCACTCCGATGAATTTTTTTAAAATATATAAAAGTTCAAACTTATCTTTAATTTTTTTCATTGATTAAATCATACACATTGGATTACAAATAGCTTATAATATTAAGATTTTTTTTTTGAATTTTGATGATGAAAAAACACATCATCACATATATAATGACTCGTCACCCGCAGGTCCCAAATCCTTCCTCCGAATATTCACTTCCAAACTCTCAATTTCTTTAAAGTCCCCAGTTTGATTTTTTGGACTTTTTTTCCACTAGTATGACTCTCAATATGATTAACATCAAGGAAGATTTTATGAAAAGATATGTGTTAAGAGAAATATTCATAAAAAAAATTGGTATGAAAAATATTAGTCTATTCTTTAGAGGATTATTATTTTTTGATGGATGGGAACATATCTATATAGAAAACATGATAATGACCTTTATATTCATTAGAATGGAATAGTTAGAGAATTTTAATCCTTAGTATTGTTTTTCATCTAAAGATTATAATAATCTAGTGTATTTTTTAATATTTTTCAAATAAATATAATATTTTTTACAAATGAGTAGCATAATTATTTTATGTTCCAACTGAAGGTGAGTATTATTTACCCTAAAATAAGTTTATATATATGCTTGAATATTTTGAGAAATAAAAGTCACAAAATTATTTGTTTCCATGTTTTTATAAAGTGAGTAAAGGTTCTCACTTTTCACTGGTCAAAAGAGTAGTATAATTATGGATGAATGGTTACCTGGTTCCAAGGAATGGTGAATGATACACACATATAGTTTTTGATGTATTGGTTTTGGATTTTCTGATTATCATAAGGTAGGTAAAGATGGAAAATTTTGCCTTTATTAAAGTGGAAGTAAAAAAATTATTTAATAAAGTCTATGATCCTTATTTTCCCTTCTTTCGTAAATTTGTTTCTTGTGATGTTTTTGTATCTCTTTATGTTAGAAAATAAAACATAACCAATGTAGGAAATTATTTCATGATTAGAGAGGAAAAATCATGAGAATGAAGCCAATAAATAATTAAAAGTGAAACAAGTTTTTTGATATGGTTTAAGGGTTGGCCACTGAAGCATAACTTTCTAATGAAGTGTATGTTTTTAAAAGTAATAAAATATAAGAATATTCTTCCCCTCCAAAAAACAAAGTAATGAAAAAAAGATTTTAGTTGATGAATTCAAAAAGTGGAGAAATCATAGTGAAAATAAGAAATCCGTGTAACAAGAGTTTGTAATTTATCCAAGTTAAGAAAAGGATTTGATAATCTAGAAATCCAAACCATTAAAATAAGATGGAAAAAGAAACAAAAGAATAGATTAGAAGGGTATAGGTTTTGTGATAGTTTTCTAATATGCGATAAAAAGGATTATACAAATCCAATACATACAACTTATCATAATAATCAAATAAATCCAGATTCTATCAATGAATTTTTTGAAACATCAAATATTCATATAATAGTCCCTCTAGTCAGAGATATGGTCAAAGGGAATAAAATTCCATAAGAACCAGGACAGAAGAAGTTGAGAATAAAGTTGAGAAAGAGAAAAAGATTGGTACCTAATAAGATTGGAAAAGGAGTTCTTAGAACAGAAATAAAATTAGATAATGAACTAGAGGAATAAAATAATTATAAGAAGAATATAATTAAGAGGAAGAATAAGATAATTAGGAAGAAGATGAAATTTAAGAGGAGTAAGAAGAATAGTCAGATGATGTAAAGACAAACATTAATAAAATGTAAAAAGATAGAAAACATCTGAATCATCATCAACCCATTTACCTTCACGTATAGTTGAAGATGATGAATTAAAAGGGTTAAAATAATTAAAATTATCATCAAAAGAGTAAGATAAAATATACTTAGAGTATGAAAGAAATAAACAAATGGGAAATAAAAATTTTCATCAAAAGAAGAAGAAGATCAAAAATCTAATACCAATTTTTCTGAAAAAGTTGATTTAGATAATAATTTTGATATAATTTATGTTTATAAATACAATAATGTTTCTTGGAAAAAAATGAAAAATATGAGAACTTATCAAAACTTGATGTGGAATATTTAAGACAACAACTTCTAAAAGTATCTTCAGGATCAATAGACCTAGAGAAAAATGTTTCACAAAAAAGATATGATTCTATCCACTAAATATTAAGACCAATAAGTGATAATATTAATTATTTTAAATATCAATAGGTAAGGTGTAAACTTATCCAAAATAATCTTAATGATAAATCATAATCTTTGAAAGTTATCACAAAATTTTTAGTTTGGATTAAAGCAGAAATGAACAATTCATAAGAAAAGTCGACAGTTTAGAGAAGATCAATCAATGAAATATTCAAGTGGTTTAATAAAGATGATAGATATATTATGTATCATGATTATAAACTTCTTTAAGTAAAAAAAAATTATTATAAATTGAATATTGCTCTGAAAATATATTTATAGATGTATTAGGTCATGTCAACTGCGTTGAAGAGTTTAGAGAGACAACTGACGAACAGAATGAGGAAGTGAATGTTCTAAAACAAAAATTTCAAAACCTGGAGTTTTAGAATATTAATATGAGAATGTATGAATATGAACTTTATGTTGAAAAGAAATATAATAATAATATTTATTAGGAACTTGATAGATTTAAGTCAGAAGTTTGGAAGCAATCCATTGTAAGTTCAAATCCTTAGTGGAAGAATCTCATAAAGATTATCATTATATTGAGAGGATGAAAGATTTTTTTTAATAAAATAAAGAATAAGAAAAAAATTTATATTTTAAAATATTTATGTATATTTTCATACATTCTAATTATTTTTATATTTTAATGACTTTTCATCAAGTACATTGTGTTTGAATATTTTATAATTACTATTAGATACATGTTCTTTTATTTAGTTATTATACGATTAGTTATTTCCAAAAAATTAATTTCCTATGTCATGTATTACTGACATATTAGGTTTTAAAATTTTCCAATTCTTTTTTGAAAATCACAAAGTGGGAGAAGTTTTTGAATTTATATAATGTTTGAGAAGTATATAAAGGTATAATTTTTTATAATTATAAACATAGATATGATTATGGGGAGATATATTTTTTAAGGGGATATGTTTTAATATTTTCCATAATATTATATATATGTACAAACTTAGTGGGAGTTAAAAAGATAAATATTATCATCAATGTTATTAAAATAATAAAGGGTTGTAAATATTTTAAGGTTATTATTTTCAATTAATATTTTGTTTGGTCCCTTCCAAAAACAGATAGATTGGTGAGTATGAAGTCTTACATAATATTTTTCTATTACTTTAGTTTTATAAATCACAAAAACCTTCTTAAAACTATGTTTACTAAATTTTCATATAATACGATTTAATGTGTTTTCATAAAAATACGTCCTTTTACTAAATAAATTATTAGTTCAAATGAAAAAAAAATTATTATAATGAATTTCAATCCATCAGACTGAAGGAGTTTTTGATATATTAGACTGAATATTAGTATGATCAGTGATTAGACTGAAGTCAAATGAAAAAATACATGACCATCAGACTAACCCCTATATAGATTCGTCGGACTAACCCTTATATAGTTTTTCGGTTTAAAAATAAAAAATTGAGTCTACCAGAGCGTACAAAATTTATAATTTGTATGATTTTAAATTATATCTATCATATGTAATAAATATTACCAATGTAATGGTGCTAAAAACAGATGTCAGACATTCAGTTATTTTTAGGTTATCAAGTGCAAGCTATCCGAGGCCAATGAAACTAACTCAAAATTATGATAGTCAGAGAATTTACTATAAATAAAAGATCATTTAAAGAGTTAGGTTATGATAAATTAAAATCTCAAATTTTTTAAGGATTCCTCTATGTGAACATCTTGTTCTTAGTTATTATAATAATTTACAGAGTCTATGTTCAAATAAATTATGGTTAGGGTTGTTTCCTTTGGGAAAATATTTCTTTTATATTTTCATTCGATCATGGTACTAATCAATTTATTTTACCCAAATGAATATCGTGAATATTATCAATCATATAAAGGTCTTATGAGGAAAGGAAGATAGACATATATTATCATAGATAGAGATTCTAAGGATATGTAGACAAAGATTTAATGATCACCATATTAAGGAATTTCATTATACGGATAGACATACCTGGCATTAGGTATGAAACCGTGGATACATTTAGTCAAGGTTACTGTCTATCTTATCTCATAAAGTTAAAGAGTAAAATATTTTATTACACTTTGAAGAAATTATTAATTTTATAATCCTTTTATATTTATTGTTTTTAAAAATTAATATTTCCATTCTTTATGTATTAGAATGTTAATTTTAATAGTTGCATTAATAAAGAGACTATATTACCATTATAACTATGACAATGATAAAAAATATTGATGTAATCAGATATTTTCTTTTTCACTTTCGAATACTATGAAAATTCAAAAATATATGATTCTGATCTTTTTACTAAGATATGTAATGTGTTTTTTAATTTAAAATTTTAAACTACAATTCACCCTTAATGTATCCATTGTAAACTCTTACGATCCAAAAATTATTAGAATATATATCACACTTTTCACTTTAGATAGTATCCTTATAAATATTTAGTGAAATTTTTACCAATAATATATCTATATCTTTTATTGATTAATTTTACTCATGGATATTTAATTTACATAAGAAATATTCTACTACCTTATAATTTTTCATAAGTATAAACTCCCTTCCCTCCTTTGATTCATCAATGTATATCACTAATCCTTCTCCCCCAAAATTTAGTGTGAGTACATGTTCACTGAACAACCTTCTATTAATATCCATGATATTTTTTTCACATTTATCTGTCTAATGGAAGTCAATTCCCCTTTGAGCCAACTTTGTTAGTTTTTTTGATAGTCAAGATAATATTTCCTACAAAACATCAATAATATCCAACCAATCCATGAAGAATAAGTATATATGTTATATTTTTTGGAATACCTTATTGGTGAATCACATCCATATTTGAAGTATCCTTAAATATTCTCTCACTTATGAGTAAATGAACATAGAATTATACTTTTTGTAGCCATAATTCACATTTTCTAAATTTGGAATACAATCAAACATTTTTCATGATCCTAAGAAAAACAATAAAATGATCTTAATTCACATAATTTCACTTGTAATATATAATAATATCATATAAAAATAAAATGGAAAATTGGTTCAGGTAAAATATAAAGGCTATACCCCTTAGATCTATAAAGATATCAAGGAAATTTGTATGTCTGAATGGCTTCACTATGTTTTCATACTTTATATATCTTTCTCAAATGGTTTTCTTGGGATATCCAGTCATTTTACATTAACTAATGATATCCATATCAAAGGATATTCTTTGAGTAATATTTTTCTCCTAATAGTTGATAGAACATTTCATTAATACATGCTATATTATCTTGTCCTTGATCAAGATATTGTTATGTTTTTTATAATCAATATAGAGAAGAATTTATCTATCATTTTTTTAACAAATAGTAATAGTGCACTCCTTGATGACACACATGGGAATATAAAAACCTTATCCAAATTCTCTCATTTATCCATCTCAATTACTATAATTCAATCAGGTATATTCTATAAGAATTTGTTGATAGAGAGATAAAAATGAGTATTAGTTATATTGAAAACTCAACCTCATAATCATCGGGAGGTCTAGGAAACTCTTGTGGATGTACATTGATATACTCTGGAATGTTATATATATCTCAAATATTGATTTCCCTCTAAAAAATTAGAGATAAATATCCTTCATTATTAGGATACATGACCCATACAATGGATGTAACATCCATTGGGATCTCATAGTCATAATTTCATAGATTAATGATCATAGGTTGATTTGAGATTTGAAAAGTGATATATCAATAAAAAATATAATATGGGACATGAATATAGAGAGAAAATACATACCCAAATTTATATAAAAATATCTTAAATGAAGAATAATTATATTTTCAAGAAGCACATTCCAATGAACATATCTAATACAGAAAATTTTATATATAGATTAAATTATAATAACAGTATAATCTTTCATAATTAATTAAATATATAATAATTAAAGTGGTGTTTTCATTTTATTAGAAAAATATTTTGATATAAAAAAGTTGGTAGAACTAAAATAAAATATAACATTTATAGTTCTTGAGATGAGGATGACCGTTAATTTGACTACTTCATTTTCATGACCTACATCAGTAGTTGTGATTTTATATACATTACCTTAATCAATTGGATTTAGAGATTTATGATATATATTATCATTAATAACCATTGGATTTGTGAACTGGTTAATGTAATATTTATATTCCTAAAAATTAAATCATTAGTGTGGGTGGTGAGTTATACTAATATTTTTTTCTATGCAATTCATTAGTTTTTTTCTTCACATATCTTTTTCTTTCATGTTCTTATTGGATTTCTATTACACACATAAAGCATTTAACTATCACATTTTGGAAATTCCCCTAATAAATCATTCCACATTTCCATTATTCAAGATATTGAATCTTATTACCTCTATGGGTTTTATCATTTTAGTTTCCATGAATCTCCATTTTCCCTTATTTTACCCCAAATCATGAAATTAATCGGAATCTATAACATTAATATCACATTTGAAAATTTCATTATAGCTACTAAAGTCACTTGTAGGAAACTAATTTTAGAGACTTTGTTTTACACCACTAATGAAGTGATCAATTTTTCATTTGGATCAGTGATTAAACTAGAGGAATACCTTGAATGTCTCATAAAATTTACTTTATAAGTAAGAATTTATTCATCATGTATTTGTTTCATCTCATGGAATTATCACTCTATTTAAGTGATAAGAGTTATAGGAAATATTTATGAAAATTATATTCTTATACTCCTCCAATTACAAAAAAATTGATTTTTTATTCTTTTATTAAGGTATTGATAAGTTTCTACAATTGATCTAATTCACTATCAAAATTGTAAACAATTAAAATAACCATTTATTTATTTTAGCACCCAATAAAGTAAAATTCCTTTATTGTTTTTTTGAATCTCTATTAAAAAAATTAGCGATAAAAAATACTCACTAAAATAGATCTCAATTTTCCTTATAGGGGAATCAACTGATAGTTTTTCATAGGGGAATTATGAAGTTCGATAATTTTTAAATTATTGTTTATATCTTTCAAAAGTCATGTGAACATCATAGTGATATTTTATACACTAAGCTATATCCTGTTTGGTTGATCATATGGTAAATCATTTCATTTCACATTGTACTTTTTGTTTATTTGGTTTTCTTCAGGTTCTAGTAACTAACTACAATCAAATAGGCGAGTTTGAGAATAATGAAATAGTAACCAAAGTAACATGTTTCATGATAATAAAAATCAATATTAAGATGTCTTAAATTATGAAGCATTAATTTCGACCTAATATATTTTTGGTTCATACAACATATATTTTAGTTCAATATAGGTTGTTTTATGTTCTATCCTCTTATTGTTCAGAACCTAATCATTAAAATTAAGGAAACAATTCTCTAATATTAAATGGGATGATCTAACCATCAAATGTATAAATATTATATCATTATATATATATATTTTTTTGAAAATAAATAAAACCCAAGAAACTATAGGCCAAGTGTCCTTAGAGATTATAAATATAAAAAAAGAGTTAAAAAATATAATTTAATATCATCCAAAAATAATCGTTATAGATGATTCAATTTTAGATAAATCTAACACAATACTCTTCTTCATTACATGGGGCATAAAAACATAAGTAAGGGAGATCTTAGATACTCAGTAAGGGGTGAACATAAGTGATATCAATCGAAGATCATAAGTGATCATAAGATGAACAAGTGTGTATGATAATATGGGAAAACAAATAGAAATAATATTAAAAAAACATGTATCACAAATCAAGAATCACAATCTATTTATTTTACATAATAGAAAAATTAAGTAATAAGAATGTAAAATCAAGAGGTAATTGACCTTGGACATAATAGTAAAATAAGGCATAACATATTAATTTGGCATAAGAATGTGGAATATATATAAGCCTATAATATTATTTAGCATGTTAATGATCACTAAAATACCACTATCACATAGAGAATGGAGTCCTTTAGTGGATTGGGTTCTCTCTCCATTCCCATTAATAGTGTAAAAATTCTTATAGTTGATTGAGTCCACTCCCCATTCCAGTAATCAGGGTTGAAAGAGTCCCATAGTTGATTGGGTTCATTCCATATCCCCTTACATATAATATCATGAGATATAAATAGTTACCCAATAAATTTTATTACTAAATTATTTCTGGCCCACCTATCACATAAGAAAAAATGATACATATGTGTACTACATGAACTTGAAGACATTTTTAATTCCATTATAGCATAATTAAACTGTGATAATGAAATGGTTTTCATGAAATTTTCCAAAATTCATGATTATAATTTATATTGGGAAATAAATTGAATGGTATCATTTGAGAATATCCCTTATGAATCATAATAAACACTAAAGGATATTAATATAGATTAAGAGAACATTATAAGAGTAATAAAAAATTATATTTAAAAATAAGAATAAACATATTTTAGTTTCTAATAACATTTATTTTTAAAGAAAAAAATTTATAAAAAATCAGTTTTATAAAATAATTATAAATTGAATAAAATAAACTTTTAGGAATTATGAATACTTCAAAGAGAAGCTTCATAATTAAAATCAAATAAAATGATGGGAGAATGAAATGTTCTGGAGAATGTTAAAAAATATTCTTTTCACAGTTTTCATAAAACATTATAATTCAATTTAATATTAATTTAGTAAAAATATAAGTAGGAATAATCAAATACATAAAAGAATATTTAAAACATGTACATATAGGAGAAATCATCCCATCCAAAATAATGGATATGGCCGGATCAGCTTGCAAGAATCCCTTTGGTTGAATTGTGAACTAGAGGGAGGTGAAATGGTAAGAAGTCATGTAGTTCAAAAAAAATAACATGATATGAATATAAATGGGGTTTTAAATATAAATAACATAAAATTTCCCCCATAGTATGTTTAGTCATAACCAATATCAATTTATAATTAATGTGGGGAAAAATTATGAATTTAGTAACATTTCAATAAAAAGCCCTTAATAGAGAGAAATTGAGTTGGATTTCTAAATAACATAAATTATATGAAATTTCTGATAAAATTAATCCTTGGGTATGTACATAAATGATGTAAAATAATATTGGTGGTGAACATTGAGCATATCTCAATGAATATAAATTTAGATGAGAAACCCTTATCTCAGATTTATGTTTGTATAGATATGATCTAACTACTAAGATAATAATTTAGGTTTGTTATTAATATTTATAATAAAATTAACTATATTTATTTAATTTAATATAATTAATTTATAATTCATTATTACCTATAAAATAATTGTTTGTTGGTAAAACTAATATTTGAGAGTTAATTTCTCTATTCTCTATGCATGATTACATTTCTCAGTTTTATCCATTGCTGCATGATCATAGGATCATGACTCATAGATTTTACATGAAGATTTATTATATTTGTTTTCTATATTTCTGGATTCCTATGTTTATTTCAAGGAACCTATTGTGATAGTTCACAAGGAATCCATAAAAAATTTATTTTCATTTATTATTTAATTAACAAAAGATTTATATTTATTAGTGAATATACATTGAAATATAACCATTAAATATTGAAAACATATATTAAATTAATAATTATTCTAACATATTACCATTATTTTAGTTATCATTTTCATTCATTATGTAATTTTTTTATCATGATTCATAACGGTTTTAAATTTAACCCAAACAAGAACACATTAAAACTATTAAATGAGTAATAACATATCATTATAAAGTAAAAATTTCAATTTTATAGAAGTGAAATGATATATAATTTTTTTATTAAATTTATAAATAATATTTTTAAGAGGAATATGATGAATAAAAATGATTTATAAAAGTATAAAACCTATGTTGATGAAATAAATTTTCGCATAGTGAGACTATTAAGAATGTTGGATTTGGGAATCCTTGTGACTATAGGTTTCTAAATGTCATAGATACATATTATAAAGATAATTTAGACATGTATTACGGGTAAAAACAAAGAAAATGTTTTGGTTGAATTTGATAGAGTATGATCCTTTTTATAGGTTAGAATAAATGGGTGTTTCAGAAATAAAGTTTCCATAATTTGTATTGATTTTACTTTTTACATGGAATGTGGATCAAAAGTGGACCAATAATATAATTAACATTATTTTTAGTGATAAATTTCACCATATACTCATTTATAGATAACATTTTAGATATTTCAGCTCTTTACCACTTAATTTAACCAATCTACCACATTTTAACATTTATTATGTTGACAATATTTTTCTTTTATGAATTATTTCTATGCTACAAAATGAAATTGAACATATTAAAAAAAAATAAAGTGATGATTAAATTTTTTTTCAGTCCATTTAATCTAATTTAATTTCAAAATATGGGAAATGTAATTTTTAAAAGAAAATATAAAATATATAGAATATATTTTTTATAGAATAATGAATTTTTAAATATTACGTATTTTTAATCTATTTCATATTAAATGATCATTAATATATTAACACATGAATTTAAAAGTTAAATTTTATTATAATTTCACTTTTTAAACATGTTAAATTTAATTTATTAAAATAAAAATACACAAAAATTAGGAAAAAATAATATGAATTTTTTTACCTTTTAGCATTAAATGATTATAATCATGTTACATTATAATTAATTTATGGTCTTATAGAAATTCAATTTTTTCAAACTATTAGTATTATAGTCTTTCATTAAATTTTATAAACATATAAAATAATTATTTAGAAAAATGACTATTTTTATAATAAGTTATTTTAATTAATTGTTAACCTTTTATTTCATTCATGATTTATTTATCATGTGAAAATTATATCATTTATAATTTGTTACTAAAAATTTCAAATTTTAATGTACCTTTGGGAATAAAGTATTTCTAACACCCATATATCAAACATCCATATATTCGATGACCATATGTTCAACAACTATGTATCCACCAACCTTATAAATATATATTACATATTTTGTTCCTACATATATCCTTCCATTCATCTCTAAAATCAATAATTATATTATTTAATATTTTTTACTATCATTATCAAATTTTTAATGTTTTTTATTCTTTCTATATTTATCATTAGCATTAACATTTTTATGATAGATTGTGAAGATGAGATTTTGATCTTTATAGTACTTTTACATACATTCGGATTAATTCCATTAGTAATTTTACAAATTAGGTCTCATTTAGTTATCATGTAATTAATTTCATTTCATATTGTAATATTCTATCATAATGAAACTAGGAATTGCGAATTTTTTTTAATGTCACAAAATATATCAGGACACATTATTTTTTGAAGGGTAAATACATACTAAAACAGTGGAGTGTTACACTAGATAATCATCATCTAACTCAAACCTATAATAGTTTTTGATAATAGGAATAAATAGTGAGGTGTATTATCTCTATTCTCTAACCCGATCTATGATTGAGAATTATATATATGTTGTATCCAATATCTAAACTAGGATACCAGATTAGAAGGTATACACACTATAGGGTACTATTTCAATTGACATTTATGAATAACTAAACAACATAAAACCTAATACATTGGGTGAATTTGAAGATAATTGAATTTTTACATTAAATCATGTCAAATAATATAACACTATAGTTTAATAAAGTAATAATTCATGTATTTTCATTAGTTTCAGGTTGAAAAAAATTTATTTATTGATAAATTTGACAGATAAGAACTATTAGAAACATGGTTTTTCTAAACATGCATGGTTGGAGGTTTTGGTAGTTGTTACACATAGTTAGGCTCACCGTTAGACTAACCGTGTGATCTAACCATGAATCAAGGATAATAATTTAGTGTATGTATAGGATTAGGAACACAATTATCTCAACATATAGAACTAATCATGTATGTTAAGCAATTTAATACATATTTTAATACAATGTTCATCACCACTATACCCCTATATTATCTTCCAAACTCAACTTGGGACAAAAATAAGGTATCTTGGGTGGTGATTTTTGGAATTCTATACCTTTAAAATAGATAATTATCATGTGGATTTATCTTTTAGTTGTTGAGTAAAGGTTCAGGGTTTGATCATTAATTTTATTTTGGAATCTCTCTATCCATTTATTTTATTATTCTTGAATATAGAATTTTGATGTTGGACTTACGAATTACTTATGAATGGGATTAAGAATATTTATTCATTATGTTTGGGGATTGATATAATTAACTCCCCCCGTGTTATTATTTGAGTTGTGAATTTGGGACGTCAAGAAAATAATGTGATTATGTGTAATGAAAAGATATATTCTATGTTTTGTATAATTTATTAGTAGTTATTGATGGATTGTGCTTCATTGAGGATTTATATGGTTTATTTATGTGAAATCATGATATTTTTTAAAAAATTTGTTTTAGAAGAACTATACTTTGTAAAGAATAAGATTTTTGAAAAACATTATTATTTGAAAAGAAAAATTTGGGAAATTAAAATAAAGGATTAACATTTATTGAATTCGGTTTATTTGGAATTGAAAAGTTGATTTTAAATTGAATGTATTTGATTAATTTCAGAATTGAAAATATATCACTCAAAATGAAAATTGTATTAAAATTGATTATATTGATTTAATATAAACTATGGAAATTTTTATTTTTTTTCATATATTGGGTTGAATAACATGAATGTGATATATGGGTTTGAATTATGATTTTGTATGTATATTCACACAAGGTATGGTTTGTGTTAAAATGATTTATGTGATAATTTTTTTATCAAACTTTTATGTTTCCCCAATAAAAATGATTTTTAATCCATAGAATGAATTGGATGGATTATATTGGGCATGTAAAGGTGATAAAACAATATATGTGACAAAAAAAAGAATAAAACACTCAATTTTGTGTGATTTTTAATTTATCAACAGAGTTCATATATGGGTTAATGAATTTAGTTTGGATTTTATAAAATATGGGTTCTCCACAGTTAATGAAAAAAATTCTATAAAAGAGTGATAATTATTTTTCCATTAAACTGGGGAGCTTCCATCATGTTTTTGGGAAATGAGGGATTTTATATTTGATTATGGTAATGTGGATGTTTCTGTTAGATTTTTTGAAATGGATGTATTCATCAAATTTTCAAAAAATGGGGAATTTTTCTACGTATTATAAAAAAGAATCAGTTTTCTTGGAAAATGGGAAAAAGTGATATGTATTTTTTTTGAGGATAAAACAATTATTTATTGAATAAGTTTAAATTTATTCCTTCAATGAAATGTTTTGAAAAAATATTGATTTATTTTTTATGGAATCATTCTATTTAAGAAAGCTTAGATAGAAAATTATTCTTTTAAAAAGCTATTTTTTATTTAACATGGTTACTTAGCCCTGTATTTGAAATTAAAATTTCTTAGGAAAGAATATGAGTCATTGGGATGTACAAACTATTTCTTAGTCAACCAATATATTTTCACATTGGTGGATGGTGGACATGATTTTTCATAATACTGGAAAAGGGAAGGCATCAATATTTATCAGTTGAGATCCACTATTTTAGATTTTAATTATGTGGGGGGATGTGATATCTTGAGGTTGATAAAGTGTGTATTATTTTATCTTGTTTTATTTAAAATTTATATTTATATAATGATTTTTTTGATTTTTTTTTTAAAAATAGACTTCTCAAATAAATTTTATTCTGAATGATTTGATTCAAAATGTATTTCACTTGAGAATGAATGTTTTTGGTTTCATACTTGAAGGTAAATTGTTCATATGGTTTCCTTTGTTCCCTCAACACATTTTGGTATAATTTAGTGATTGTGAAACACGTATAGGGACACATGGAATCCCAAAGAAATTCTACACATTTGGGATCCTTGGATAGGGTGTTATAAAGTAGTAACGACATTGGATTCATGCATTCTATCTTGGGAAATTTGATAGGAATATATGATTGTATGGTTTTCTATTTGAAACATACCCATAAGAAACCTAAAAAACCTTTTTTGGGTGAATTCTATGTCATTATTAATTCGTGGTAAAAAGTGGTTAAGGATGACATCATAGAATTTTATTTGTGAGGTGTTAACCCATAATGCGACAAAACAGTTAATAGTTTATAGATAATAATATACATAATAAACACTATATCATAGGAAATAGTTTCAAAAGAAAAAGGATAATTTTTTTATGATAATGGATTTCGAAGGACTTGATGTTTTTCAATCCAATGTGTTTTTAATTGAGAAATTATTTTGAAATTAATTGAACCATTTAGGCGAACATCTATGGATATACACCCTCTTGATTGTGTAGTCACTTTCGGGGGGAGGTAAATTAGCGTGATGCAAAATTACCTAATTGTTTTATTTTTAATTACCCACCCCTGATATTTGAATCACTATATTTGTAAATAGATATGAATTTTCTTATGACTTACCACCACATAATTACTACATTAAAATTTGTAAATAGATAAAGGGAATAAACACATTGAATTTTGATAAGTATTGATCGAAATGTGGATAAATAGTCTATCCCATATTTAGGTATTTATTGAAAAATAGATTTTATCACTATTATTGAAAATATATTATAATGGATGAGAAGGTATTATCCCATACTAAACACATGCACTGATGTTTTTTATTATATAAGAAACATTAGGGTATGTGAAACATCCACATACCGAGGAAAATAACTATATATATATATAGGTTCCTTATATTATATCCCAATTTTTTATATTCTCTTAACTAGTTTTCTTATATGTTCTACCACAAGTGTACTCTATAGATTTTTAAATTCTCTAATAAACAATATCTTCCTTTTATTCTGGTGTTTAAATGAATTATTATAAAAATTAATGTGATTTATCAATTTAATTATTAAATTATCTACCAAATCACATAGGCATGATCCGTATAATCACATATTACCCAAATACCTATATTCTCATATATACAGATTGGAAATATTATGGTGAAATACCCCAGCATTGGTCTTCATAAATTGTTATTAAATAATTGTATTTATGAATCCTAGAATATTCAAGTAGTGATATTTTAAATTTACACTTATTTATTTATTCTTTGTAATCAACTATAATCATGAACCATTCACTAGTATTATGATATTGATTATCTGAATATTTGTGGAAAACTATTTAATTGATAATCACATGAACTTTCATTCTATAAAACACAGTTCATTTCAAACATAAAACCCTAACATATCACTAAGAGGACTGTAATTTATCCATTTAAAACATTAGGTTACTCTTATAAACTACCTTGTTACTCTTACTTGTGATTTTAAAAGTCTTGTTAATTCTTAAATATTATTTAGAATTTCCAAAACACCCTTATATATTATTAGATCTCATGTGTCTCCCTTATGTCTGTGCTTATAAATCATACATATTTGGAATTAACCATTACATACTCTCTGTAAACTCTCATATATCATAGTGGGTTTTGGTACTTTGTGATATCTGCGACCCTCTGAGTACTCTTATGTATACTTTTATAATAAAAATGATAAATCTTACATATCATACTTCTTACAATGAAATATCAAAGATTGGATTAATAATTTTTCAACATATTAACTTTATTATCTATTAAATAATTAGCGTTTCTTGATTAATATAAGAGATACTATTACACATGCATCAAAATATTTTACAAACTCTTATGTATAGAGATGTTTTTCAATTTTAAACTTTAAAAATAAAATTATAAAAGTTATTAAAATCAATAAAAAAGTTTTCAATCATTATTAGGGAATCTCTAATCCCTCCAATTATTCCTAAATCACATTAAATGACTTTATGAATACATCAAAACTTTTAAAAACAATCCAACATAATTAATAATTAATAGTAAAGAATATGTGTACTTAATTTGAGTAATCCCAATAAATGATACTAACTCAACACTTACAAAATTCACTTTCAGCATTCACTAATCCATAATTCGAAATATATTTTCTATTTGTTATAATATACAATCTTTGTGATATTCTAAGGAAGGATTATCAATCTTTTTCCAGCTTGATTATTCACCAACACAACCATATTCTCAATATAATAACGATCCTATAGAAGATAATGATTCAATATGTTATGTTTAATTACTTTTAATGTACTAATTTAAATCTTAGTGGAACAATCATCATATATAAATGATTATTCCAAAACACTATGAAACAACCACAACACCACCTTCACTTTCAATATGTATAATGTAATCATCTGATTTTTTCACATTAATTTCTAGTATATGAATTGATATTCATTTACATTTAGTATTGTGGATATCAATAAATATAACTAATATTAACTCAAAATGTTTCTCATTTTGTTCAATATCTTAATTCATTAAGATATTCATCATTACCTAACACATTTTTACTTTTAATCCATATCGACATATTTTTAATAAATATAACAAATGAAAATTTTTACATAAAAACTATTATGGAACTTCATCCTCCCATTATAATTTATTGTTAATAACCTTTTAAATTATAAAGATGAAAAAATTAAATTCAATATGATTATTCTTTTCATTCATAATAAATGGAATGGTGAAAATGTAGGGGAATGACCTCCTCATCTCTAACTACACATATAGTTGAAATCAAATATTCTCCCCTTAGTAAAACATTATCTTCTTGAGATAAGAGAATAATCACATTTATATTAATAATGAGTCATAAATTAATCAATTTTATTTTTAAATAAGATGGAATAGTGTATAAAATTAGATTAATCAACTATTATATCAATGTTACCCATATAATGTTCAAAATGTGATAATAACTCAGGTTATTATTTCTAGGGGATATTCAAAAATATTTTCATTGAATTCAAAAATTTTACTCAACTAAAAAAATACCACAAAAAATCCTCATGAAAGTACATTTCATCTTTCTAGATCAATAAATTTCCTCAATTTAATGTCATTAATGATTAATTTAACATATAAATAAAAAATCATGATTATCTGATAATAAATTCATAATTGTTTAGAAATTTAAATTTTCACCTAATGTTTTGGTATCATCTCAATTCTACACCTCCTCAGGAATAAAATATAACCCATATTCATCTCAAAAGGTACCACATGAATATATTATAATGTGGAAAAAAGTTTCCCATTTTGCATGTCTCTACGATGGATGTCTCTTACCACTCTATGGAGATTACAACAGTCAACTAATTCTCATTATATATGAAACACCTTCTATTACCCACATGGAAACAAAAAAATAATAAATATTGTAATAACGTGTGTCGCCATTGATCCTTAACTGTAGAAACAAGTATGATATATTATTCTCAACTAGGAAACCATTTTATTTTTAAATCAATATTTATGATGACTCTTGATGATTTATTATACTTTAAAATTCTATTAATGAGACACATTTAGTATCATGATCCTTATGCTCTTTTCAGATTTATCCTTTTGTGAAAAATTCCTTTTATCCTTAACAAGAAATGCACATTCATTTTTAGGGTGTCTCCATAATTATTACTTTTTTAATTGGGCATGAAAAGTTTCATGAATTATCTTATAACATGCTAAAAATTCATGGATTTTCTATATGGTTTCTCAATTACCTTTGTGAGACCCATTTTAGGAAACTTCACATTCTCATTAAATTTAATGTATTCCACTAAATGAATAATTTGTTTTATTCTTGGATTGATTATATATTTTTTTCAACTTCTGTAACAAAAAATTAATATTTAATAGAATATTGGAAAAGGTACCTGATTTGGAAATTTATTTTATTGTATATTCATCTCCACTTTTTTGGTGTGACATCCTTCTTAGGCATCTTCATCGGTTTGTATTTCTAAATAAATTTATTATATTTATAGAAAAATGTATACTCATTACCTTTTATGATTTTTTTCTTGATTTATTATGGTTTTATTTTCACATAAATGTATGAATTATACTAAGAATATTTATTACAACACTCATCATCAGAATTACTACATTTATTAAAATTTCTATAACAATTGTGCAAACATCCAAATCTATTTATGATGGAAATATTCACCGTCTTATATGTAACTTTACTCATTTTATACAAGATTATTATTGATGTAAGAATTTTATAATCTCCATTAATTGAAAATTTTGGCCAACAATAAATTTTCTTTTAGCTAAATCTTCTATAGTACCACCAATGGCCAGTAAACCTTGATCTTTTTTCAAAAACTAGTGTTTAAAAAACAATTATAACTAAAACCTTTTTGGTATAAAAACTATTATTTTTTGCAATAATGAGGTAACTACTTCTCATACACATTTTCACATCCTCTATTGATGTTATGGTTGATTTCATAGAGTTTTTGTCACCCATGTTTGTGTATATTTTTGTTCGAATCATGTATTAACTGATGGAATAACATTACCAAAAAACAGATTTCAAGATCAACGGTTACCAATTTCTTTCAACTATATATATTTGTATTAAAATATTATTTCAAGATATTTTTAACACTATAGTGTTTCTTTTTCTTAGTAATAATCTTATCAAAATCATTCATGGAGAATCTTCCTTCCTCTGTTCCTTTTGAAAAATCACCTTATGCCTTCCCAAGATTTCCCTATTTTATTCTAAATTAAGAATATTCATGTTGAGGATATTTTTATAATTCTCAAATTATTTCAAACATTCATCACATTTACTTTCTTTCTTCCCAGTTTAATCCTCATACTCACGATTCTCTCTTATAGATAATTCTTATTGTCCCTAATTATTATTTCTTTGTTCTCCAAATATTAATCAATGACACCAACGATAGAATTGTGAGTTTCCTCTAAATAATGTATATTTCCCCCAAAATCTCTTATATTTTCATCCTTCTAATTAATATTACTTTAAAAAATTACTTATCCATGGGTTTTTCCTAACAACTTATTTTGGATTTCTTCTTGGCTTTCAATTATTTTATGAGAGAGTTGTAGTTTTGATACATTGATACCAAATTTCATTCTATATATTCCCAATTAATTGATAAATATTTTTCTCATCATTTTTTTCTTTGATAAACTCAAATATAAAATTGAAAATTTTAATAGGAGATTTCATCATATAATACTTATATTTATAGTAGAGGTCCGAATTGATTTAATAAATTCATACTCTTCATTGGTTTTACATGATTTTTCTAGGGAATTTTTTTAACTAATATGATAAAGATATTACCACTTTTCTTACCTTATACTAGTAGTAAATAATATTTACCCTTATTCAAGAATAAGTATTTTATCATATTTTTTGTATTTGTCTTCTTTATATTATTTCAGGTTTTGGTATAATCCTTTGAAAGGGTAGTCAAAATATTATTTAAAAGTGGACATTATATATGATATAGAAAAATATATTATAAATAAGGTGGATAAAATATAATGGAAAAATATTTATATTTGATACCAATTGATATAAAAATACCATAATCATTTAGTTACTCTAATCTAGGTGGGGGTTAGTGTGAATCTATTTTACCAAATTATTTTCATCTATAATTGTAAGATATATTGATTTTATTTTGAATTAAAAACACATAATTTCAATATTAAATAAATGAATTAAATTAAGGGATTAATCAAGTGATATTTATAAAAGGTTTTATATTAATGAGGGTATCCAATCTTTTTTGTTTTTGGGTCTAGTTCGAGCCATAGATTTAATCACTAGTTTAAAAATGTGATTAAAATGGGTGAGAAGGTTTCATCCTTAACTAAAAACACACAATTATATTTTTAGTCTAGATTAAATCGTTTTCTAGGGTAAAAATTCACATCCCCAAAAAATAATTATCTCTTTATAGGTTCTTTATAATGAATTCTTCAATTTTATAGTCACATGAATAATTTTTTACGCTATCTCCCACAAGTTTTTAACAGGTCCCTCGAAAAATCCTAATGAAAAATATATTTCCTCTAGTCTTGGATGCTACTACATCAAAATAAAATATTTTATTCCTTAGAAAATGGGATTTAATTGAATGTATATCATAATTATATTCTAGATCAGGATCATTGGTAGCTCTCACTCAATCTCCTTTCTTCTAATTCAGGACCCATGACACATTTATTCTGAATTGGGAAACAACAATGTATATATTTCTCAACTCTCTACTCACTATTATTTGTATGTTCAATAAAGTATAATATTTCAAGTATTTCATCTTCATTTATCTCTCTTTAATAAAGATGAAATTATTTTAATATTGAGGTACTGGGTTCTATATTCCCTCACTTGAATTCTTATATATTCATAGAATCATGTGGATATAATTAATATATTTTTCATATATAATTTTTTTGATAATAAAAAACATTGTATTCCCAATTATATCATTTAATTATCCATAGAATCTAATGGGTCTTCAACACATGATTTATTATTCTAAAAATATCAATAATATCATTAAAAATAAATAACAATATTCATAAGAAATCAAAAATATTTGATCTTCATAATGGATTTTAAATTCCACATATTTGAAAATTCTATAATAAATATTTAGTGATATTTTATAATTTATCTCATTCATTTATACTTTTGAATCATATATAATAAAAAAATAATAAATATTATCAAGATAATTTCTATTTGTTGCTAGAAAAAATATATTCAAAATTTATATTCATCGGAAACCTTCTTTTTGAAATATAAATTCACTTGATACAAATAAAATACTTGTATCACTATGATGAATCTAAAATATTTATTTAACAATTTAGTCCAACCATACCTATCAACTTTATACTTTTACATGAGATTATAAACAGTCTTGTGACTCTTATGCATTCCTTTAAATTTGTCAACAACCCTTAGGTATTCTTCAAACTCTTGTGTTTCCCTCATATATTCATAAATGAATGTAATGAATTGGATATTTACCATTATGTATTCTAAAAAAACTCATACATATCATAGCTTTTTTGGTAAGATTTCCAATTTTCTACCATCTAATAATCCTTACATATCCTCCTGTGAGAAATATGAGTCTCCTTACATATCTTGAAACATAGCATGATGTATCACTTTGTGGACAAGTATATTCCCAATTTCTAGTTTATAAGATCTAGAAAACCATTTCATATCGATAGTAATACCATAGATACTATTACATATGCATCTAAATCTTGGAGTGACCCTTATGTATAGAGAAGTTTTTGAATTTTCCACCTTTAACTTGGAAATCCCAAACTTCTTCAAATATGCTCGAAATCTCTTTAAAAATTATCAAGACGTATAAGATAACTCTAATTCTTCTCAAATGAACTCAAATAACATTATTATTATATAAAAAATTATTAAAACTCTTCATCATAATTCCTATAGTATCTTGCACCATATATATAATCCATTTTAATTATTCCAAGGAACTTCTCCAACTTAACACATCTCAAAATCAAAATCACTTTTCTCAAATCCATCATTAGAGATATATTATAAATTTATTGTATTATGTTTTATGATTGATAATACAAGGATATATCATCACTATTAATGTTTATTGGTTCTTATAAAATATATCCTACTTCTCAAACTTATCTTGATCCTACAATAGACAATTCTTTAATCTCCCACTATTCACACTTTTCAGGAATCCGTTAAAATAACAGTTCAAAAATAACCATATACAATGACCTATTCTATGACAACTAGTATATATAATAACATCACCTTCTATTCCAATTTTTACTACTGATGATTTTCAGTTTATCAACTTATTTTCTAGTATATGACTGAATCTTCATTGTCATGGTAGAAAATAATACATTTAACTATTAGGAAATTTATCTATATGTCAAACTATTCAACATATTTATCCACTAGGATATTAATCATCACTAAACACATATTTAATTTTACTCATTTTTAAAATATTGAGTATAAACAAAACAAATTAAACTATATTCATCCTAATCCATTCATGAACTTAAGTTGGGAATGAAATTAGTCAAAGGAATAGGAATCCATAATGTAATATTTTAAAATATGGGTTTTTAAAATGATGAAAAATTTTGGAAATATTTTATGCTGATGGAAATCCTTTTTATGTGTTACAAAATATGTTCCTAATAGTGATCAATTTGGGCATGGGGGGTATATGTGTAGGTCACCATGATATCATGGTGTCTTAGTTAGTAGGATTAACGATAATGGCTATTTAACTACTTGACCTGGTCTTTAATAAATATATGATGAGTGTGTTTTATATAGTAAAAAAGTCCATAAAGCATAATGATCCATTATTTTTAGGGGACTTGAGGACTGACTAAACTAAGGAATGGTTTGAGAATATCAATTGAATCGTCGAATTTATACAAATTTGAATGATCTCAAAAGTAAAAATAGTTACTATTTTTAATATGGATCCACTAGAGGTGGTCTTTAGAAATTTAGGAGGTGAATTAGGATAAAGATCTTCATTGGATGGAACTAAAAATGATATTCAATTTAAAATAGTTTTTGGGGGAGTTGATGTTGGAAAGTGCATGAGAGTTCTTGAACTTTGAGCATGTGAATTTGTCTATGATGGAATATGAATCAATGCTCATTGAGTTGGTGGACTATATGATAGATCTTGTGAAGTATGAAAATCCCACATAATGAAAATTTAAGATACTTATTTGACATGATTTTTAATAAGGCATTTTCCCCTAAAACTTCCTACCAATGTAGAAGTGGTTATTGTGGAAATGTCAAAAATAGGAATATAAAACATGACATAAAAATGGGAGATCATTTCTTTCTTAAGTGGGGGGATAAAATAATTATTTTAGTGGATGAAAGTGGAAGTGAAAATAATTCTAGTAAAAATTTAGATTATTATATTTTTTATTTCCCCAAGGAAGAGAACCACTATAGTTATTGTTTTATAGAAAAGTTTATCACATGATGTTAAAGTTCCCAACAAATCCATAGATATTTGATTAAAGTGTAATGGTGGGGAATTTGAAGAAATATGGTGACTAATTCACAAGGATTAGTAGTGGTAGTGTATCCAAAAGTTATAAGGATCAAAGATATTAATTGGTTTTCTTGGATAGGATGATTCAGAAACTTGTGGAATAGTTAGAAAAAAAATCTAGGAGGGATTTTTTGAATATTAGAATTTTGAGGGTACATTTTTTATTTTGTATAAGGAACCAATGGAGGTTGAGGTTGTTGTGGGGCCATCTATAGTGTATGAATATATTATGATAGATTCAACTATTATTTCCACATTACTTGATATTTCATCAAAACATTAATATATCTATGAATTGTTGGTTGATACTTTACTACTACACATGGAGTAAAATTAATTATTACATAATTATTGATACACATCTTATTTAGAGGATGAATCAGGGGTTCAACTATTTATATTTTTTTTATAATTATAAGTAATTTATGAATTTATTGATAAATTTTGGTTCTTGAGATTAGGGTGTATAACTTAATCATTTGGTTAGATTAGATGTTTCAATTACATGTTCAAATTGATTATTATGGATTATGATTTATTTTTTTATCATTAAATGTTACTATTAAATCTTTTAGGGGTGAGTGGTATAGCATGAATATTAGGAATGATTTGATGGTGGGTGAAATTGGATCATTTTTCTGTATGTTATTGGGATTGGTTCCTAGTAAAACAGATGGGAGTAAGGTTCCACTATATTTGAGGGTGTTAGATAGATATGATATGGTTTTCACTAAGTAATCATCTAAACAGCCCCCCAAGAAGGACATGAATTGTTTTATTTAGTTGATTCCTCATATGAGAGTAATATCATCTCTATATTATCATATAAATCCATAATATTTTTGAGAGTTTAAGTTACTGTTAGATGAGCTAGAATAGAATAGAATCAATAAGTATAAAAATTTACAAGGGAAGTTCCAAAATTATTTTCATAGAAAGATAACGATATATTGAGTTAGTGTACTGACTATTAGAATTTGAACCAATTTAAGGTGAGTATTAAATATAAATTACCTTTAATTAGTTAATTGTCTGACTATTTGATGGGGATCACTGGTTTTCCAAGATTGAATTTCAATTTGGTAATAAATAATTGTGTGTGAAAGAATAAGATATATTGAAGACAAATTTCAAATGCATATATGAGCATTTTGATTTTTGAAATCCCTTTGAGTATTAAAAATTCACCTTCATTAAATGTTTATATAATGAATATGATTTTAATAAGTTTCTTGTCTTGTTTACAATGGTATTTATAGATGTCATATTTGTTTATTCTAGGATAAAATAACTCCATGAGTTACAATAATGATTTTTATAGATTTTTAATAATCATACGGTTTATGAAAAATTATCTAAATACAATTTCTATATTGTGGGTTTAAAGTTCCTCTGTCATATTATTTCTTATAATGTAATAACTATTGATCCTAGTAAGGCTAAAGTTTTTATGTTTTAAGAATGAATTGAGAACATGTTTGATATTTTTAGTTTCCTAGGGGTGTATGGACATTAATAAAGATTCACTCAAGACTTTTTGATATTTTATTCTTCTATGATATATTTTTATTATAATGTAGAATAAACTAAATGGAATAGGGAATTTGCAGAGGTTATTAAAGAGTTAAAGAGAAAAATTAATTCAAAACCACCTCTAATTATAATTGAGTTGAGAGATGGTTATTTGGTTTTTTATAATGTATCTATATTGGATTTAGGGTGTTTTATAATGTAGGGGAGTAAATTTATGGATTATAGGTTTATATATATAATAACCAAGGATTACTTTTATTCAATTCATGAAATTTAAATAGGTTTTATTTTTTATTCCTTGAAGAGTTATAGGAACTGCCTCTTCAGTGGTAAATTATATTTCTATGTGGTCATAGGATTCAGAAGAATATTTTCGTACAATGGGACCTTAACACAAGCAACCATATTTGGGTGTAATGCCTTTAAAATATTGATTTAAACCTCATTTATAAACTATGGAAGGATAATGTGCCCATTTGGACCCATAAGGAATAATTATTTCCATTTGGGTTTCCAATATTTATAATTTAATGATGTTATCAATTTTTTTCTTTTATAAGGGTGTTGAAAATTGAAGCCCAAGGTTTTAACAATATGAATATCAGTATTTGGTCCCTTGGAATTTATTTCAGAAATTTTTAATTCAATTTTAATTCACTAGATTGAGTTAGTAAGATTAAATTCAACAATAGAAACCAACCAATTAAAGAAGAGACATGGGATCAAATTCAGGGAATTTAATTAAAATTAATTGATTCCCCTTAATCAAAATAGGGTTAAACTACAAGCCATAAAGTCATTAAAAATTTATTAAACTCTATTTTTTAAATTGGATAACACTATCAATGAAAATAAATATTCCTTAATATAAAGTACTTTATAAACCTAGATTCTTTATACTCAACACATAAAGTAAAAAATAAATATAAACTATTGGTTAAAACCATATTCACT
Organism: Viscum album; assembly: GCA_963277665.1. NCBI lineage: Eukaryota > Viridiplantae > Streptophyta > Magnoliopsida > Santalales > Viscaceae > Viscum > Viscum album. Next base: position 291,018,793 of record OY728138.1, read on the forward strand.
CAACTGTGTTGAATTTACTCCCTTAATTTTTCCTTGGTTATATTTTCATAACGGAGTATGGTTTAAATATTATGTCCACATCAACTCATAAATATAATAACTCTACTATAAGAGATGAAAATGATCCACTATACACTTATCCCTTTACTCTTAATCGCAAACCCCTTATGAGTTTATCCATGCATGAAGAAAAAAATGTTTATCGGTCATGAAAGAACCAATTAAATAATTGATTAAATAAATGAATATGAAGAGAGAAGTAATAAAAAACAAAATAAAGGAAAAAATTTATAAAATCAATTTCTTTATACAAGAATTAAATTACAATAGAAATTTAAAATCCAAATAGAAACAGATACAATCAAAAAACCATTAATAATTTTTTTAAATAAAAGAGAGAACCCTTTGAATACCCTTAAACATAACAAGAATTATATATGTGGTCAATAGACATAGATAAATTCAAATCCCCAAGCTCACACAAGTCCTTTAGTTTTTGTATTAGAAATTTAAGAAATATCCTTTTCATGTGATAAAATGGTCATCAACATGTTGTGTTTACCGTGAAATCCACTTGGTCAATGGAAATAAAAAACTCTTATCATAGAATATTTTCTTTTTAAAAATAAATTTTTTTTTATTTGAAGTGGTTATGCTATCTTCTAAATGGTAATTAAAATTGAACCATGAAATATAAATAGTCATATCAAATTGGACTTCCATTGGAATAATGACTTTGAACACACTGATGGATGAAGAGATCTATATTAAAATTATACCAATAATTCATGGAAATTTCTTATTTACTATGGAACCTATCATTTCTTATTTTAGGGATTCCATCATTAAAGATCAAATACCACCTAATTGTTCTATTTGAAAATTTGTTTCACTGATTTTTTAGTATCACACTCCTCCACACATGTTTCATTATGGAACATAGCCTTTAGTACATCGAGTAAGGTGTTTTAGTAATCATTTCTTCCTCAGAAGATACTTTTGTAACTCAACTAAATCTCTCCAAGATATGATGGTCACCAATTTTCCTTCTCCTATAATACCATGATAATATAACCTAGAATCTATAAAGGGGTAAACATCCACTTTTTTTATTTCTTCCAATAATTCCCTCTAATCTCAAAATTGATATCTTATTAGAAACTAATAAAAAAACATCATAAAAAGGTACAATTATTTATAATTTAGTGTTAAAATATTCTAAAAACCCCAATCATAAATATTTAATATCATTGGTGGACACATTTAATTGGAAAACATTAACTCATGTAGTGAAGAAAGCAAGTACATAGTGGTAGTTGATATTATTTGTTATAATATTTAATCTACAATTTATGAATAATACTCAATGTGTGATGATTTCAATGCTTACTGTGATTTCCATTTTGGTAAAGAAAGTTAAATTATAGCGTTCATATAATAATAACTATAAGAGGGTGAAAGAAACCATCAATTATTCAAAGACTAATGTGCGATGGTTAATTTTAGTAGATACAAGTCTTTATTTTACAGATATTATTATCATTCACACGGATCTTAGGATTGACATGTTAGGAAAATTTCAACATTTTAGTTGGGATGTACATCCCATGGAATCTAAGATTAATTTCTATATCAAATGTTATCTCTAGATGTTGGTGATAAAAATGGATGTTGTTGATTTTTTTTCTCATTATATATCATGTGATTAGATGGGTTGTTGTAATAAATATCAGTTCCAACATAGTAATGAGAGGAAATATCTACAGACATAATTATTACATTTCTAAAATCATTTTTCAAATACCATAGAATTTTGGTTATATTTTATCAAATCCTGAATTCGACACATTTTTACATATAAGAGAATTGTTTATGGTTATTGAGATTTGGAATCATTATTTGAAAGATATTATTAGAGGTTATAGGTTTTTAATGTATAATATATATGATAAATAACATTAGTTTATATTGATATTCTAGAGATTAATCAAAAGATTCTTAGGTACCTATATAAAGATTAGTATAATAAGTTATTCTTGAAAATATATTAGATGTATTTCATTATTCATATTTTAGAAGTGATTCTATAATATTGTGGGCATGATTTCAAATTATATTTATAATATCATATTTTATATATTGAGATCATGTATAATTGAAATAATCATTTATGGATTCATATAGCACAATTTTAGGCATTTCATGGTTTGATATGTTTGTTTACATTATATTTGGGTGATAAGAAAGGGAGGTCCGATATGGATCCCTTTATGGTTTGGGAGAAAATGGATTAGGATAAGTTGATTCAAAAGAATATTCTTTTAGAAAAGATTTTGAAATATAATTTCACTGATCATTTGTGATTAACCTTAATATTTAATCCCATATATAGTGTATTTTTTAATTTTACACCCATATTAAGGAATAGAATGTTTGGTAAGAATGTAAATTTGATGCCTTGGTATATAAATTTATTTGAGATTATTGATAGGATTAGTGAAGTGCCTTATAGATTTTATTTTCCCTAATTTAATGTGTTAGTTTATAAAAGTTTCATATATGTCAATTGAATAATGATAATTTATACCCATATAATATCGTTCTATGAGAGGAAGTTGGGTAAATAATGGATAAATTTTATGTGGATAAATTAATTTTTCAGGATGATTATAAATAGAATATCCTTTTCAAATGAATGATTATTTTGGTATGAGTGTTGTGGAATCAAATTTCAATTTACAAAGAGACATGGGAGAGAGAGAGAGGGAGGATAAGATCTAAAAATACTATCCATAATTTTTCAAAGAGAATATATCCTTCTGGATTTCTGTACATGAAATGTCCTATAGGGGAATATTATTATAAGGAAATATTTTTATAGGTAGGAATTCTTGTATTTTCAGTAGATTAAGGGTAAAAAATTTGTATTTTCATGAAAGAAGAGAGATAATAATTTCTATGATCATGATTAAGCTAACCATGCCTATCAATAGTTACTAAATTGAAGTTTTGCAAAAAGCTATGATGGAGGTACCAAAGTTCATAGTAGAAGCTAGTGAGTTAGAAATTTATAATAGTTAACAAAATATTGATGTAAAAACTCCATCACTAGTGAAGAATAGCCCCTGTATAAGCCCTAGGATCACATGGAAAAAAAATTAAGAATGAAAATAAAACCATAAGGACCTGGTTTATTCTAAATCCGCTCTGAACATTAGCTTGTCTCTAAAAATCATTGCTCAAATAATATGAAGATGTATCCCTTTATATTATCCAAACATGATTAAAAAGTATTTGGGAGCACTAATCATGGAATTATAGCTACCTGTGTAGATATTTGATGATGCGTTTGAAGCCTCAGTGATCACCACATCAATATACCTTCAATGAACAATGTAGATCTTGATTCGATTGCATAAATCCAGATCATTTATCTATAATAAGTTGGGTAGGAGAGAGAATATATCAAGAGATCACAATGAATTGTCACATTGTACTAGATCATCCCCTCGTATTTATTGTTTATTATTAAATTACCTAAAAAAGGATCCCTAACACCTGAATAATTAACACACTATATAAATTATATTTTATGATTGATATCCTGAGCCAAAAATATCATTTATATTTTTATCATTTTCTAGTAATAAAAATTATATTACTTGATAAAACGCAATCCATTAAATAAAATCATCATCACCGAAAATATTAATTGAACCTTGGATATTTTAAAAAAAATATTCATTCAAAAAATATTTTCCTTGTATTGACTTTAGAAAATGTAAATATTTTTAATCAGTAAATTTGATACCAATTATTCATAACATGAATAATGAGAATTTAGTTATTCCTTTTGTAATAATACATTATTGTACAACACTCATACCCCATTAGTGGGGACAACCAATTCCAATATACCTATTCACCTGAATACAGATGATTCATGAATACACTATTGTGTGTGACCCACTAGGACTTTATCTCAATAGAAACAAATAATATTTATAGATAAAGAGTGGACTCTAACTACCCATCATGGAACCTAGAGAGACAAGAACTATTCATAGAAATAAAAACCATCCTACAAACACACACTATATAATATAATATCTTTATATTTAGATATCTCATATAAAAGGATGTACACCCATCTCATCATCCTTTCTTGTTTTATTATTTGTGGATCTATCTACATGGATTTACACTTGAATACCATAGCCATGGATTTATGAAGGTAATAACATCCTGATCAACTAGGAATGAGATATATTACTTCCTTAACATTGAAGTGAAAAATTATATCTTGACCATTCCAGTAATATCATACCACCAAAGATGCACCCAACAAAATCTACCTCAACACAATTTTATTATAATTTTTTTCCTTGCATAAATGTTCATGATCAAATGGTACACAATGATAATGAACTCAAGTAAGGATATTAATAATCATGTCTCTAGGTAGAAACTTCCTATGACACCCAAAAATTATGGTTTTCCTATTGGCATGCATGTCCTCATGCTCTCACTACTAGAGATCACCTTGTGTGAACTTCATGAGAATAATCCTCAATGATTATGATCCACCATCACCTTATAGTCATACATCATCTATGTATAGTACGAATAATGTATTTAGACCATATGAAATATGTTTAAGGTTAATTTTATAGCATATTTAGGGTCACATTATATCATAGGATATCATATAACCTTTTGTTATGGTAAATAATTTATATACATTACCATTTAAAGAGTGGATGAAGAATTGTCTACATTATAATGGTAAGAATACATCATGAATATCTAATTGTATACATGAAATTGTAAAAAAAAAATCCATTCATGTTTGGTCTAGGGTACCCATTATCACAACACTTCGACATACACTAAATAAAATGTTCTAGCTAACCTTTTTTTCTCTCACATGATTCAAATTATTTTTTTGATTAGTGATGGATTTAGCTACTGGGTCTATCCTGCTTCTACCTCATGGTGATTCTGTTATATGTGAGGTCATCTCCTTGAGTAAAACATTTTAATATATGGTATTCCAAATCATACCCCTTTTTTAACTTTGAAAAATTGATATATTGGATAATAAGAGTATAAAATATTAGATTATGATAATACTATACATACTACGTTTGATTCCAAGAACTATAAAAATCATTGAATTTAACTACTTCATAAATACCTCATCACCTGTAACATACTCTATATTTGTAGATATAACTACCATTGTCTCTAACGAGATTGAATTTCTCATTACCTTATGCTAATTTCCATACTAGTCCAATTTGATCCAAATGAAGATAAGGTTGTGTTGCCTAAAACTAGTATCATTTTTTATCCACTTACTAAGTACAAATACTTTATACATTCTAAAGTACAAATGGATTGTTTTGACTACTCCCCTTCCAGTTATCCTAAATATAATTGATATTTTCCAACTATAAACTATATCTTGTAAATACCAATTCTATTATATAACATGGAATATGTTATTAATCCATCACTAAAGTATATGGAATTAAAATAAACATGTTAATACACTTCTATACCCCAAATATGTCTAACCAGAGGGACATATTCAATGATACACTACTAAAATTTCTTGTTTTAATTGTTCAAATTTGTATTTTTGATACCATGGTTGTATATATATGATTTTCTAGGTCTAAGAAACAATTAGATCTACCTCAGTAGATCCTGTTCCCTAGAATATAGGTTGATACTTTATGTAAATAACTGGATTATTACTTTTATCATGATTTTAACTAACTTTAAGGTCAAGATCTATTTTTCATATGTTATCAAACATATTTACCTTGATAAACAATGGCACTCCCATTAACCTCTGGAAGACACATGGAAATGATTCATTCTAAATTATTATTCTATGATATTTTTGCTTACTTGAATCCAATAAATGATTTTAGTAAACATCATCCTTAATGGAATTCAATGATGCCAACATCACATTCTGGTGGTGTTCAATATAAACCTTCCATGATTAGTGGTCTTGATATCCAATGCCCAATAACATTTTAATATAAATTATCTATGAAATGTAAAATTAAAATGGATTTAGGCATAATTATTTAGAATAACCATTCAATTAATATTGGTACTATGCTTGTACCATCCATGTATCATCTCACTTGAATACCAACCATAGTATTTAAAGATAATAATCCCCCTGCACATTGATACATGGAATCGATTATTGAATTTTAATCATCCTTTTAAATCTTTTTATATTTACACATACCTTAAATTTTTGGAATTATTATTCCCAATTAATAATTTACCACTGATCATGGTGAATACAATGCCAATAGTTTTTTATCCTTCCTCTGTAGTATGTGTCTCTAGAACATTCATCTTCTACATGCTCTCTTGGAACATGTTCATATGCCAACAAATTTTTCATCACTGATATTTGATAACCAAAGTCAATGTTCCTATTTTTAACTCATTTATATAGGTGAAACCTTTTATTGAAATGTATTATATCACTTGACTACAACTTTTCATCATAGGGATTTCAGTGATATCCTTAGAAACATTTAGGATGATTGTAATTGGTGAAAAATGTGTTTTTAATAGGTGTAGGTTTGATTAATTCCTAGAAACACTCTTTAAATAAAAACCCATATATTATGAAAAAATCTATTTCAATCATTGTTTCATGGATAATGGAACGTGATCGGTTCCCATGTCGGAATAAAGGGAGTCAGTGTTGTTTAATAATTTTATCGGGTTCCCTATCATTGTGGCATCCCCTAGTATCCAATGGGTTTATTCATCGAGCCAGAAACACCCAATGGTTCTTGTATCCACCAATCCATGGAACTTATTTTCAACGGCAGGTGCTCACTGGGTGATATGGAAAACGACACTTAATAACTCACATTGGTAGAGGATTAGAAGTCAGCCCCATCACACACTTTTGGGAGAAATATTGCCTATTCTATGACTATAATATAGATTTAAGTCATGTTCATATGTTCACAAATATTTGGTTTATCCCCAATCATAGTATCCATGGAATACCCCAGTTTTTCAAGTCACAGGTATATGCAGGGATTCAGAACCGTCTACATCCTAGATTTACCATCCCTCATTGGATTAACGATTCTGCGAAAGTTTATGTTTTTTCAAACAACAATGGTCTCAAGCCTTATAACTGGGTGCTCTAGAGTTTATTGTCATCTAGGGGGGACCGAGAGTGACTTGAGCATCTAGATACAACCCTTAATATGGTCTTCCTATATAGCCTTGTGAAAGGAATCAAAATCCACGTATTTCGGTGACACTTAACAAGACACGTCATCTTTTAAAGTCATGTGACATGGACTGATGCACCCAAATTGTGTATACATTTCCATATTTATAATTGAAGATAAAAACATGTTTTCAACAAATATCTGTTGTTTTATGAACATATTATTTGATTTTGGTCATTCTTCTTACTTTCAGGAGCTTTCTGGCTAAATACACGAATCAAGGGATGCATGTGAAAATTTTGACACTACACGGCGTGTACTTTTAAACACGCTGTGTACATCCATGCAGGGACACGTACCGAAGGAGGGAGTACACACCCATGTCACTAGGTAGAAGATACACACCGTGTGTTGCAGCGCTACACGCCGTGTACTACTTTCTAGAAGAATTAGTTGCCGAAGAAAAGTCCACACGCCCATGTGGCTGTTGATGAAGACACGACGTGTTTGAACTTTTACACGCCATTTATGCTATTCTAAAAGGGGATGGCGGCCAATATTATGACACTACACGCCATTTATGGAGGCGCTACATGCCGTGTACACCCAACCACCAGGAATCACCGTGTTCAAAAGTCAAAGACGGCATGTTAGGCCTCCTACCCGTGGAGAAATTGGCGCCAAAGCGCGTTGACGAAAAGTACATGGCGTGTACTTTCTATACACGTCGTGTACATTATTTTTCTATAAAAATAAGCCTTGGCCTATGGATTTGAGAGTTCAGAACCATTAAGAGGAAATAGAAACTCTACTATCATCATTCCTGAAGCTACCAACGTGTCCTCACTCCACCGTTCCACCTTCCGACACTCTACCTCAACGCCTACACGATGAATCCATCAGGTATCACGTGTGTCGTTTCTCTCCCACTTCCTATGTGTAACTAAATTGGGTTGTGGATGATGGTATCATAATTTGTATGTTGTTTTATATAGTTGTGTTTTAATCGTTGTAATTCATCTTACTCTTCTTAAACCACTGTCTAATATAACTGATAATTCTTAGTCGGACCAAGGGAAGGATTCTCAGCGATACAAAAGAAAAGTAACGGTGAAAACATCCATGACAATTGGAAGGTTTTTGCTGATTTAAATAATGTACTGGATGTAATAAATAATTTAGAACACTGACTACCAGACCAAGGAGTCAGCTGCTCTAATTCCAAACAAGAGAAACCAGACCAAGAAAATCTTGTAACAAAATGAAATCCGGAATGATTGAATTATTATGAACAACACAACAATTTAAACAATCTTCATAAGAACTCCTTATTCACCACTGCCCCGACAAGTCTTTTATTTTCATTTTTAAGAAATATTTAAATTTACCTGTAGTTTTCTTTCAAACTGTATCCATTTTTTCAAAGTAAATCAATTTAGTTTCAATCAAAACCCAAAATCAACCCAATCGCTTCTAAATTCTGCATACTTCACCTAATTAAGTATTAACTCAATTGAATTCATGCATGCCACGGTTCCCTGTGGATCGACCCCGAACATATTCTATACTAAAGTTCTAAGAACGGGTAATTAATTTGGGATGCATATAACTTCAATCAACGAAAAGAAAGACCAAAGACCCAACCGTTTAGTTTAATGTCATGTGTCATGGATGTTTATGCAATATGTTCCTAATAAAGGATGGTGTGGACCTTAAAAACAAGTGGCCTATGGGTTCCAATGGGAAATGATTTCCTGGGCCTGGGTATGGTCCTTCTAAGGGCATGAGGACACATTCTCATAAGGATAGATGTGTATCAAACATGAAATTTGGGATTATGATTCAGGTAGGTCTCCTATATATCACAGTTTATTGGGAATCAAGGTATACATAGTCCTGGAAGGCTAGTGCTTACATGTAATAGTTTCTTGTTGAGGGCATGATTGGCAGCCCATGTTGGGGTATGGTTGGAGAATATATGTGGTTGGTGGCCTGAGTTGGGATTGAATCTCAAGGAGGTGTCCTACATACCCTTCTTAGTTGACAAGGATCAAAACCCACATAGTTCGTTCTAACATCGTCATTGTATTAATTCCTTGACAATCCCAAATCCTTAAGCCCACATGATTCATGCTTAGTGTGAGAAAAAGAGAATGTGAAATATTAGACAATCCACAAACTCTTTACTTACTTAGGGGAGATGATGTAGACGACGTCGGAGGGGGAGGGATGAGACTATGAGAAATTCTATCCCCCTAGTGTTGAGGAAGGAACTATGGTAGAAGTCACTTCGGCAGAGGCTGTGGTATGTCAGTAAAGGGCACAGAACAATGATCCATAATTGATAAAAGGGGAAATGATATTTCCATTCAGCGAGGATGGTGTCGGTCTTTCTATGAGGGATGCCCTGTTATTCTATTCAGAGGAGGGGAGAATTTCTCACCGCTGGAACTCATTGAATGGAAAAGCAATCTATAACCCTTAATCCTGAAGAGTAAAGAGGTAGAAAGGGGATCCAGGTCTCAGAATCTGGACTACCATTGGTATGGGAACCCAGGAATTCCATGGATGTCTCTTCAAGGGAGGGGATAAGCCCTTTTTCTCCTCCTACCATGGGTATGTGAACTAAGGAGGGCATACTAATGTGCATGTAGGTTTCAGCATACCGGTCTGGTGGCTTTGGGATAAGACTTGGATTGGTGCCATTGTATAGGCTAATCAAGGGATTCTGGAGGATTAGACTGAATTGGAAGTGCCTTATCTAACTCGGGGGATGGAAACCCCAAAGTCCTTGATGGACCACATGGACATATGAGGATTGGTACCATTCGCATAGGTAGGTGCTATGTGGATAGAGAGGTCATCCGCATACCAGTATATTACATGGACTAAGGGGCATGTCACATACCAGAGTGGCACAAAACTTTGGGTTTGGTCTGTGTACCAAATTGGAATGTGGCGTTAGAGTCTGCTCAATCGGCAGCGGCTGGGGGAAACACCGGTCAAAGATTCTCCCACGTAGGGAGATGCTACGTGGTGTGATGGATCAAAGAAGGGGAATAGGCTCCCTGGTTCATGGGGACTGCATCTTCTTAGGGTCCATGATTCTTGGTTTACCAATTTTAGGTTTTCTATTTACCAATTTACATATTCATTCATCAGTTTTTAACAATTATTCCCCAATTTATACATGTTTCTGGTTCACAAATCTGAACATCATGATACATGAAATCCTTAGCTACCGAAAGCCTCTTCCTTCTCCAAATGTCTAATTCCTTCCTTCAAAGATCCGATCACCAAGAGTTCAATCCTCAATCCACCCATCCCTTATTTCTTCCCCTTGAATTACTTTTATAGATGGGGGAAAGGGTTGTATCAATAGTCATGCCACACCTTTTGTGGAGGCCCATGATAGAAAACCTGGCATATAGATGACTTAGTCACACCATGGTTCGTGGGGTATATTGGATGCACCTTTCCCACAATCCAATTTGGTCATGGGGGTGCTTCGTGGCCACGTAGGGCTCCACCTATATTTCGGAAACGACATAGTGCATGGAGGGGGGGGGGGTGATTTGCGGTTGGAATGGTTCATGCCTGCGGACTTGTTTGGCCACACTTCACCAGGAATTTGGTTAGCACCCACGCAGGAGCTCTGCCTCCGTTTCCTAAACTACAATGTCTGTGGGTGGCGCGGTTCACCGAACTAGGCACGTACCACTGATGATGAACCAGTACATTGACTGGTTTGGTCCTTTACCATTTTTTTTTTCAAAATTATACTTATTTTTCCTACGTTATTGATGTAGATCGAGTAGATTCCTCCACAGATTTTATGGGAGTGTCTTCCTTACCTTTTGTGGAATTTTCATGACCCTAAAAATGACCCCCATCGGAATGGGGTCCGATAGGAACGAATATTAGGATATTCTGATGTAGAGTGGTCCTGAAACTAGTGTGATTTGCATTAGAGAGATGGGAATGGTGGGGGGCCATGCCTATATAAAGGGGTCCACATGACTTGTCTTTTACCAGATCCTTCAGTGAAACGCTATCTCGTTCCTTGATTTCATGCATCACCTCGGCATTTTGGGTAGGTGAAATGGATGATATGGCCACCCTACAGAGTATTTTTCGTGCTATCAAGGATTATCACCGAAGCTTGATACATCTTTTTGAGTCTAGAGAAAGCCTCATGTAGTAATCATGCCCTTCCAAAAGAGGCTCCAGGTTGTGGAGGCCCTCCATACCATTTTTGTAATTTAACAAAATATTCTACTCCTCAATAATTTTCCACTCCTATATTCTATGATATGAAATAATTGAAATCATTTCTCTATGAACCATAATTCGTTAAACCGTAATTAATCATTTTCAGGAAAATCAGATTGAAATTAAAATAACTAGTTTTAAAATTTTCCTGGATCTGGGGTTCCAGTGATCATAGTTTGACTGTTGCTAGGGTTTTATAGAAAAACACTATAAACATTTAATCTCTTCTGAGGAAATAATAATTTGTATGTAGACCCATTTAGTGTTGACCTAGCGGGTATATGTCATCTTTTTCATAGGCCGCCCTTTGTGGGTTTTCGATCTAACAAGCTTTCCACCTCTTGAGTTTTTATTGGTCAATGTTTTTCTGAGGCCATTAAAGGTGTAGGCATGGTGAGTTGACATTCTTATTTTTCCCAAGATGCCCTTTGCGTTTTTTCATCTTGGTGAGTTTCATACCTATTTCTGTGAGTGGTTTAATGTCCCGAAAACAAGACAATCATTACTGATGTTTTAGGTTGATCAGTTTTGACCAAATGTGATGGGGCGAGGGCATCGATGAGGTTTTTACTGATTGTGTATTCCTTAATAACTTTCAGACATATATGGGGGAAATTTTTCACTCATGTTTGAATAGAATACAAGGAATTACATGGGTCATAAAAGACATATAGACATACAAAGGTAGAAAAATCATTTCCTAAGGAAGACTTGCTTTTGGTTGATAATCCATGCGCCTCATTATGCAGAGCCACTGAGGGCATGGTATGCATAGTTATGCAAAGGTGTCGTTAAGTCAATGATTGCCTATTTTTGATGGATGAGTAACTTCCTGGAAGTTCAGATTATGAAGACCACTTGGGGTGGCTCAAAGAAGGTTATGGAAACCACCAGGGGTGGCTAAAAAGGGAAATGGTGTTTTAAGGGTTTTGGGACATCCATTTCAACCATGTATATGGATAGGAGATTAATCCTACACATACTTGGTTGTTGTGAAGGAGGTTGGGAGTTTGATGCAGTTTGAATTCATGTAGCTGATGTATTCCTTCAAAATAGAATGGTTTCCCATAGTTATTGGAAATTTAACCAGAAACGTCCCACCAGACTCCGACACGATTGTGGAAAGGATTGTAAACTACGGATCAAAGAGTTTCAAATTCCTAGGATAGATATGAGGGCTCCGAGGCTGCGAGGTGTTCTGAAAGAAGTACTTCCTAAGGAAAACAAGCCTTTGGAAAACGGTCCATGGGAACCAATATGTAGAATGTCTAGGGGCATGGTATATGTAGTCATTCAAGGGTTTCGTTAGGTAAATGGTTCTATTCTCCCGATAGACGAGAAACATCAGAGAAGATGGTATTTAAGACCACCAGGGGTGGTTTATGGGGGTTCAATTATTTCTAGTTACATAATATGATTCATGAGGAGGGGGTGTTTGGACATGTGAGAAGCATTTGGGGTTAAGATATCTCGAGAATGAGTGATGTCATCCCTCTCAAGAAGGTGTGAGATGATTATCTGTGTAGGTCTAACTTGTTCATTGAGGAGGAGAGGGAAGCCTCATTTCCAGACTGAACCTATGAAGATTTCTTTCAAGATCGTGTAGTTTAACATCATGCGGCATGGATGGTCTCTATGTAGTTTAACATAATGAGGTAAGGACACTGATGTAAATTTCACTCTTGATTATAATGTAACTAGATCTAAATACCATTACTTTTCCAAGATGTGGGAAGGATACAGATAGTGTAAAATGTGATTCAAGGGCCTCATGGATCAGGAGAAGTTATATGATGGATCTGGGGCTGTTGAGCGTATGAGGGTAGGAAGAGTGTCGCCTGATGATGAATTGCCTTTGGTAAACCAGCCAGGGTTAATCAATATGCAGATCCACTGAGGGAATAGTATGAATAGTCATGAAAAGGTGTCCGTAGTTCTATAAACATTCATGTCTGATGGCCTTGGAGTTTTATGAGGATCCATGATTATCTGGGTAACGGATTATAAGGTACAGAAAGGGTATGTCTTCCCAGGATGGAGATATTAGGCCGCAGTTGTCTCTGAACTTTAGGAAGTTCCCTGCACTAATTTACCCTATGCGTGGGGTACACTTTTATTCCATGTAGTTTAACTTTGCATAGTAAGGATAATCTATTCTTAGTTTAACGATCATTGAGTTTCGACCAATATTGGATTATGATGTGGTTACCATTGGGTTAATTGAATTAGGATGCTCTGGTGTGATCTGATCAGAAAGGGGGAAGAAGTTGTCCACTATATTCCCGAGGTCTCTCGAATTAAAATATTTGGTGTGGGGGAGCAGAGTCTGGTATATGTATGGATATAGGAAGAGTGTAGCATGAGGAAGACATTCCATTTTTAGACGGGGGATGCGTGATCAATATGCTGAGCCATTGAGGGCATGGTATGAATAGTCTTTCAAAGGTGTCCATAGGTCTATCACCTTCCACTTATGATGTCCATGAATGATTTTGAAGATCCGAGATCACCCATGACACGAAGTATGGCAGATGGGGAAAGATGTGTCAGAGCATACAAAAAACAACCCTATTGTAATTTTCCATTGGGTTAAAGAAGCACAACTCTTGAATTATGCTGTGGGTGCAGACCATAATAGGAACCGTGAGTGGATACCTAAGCTAATCAAGTAGGGGCACCCTGGAAACATGTATACATGAAGGGAACACAAATTTAAACCATTGCCCCAGAATTTTTTGGATCAGGAAATGTTGTATGGGGGATTTGGGGTGGGTAAGCATTCATATATAAGAACAATGTTGCATGAGGAAGAATTTCCTTTAGTATATGGGCCTTGGGAAATAATATGTAGAGTCACTGAGGTCATTCTTTGCATAGTCATGCAAAGGTGTCGGCAGGCCGATGAACTTCCACTTCTGATGGACATGGGTGATTATAAAGATCCACAATCATCCGGGTCATCGAGTTTGATGCATGGTAAGGATTCATCCAAATGTGATAGAGTGTTCCATCCATAGTTTACCATGTATCTGTAGTGTATTATGACTTTTACCAATGATTTTACTGTCATGTGATAAGGATGACTACCGAGCAATTTATCGCCACACTGTAAGGATGGGGAGTATTTTTAAATCTGTGTAGTTTAACGTATTGTTGTTAGGATGGTGTCGAACCAACATGAGAAAGGACTCCAAATATTTTGACATCATGCAGTTAGGATTACAGTGAATATATGTGATAAAGGGGGTCATGTATTTTAATGTCTTTTGGTAAGGACGAGGGACATTTTTAAATCCGTGCAGTTTAATGTCATATCGTAAGGTTAAGCTTTGTGCAGTTTAGCGTTATACGGTAATGAAAAGAAGCTTTTTTAAATCCATGTAGTTTATTGTCATGTTGTAAGGATGGGATCTGTGCAGTTTAGCATAATGTGGTAAGGACGGACTCTGTGCATTTTAGTGTCACGCGGTAAGGATGAGGGTCATCATTTTTTTCAGGAATGGTTGGACCATGATACGGAAATCCCGGCGTCACTACATATCCTTTAAGGGCAATAATCAAGCTGTATGTAGTTCTCAAAGTATCAATCATATTTTTTTCTTGCGAGGGAACATTTCCAAATTCCTAAGCACACGTGAGTAAGATTTGTTTTGAGAAACAAGGAATGATGGGGGGTTCCCACCACCTGATGCGAACAATGGTGTTCTAAAGGGGTTTTTTCATTTTTTTAAAGGTAGTGGATACACCGGGAGGTGTCACTACATATCTCGTTAGGGAAAGAATCATGTTTCACGTAGTTCTCAAAGACCTTGTAACTCAAAGGGGTTTCCTGTGCAAATCTGTCTTATAGACAAAAGGGGGGGGGGATTTTTTTCACAGTAGCTAGGCAAGGATACAGAAATCCTGGTGTCGCAACATATCCTACGAGGGAAGGAATCATGCTATACATAGTTTTTTTAACACGAAAAAATAGATGAAAAATATGGGGAGACCAATGTTTTATTATGTGGAGACACTGTCTCATTATGCAGTTTAATGTCATGCAACTAGGACATCTTTTGCTTAGTTTAGAGCCATATAGTTTGGACCAGCGCAACACAGTTTATTGTCATGTCGCAAGGACGAATTACTGTCCATTTTATCATCTTGTAGTAAGGATGAAGGAAATTTTTAATTTAACGTCCTGAAGCTCAGATGATTTACTATATAGTTTATTGTCAGGTAGTAAGGAAATCTTTCTCTTTGTTTGGGTTCCATAGAGCTCGGACCTGCAGTAATCACTTCCAAACAAGGGTGCATGCTTTGATTTTATAAAAGAACTGGTGTTATTGGGGTTGGGAGCCTATGGAAAAAACCTTAGAGGAGAAATCATGGAATGTTTGAGGTCACATTACGATGATTATTGGCTCATGGTTTAGGGTCATAGAGTTCAGACCGACGCGGCACATTTTATTGTCATTTTATAGGGACGAAGTATCCTGTATTTTAATATCACTCGGTAAAGACTCTCTAGTATGTAGTTTATTGTCATTCTGTAATGACATTAAGGGCTTGGAAGTTTAACCTCCTATAGCTTGAACGAAAACTTTTATTATGGTTTCATGAATTATTTCTTCAAAAATCTCGCATTAATAAAAGCGGTGGTAAGTTTCCCATACATGGAGATTACGGAATATGAACCATTGGAGTAGACATTGTGTATGACATATGGTTCCTACCACATTGGCTCTAGCTTCAGTGACATATTTATAGGTATCATAAAGGTCCGAAGGACCAATAACAATTCTCTTTTGAGGAAAGAATGAAAATGAACACTTTTATTGAAGGCTCATGCAATCCAATTTTGATATACTTCCAGTTGGTGAAAAGTGTGCAACTGCTTTTCATCCAGTCACTCTATTTCATCAAATTGCTTTTCTTCTTGCTCATAATCATATATTTGATCACAAATTCCAATGTGATGTGATGAAAATTGGAGTTTAATGGGTAAAACTATTTCTGTTCCATATTCTAATGAGTATAGAGTAGCATGGGTATCCATGCGAGTTGTGGTTTGATTGGCCCAAAAGGCATGGAAGAGTTTGTTTGGCCATGAATTCTTGTCTTTGTCCACTATTTTATGAAGTCTTTTAGATAGGGATTGTTGAAGGCCCCTATCATACCATTTTCCACTACGTGGTAGAGGGACGAACAGTTGGTCTTGATAACATATTCTCGGTATAGTTTCTCTAATTAGGCAGAGAAAAAGATGGTTCCATTTCCTGTTAGTATTTTATGAGGGAAGCCAAATCTGGTGATGATATTGGCTTTCACAAAACTGAGGATGCTTCTTTCCTCGACTTCTTTAAGGGGTGCAACGTTTTCCCACTTGAAAAAGAAGTCGGTCACTGTGAGAATTTATTTGAATTGTTTGACCACGGCAGGAGGATATGGTCCCACGACGTCCATTCCCTAGATGGTGAACGAATAAGAATACTTTTCATGGTGAATTATCTCTATGGGATGATAAATTAAGTTGGCATGGATTTGGAAGGAGTCATATTTCGTAGTAAAGTTTACGCAATCTCGTACATGGGTGGGCCAATAGTATCCAAGCCATTGAATTTGATGAGAATGCTTGAATCCCGATTGATGTTCTCCAAATACTCTAGTATTCACATTATTAAGGACTAAAAAAGTCTATTCTCCATCAACGCATATGAGATGGACTCCATCAAGGCCTCACTTATAGTGGACCTTCTGCTAGCTTGTGCTACCATATATGACAAAATTTACTACCCTTCTCCGTATTTTCTCTCTTCCAGCCCTGTCTAATGGAAGTTCTCCCCAATGAAGGATGTTCGTAATGGGGGTCATTGAGATAGTAGTAGAAGCATATGTCTTAGGTATTGGCCTGAATTCATCGATTTATTCTCTATTAGTTTGAAAAAATTACAAGACCATTCAACAGTTAGCAATGCTGATAATTGTTTCATCCCGGTGTGGGTAATCTAGGGTTGTGGCTGCATTGGATAACACATCATCCTGGGCATTCTCAGACCAAGGAATATAGGTAAATGTCAGTTCTGTGGGGAACTATTCAATTAACCCTTGAACGTAGTCAAATAGTGTGATTAGATCCTCCTTCTTAAAAGCATTGTCAACATTGACTTCTAATAGGAGGAAGTAATATAGAAAACTTCATGCTCTAAGGATATGAGTATGACCCCCAACACTACCTTGTTAAACTTGGGGTCTTCCATTCTTTTACCTGTTAGGCTTCTGGATGCATTGTAAAAGTATATTTCCCACATTTAGGAATCCCTTTTCACAGTGAAGACATATTCTTTGGGGTCTTAAACATTTGATGAGGTGGTCTCTGTTGAGGAATGATCTACTAGAAAATCTGCCAACACTTGACCCTTGATAGTTTTCTGAGGCACAGACCATATGTCAAACAGTTGCTGGATGACTACCCATCAGGATAGGAATCCATTTAGCATTTGATAGATGAGGATGTACTTTAGAGGATTACTCTGCAGGATCATATGGTCTTCAGGATGTTGAAGATAATGTCGCAACTTATGGACCATGAAGACCATATACAAACATATCTTCTCGATATTTGAATATCAAGCCTCAACAACAATCAATTTTCGACTGATATAATAATAGTTGTTTTCATTGCTGACATAATTCTTCTGTGTGAGGAAATCTCCTAGTGACCGCTCTATTATAGAGACCCTAAGCTTAACGTACAAGGATATTACACTAATTTTGCGGAATACTTATTATATAACAATAACACACACACAAGGATCGTAATAGTTTAGTGTCTTTGGAAACTCGGAATATAATCTTCTAATCGTGGTGAAAGATCTTCAAAATCTCCCATAAAGATCTTCTTTTTTTTACCTAAAACCTTTCTTTATATCATGGGGAAAAGAAAACATAAAAGGGTGAGCTCAAATGCTCAGTAAGGGTAAACAAAATAAATATCAATCACATCATATACATAAGCACATAACTTTTGGAAATCTTAACCTGCAAAAGAGATCATAATTTCATAACATGGGATAAATCATGGCAGTGAAATGTAGTCACAATAATCATAACATAAAACATGAAACTTTGTGGAATATACACATAATCATAAGAATCATTTCTTATTAGTCAAGACTCATTGCCAAGACTATCTTAGTGGACAAAGTCCATTTCTGAACCGAGTCACCCTCGTTTCAGTCCTGTTTCACTGAACCGGTATAACCTACCATTCCAGCCATGTCTATCTAATGAGATATAAAATCCTTACCCAATGAATTGGAGGGAGATATAGGTCCCACCCATCTCATAATGATACCATTCTTATGTGTTCTACAAAATCATAAACCATACATCATAGCATAACCCATGTAATAAAAATGGGATTCTTAAACAACATGACATCATAAAACAATTCATATAAGATAAAGGAATTCATAAAAATAATTCCATCACAACATAATAAAATCAATGTAATAATAGGAATAAAAACATAACCCTTTATTATCTTATATGGAAAATAATTTTGATAAAACAATTGAACTTCATTCTTGAGGAAAATATCCTTTCTTCTTCAAAAACACTTTTCCTTTCTTAACATGTCATACAATTTTAAACTAAAAGAAGTTGATTAAAAATAAATTTGAAAACTTTAAAAGGAATCATCTTGGAAATAATGTTTTAAAAATCCATTCATGCCATATAAGTTAAAAAAACATTCTTCGTACTTTTGTCGGAAAAGTCAAAAAGTAACTCGTACGAAAAACGACAAAAGATTCCTTTCATATATTTTACTAAAAACTCACCGAAGGGTAAAATTGGATTTAATCAATTGTAGGTGGATGGAAATAATATTACATATTGAGGAAACATGTATGTGGATGATAAAATACACCCCAGTAAATACCAAAGTATAAACAATCTCGGATAAAAATGAGATTGTGATATTTCCCTTACCTTAGGTCCGATTTTCTTCGTAAGTGTCCGAACCTCCTGTATAATGATTTAAATAATGTCATTGAATTATTACAGAATCATATTCATTGTTATTATATCATATATGGTTCACTTATGACTTTATATTACCCGTTCTTTTGTAAATTAATGTTAAAGTAGCGTTTTGGGTAAAATCGTCTCATTTGTCGTTCGTGTTTTAACTTGTAATTATTCATATGATTACTTAGATCATTATTAATTAATTATAGAATATAAAACATGATTTATATATAATATATATTCAGAATATACATATATATAATGGATCGATAAATGGAAAGAAATACACCGTTCATGGAGACCGTAGGCCGTACGTACGCATGAACGCTGTTTTCGTTTCCTTATTAAATTGAGTGGAATTAAGTAGATGACATACATATATATACACATAAATCCAGTAGCTTTATAATGTCATATATTTCATTATTATTGCTTATATATACTTTATAATCATTCTTAAATGGTTAACATGGAGAATGAATCTCATCGCGTCGTGGAGACGGTAGTCTGTACGTACGCACGAGCGATGATATCATTTCCATAATTATTGAATTGAATTTGAGTGGATGATACAATATATCAGAATCATTATGATGTTATAATAAATATTTATAGTTATTCATTACACCATAATACCCATCCATGTAAGGTGTTGGTGGAAAAACAGATTACACCACGGCGTGGAGACGGTATTCCGTACGTACGCAAGCGCGGTGATTTTGTTTTCCATAGGATAGATAGATGGTTAAATAGGGTTGTTTCATACTTATAATAACATATCATTATATGAGTGATACTGATGTTATTACTTCATAATGAAAAAACCTAAGAAGAAGAAGTGGAAGAAGAAATAATGTTGAAAGAATCGGTAACGGAAATTACCACTTCTTTGAAGCACCTCTTTGAGACCTCCTCTTAGGGCACTAAAATTGGTCTTTGAGGAAGACCAGAACCTCTAGGATGTTGATAGGGAAGTTGAGAGGAGAATTTGGCAGGGGTTTTCCGAGCTTGAAGGCTCAAAGTTGTGTGAGTAAGAGAGGGAGGAGGTGCCCTTTTATAAGGGAGGAGAGGGGCACCTTTGGAATTCTTAAAAATATTAATTTATAATAAATCCAACCCCACTTAAAAACCGCCAAAAATGACTCATATTCGAATATTAGATGAGATATGGTTGTAATATCTTCAACCAATCAAATTTATACATGTTTGGATCTTATTTTAAACCTTATCATTTTGATTTATCCTTATTTAATCTATTTAAGATTATTTGTGGTAATAAAATTCTAAATTTTAAATTATAACAAATAATTACTTATTTGTTTTGAATTTTCCATAATTGTTTAATTTATAACATTATAGACCATATAAATTTAAATTTATAATTTTTAAATGTTATTGTGATTTTTAATCCATTTTATAATATGTTATTTTTATAAAACAACAATATTGTCAATTTTGACACTATTCATTTATTTGAATTTAAATAAAATATATACAGAAGATATGTTCGAAATAAAAGTTTTAATATATTAATAAAAGGTCATATGTATCTATAAAATTATTGGATCATATTAAATAGTTCATATAATATTTATTTTATTATTTTTAAAACCATTTATTTTGTTTATCTCTTAATAAAATAATTACAACATCATTTTTGTATAATTATTTAATATACTTATTTGTTGCATAAAAATTTAAAATAAAATCCTATGATGAAGATAAATATATTAACTTTCACAATAATACTTTTACTCGAATTTATCATCTTAAAATAACAATATTTAAATTGTTATATTTATTAAATTATGAAGGTGACAACTTTGGAACCATTTAAAATAAAATAATATCAGTGTCATAATTTCTTGTATAAGACTCCAAATGGTAAAATATTAGACCATTGGATGATTATAGTTTAACTTTACATGACCAATAAGTTTTGGTCAGGGTTTTGTGCCTTTTATGGTCACTATTAGTTTAATAAAAACTATATTCTTAATTTTTCACTAGATAAATAATTTCTGCATCACTATTGTGTCACAATTAATGATAATTATTTAATCCCAAAAAATTCTAGATAAATTCTCATGATGTATATAATTTTGTTATATTTCTGGAGACTATTCATGTTCGAAGTTTTATGATGTTTATCACTAAGTTAAAATTATTATACTTATAAGATTTAAGAAAGTGACATGTTGTCACTTTCTTTGGTTTTAATAATAATTAAATTATTTTCATGGTCAAAAGCCCATAAAATGAATCTAATCCGACCCTTAGTTGATATGGGTTTACTTTTAGCCGTCAAATAGAATTTTGGCATGTGTTAGGATAATTTTATAATATTATATTTACTCTTAATTACCCGATTTACCTTTAACTATGGTAAATAAAATTTACCGTAGTTACTATTCATAATTCCCAAAAATAAAATTATCCTATTAACATAATTTGGACCCACTGATTCCAAATATAGAATCCATTTTTTAAAATTAAATACATAGAAGTTGCAGAAATTAAATTAAAATTAATCCTGTTGTCGAATAAAAACAGGTTTTTGTTTAAAACATTGCAAAAGATTGAATTGATTTAACCTACGAATTCAAGGTAAAATAAATGATAATGACATTCATTATATTAAATGGTAAAAATATATTCTATTTATACTTTAAAACCATTCAATATTATAATTTAACCACATAAGATATTACGATGAAAAAAAGTTGTTTTTAATTAAAATATAGCGTGTTTTTACTATTCATTAAAATATGAAAGTTATCCGAAAATATCAAAACTTTATCTAATGTAAATTTTTATATCCTGATTAAAAAGAAGAATTTTATTTTGTCAAATTGAACATATAAACATGTCAAAAAGTACATTTAAAGTGGGTGTGCCATCAAAAGGAGGCAAAACTGCATTTTTTGAAAAATACTTATTTTACCTGAAAATTTTATTTTGTTCTTATACCATGTTCTAGAAAATGTGTAAGATGAATAATAATGTTATAAAATTAAAAATTTAGTTAATACTATTCATAACGGCTAGTTCATGACAATATTATAATAATATATCGTTGTTTATTAAAACCCGGTATTGCGTACAACACACGCTATCGAGGAAGGTTGCGATTGTGTGTAATGCATGCCAAGTCAGGGTTGCATGTTGTGAAAGAATACTTCGTTGTTTCATATAACATAATCCAACCATATTTCATTTATACATTGAATATATATATATATACTCAATGTTGCGTAGAATAACAATTATCAAAATTGTGTGTAACACGATCCAAGAATAGTGTTGCATATACTGCAAGCTAATACGGTGTTGCGTATAGCGCAAGGTAATATTGGTGTAGAATACAACACAAGACATTAATGAAATTAAAAGAATATTTTTCATAAAATCTCGGGGTGTTACATTCTACCCCCCTTAAAATGAATTTCGCCATAGAAATTCGTCGGGGTTATAAATGTTTTACTACTCGAAAGTTTGTTTAATAGAAACCCACATCGTAAAAAGGAATACCAAAATATGGCTTTAAAAACTAAAGTATGAAATGTAATGGTTACCCAAATTAACTCATCACTGGGTTTCCACAAAGGAGAACATAGGTGAAAATATGGATATGGAAGACAAATATAACCATCAAGTTCTGATAGAGAGTGGTAGAGAACATGGCTATGAAAAAGCCAACAATCACAAAGCTATTGATTTGTGATGATCTATGGTACCGTCGGATGCATCAGATATAAGATCACTAGGACAACATTATTGGTTTTCAAGATCATTTTCCTAATGTTGATGAAATTGGAATTAGAAGAAATACTTTCATGATTTTGGTATAGTCTCACCGTTTGTCGTTCTTTGGAAAATTTCCACTTCATCTCTTAAAGAAATGAAGTTGAATTTGTCATTTGTGATGTGTTAGCAGATCATGTGATAGAATGATGGGTCATTCCATCTCTTTCAAACAAAAGGATAGCAAAAGTTATAAGTCCATCTTATGGTTAATCTTATATGGTTCCAAAAATGAACTTATACTTCATATATGATACCACTAAATAAAATAAAACTATTTTATACTAACCAGGGAATTCCTGTAGGCCAGTGGTAGGCGATAAAGGCCAGTTGCACTTCGGTTGTGGGTTCGATTCCCACAGCCTTGTCCGACGCGATGGGCTGTCGCCCATCCTGTAGGTTGTCCTTTTTCTAAAGAAATATTACTATAACATCCCATCAATAGTATTGAAAAAAAACATTTTATCCTAACTTATGTCCAACATAATCCATTCTAATCTTTAGGATTATCTAATATACTTCGGTCTAAGATCATAGTGTAAAGAAAATTATTACTTGAAATGTCGTCAAACAAGCATGTGAATACCATCATTTATCCTCTATATATCTTGTTGGTCACATTCCAATCATGTGAATACCTTAATGATGTATTCTCTTGAAAAATGAATACCCATTAAACCTTAGTGAAAACATGAATGTTGTCAAAAGTTAACTCTTTCCACATACCAAAATCCAAAAATTCTATATACTCAAACCATGATATAACCTTCTGCTTATATCAGTCATGAGCTCATGAATACTATCAAACATTTAATTTTCTCCTTATCCCTTCATTATGCGCATATCATCTACATTCCAAAAATATCTGAATAACCTTTCATGGATACTCGTAAAATTAATCATACACTTTCAAAACTCAAGGAAAGACAATAGTGTAACAATCCATAGATGTCTCTTTATTCCATAGTAGCATGAGATTACTTATACAACATTACACATGATAAACATGTAATCATTCCACTACATTCTTAAACCATTGACCGAGATTCAACAATTCTTTCATCTCACATATCATTTTTAGTCTCTTCATCATCATCCACATAAATACTACCCATACGACCATACTGATTCTCTTCATGAGACTTTCCCTTAGGGCATTGGTTTGCATAATCCCCGTACATTCCACATTTAAAACATTTAACCATTGCTGATGTCATAGCAATACCATTATCCTCATCCCTGGTGTTAACTGAACCTTTTCCTTTACACTTACTGGCTTTGTGTCCTTATTTTCCACACCCAAAGCATCTTCCAGTTCCTTTGAAACATTCTCCTTGCTTCCTCTTCCCACATTATTTACATAGGGGAAATTTAACTTTCTTTCCTCTATGATAATCATGAAACTCCATCTTTCTCTTATTAGCTGAGTCAGGAAACTTACCAAATTTTACTTTATTGATCATATTATGAGATTGCTAATTCGGCATAACAATGATGTTTGGACTTCCAAATCCCATTTCATTTGGTTGCTCATGAAGAATATCATTCCATTGTCCATCATATCCTCCATTATCGTGAATCATCTTGTTTCCAGCCATTTTCTAAAATCCAAAAAGAATAGTGTGAGAGGCAAAAATCATAATAAAGGGGGAGTAACTTCAATATCTAACATCTTTGGTTTAATCTAATATAGTTACCATAGTTCTAGGACTATATCCTATACTTATACTTATCCTTAGGGACATACCTAGACATACCTTAGAAATATATCTAGGGATCTCACTAACGTTTTCGCATCCTAGTTTCCAAAGGTTGACTAAACCATTCCTCTGATACCAACTGTAGAGACCCGAAGCTTAACATACAAGGATATTACACTAATTTTTCGCAATACTTATTACATAACAAAAACACACACACAAGGACCGTAATAGTTTAGTGTCTTTGGAAACTCGGAATACAATCTTCTAATCGTGGTGAAAGATCTTCAAAATCTCCCATAAAGATCTTCTTTTTTTTACCTAAAACCTTTCTTTATATCTTGGGGAAAAGAAAACATAAAAGGGTGAGCTCAAATGCTCAGTAAGGGTAAACAAAAGAAATATCAATCACATCATATACATAAGCACATAACTTTTTGAAATCTTAACCTGCAAAAGAGATCATAATTTCATGACATGGGATAAATCATGGCAGTGAAATGTAGTCACAATAATCATAACCTAAAACATGAAACTTTGTGTCATACTCACATAATCATAGAGAATAATTTCTTATTAGTCAAGACTCATTTACAAGACTATCTTAGTGGACAAAGTCCATTTCTGAACCGAGTCACCCTTGTTTCAGTCCTGTTTCACTGAACCGGTATAACCTACCATTCCAGCCATGTCTATCTCAAGAGATATAAAATCTTTACCCAATGCATTGGAGGGAGATATAGGTCCCACCCATCTCATAATGATACCATTCTTATGTGTTCCACAAAATCATAAACCATACATCATAACATAACCCATGTAATAAAAATGGGATTCTTAAACAACATGACATCATAAAACAATTCATATAAGATAAAAGAATTCATAAAAATAATTCCATCACAACATAATAAAATCAATGTAATAATAGGGATAAAAACAGAACCCTTTATTATCTTAGATGGAAAATAATTTTGATAAAACAATTGAACTTCATTTTCGAGGAAAATATCCTTTCTTCTTCAAAAACACTTTTCCTTTCATAACATGTCATACAATTTTAAACTAAAAGAAGTTGATTAAAAATAAAATTGAAAACTTTAAAAGGAATCTTCTTGGAAATAATCTTTTAAAAATCCATTCATGCCGTATAAGTTAAAAAAACATTCTTCATACTTTTGTCGGAAAAGTCAAAAAGTACCTCATTCGAAAAACGACAAAAGATTCCTTTCATATATTTTACTAAAAACTCACCAGAGGGTAAAATTGGATTTAACCAATTGTAGGTTGATGGAAATAATATTACATATTGAGGAAACATGGATGTGGATGATAAAATACACCCAGTAAATACCAAAGTATAAACAATCTCGGATAAAAATGAGATTGTGATATTTCCCTTACCTTAGGTCCGATTTTCTTTGTAAGTGTCCAAACCTCTTGTATAATGATTTAAATAATGTAATTGACTTATTACAGAATTATAATCATTGTTATTATATCATATATGGTTCACATATGACTTTATATTACCCGTTCTTTTGTAAATTCATGTTAAAGTAGCGTTTTGGGTAAAATCGTCTCATTTGTCGTTCGTGTTTTAACTTGTAATTATTCATATGATTACTTAGATCATTATTACTTAATTATAGAATATAAAACATGATTTATAGATAATATATATTCAGAATATACATATATATAATGGATCGATAAATGGAATGAAATACACCGTTCATGGAGACGGTAGGTCGTACGTACGCATGAATTCTGTTTTCGTTTCCTTATTGAATTGAGTGGAATTAAGTAGATGACATACATATATATACACATAAATCCAGTAGCTTTATAATGTCATATATTTTATTATTATTGCTTATATATACTTTATAATCATTCTTAAATGGTTAACATGGAGAATGAATCTCATCGTGTCATGGAGACGGTAGTCCGTACGTACGCACGAGGGATGATATCATTTCCATAATTATTGAATTTAATTGGAGTGGATGATACAATATATCAGAATCATTATGATTTTATAATAACTATGTATAGTTATTCTTTACACCATAATACCCATCCATGTATGGTGTTGGTGGAAAAACAGATTACACCACGGTGTGGAGACGGTATTCCGTACGTACGCATGCGCGGTGATTTTGTTTTCCGTAGGATGGATAGATGGTGAAATAGGGTTGTTTCATACTTATAATAACATATCAGTATATTAGTGATACTGATGTTGTTACTACATAATGAAACAACCTAAGAAGAATAAGTGGAAGAAGAAATAAAGTTGAAAGAATCGGTAACGGAAATTACCTCTTCTTTGAAGCACCTCTTTGAGACCTCCTCTTAGGGCACTAAAATTAGTCTTTGAGGAAGACCAGAACCTCTAGGGTGTTGATAGGGAAGTTTAGAGGAGGATTTGGCATGGGTTGGCCGAGCTTGAAGGCTCAAAGTTGTGTGAGTAAGAGAGGGAGGATGTTCCCTTTTATAAGGGAGGAGAGGGGCACCTTTGGAATTCTTAAAAATATTAATTTATAATAAATCTAACCCCACTTAAAAACCTCCAAAAATGACTCATATTCAACTATTAGATGAGATAAGGTTGTAATATAATCAACCAATCAAATTTAGACATGTTTGGATCTTATTTTATACCTTATCATTTTGATTTATCCATATTTAATCTCTTTAAGTTTATTTGTGGTAATAAAATTCTAAATTTTAAATTATAAAAAATAATTACTTATTTGTTGTGAATTTTCCATAATTTTTTAATTTATAACATTATAGACCATATAAATATAAATTTATAATTTTTAAATTTTTTTGTGATTTTTAAACCATTTTATAATATGTTATTTTTATAAAATAACAATAGTGTCAATTTTGACACTATTCATTTATTTGAATTTAAATAAAATATATACAGAAGATATGATCGAAATAAAAGCTTCAATATATTAATAAAAGGTCATATGTGTCTATAAAATTAGTGGATCACATTAAATAGTTCATATAATATTTATTTTATTATTTTTAAAACCATTTATTTGGTTTATCTCTTAATAAAATAATTACTACATCATTTTTGTATAATTATTTAATATACTTATTTGTTGCATAAAAATTTAAAATAAAATACTCTGATTAATATAAATATATTTAATTTCACAATAATACTTTTACTCGAATTTATTATCTTAAAATCACAATATTTAAATTGTTATATTTATTAAATTATGAAGGTGACAACCTTGGCATAATTTAAAATAAAATAATATAAGTGTCATAATTGCATGTATAAGACTCCAAATGGTCAAATATTCTACAATATGATGATTATAGTTTAAATTTACATGACCAATAAGTTTTGGTCAGGGTTTTGTGCCTTTTATGGTCACTATTAGTTTAATAAAAACTATATTCTTAATTTTTCACTAGATAAATAATTTCTGCATCACTATTTTGTCACAATTAATGATAATTATTTAATCCCAAAAAATTCTAGATAAATTCTCATGATGTCGATAATTTTTTTAGCTTTCTGGAGACTATTCATGTTCGAAGTTTTATGATGTTTATCACTAGGTTAAAATTATTATACTTATAAGATTTAAGAAAGTGACATGTTGTCACTTTCTTTGGTTTTAATAATAATTAAATTATTTTCATGGTCAAAAGTCCATAAAATGAATCTAATCCGACCCTTAGTTGATATGGGTTTATTTTTAGCCATAAAATAGAATTTTGGCATGTGTTAGGGTAATTTTATAATATTATATTTACTCTTAATTACCTGATTTACCTTTAACTATGGTAAACAAAATTTACCGTAGTTACTATTCATAATTCCCAAAAATAAAAAGTATCCTATTAACATAATTTGGACCCACTGATTCCAAATATGGAATCCATTTTTTAAAATTCAATACACAGAAGTTGCAGAAATTAAATTAAAATTAATCCCGTTGTCGAATAAAAATGGGGTTTCGTTTAAAACATTGCAAAAGATTGAATTGATTTAACCTACGAATTCAAGGTAAAATCAATGCTAATGACATTCATTATATTAAATGGTAAAAATATATTCCATTTATACTTTAAAACCATTCAATATTATAATTTAGCCACATAAGATATTACGATGAAAAAAAGTTGTTTTTAATTAAAATATATCGTGTTTTTACTATTCATTAAAATATAAATGTTATCAGAAAATATCAAAACTGTATCTAATGTAAATTTTTATATCCTGATTAAAAAGAAGAATTTTATTTTGTCAAATTGAACATATAAACATGTCAAAAACTAGATTTAAAGTGGGTGTGCCATCAAAAGGCGGCAAAACTGCATTTTTTGAAAAATACTTATTTTACCTGAAAATTTTATTTTGTTCTTATACCATGTTCTAGAAAATGTGTAAGATAAATAATAATGTTATAAAATTCAAAATTTAGTTAATACTATTCATAACGGCTAGTTCATGACAATATTATAATAATATATCGTTGTTTATTAAAACCCGTTATTGCGTACAACACACGCTATCGAGGAAGGTTGAGATTGTGTGTAATGCATGCCAAGTCAGGGTTGCATGTTGTGAAAGAATCCTTCATTGTTTCGTATAACATAATCCAACCATATTTCATTTATACATTGAATATATATAAATATATATACTCAATGTTGCGTAGAATAACTATTATCAAAATTGTGTATAACACGATCCAAGAATAGTGTTGCATATGCTGCAAGCTAATACGGTGTTGCGTATAGCGCAAGGTAATCTTGTTGTAGAATATAACACAAGAAATTAATGAAATTAAAAGAATATTTTTCATAAAATCTCGGGGTGTTACATCTATGGTCGTCACGTACATGATAAGTGTCCATCCTTCAACCTGCGACATGAGAATTAGTGGACTCAAGAAGTACCTCTTGAGGCTATCCAATTTCTCTTGGTAATCATCTATCCATTGGTAGGTAACTCTCTTCTTCATCAACCTAGTAAAGGGAAGACATTTTCCTGTGAGGTTTCATATATAATGCATGACATAAGCTAAATAACCTTGGATCCCTCTCATCTCAGTGAGGTTGTGGGTAGGTGGAAAACCAAGTATATCCTTTTTCTTCTCAGGGTTGATTTCAATGCCACGATGGCGTATGAGGATGTAGAGAAATTTCCCTTAGGTAACCCCGAACAGACATTTCAAGGGGTTTATCTTTAGGTTGTGTTGTCAAAGATTGATAAATATGGTTTTTGGGTCTCCCGATGATCTGATCACTATCGTGATTTTAATACCATGCCATCAACATAACATTTAAAAAACATCCCCAGGAAAAGTTTGAAAATGCGATGCATGGCATGTTCATATGTGGAACCATCATTTATAAGACTAAAGGGAATGACTATGTAGAAAAATACTCCTTGGGTGGTCCTGAAGGCAGAGGTTTCTTCATCTTCTCAGGACATTATGATTTTATTATATCCAAAATAACTTTTCATGAATGAGAGAGCCTCATATCCAGCCATCGCATTGAACAATAGTTTGGCTATCAGGACGTGGAATTTTTCTTTCGAGCAGTGACGATTGAGTGATCTAAAATCTATGTAGTCACAAATCTATCCATTCTTCTTTCTAACAGGGAATATGTAGGCCAACCAGACGAGATATTGGACCTCTTGCTTGAAGTATGCTTTGATGAGTTTGTAGAATTCAGCCTCTATCATGCCCGCATGTGTGGGTGCGTCCTTCTGGCATCTGGATTATTGCCTCGATGATCTTCTGTAGGACTATGTGGTGCCTCACAAACTTGAGATCAAGTCCTGACATTTCTGTGTAATTACATGTGAAAACCTCCCGATGCTTCCTCGAGAAGGTAGTATATACCTCTTGTTCCTTAGATGACATGGCTTCACTAATGAGAGTTGGTCTTGGGTCTTCTTCGGTACCAAGGTTTATTTCCCGGAGTTCATCAATTGTGGTTGAGATACCCTCTTCGAATGAAGGAGGGGCATATCAAAGGTCCTATTTCTCTTATTCCCCCAAATCATCATCCTATTCTTATTCTAGCGGGGAGATAGATCTCGGTGTGGGCTCTCCAGATCTCAGAGGTAAGATGTCACTTGGACACTCTGTGGCGGAAGCGACTTCCCCTAATAGAATTGGTTGTGAGGAAACCTCTAGAGAGGGAGAAGCATGGGGGTGGAAAGCATCTTGTCTTTCTGTTGCATCAGAGAGTGCATAAGGTATATCTTGGGATTCTAGGAAAGGGGCATGGGCACCCCTGCCCAAGTATTCATCCTCAGATTGAGGGTCAGCACTTTCTTTTGTATTTTCAGAGTCTTCTATCACGACTGAAATTATGAGAACAACTAAATATGCATCCAAACTTAGAATCCTACTCTCAACATGGTTTATGGGTAGCAAAAACTCTTCATCGATCTTTTTAGGGGGTCTTCAGGAACCACTTCTAGACCATTTGGGGTGGGGACCCAACCAATACCATCAATTACATATGTCTTCCCCTTTTTCTCGTAAAATTTGGCATCGATGTAATTTAACTCAGAGAGCTTGAAAGGGGCCTTATCAGTTCGGAATGTCCCACATTTTCCATTGATGTATTATTTGACACACTGGTGGTAGGTGGAAGGAATGACCATGTGTTGATGCATCCATGTCATTCCTAAAAAGGTGTTGAAAGTTGTGTTTTTCTGAACCACTAGGAACTCTGAATGGGCTAAAAGGTCACCAAAATGGGTTCTGAGCTTGATTTGACCCACTATCTTCTATTATATCTTATCATAACCCACGATATTTGTGTATGATGGTGTCATATTTTCCTCATTGTAGACCAGACTATGAAGTGTTAGCAGTGGGAGAAGGTTGACTTTGGAGCCATTGTTGATGAAGAATTTCTGGACATCAACATCATTCAGCATTTCAGAAACATATGTGGGTTTGTTGTGTCCATTAATGGTGGCATCGCTATCCTGATCAGTGAAGGAAATCACTACATTACATACATTTGGGATAGTCTCTGTTCAATATATCTTAGCTGTAGCATCTTTGACATGAAATTCTTTGGGGAAGAGCATGGGTTCTATGAGTTCCTCCTTGTGGTCTAAAGACAAACTCGGGTCATCCAGAATTGATAGCTTGGCTGATTCTATGTCCAGATGCTTTAGGATATCATACTTTTTCTATATATTCCTACACTTCTCTATTTGTGGGAGCTTTTTAATGGGAAATTTAGGTGCTGGAGCATGAGATAAGGAGGGAAAGGTCATAAGAGAAAGAGTTGGTGGTGCTCTTGCATTCAGGGGACTTGACCTTGTCAGTTTACTTATGCTCCCTAGGCAGAAAGACACTTGTTCCTCCTATTATGGGTACCATAGAATAATGGGTCCAGAGTGGCTGCTTGTGGGGGTAAGGGAATGTTTTTTCTCCTGCTGGGTCTGTTGAAGGGATCTCTCATGAGTTTCTTCAATATTGACCTTTTGAGCTGGGGTATAACCATAGGGTTGGTTCTGGCCATGGCTGTGTTTACCTTGGTATCCCCTACTTTTGCGACTACTCCTTATAGTCCCCTGATCAGGTGCCAGGAACTCAGGTTCATAAACATACTATTCATTAGAGAATGGTTCCATTAAATGGAAGACGTTGATGGAAATAGAGATTAGTTACTCATTCTATGACACATTTTCATGGTTGGTTGCCTCTGATGGTGTCATTTGGTGGGACAGTGCCCATTGTTTCAAGACTTAGGTCATGAAATCCAAAAGTTTCATGGAATTATTTGGCCCTATCACAGACTTCTCATATTGTACATGTTTCTTACCTCTCTGATTATGCCTGAATGACCAGCTTGTAGAGGGTTTTCGGTCCAAGGACGGTGATTTTGTTTCATTAGGAAAAGTTGGTGGAACAAACAATTGTTTTAATTGAACATAGAGTATGACATGAGCTACATTTCCCGTATTCTGAGTCATCCAACCATAAAATTTCATCACCATTTTGATAATGAATTTCTGCCACTCCTCCCCCTCATCTAGGTCGGTGGCAGAAACATATGCTACTTGTGCTGGGGGCGGTCCTAGCATGACCTTTCCCAAGACCAAAATCCTTTGTAGAAGGTATTTTAATATGAATTATTCCTGAATATTGCGTCCCAACATTTGATGGTAGGGACAATAATCTAGCCAGTTGTTGTGGCTGACTTATTTAGTATTTCTTGGTTCTATTAAGTGGGGAAAGTTGAAATTCATGGCAGCTATGAAATAATCATGGACTTGGTCCTCTTAGAATGAGTAATATTTATTTCTTCATTCCTAAAATTGGTTTCTCCTAGGTCCGATTTGATCCACTCTCTGGGGAGGAGGTGATCATGGCTATGCCAGAGGCCCTTGGAGATTCGGTGGAGGCCTACCTGGGGGAGCGTGTACAGGGCTGGCTTGAGCATTATAGGGGAAACTTCAGATCTACCACCTCTCTCTGCAAAATAATGTGAGGCTATTTAGGACATGAGGTGAGTTTGCTACAAGGAGTCTTTAATTAGTAGGGCAATAGTAGAGAAATATCAGAATCAAGTGGTGCATTTAGCTAGTGTGAGTAGCGTTCACAGTTCATCTCAGAAAATGTCGGTGCATATAGCAAGCATCTCATCCTAGGGAAGTGTCCTATTAAGAGAGTAGGTCAGACCAGTCCATCTAACGATGAAGTCTGAGACCCTCTCATTCTTCATATATTTGAAATTCATGAGGTCACTAACCGTCATCTTGGGTAACGTTGATATGAATTGGAATAGGAATTTGTCCTAAAGATCCTCCTAACCATTAATTGATTGATCTAGAAGACTTTTATATGAGATGAAGTCTGAACCTTGTAAGGTTCGCACAAAGCATCTGAGTTTCACTGCTTCTTTCTATTCTAGATTTCACATCATAGGGTCACAATAAGATGCATAGTGCATAAAATTTTTTTCTGGGTCACATTAGCCATTGAATATAGGGAATATAGGGAACCCAAAATTCAGTGGAGGTCGCGTTCTACTCACCCAGTATGGGTATGTCTTTCCCTTTGGTTGTATTAGAGCTTGCCTTTCTTCCATTGCTTTTAATCTAGCTGTCAGGGTTTTGATGGTGTTGGTGAGACCTTGGTTTACATCATGTTGGGCCTGATCTAAAACGGGTACAACCTGGGGTACTACTTGAGGTGCTGGTTTGCTGGTAACTAAGGTGAATATTCCATCGGTGGTACCTTCGGAGTATTAAGACGCACTTGATCTGGTTGCTTCCTGAGTGGAGGGAAGTATTGGCATGCTTCTGAATCCAAACTTATGTATTTGGAAGGGCCATGTTACTCGCTAGGTGGGGGCCCTAACCTTGTTTCGTTTGATGGGGAAAGCCTTTGTTGTTGAGGCCCACTTTCTGGAAGTGCATACTATGACTCATTTTGGGGAATGTATTTGAAAGGACAGTTTCTCTAGAGTAGCTCAGCGTTAATCTGCCATAATTTCTTCATTTCATTCTCCTCCAAATTGAACCTCTCTTAGATCATGAGAGGCTCATTTGTGTTGAATGAAGGACAAAGGTTGAATAAAACCTGGCCTTTGTTTATATCTCTATTGGAGACTCACTGGAGAAGTGGAGGAGGATTTGTTGGAGCAGCCAGGTTCAAGGCCGCCCTCTGGTTCCAGGTGTGCACACGTACTAGCTCATTGTGAATCCCAACCTAAACATATCCATATTCTATTAATCCATCCATATTTTCTTCGTCTTCAATTCCATTCATGGGGTTAACCTCGATGATGTTGAGAGATGCATAATACGGGGTGAAGGAGGTGTCATCTTCCAAGTCGGGAGAGTACCTTTTATACCTCATATTAGTTTTCCACCTTCTATCCTAGGATTGTCTTCGGATCTCTTGATGAAGGGTGATGTGGAAGGATACATGGTGCGACCTTATATCATACCTCCCTCTTGGAGGGGATGATGTTTCAAAGGACAAGACAGGACAAGAACCTCCTATTCTGAGTATCCTCCATAAATGAGAGAATATTGATTTTCATGGGGGAGGTTATGGTTGATGTAAAAATTCTCCCAGCCCTGGGGGCTGGGGTTGGCTCCATTCCTTGGGTTCTATTCCTCTTTCTATTTTTGATGGTCTTATGGAGGCATTTTTTTTCAAAATGACCCCAACCCTATAGGATGGGGTTGGTCCCATATTACTATTTCTGCTACTACTATAACATCCTTATAGATCTCACGTGCTCCAATTTGTGGCTGAGAGAGACTTGGTGTCAAGTTCAACTGTGAATTAATTCCTTATCGGGAGGCATGTACTGATCGTTGATTGCCTTTCTTAGGTGAGAATCCTACTGATTGTTTTCGGAATCCTGATTTAGGAGTTCATGAATGACTTGATATCATCAAACCTAACACTTATGAGACTTACTCTGTACTAGTTTCTATCTTATGTGATGCCTCTCCTAAACAGGGACTTCATTTGAGTGTCACCTTGAAGTGATGGCATTGTAAGAACTTACACAGAACCGGTTCTACAGGATGAGAAGTGGAGTAAAATTCAGATCCCCATGTTCTCCCCATCCATTGATATGAACTCTCATGAGAGTGTCATCAATAAAGTGACATAATTTGTGTGGTACACTGAGTCAGGTAAACTCGAGGTCTAATTTGCACCTTTATGATTGCGTTCATATCGCCGAAGGAAGGGTTTCTAGGTCAGTGTGACGCATGAGCTCCCCTATTGTCTTGACATGATCTACATACCCTTCATACGGTAGGAGGATTAATTTCAACTACTGAAGGGTTGTCCAGATATTGGATCAGATGTCATGTATGATTCCTTTAGACAACTCTAAAGGTATGTTGAACTGAGAGGTGTCCATGGGCCAAAATATTACTAGAATATCATCCATACCCAGTTGTTTCATTAGGTTCAATACGTCAGCATATTCCTCCACCATCGATTCCTCTACTTGAGTAGCCTAGCTAAGATGTTCCTTGATAGTATGATCTGAGGTAGGAGGGATAGTATGGATCAAATCGTTATGTGGGAAGCTCAGGGTTGACTCAGAGGTTGAACATGGTCCCAGAACATCTCCTGATTGAGGAAGGATGTCGTTGATAGTTGACTTGGAATTTCACATACTCAATTCCCTCCTTCTGAGTGACTCAACATAGTACATATTTTCTGTACTTGATTTGATAGGGGTAGGACCTTTCTATCAGTATGATATGTCACCATGGGTAGGACCTCCATAGTTGGAGGTGCAGTGTTGAAGACTACCATAACGGATTGAAGTTCGAGTACCAAAAATTATTCTGCAGTGCATACCTTGGAGAGGACCTTTAGAGTGGACTACATCAAGGGGAGGACCTTCTTTCTATTCAATACCATTACGAGGAGGGCCTTCACAATGGTTGTTATGGTTTCGAGGATGAACATTATGGTTTGACGTTTGGTGTCCATCCTGGGGAGGGCCTTCAGGACACAGTACTACAAGGGCAGTACCTTCTTGTTGTTTAAGGCCATTACATGGATGACATTCACAATGAAATCCATGATGGTGAGGAATACCATTATAGATGCAGTGATGGAAAGGACTACCATCACAACTATCGCAGGGAGAATATCTATGGGGAGCACCCTGTGGAGGGCCTTCAGAATAACCATAATGAGGGGTGGGCCTTCTCATTTCCAGATGTCTCTATAGGGAGGACCTCTTCTATTATAGTAGCAAGTATTACCACTATAATCCGTTGCCTGAAGACATGAAATATTTTTGCAACATAACCCATGGGGAGGACCTTCAGAGAAGGCCATGGAAAGGGGAGTACCTTCTTGTCGTGATGAGACTTCACTATAGGGAGGACCTATGTAGTTGTGACTATGATGGCGAGTACTACCATCATAATCTATGGTCCCACTTCACCGAGAGTGTTCATCGCATATACCATGGGGAGGGCCATCAGGGCAGACCACAACAAGTGAACAACCTTCTTGCTGCTCGATATTTCAGTCACATGGAGGGATTTCGTGACTCACATGAAAAGAGGAAATATCATTATTGATCATTGTATTCCTAGGATAGAGGCCCTCATGGGTGCTCTGGAGAGGACCTGCAAAGCCACTGGTAGTGACATTGTGGGGAGGACCTTTGCAACTGCTACTAACTCTCCCATAGTATGGTAATATATCAATATAATTCCAAGCCCTTGAGACATTTTGGCAGCATTGAGAACGAAAGATTCTGGTAGAGTGGAGTAATGTACCCCCGACTTTATTTTCTAGATGCATTTGAAACATTCGAGGCACTCTCTTGCGGGCATCGGGGACCTTCTACTGTTGATAACAATCTTCACCTCTGGGTCGCTATCAAATTGGGTCTTGTGATGCTGTCAGGATATGCCGACAAACATCTTGAGTTTTGGAAGAAATATATTCCTGCACTGGATCATCCACCATGATGGATGGGTGTCCCCCAGTTGGAACGAGTGAGTATGCTCGATCCGATTTCCCTTGTATCATGGGATATAGCCGAAGACCCTCTTGGGTGGATGTAAGGATGCATATCTATTCCTTGGTGTCTATCTCATCTCTTTGATGAGTCAACTCAATTGTGGAGATGAGCTCATGGTCTCGAGACCTTGCTATTTTCGCTGATGCAATTAAATTCTGGAAAGTCTGTATGATATGATCTTGGATCAATACGAGCTCCTCCATCAATTCCAGGATCTGTAGAGAGACATCCTTGGATAGAATGGGTATGAAATCCCATTCCACTGTCATAGAAGGAATGTCCTGCTATATTGCTCCAGTGGTTAATGGAGACTGATGATTCCCTTTTGTTGGGTAAGGTGAACGATTCTACCCCTGTGATGGGATATACTAGTTTACTTCTCGGTGTGCTGCCACAGGGGATGTTGGACTATACTTGCATCCATAGGGAGCTAGACCAACATATGTTGGTGTCCCACTATATTGAGTCAGTGGAATCTATTGGCAGGTATATTTTCCCAAATGTTTATTGCCACCATATCGAGATGGTGGGTGTCAAGAGCACCTGCACGGATCTGGTCATACATGCATTGGGTTTCCCCCACGCCTGGTTGGTGGGATTCATGATCCCTATCAGAGAGATTCATCTGATGGGTAGGTTCCCTCTTGTATGGGAGATGATCTTGATTAGTCTAGGTTGGGATGTGTGCCTTCTAATAGGTTGCCTCTATGTTGGGATGGCCGGTTTGGAAGAGAAGATAGGTGCATGGGCCTGCCTGTGATATGTATCAATGTCTAAGTAGAAGAGTTATTCCTCAGGAAGATGGTGATGAACTATTCGTTGTTGTATATTCACCACCCTAGGTTTGTGGTCTGAGGGGCCGGAGCTCAGGGAGCGTGGGAAGGGATCCACGAGGAGGTATCCTTGTCGGGGTGAGGATACGAGGTCACGACGTAGTGACGACGATGTCTTCCAGCATGGGACTAGTACTGGAACCCCCATAAAGCATGAATAAAGTCTTTAGTATTGAACTTAACCATTTTCCTATGATAATAGAGGTATTTATTGTCTCGTTCTGGGAACAAGCTCCCGAAATGGTTTGAGACGGCTATAGGGGATGCCTAGATGTTCTCCCTCGGTACCTAGTGGGTAGGGGGCCGATGGGACTTAGTCGATTAGAGGGTGTACATATTTTCCCCCACAGTTAGAAGAGAACCGTTCAGGTGGTAATCTCAGATCATGGCGTCCAAGACCTTGTGTTGAGGACGTTGGGGGGGGGGGTCTTATGATAATTGAGAGGCACGATCTGTGTATTGATTATCGTGTGTGTCTGTGAATTCCATTACGACAGCATTTTATTGAAGGAAGCTGTGCTGCGTACCTGTAAAACATTTGGAAATTACAAACAAAAAAACCTGTCACTGTAGCATATCATAATCCCAGGCATAATTAATGAACTTGGTTGGCCCTCCTTTTGAGCATAGAAGGAGGTGAGAAGTGGGATTATTTCACCACATCGGTTGAAGTCTCATGGAAATGTCTGTTTTTGTATTGGTTAGAGAATGGAAAAAATGGCCCTTTGGATATTAATCACACATTTACTATCATGGTGAGTTTCAGATTAGGGTAAATCCATCATACTGGTTAAATATTAACACCGGTTCACCATTTTTGTTTTAGCGGCGAAGGGGATGTGATCGGTTCCTGTGTCAGATTAATGGGAGTCAGTGCTGATTAATAATTTATATCAATTTACCTATCTCTGTGGCTTCACTTGGTCTCCAATGCATTTAATTGCAGAGCCAGAAACAACTAATGATCCTTGTATCCAATTATCCATGGACATGCTTTGCAAAGTCAGATGCTTGTTGAGTGATATGGTTAATGAAACTTAAAGACTCACATTGGTCGAGAGGATGGTAAGTCAGGATTATCACACCTTTTTGGGGGAATTATTGCCTATTCTAGGACACTCTTATAGATTTATGTGGTATTTATATGTTCGTGAATCATGGGTTTATCCCCAAGAATAGTATCCATGGATTACCCCTGTGATGCAAGTCACAGGTATATGCAGAGATTCATAACTGTCTACATCTGAGGTTTACCATCCCACATTAGATTAATGATTCTAGGAAAGATTGAGTATTTCCAGAAAAAATTGGTCTCAAGCCTTATAACTGGGCACTATGAAGCTTATTTTTATCTAGGGGGGATAAACAGTGAATTGAGAGTCTGGATCGAACACTAAATATAAGCTTCCTTTATATCCTTGTGAAAGGAATCGAAATACACATTGTTTGGTGCCACTTAAAAGGGAACATCACCTTTTAAGGTCATGTGACTAGGACCCAACCGTATAGTTTAACGTCACGTGGCTAGGACATTTGGGTGACAAGTGCCTAGTCAAGGTTGGTGTGGGACATACACCACGGTGGCCCAAGGGATGTGGGAGAAAATGATTTCCAGGGCCCGGGTATGGTCCTTCTAGGGGCATGAGGACATAGTCCGATAAGGATTGATGAGTATCAGACTTGGAAGTTGGGATTATGCCTCAGGGAGGTCTCTTACATATCCTAGTTTCTTTGTAATCAAGGTATACATAGTTCTAGAAGGCCAGGTATTGCCCGCGATAGTCGTCTATCGAGGGCATGATTGGCAGCCCATGTTGGGGTATGGTTGGGGCATACATGTGGTTGGTGGCCTGAGTTGGGATTGATCCTCAGAGAGGTGTCCTGCATACCCTTCTTTGGAGATAGGTATCAAAATTCACGTTTTTTATTCTACTGTCATCATTTTATTGATGCCATGAACATCACAAATCTCTACGCCCATGTGATTCATGCTTGGCTTGAGAAAAAATAGAATGTGAGAGATTCAGCGAGCCACACACCTTTTTCTTACCAAGGGGAGATGAGGAAGATGATGGTGGAGGGGGATAGTAAAGGCTTCAAGACATTCCCCCCTAGTGTTGAGAAAGGAACGAAGGTAGAAGTTGTGTCGGTAGAGGCTGTGGTACACTATTAAAGGGAACAAAATAATGAACCTTCTTAGATGAAAGTGGAAATGATATTTCCCTTTGGTGAGGATGGTGTGGGGATTTCTCTATGAGGGATGCCCTGTTATTATCTTTAGGGTAAGGGAGAAGTGCTCACCGCTGGTGCTCATTGAATGGAAAATAATGCGGGATCCCCCTATCTTGAAGAGTGGAGAGGCATAAAGGGGTTCTCCCGCTTGGATTCTGGACTACCATGGGTATGGGAACTGAGGAATTCCCCAGATGTCCATTCAAGGGATGGGGTAACCCCTTTTTCTCATCTTAACAAGGGTATATGAACTTAGGAGGGCACACTAATGCGCCTAAAGGTTTCAGTATGCCAGTCCGATAGCTTTGGGAGAGGCCTTGGATTGGTGCTGATGGATAGGCTATTGAAAGGATTCCAGAGGATTGGACAGAATTAGAAGGGCCTCATCTGACTTAGGGGGATGGAAATACTAAAGGCCTTCGTGGAACACATGGCCATATGAGGAGTCGCGCCCCTCACATAGGTAGGTGCTAAATGAATGGAGAGTCCATCAGCGTACTAGTGTGGTACATAGACTGAGGGGAATGTTGAATATCTGAGTGGAACATGGATTTGGTTTATGTCCGAGTACCAAATTAGTACATGGTTCTAAAGTCTGCTCAATTAGCAGTGGCCGAGGGCAGCGCCGTTCAGGGCTTCACCCGCGTAGGGAGGTGCTATGCAGTGTGCGGGATCGAAGTAGAGGCATATACTCACTAGGTCATGAGGATTGGATCCATATAGGGGCCATGTTTCATGGTTTACCAATTTTATTATTACAGTATACCAATTTACTTATTAATTCTTTAGTTATTAACCATTTGTCCCCAGTTTATACCTATTGCTGGTTCACAAATCAAAACATCGTGGTACACGAAATCCTAAGCTCTCGAAAGCCTCTTCCTTCTCTAAAAGTCCAAAGCATTCATGCAAAGAGCCTATCACCAAGAATTCGATCCTCAATTATCCCTTCCATTTCTTTTCCCTCATAACATTCTTTTATATAGGGGGAAAGGGTTGTATCTATTGTCATGAAGAACACTTTGCAGAGGTCCATTATAGAAAACCCAGCCTATAGATGACTAGTCATCCCATGTTTCGTGAAGTTATATTGAATGCACTTTGCCCGTGAACCAACTTGGTCACGAGAGTGCTTCACAGCCGCGCAGGGCTCTGCCTCAATTTCATGAAAGATGTGGTGTGTGGAGGTGGGGGGGGGGGTCATTTATGGTTGGTGCGGTTTGCATTTGTGGACCGGATTGGCCTCACTTCGTCAACCATTTTGTTCATGAACGCATAGGATCTCTGCCTCTGTTTCGCAAACGACAGTGTCCGTGGGGGGCGCAGTTCACCGAACCAATTTTTACCATTGATGATGAACCAGTATGTTGACTAGTTAGGTCCTTTACCGTTTCATCTTAATAGTAATTATTTTTTCACAAATTAGTGATGACAATTGGGTAGATTCTTCCACTCATTTTAAGGGAATATCTTCCTTCCCTTCTTTGTATTTTTCAGGACCCTATAATCATACAATGACTCATTTAATATCCAACATTCAATGGAATATAGTTATGGGATAATTAGGTTACTTTCAAATAACATATTGAATTATCTTGGAAGTTTCTATAATGTATAATTTTTAACAATGTTGGTCATTTTAATTACACCATAACACTGATGTGTATAAATAAAAGTGCATTTTATAATTACACCAAGAATTATTTTTTTGATTAATGTTAATTTGTAAGATTTATTATAGATCCTATTTATTAACATCATTGTCATCATGTGAATAATGTAATGTGTGTTTTTGAATTACTGCCTGCTACATTATATTGAACAATGAATTCTTAGTCAAGATATTCATCACCATGATAGACCAAAGAAACTCATATCTTATAACCATTCAGCTTCCATAATTAAATATCAAATTTATCAATAAACACTTAAAGGAATATAATAACGTATATTTTTCACTAGAATGGCCATGGAATTGTTCACACTTCCCAATTGAACTAGTTTCGTAAGAATTGTGACATACGTTTATTTCTAATGGTTTATTTTTACAAAAATAACTAAGTATATACATATTTAATACCTATTTATTTTAACTCAATTGAGTCTAAATACTATACTAGGTATATCCTTGATGTCAACATTTAGTTTTTTCTTAAAAAATAATTATCTTATCCCAATTTGGTGTATAACTCTTACATTTATAGTCATCGCATATTGCATATGATTCTTGTATCAATTGAACTATTATTTGATTATTAGACACCACAATCAAAATTTATTCCCAAACATGGAATAATGTATCCTTGTGTCCAAAGTGAATATAATATAAATGTTCTAATTGTACTCAATAAAAGTTCAATAAGAATCATTCACTTGGGAATAGAGAAATCATGTACTTCTCACCGATGACTTAGGAACCACACTTACTTACCCACATAGATAATACACTATACTTATATTAATGATTATATACTTATAT
Organism: Viscum album; assembly: GCA_963277665.1. Lineage (NCBI taxonomy): Eukaryota > Viridiplantae > Streptophyta > Magnoliopsida > Santalales > Viscaceae > Viscum > Viscum album. Next base: position 291,061,919 of record OY728138.1, read on the forward strand.
TATTACTATAATCAATTAAACATTGGTGATTGGAATATTTTATTTAATACCCAAGAAGTATTTCTGAAGCACTATATTGATGAATAGGCATGAAAAAGAAGCTAATACTTGTTTCGTTTATTAAGTTCATGGAATTTAAACTTAAATAAATTTATTTCATTATATGCAATGGAAATAAACTCATGTAAATAACTCTTTATTTGAAGGAAACTATAAAGGTTCATTTGGTGTCACTCCATCCATTATCCTTATCGCATTATCTTTCAGCATGATCACCATAATAATTAATGGTTATAAATTGTTTAATTTAGTATTGACTTAGAGAACCATACCTATATGTTAATGAAGAAAATAATACATCCCATAAATTTTGTAATATTAATAAATATTGGGTAAAATGGGTGAAAATGATATCAGAATAAGAGGTATTAAAAGATCACAATCTTCCTTTAAATTTACAATGATCCAGTGCAAACTTTAACTGTTCTTATATGTGGTTCTATTTATACTTGAAAACTTCTCAGAGATAAGACTACATGATATATCATCAATTTTATGATGTTGTGACCATAACTAACATCAAAATTTGATGATATCATAGTGAAATAACCATCAGTTTCTTAATACATGAGTCTCATGTAAACAATTTTACACCGTCACTGTCTAATGTGTCTTAATAGGTTAAGGGACACCAACACCATGAATTTTATGATATTGTAGTATTTTTCTAAAGTGCATGTTCTACACATAAAAACTCATTCTTTTGTGGAAATTTACTTTGTGCATGATTATCACAATTTCTGTTGTGATAATTTTTTCAATTTACTAAAAAAATAAATTATATCATAATATTAATTTTATCATGATGGCCGAATTAGATATTAATGATTTATTAATTAAATAATTAATTTTCTCCCACTATTTTATCAAATTCTAAGAACCCTCTATACTAGACTCTGAATACACTGTCTCTTGAGTATTATAGCAGATATGATCCTTGAACATCACATCACAGTCTATAGGCTTTGGCTGTAAAACTATTCAAAGGGTTCAAGGTTGGAATTTTACTTGCCATCCACAGTAACTCATAGTTCTTTGATCCATTGAGTGATGTCCCATCTTTTAAAATCATAAACATTATTTATTCAACACTTACCTCTAAAATTAAATAAATATATCTTTGGATTTTACTTGACAAAAATTTAGTTAAGTCAACCCATCACTATCATAATAACTCTTTTTTAGAAAGAGGCTCCCTCAACTTCATCTAAAGAGCACCCCAAACACACAATTTTGGTCAAATTTGATTGAAGGAATAAGATTAAGAATTAATATTTATTTGAGGGTTTTCTAATTTTTTTAAATGATGAAATGAAATCAATTTCTATTTGATATGTAAGTTCTATGTGATCACAATCACAATTTATTATCCAATAAATTTAAAATATCCATCACATCACATTTTCATTTTATATGTGCATGTTTGTTTATTATTCTATGTGGCCACAAGTAGACCACACATACATAAAAAATAAACCATAAAAAAAATAAAACAATGAAATTATCATGAGTCGATACTATTGGTTGATCCATGGAGTAAATAATGGATCAACCTAGACCCTAGGGGTAACTTCTTGAGTTTCATAACATGAAATTCCATTTAGAGTGCTCACCCATACAATGTGTCAAACACATGTCTAGTGCACTTTCATACTTCAGTGGGAAGTACATCAATACTCATATTTTTCATTATAGAAAAATACCCAAACGTAGTCGAGGGGGTCTCAGGAGTACACAATACAACTATGAAATTAGACATGGAGATGATTATACATTTAATGATAAATATTAATCACATATCATCGTTTATTAAATAATTTTTACATACCATTACAGTAATTTAATAAATAAATTAAACAGAGACCACAAATACCTGGGCCGGACAATGGATAATGATCAGTCAATACACATTAGGATCATGTATTAAATTTAAATTCATTAATTAAATTAAACTTGTATTACATATTTCTGAGGGTTATTTATTTTTATTAAAAATTCTCTATTAATCTTAATTCAATAATTATTGTTATTCAGTCCAATAAAATAATTTAGTTTTAATGCCCAAAATTAAATTAAATTAATTAATTTTATTTAACACATAAATTAAATTAATTTAACCCTTGATATAAAAATCAAAATTTTATACCATAAATTAATATATAAATAATTTAATTTATAAAACAAAATTATATTAGTAATATTAATTAATTTTTTATTATATATAATACCAAAGCCCCAATAACACTAAGAAGGATAATACAGGTATGGATGAACCCAAACATGCCTGTTTCATGCTATGAAATGCTTGTGTAGGGATGTTCTTGTCTAGGTAGGTCCGCCTAGACCCATATCGGGTTGGGAAGAAACTCTTGATCTCATTGTGGTGATGATCTATTTTGTGTTAAGTACCAGAGAGTACCTTGTCTTGCAGTTGTTCATCCCTCAGCTAGATAGAGGGAAAAAGGGGCCCGATAAGGACTATGAGTGGCAGAATTAGTGCATGGGGTTGTGTCCTAGAGCAAGGAGGGCCGATGGAGGGGTGATAAAACATTCGAGAGTGGAGGCTAAGTAGTGTTGATCAATTGTGTTGGTCTTGAGGATGAGCAGGTAAGCCGGTTTTGCGATGCACAGAGGAGGGGAGGCCGATAGAGGGCGACAATTTGGTGCTCATTTGGTGGAAGTGGGAGGCGGCCATGATTTGGTAGCACAAGGTGATCGAGGTGGGTGGAGAATTGATATCTAGGTTGGTTGAGGAGGTTCCACAGGTGGTTTTGTAAGCTAAAAGAAGCCTCAGTAGGGGTGGTGGCATGTGGAGATATCGAAAGAGGATGCCAGATCAGTCGCAAAAAATAGCGGCAGTAAAGATAGGTAGAAGGTGGCAGCATGCGAGGTTACATGGCAAGAGCTCTATATTGTGGGAGGGAAATGCTAGATCTGGAAGATTAGCATAGGTGGAAGAAAATCAGGGAAGATGGGATTCTCCTATCTTTCCAACTAGCCTTCGTTGGTGTGGGAAATACTCAGAGGAGGAGAGGTAGAATATGGCCACATAAAACAATCAGCAACTCCAAACATTTCTAAAAATATATTCTTAGTGTTAGTAAAATAGTACTATTATTATAATAATATTTTTTTACTATAATAGATATTATTTCACCCAATTAGAAAATACTATTACATTGACATACAATCAAAATGGTCTTTGATTTCTCCAGAAATTAATTTTTATGGCTTAATTTTTCTATATTAATATATAAAATAAATATGTAATTCATTATTTACATCATGATTTATTTTAATCCAAATACAATTTTTTTAATATGGACACCAATTAGAGATCTAGTGTTAGATTGAAACACAAACTATATCATTGGGACTAGATCAACACCATCTTCCAAATTAAATACAATTTTATTTTTTTCATTCCTTAACAACATCACATGTCCCTATGATATACATGAAGGTATCGAGGTGCTAGTGGAAACGTGAGGGCTAGAGATTTAAAATGTCTCATCAATGATCAACATAACAATATCATCACCAATGAATCACAACCCTGATTTTAATTCAAGGATCAAAAGTGATGAAAATTTATCACAAAAATATAACCATAAATATTCAGTTCAATATGACGCCACACTCAACATCCACTCATCGCTAATGATTATTGATTGAATAATCTGAAGTATAATTCTTCTAGATCAGCCACATATATTTAAAAAATATATAATACCAACAATGATCGAATACTAAGTTCTAGCATAGGGATCTGATGATGCCCTCAGTGCCTCGAAGATCACAACGTTGACATACCTATAATACACAAGGAAAATATTGATTTTATCACCTATATTTAGGTAATTTCTCTATAGAATGCAATAGAGGAGAGATAATCTCTTTGTAGATATCCATGTATAGTTACGTCGTTCGAGAGCCTCTCCTCTTATTTATAGTGTAATATCAAATTACATGGAAACGGTTTCCTGGCCCCCGATTAAATAACACACTATATGAACAATATATTATACGTACTATTCTGAGCCATAGATATCATTTATATTTCAATAAATTTCATTTAATATATAATATATTACATGATAGAACCTAATTCATTAACTAGACTCTTTATTCTTGCAAGTATTGAATGATCCATGAATATTTTAATCTAATATTCACTCAAATAATATATTCTATGTATTTATTTCAAAAATTAAAAACACATATAAGAAATTAATTAATTATTAATTATTCTTACATTTAATAATATTAATATATTTATTTTATTGGTGATTGTAAATTTGGTATAAAACTCACACCCCAAAAGTGGGTCCCACCATGTCATTTATACCTATTTACCTGAATAGGGTAGATGATTGAATATTATTTTGTGTATGACTCTATTGGATATTATCTCTAGAGTAGTGAATAATTTTCACACACCAAGAGTGGATTCTAGAGCCCATCTTGGCCTATAAAGAGATAAGGAGTAGTCGTACCTATGAAAACTGAACTACAAAGGTGAACTATGTAATATAATGTATTTGTCTTTAGATATCTCATAAAACAAGACATAAACCCATGATATCATCATATTTTCTTTTATTATTTGTTGATCTATCTGGAATAATTTACCCTTTACAACCACGACCTTGTATTTATGATGGTCCTACCATCATGATCTACTAAGCCCGTAATATATTACTTTCTCAACTTGGAAGAGACAAATTCTATCTTTACTAGTCCACCAACATCATACCACCAACAATGCACCCAACACAAGCTACCTCACCATGATTTTATTATCATGGTTTTTCTTTACATCAATGAATGAGATCAATTGGAACACATTGATAATGATCTTAAGTAAGGAGACATATGAACATGTTAGTATATAAGAACAAGCGAAGATACTGAAAACATGTGGTGTTCTTATTAGCAGGTCCATCCTCATGTTTTCACTACTAGAGATCACCAAGTGAAAACAAAATTAGAAGAAGCCTCAATGCTTATGAGACCCCAATGCTTAATAGTAAGACATCATCTTTGACTAGAAGAATGAGGAATATAGACTATAGGTAATATGTTTATGATTAATTTTATAGAATACTGAGTTTGTCATTCTAGCCTAATATCTACTATAAACTTTTGAAATAAAAAATAATCTATGGAAATTAAAATTTAAATAGTAGGAAAAAAATTTTCTACACTGTAATGGTATGAATACATCAATCATATCTAAATATATACATGAAATGGTAATAGAAATTACTATTAAATTTGGGTATTAGGTCGGCCAATTGTAAGAACCTGGTTCTTATTTTGAGGTACGAGTTTCTTCGTTTTCCTTTTCCTTAAGTGTTTTTGAGAAAATCTGGAAAATGGGGAAAAATCCTAAATTTTGGAACTACATGCCATGTACTTTTGGATGTGTGGGATGGGTACATGGGGTGTGTAGCCATGTCGGCGACGAGGGGTGTAAGAACCGACTACACGCCATGTAGTGGTACCTTACACGTCGTGTAGTCAGTCGGCATGCTTAAATAGTAAGGCGGTGGAGTCGCCGCCAGCTAGTCGGCAGTACACGCCATGTACTCGGGAGTATATGCCATGTACTCATGTCGACGGATGAACAGTGTGGTGGTGCCTCCAAAGGAACAGTTAAATGAAGGAAGTGCACGCCGTGTACTCAGAAGTAAACGTCGTTTACTCTTAAGTACACGCCGTGTACTTTGTTTTTTCAGCTTAAAACAGGCAGTAGCCTCCTCATTTAGCCGAGGAGACACTTGAGCTGATTTGGAGCCAAAGGAGGAGGCTAGACCTTTGAATATCCACCGGGTGTTCGTCTGGAATTGGTTTCCACCTCGGACGATCTCGTTGGAACCACACGGGTAAGCGCTTCCACCTCCTTGGATGGTTCTTACCAATTCTTCTCCTAACAGGAGTTATTTACGTTTGTTTGGATTTTTTTCTTCGTTAGATCTATGTGGTTCTTGGGAGTTTCTGGAGTCAGCGTTCGGGTATAACGTTCATTGGCGTATAAGGTAGGTGTCTTGGTGTAAATTTCCAACTGTCGTGCGTTTTTGTGCATTTTAGTGCCACGAACCCATGTTGGGGTGTCTTCTGGCTGAGGTCATTGCTATATTTATTGCCTATAATTTTACAGGTAATTAAATTGTGATAATAAAATGATAGGTGAGATCACTTCTTGGATCTGGAACAACCCCGGGGGTGTGTTTCACTGTTTAGCCGTTTGGCCAGGATACCCGAGGGTATGCTTTAAATGTAGTAATTGTAGAATTTCCTTGAGATGAATTTCTTGTTTACTGCATTTTAATCTATTGGGCATGGCCCAGTTACATTTTTAGCCTGAGGGCGTTGTTGTGATTAACCTGTCGGCACTGTACTATTTAGCCTGTAGGCAGTAGTTATTTTGGCCTAAGGGCAACTTCTTCCGTGCATGTGGGTAGCTGATTCTGTGCATGTGGGCGACACTACCTACACCTGAGGGAAAACTTTTTTATGCCTGAGGGCATATTTTTGTGTTGGATACTCGTTACCTGAGGGTTGGAGTTTACGTGTCTGAGGAAAATAGTTGTTTACTTAAAAATTCACTGTGGTGATTTCTTATATTAAATGGAATAAATGAATATAAAAAATGGAAATATAACTGGTAGTTTTTACTTTTGAGTACTGCTTACTTTATTGAATTTTACCACTGCACACTATTGTTTCATGTTAGCATGCAGTTGGGCATGAGCCTTTTGTGGGTGACTACTAAGATATATTTCTCACACCCTGTTTGGGTCACGCTTTTCGGCCCAAACAGATTACGTTGCTGGTGGTATAGATAGGGGAAAGAGTCCCTATACAGGCACTTGAATGTTGCAGAGGAGTAGGAGGGAATGGGACCAAGTCTAGGCTCATGATGCCGCTACCAGCTATTTTTTGTTATTTTGTTGTACTATATAATTGTTGTACTATATTGATGTATAAAATGTTCTGGTTGTTTTCATATAACTTGAAACATGTAGCATCATCATTTATCTACTGTTGGTTATATCCACTATTGTAGTTTATTTTAGTTGTGTATGGTTTACTTCTTCCGCTGTCATTGTATGTTTATTTTGTATTCTGCTATGCTACACTTTGAAAAATGAGGGCATAGTTTCCACACTATCAGACCTGGGCCATCGCTGCTAGTTGGCAGCCTCTGGCATTTGAGGAAATGCGCTTGAGGTCTTGTGGCGAACCGGCTTCGGGGCACCCATTGAGTGGCACCCGGGGACCGAGACGTTACAAGGTGGTATCAAAGGAGTTTATTTTATTTGACTTACTATTTATAGCTGTATTTAGGGATAGGACGAACAATAGTTGGTAATAAGCTGTTCCCGGGCGTAGCTAACCTGTGTACAGGGAAAAGCCAGTCTACCTCATATTTTTCAATTCTTTTGATTTTGAAAATTTTAAAGTAGATATGTTTTCACCGTTGGGTGACACACTTTGAGATTATGCTGTTTATATTTTATCTATGGGTTTGTTTTAGTTGCAACACGATTAGATGAGGGTATGCCATCTCATGCATCATATAGGCACATGCTAGAAATAACATGCCATGCATAGTTTCCATGCCATGTAGGTGCATTAGAAATAGCATGATGTTGTGATAGTTGTTGTGCTAGAAAAGCATGCTTTTGTGATAGTTTCTTGATACATACCTGCTCTGTGATAGGGTATTTTATTGTGTAATATTGTTTATAGAAGGGATGACATGCTTTGGGTTTTGGGGAGTATGGGCCCCCATTGACCGGAATTTGGTGGATCATTGATTGTTTATTGGTTATAACACATATAATATGTCAAACTTTGATTCGTGGGGAGTATGGGCCCCCACGGGTTGGAATATGACACTTAGGTGTAGGTTTCAGTATTTTATGGCTTCCAGAGATGTTTTTGTGGCATACAATCCGGAAACCCAGTATACACGCCGTGTAGTATTTTTATACATGCCGTGTATGTTCTTCTGTTCGGGAAGAAAACTAAACTTTTTGAGTACACTCCGTGTACCCGAAGTACACAGAGTGTAGTATCTTCCCGTGTCACAAACTGTGTGGGTGGCGACACGGGGTAGATGAGGGCTTGGGTAAAACATGTCGTGTACCGAATGTACACGTCGTGTAGTGTAGACCCAGAGTCCGGCCGTGTAAATAACAACACGAGTCAGAGAACTCCTTGACAGAACACGCTGTGTCAATGACAAACACACCGTGTAGTGTGACCTGGGGACTCGGCGGTGTAACTAACAACATGGGCCGGTTTCACCTCTCCCTGAACACGCCGTGTACCATTGGGATACACCATGTAGTCATGTCTGAGGACAGACTGTGTGGTGTTAGCCATGTGGCTGGGAAACAGGATGGTGTACATGCCGTGTGTGGGTGTAACACACCGTGTAGAGTCAAGCTGAGTAGTCGGCTGTGTCACAGATGACACAGACAGTTGGGAAATAACACCATACAGGCCGGGTAGATTATTTACATGCCGTGTAGTTTTTTGTTGAACAGAAGCCGTGTGGGTTAGCTGTATAGAGGGACCCAGGTAGGGGAACGGAAGTCAAGTACATGTTGTGTAGTCAGTTTACACGCCGTGTAGTCTTGTTTTGAAAAATTTTTAATGTCGTCTTCCTATTGTTTTCTTTGTGGTTCCTTCAATTTTAGGTCATAATAATCTTGAATCTGAGTCGTGCTTTTGACCCTCTAGTGTCATGTCGCCTAGATGACCATGAGTTGTTTCCCAAGAGATAGATGACAATTACACTCTGGAGATGGTGGGCCATGGGCTACCAGTTGTTCCTCCAGCAGATCCAGATGTGGCGCCAGCTGCTATACCGGACACAGGCGTGGAGGCGCAGTTCCGTGAAGGCTTTATGCGATTCATGCAGACCTTTCAAGGAGCACCGCAGGCTGCTACATCTATGGCTGAGCTGACTCGTATCTCCCAGCTGCAGCATCCGCCTACGTTTTCAGTGGATGGAGGACTACAGGCTGTGGAGTCTTGGCTAGGATTGATGCAGACTATTTTCGAGCATCATGAGATGCCTCTAGGGAGGAGGGTCAAGCTCACCACTTAAATACTGCGTGATTTGGCCAAGAGGTGGTGGGATGTTTCCACCCAGACAGGGTATCACAGGGACATGGCGTGAGAAGATTTTCAGGCAGTCTTCTATGACTTCTTCTTTCTCGAGATGTTGAGAGAAGATAGAGATCGAGAGTTCATGAATATGCAGTAGGGCTGGAAAACTCATGGTAGCCAGGCTGTGTCGTAGTGCCGCGACACTAGGCTGGCATATGCAGTGCAACAGACCCGGTAGGAGTAGGATCTCGGACCATCGACAGCCAAAGGTACTATTCTAGTAGGTTCTGTCTTATCTTCAGTACTTTTCGATATGGGTGCTACACGTAGTTTCATATCTGTAACCATTGTGAAGAGCCTTGGGATCTATGTTTCTTCTTCTCCTGATATCATGACGCTAGACACTCCGTTGGGGACTAGGACGGCTAGTGTGCGTCAGTGCAAGGAGTTCCCCCTTGAGGTTGGTGGGTGTCACTTCATTTGGGACCTCTATTTATTGGAGATGACGAGCTATGATGTCATTCTCGGGATGTACCGGTTGGTTCCCTTTTGAGCCTTTGTAGACCGCTATCATCACAGGGTGTGTTTCACATCACTAGAGGGCGGGGAGTTTCTATACAAGGGAAAATGGGATGTTCAGGCGAGTCGAGCTGGACCATAGCATCATGGGAGAGGTGGAGTCAGAACCCAGATTGCGAGTTTGTATATGGATTATTAGAGGACTTTTCATACAGATTTCCATCCAGTTGTTGATCGTTTCAGGGATATCTTCCCGGATGACTTTTCAGGTCAACCTCCAGTTCGTGACGTGGATTTCTCTATTGATATCGTGCCAGGCGCAGCACCAGTGTCCATTCCTCCTAATAGGATGGCCATGCATGAGTTGCAGTATCTCAAGAGGAAGTTATATGAGTTATAGGAAAAGGAGTTTATATGACCCAGTACTTCTCCTTGGGGTTCTCGGGTCCTTTTTGCAGAGAAAGTGGATGGTACCCTCAGACTTTGCGTGGATTATTGGAAGCTGAACCAGTTGACGGTCAAGAACTGATATCCCTTGCCGAGGATAGATGATCTTTTTGATAATCTTCATGGAGCACGAGTGTTCTCGAAGATTGACTTGAGATCCGGTTATCATCAGCTGCGCGTGAGACCATCAGATATCCCGCTTATAGATTTTCAGAGCAGATATGGTTTGTACGAGTACTTGGTTATGCCATTCGGACAGACAAACGTGCCAGTAGTTTTCATGGATCTGATGAATCGTGTGTTCCATTTGTATCTTGATTCTTTTGTGGTAGTATTTGTGGACGACATCTTGGTGTACTCTCTCACTCGACACGACCATACAACCCATCTTGAGATCGTACTAAGTACACTTAAAGATCATCAGCTATATGTTAAGATCTCGAAGTGACACTTTTGGATGGACTAGATTCACTTCCTGGGTCATATCATCTCAGAGCCAGGAGTTGCAGTAGACCCAGAGAAGGTGAGAGCAGTAGTTTCCTAGGAGCAGCCTAAGAAAGTGTTTGAGATACAGAGTTTCTTAGGGCTGGCTGGTTACTACAGACACTTTATACAGGACTTCTCCCTCTTAGCAGCACAATTGATGGGTCTGACTAAGAATGTGGTGAAGTTTGTTTGGTCAAAAGCTTGCGAGATAGATTTTCAGGACCTGAAGGTAAAGTTGACATCAACACCAATCCTGATACTCCCATAGTAGGGAGAGAGCTATACAGTTTACTGTGATGCATCATAGATTGGGCTGGGAGTAGTTTTGATGTAGGGAGACCGAGTTGTTGTGTACAGGTCTTGGCAGTTGAGGTCACATGAGAGGAATTACCCGACGCATGATCTCGAGTTGTCTTTAGTTGTGCATGTGTTGCGCTGTTGGAGACATTATCTATTGGGAGAACATTTTGTGGTTTTCACCAACCACAAAAGCCTCAAGTATACCTTTACTCAGCGTGACCTGAATCTGAGGCAAAGAAGGTGGGTTGAGTACCTATAGTCCTTCAATTTTGAGCGTGCCTGTACACCTGGTAAAGGTAATGCAGTAGCTGATGCACTAAGCAGGAAGACTCAGATACAGGAAGTGCAGGAGGCCAATGGTGAGTGGGAGCTTATGGCATTGTTCGCTGAGATGAATCTAAAGGTGCATGATAGTTAGGGGAAGACTTATCTTTCTTATTTAGCTGTGACTTCTACCCTCCTCGACAGAGTGAGGATGAGACATCTATCGGATTCAGAAGGCCTGGTTCTACGGGAGTCGGTGGGAAGTGAGGACCCTCCTCCTGGTTAGACGATATGCGATGATGAGGTTCTGCATTTCCATGGACGATTATGGGTTCTAGGGGATTTATGCGAGGAGATGATGCAGGAGTTTCATGCTTCATCTTGGGCCGTTCATCCTGGGAATACCAAGATGTACGGAGACTTGAGACATCAGTACTCATGCCCAGGTATGAAGAGAGAGATAGCTGGTTTTGTTACAAGGTGTTCCACCTATCAGCAGGTGAAGGCAGAGCACCAGAGGCCAGCTGGGCACTTACAACGGTTACCCATTCCAGAGTGGAAATGGGATGATGTCGTGATGGATTTCGTGACAGGGTTGCTAAGGTCACCTCGAGGCAATGATGCTATGTGGGTAGTTCTGGAAAAACTCACGAAGGTAGCTCACTTCTTGCTGATCAAGGAGACCTTCGGTTTGGACGAGCTCAGAAGGCTATATATCCGAGAGATCGTACGCCTACACGGGGTCCCTCATTCTATTGTTTTTGATAGGGACGCCCACTTTACGTCTCGTTTCTGGTAGAGTTTTCAGAGGGTGCTAGGTACACAGGTGCTTCTGAGCACAACATACCACCCTCAGACCAATGGCCAATCAGAGTGTATGATACAGGTGCTATAGGATATGCTGGGTGCATGCTTCCTAGACTTTAGGGGATCTTGGGAGAAGCATATACCGTTATTCGAGTTTGCCTATAACAATAGTTTTCAGGCGACTATTGAGATGGAACCTTATGAGTCATTATATGGTATCGATCACCTTTATGCTAGTTAGGGGTAGGTGAGGCAGCTTTACTGGGGCCACAGATCATGCAGGAGACATCTTAGCAGGTCCAGTTGATTCAGAAGTAGATGGCTACCGCGAAGTCTCATCAGAAGTCTTATGCTAATCGCCGCAGATGACCTTTGGAGTTCATGGTCGGGGATCGGGTTTTTCTACGTGTTTCGCCAAGGCTGGGACACAAGTGGATCAGGAGATAGGGTAAACTTTCATCGAGGTATGTGGGGCCATTCGATATTCTGGAGAGAGTCAGGCTGGTTTCCTATCGGTTGTAGTTACCACAGCGATACCGAGCCATGCACGATGTCTTACACATGTCTCAATTGTGTCTCTATCATTCAGACCCATCTCACGTCTTTCAGCCTGAGGAGGTTGAACTGAAAGTCGATGTGTCCTTTGAAGAGCATCTGATTCGTATCGTTGATAGGAGCATGAGGGTTCTACGAGGCCGGTCAGTTCCTCTCGTACGGGTGCTATGGCATCATGGCTGAGTGCATGATGAGACCTAGGAGTGGTAGGCCGACGTACGTGCTCAGTGGCCAGATCTATTCTGAGCTTTATCCTCGCCACCCTTGGATGGTAAATTCGTGGAAGAATTGCTATAAGGGGGGATGTTTGTAAGAACCTAGTTCTTATTTTGAGCTACAAATTTCTTATTTTATTATTTTCCTTAAGTGTTTTTGAGAAAATATGGAAAATGGGGGAAAATGCTAAATTTTGGAACTACACGCTGTGTACTTTTCCACACGCCGTGTACTTTTGGCCGTGTGGGGTGGTTACATGGGGCGTATATCCATGTCGGTGACGTGGGGTGTAGGAACCGACTACAAGTCATGTAGTGGTACCTTACACGTAGTGTAGTCAGTCGGAAGGCTTAAAAAGTAAGGTGGAAGAGTCGCTGCCAGCTGGGCGGCAGTACACGTCGTGTACTCGGGAGATCATGCAGTGTACTCATGTTGATGGATGAACAGTGTGGCGGTGCCACCAGAGGAACAGTTAAATGAAATAAGTACAGGCAGTGTACTCAAAAGTACATGACGTGTACTTTGTTTTTTCAGCTTGAAACAGGCAGTAGCCTCCTCATTTGGCAGAGGAGACATTTGAGCCGATTTGGAGCCAAAGGAGGAGGTTGACCTTTGAAGATCCACCGGGTGTTTGTCTGGAATCGGTTTCCACCTTGGACGATCCCGTTGGAACTGCACGGGTAAGGTATTCCACCTCCTTCGCTAGTTCTTACCAATTCTTCTCCTAATAGGAGTTATTTACCTTTGTTTGGATTTTTTTTATTCGTCAGATATACGCTGTTCTTGGTCGTTTCTGGAGTTGGCGTTTGGGTATAACGTTCTTTGGCGTATAAGGTAGGTGGCTTGGTGTAAATTTCCAACTGTCATGCGTTTTTGTGCATTTTAGTGCCACGAACCGATGTTGGGGTGTCATGTGGCTGAGGCCATTGCTATATTTAATGCCAATAATTGCATAGGTGTTTAAATTGCGATCATAAAATGCTGGTTGGGATCATTTCTTGGATCCGGAACCACGCTGGGGGTGTGTTTCACTGTTTTGCCATTTGGCCAGGATACCCGAGGGTATGCCTTTAATGTAGTAATTGTAGAGTTTCCTTGAGAGGAATTTATTGTTTACTGCATTTTAATCTATTGGGCATGGATCAGTTACCTCTTTATCCTGAGGGCGTTGTTGTGATTAGCCTGTGGGCACTGTACTATTTAGCCTGTGGGCAGTATTTATTTCAGCCTGAGGGAAACTTCTTCCGTGCCTGTGGGCAGCTGATTCTGTGCCTGTGGGCGACACTACCTATGCCTGAGGGGAAACTCTGTTATGCCTGAGGGCAGATTCTTGTGTTGGATACTCGTTACCCAAGGTTAGGAGTTTATATGTCTGAGGACACTAGTTGTTTACTTAGAAATGCACTGTGGTGATTTCTTATTTTGAATGGAGTAAATGAATATAAAAATGGCAATATAACTGGTAGTTGTTACTTTTGAGTACTACTTACTTTATTGCATTTTACCACTGCACACTATTGTTGTATGTTAGCACATAGTTGGGCACGAGCCTTTGATGGGTGCCTACTGAGATATATTTCCCACACCCTGTTTGGGTCACGCTTTTTGGCCCAAACAGATTATGCTACTGTAGGTGTAGATAGGGGCAAGAGTCCCTATACAGGTACTTGACTGTTGGAGAATAGTAGGAGGGCATGGGACCGAGCCTAGGTTTGTGATGTCGCTGCTAGCTGGTTTGATTTGTTTTGTTGTACACTATAATTTTTGTACTATATTGATGTATAACATGTTCTGGATGTTTTCTTAAAACTTGAAACATGTAGCATCATCATTTATCTACTGTTGGTTATATCCAATACTGTAGTTTATTTTAGTTGTGTATGGTTTACTGCTTCCGCTGTCATTGTATGTTTATTTCGTATTCCGCTGTGCTACACTTTGACAAATGAGGTCATAGTTTCCCCACTATCAGACCTGGGCCCTTGCTGCTAGTCGACATCCTCTGGCGTTTGGGGAAATACACTTGACGTCTTGTGGAAAACCGGCTTCGGGGCACCTGTTGAGTGGCACCTAGGGACCGAGACGTTACAAAGTGGTATCAAAGGAGTTTATTTTCTTTGACTTACTATTTAGATCCGTAGTCAGGGATAGGATGAACGATAATTGGTAATAAGCTGTGCCCGGGCGTAGCTAACCCGTGAATAGGGAAAATCCAGTCTACCTCGTATTTTGAAATTCTTTTGATTTTGAAAATTTTACAGTTGATATGTTTTCACCGTTGGGTGACACACTTTGAGATTATGCGGTTTATATTTTATCTATGGGTTCTTTTTAGTTGCAACCTGATGAGATGAGGGTATTCCGTCTCATGCATCATATTGGAAAATGATATAAATCACATTCCATACATAGTTTCCATGCCATGTAGGTGCATTAGAAATAGCATGTTGTTGTGATAGTTGTTGTGCTAAAAAAGCATGCTATTTAGATAGCTACTTGATACATACCTGCTCCGTGATAGGGTGTTTTATTGTGTAAGTTTATTTATAGAATGGATGCCATGATTTGGTTTTTGGAGAGTATGAGCCCCCATTGACAGGAATTTGGTGGATCATTGACTGTTTATTGGTTATAACACATATAAGATGTCAAACATTGATTCGTGGGGAGTATGGGCCCCTAAGGGTTGGAATTTGACACTAAGGTGTAGGTTTCAGTATTTTCTGGGTTCCAGAGAAGTTTTTGAGGCATACTGTCCAAAAACCCAGTATACACGCCGTGTAGTATTTTTATACACGTCGTGTATGTTCTTCTGTTCGGGAAGAAAACTAAACTTTTTGAGTACATGCCATGTACCCGAAGTACACACTGTGTAGTCACTTTCTGTGTAAAAAACCGTGTGGGCAGCGACACGGCGTAGGGAAGGGCTTGGGTAAAACACGCCGTGTACCGAATGTACACTGCGTGTAGTGTAGACCCAGAGTCCGGCCGTGTAACTAACAACACGGGTCAGAGAACTCCTTGATAGAACACGCCGTGTAAATGATAAACACACCGTGTACTATGACCTGGGGACTTGGCTGTGTAACTAACAACACAGGCTGGTGTCACCTGTCCCTGAACATGCCGTGTATAGTTGGGACACGCCGTTTAGTATTGTCTGAGGACAGACCATGTGGTGTTAGCCGTGTGGCTGAGAAACAAGATGGTGTACATGCCGTGTGCAGGTGTAACACGTCGTGTAGTGTCAATCTGAGTAGTTGGCCATGTCACAGACGACACGGGCAGTTGAGAAATAACACCATACACATCGTGTAGATTATTTACACGCTGTGTAGTTTTTGTTGAATGGAATCCGTGTGGCATAGCCATGTAGAAGGACCCTAGCAGGGGAACGAATGTCAAGTACACACTGTGTAGTCAGTGTACACGCCGTGTAGTCATGTTTTACAAAATTTTGAATGCCTTCTTGCTCTTTTTTTCATTCTGGTTCCTTCGCTTTTCAGTCATAATAATCTTGAATCTGAGGCGTGCTTTTGACCCTGTAGTGTCATGCCACCTAGAAGACCACGAGTTGTTCGCCAGGAGAGCGGCATCGATTATACTCCGGAGATGGTGGGCCATGGGTTACCAGTTGATCCTCCAACAGAGCCAGATGCGGCGCCAGTTTCTATACCGGAAACAGGTGCGGAGGCGCAGATTCATGAAGGCTTTATGCAGTTCATGAAGACATTTCAGGGAGCACCGTAGGCTGCTACATCTATGGATGAGCTGACTCGTATCTTCCAGCAACAGCATCTGCCTATATTTTCAGGGGATGGTGTACCATAGGCTGAGGAGTCTTGGCTAAGATTGATGTAGACTATTTTCATGCATCTAGAGATGCCTCCAGGGTGGAGGGTCAAGCTCGCAACATACATTCTGTGTGATTCGACCAAGAGGTGGTGGGATATTACCACCAAGACAGAGAATCACAGGGACATGGCGTGGGAAGATTTTTAGGCAGTCTTCTATGATTTCTTCTTTCCTGAGACACTAAGGGAAGATAGAGGTTGAGAGTTCATGAATCTGCAGCAGAGATCCATGTCGGTGATTTTACTATTCTGCTCGTTTTACGGAGCTTCAGCGTTTTTCACCCGTGCTAGTGGGTGATGAGACGTTGAGAGCCAGGCGTTTTGAGGATGGTATTCAATATGACATCCGAGCGTTGGTGAATGTTTTCAGGTTTCCTACTATACACGTGATTGTGAACCAAGCGTTTAATACAGAGAGGAACCTGTGGGAATCGAGTGGTGTGGGCTAGGGCGGTTCAGCACCAGTTACGGGTGTTATTTCTGTTGGTAAGAGGAAGAGACAGATGAAATTCTCTCATAGAGGCAGAACCAGTCAGAAGAATGCTTCAGGTGGCCAGGTTATCTGCTACCAGTGTGGTAGAGATGGGCACAAGAGAACGCAGTGTCCACGAGACCCAGTGGAGTGCCGAGCTTGTGGCAAGATGGGTCATCTGCAGCGCTTTTTCAGGGCGTTTGCTCCAGTGGCTAGTGAGTGGGGTTCTGTGCAGACTCCGCGTGCGGGAGCAGGACTAGTGGCTTCTTACCAGTCATGAAACTAGAATACGTCCGAGCGTGAATGTAGAGATGGTGGTCATGGCTGTGGTAGCCATACACTAGGATCTCAGAGGCAAAAAGGCGGGACAACTCAGGGTAGCCAGGCTGTGTCGTAGGGCCGCGACACTGGGCAGGCATATGTAGTACAACAGACCCATCAAGAGCAGGATCCTGGACCTTCGACAATCAGAGGTACTATTCTAGCAGCTTCTGTCTTATCTTCAGTACTTTTCAATATGGGTGCTACACATAGTTTCATAACTGTACCTGTTGTTATGAGCTTTGGGCTATGTGTTTCTTCTTTTTCTGATATCATGAGGCTAGACACTCCATTGGGGACTTGCACGACTGGTGTGCGTCAGTGCAAGGAGTGCCCCCTTGAGGTTGGTGGGTGTCACTTCCTTTGGGACCTCTATGTCTTGGAGAAGACGAGATATGATGTCATTCTCAGGATGGACTGGTTGGTTCCCTTTCGAGCCTTTGTAGACTGCTATCGTCACAGGGTGCGTTTCACATCACCAATGGGTGGAGAGTGTCTATACAAGGGAGAATGAGATGTTCAGGCGAGTTGAGATAGACCAGAGCATCATGGGCGAGGTGGAGTCACGGCCCAGATTGCGAGTTTGTATCTAGATGATCAGGGGACTTTTCAGATGGATTTACCTCCAGTTTTTGATCGTTTTAGATATGTCTTCCCAGACAACTTTTCGGGTCTACCTCCAGTGCGTGAGGTGGATTTCATTATTTAGCTTGTTCCAGGAGCAGCACCAGTGTCCACTCCTCCTTATAGGATGGCCACGCCTGAGTTTCAAGAGCTCAAGAGGCAGTTAGAGGAGTTATAGACGAAGGGTTTTATCCGACCCAATACTTCTTCTTGGGGTTCTCCGGTCCTTTTTGCGGAGAAGGCATATGGTACCCTCAGACTTTGCGTGGATTATCGGAAGCTGAACCAGTTGACAGTCAAGAACCAATATCCCTTGCTTAGGATAGATGATATTTTTGATCAGATTCGTGGAGCACGAGTGTTATCGAAGATTGACTTGAGATCCAGTTATCATCAGTTGCGCGTGAGACCATCATATATCCCGCTTACAGCTTTTCGGAGCAGATATTGTCTGTTTGAGTACTTGGTTATGTCGTTCGGACTGACGAACACGCCAGCAGTTTTCATGGCTCTAATGAATCATGTGTTCCATATGTATCTTGATTATTTTGTGGTAGTATTCATGGACGACATCTTGGTGTACTCTCACACTCGACATGACCATGCCACCCATCTTGAGATCGTACTGAGTACACTGAGAGAGCATCATCTATATGCTAATATCTTGAAGTGCCACTTTTGGAAGGACCAGATTCACTTCCTGGGTCATATGATCTCAGAGGAAGGAGTTACAGTAGACCCAGAGAAGGTGAGAGCATTAGTTTCCAGGGAGCAGCCTAGCAACGTGTTTGAGATACGGAGTTTCTTAGGGCTGGCTGGTTACTACAAACTTTTAATGTGGTAAGGACTGACTGTGTTCATTTTAGTTTTACGTGGTAAGGATGAGGGTCATCATTTTTTTCGGGGATGGGTGGACCATGATGCGGAAATCCCTGCGTCTCTACATATCCTGTAAGGGCAATAATCAAGTTGTATGTAGTTCTCAAAGTATCGATCGTATTTTTTTCTTGCGATGGAACCTTTTCATAATTCCTAAGCCCACTTGAGCAATACTTTTTTTGAGAAACAATGAATGATGGGGGGTTCCCACCACCTGATGCGAACAATGGTGTTCTAAAGGGTTTTTTCCTTTTTTTTAAAGGTTGTGAATAGACTGGGATGTATAGTCTATGTGTCACTACATATCTTGTGAGGAAAAGAATCCTGATGCACGTAGTTCTCAAATACCTTGTAACTCAAAGGGGTTTCCAGTGCAAATCTCACTCATTGAAAAAAGGGGGGAATTTTTTTTCATAGTATCTAGGCAAGGATACAAGAATCCCAGCATCGCAACATATCCTATGAGGGAAGGAATCATGATATATATAGTTCTTTTAACACGGAACAATAGATGAAAAATATGGGGAGACAAATTTTTTCTTAGGTGGTGATGTTATCTCGTTATGTAGTTTAAAGTCATGAAACTAGGACATCTTTTGCTTAGTTTAGGGCCATAGAGTTCGGACTGGTGCAACACAGTTTATTGTCATGTCGCAAGGACGAATTACCGTGCAGTTTAACATCTTGTAGTAAGGAATAAGGGAATTTCTAATTTAACATCCTGAAGCTCAGATGATTTACTATATAGTTTATTGTTAGGCAGTAAGGACATCTTTCTCTTAGTTTGGGTGTCATAGAGGTCGGACCTGTAGTAATCACTTCCAAACAGGGGCGCATGGTTTGATTTTATAGAAGAACTGGTGTGAATGTGGTTGGGAGCCTGTGGAAATAACTTTATGGGGGGAATCATGGACAGTTTGAGGTCACATTACCATGATTATTGGCTCATGGTTTAGGGTCATAGAGTTCGGACCGATGCAACACAGTTTATTGTCATGTCATAGAGACGAAGTATCATGCAGTTTAATATCACTCGGTAAATACTATCTAGTATTTAGTTTATTGTCATGATGTAAGGACATTAAGGGCTTGGAATTTTAACATCCTATATCTCGGACAGAAACTTGTCTTATGGTTACATGAAATATATCTTCAAGAATATCACGTTTATAGGAGCGGTGGTAAGTTGCCCATACATGGAGATTACGAAATATGAACCACTGGAGTAGACATTGTGTACGACATATGGTTCCTCCCACATTGGCTCTAGCTTCAGCGACTTATTTCTAGGTATCATCAAGGTCGGAAGGACCAATAACAATTATCTTTTGAGGAAAGACTGAAAACGAACCCTTTTATTGAAGGCTCATGCAATCCAATTTTGATATACTTCCAGTTGGTGAAAAGTGTGCAACTGCTTCTCATCCAGTCACTCTATTTAATCAAATCACTTTTCTTCTTGCTCATCATCAGATAGTTGATCATAAATGGAAATTTGATGTGACGAAAATTGGAGTTTAATGGGTAAAACTATTTCTGTTCCATATATTAATGAGTATAGATTAGCCCGGGTAGCCATGCAAGTTGTGGTTCGATTGGCCCACAAGTCATGGAAGAGTTTGTTTGGCCATGAATTCTTGTCTTTGTCCTCTATTTTATAAAGTATGTTAGATAGGGATTGTTAAAGGCCTCTATCATACCATTGGCCACTGCGTGGTAGAGGGAAGAATAGTTTGTCTTGATACCATATTCCCAGTATAGTTTCTTCAATTAGGCAGAGAAAAAGATGGTTCCATTTTCTATTAGTATTTTATGAGGGAAGCCAAATCTGGTGATGATATTGGCTTCCATGAAGCTAAGGATGCTTCTTGCCTTGACTTCTTTAAGGGGTGCAACATCTACCCACTTGAAAAAGAAGTCGGTCACTGTGAGAATATATTTGAATTGTTTGACCACGACAAGAGGATATTTTCCCACAGCATCCATTCCCTAGATGTTGAATGACTAAGAATACTTTTCTTGGTGAATTATATCTAGAGGATGATAAATGAAGTTGGAATGAATTTGGAAGGAGTCATATTTCGTGGTAAAGTTCACGCAATCCCGTACTAGGGTGCTCCAATAGTATCGAAGCCATTGAATCTAACGAGAAAGGTTCAATCCCGATTGATTTTCTCCACATAGTCTAGTATTCACTTTATTAATGACTACAAAAGTCTCTTCTCCATCAATTCATCTGATATGGACTCCATCAAGGCCTCATTTATAGAGGACCTTCTTTTAGCTCGTGCTACCATATATGACAAAATTTAATACCCTTCTCCGTATTTTCTCTCTTCCAACCCTGTTTGATGGATGTTATCCCCCATGAAGGATGTTCATAATGGGGTCATTGAGATAGTAGTAGAAGCATATGGCTCTGGTATTGGTCTGAATTCATCGATTTATTCTCCATTAGTTTGAACAAATGACAAGACCATTCAACGGTTAGCAATGTTGATAGATGTTTCATCCCAGTGTGGGTAAGTTAGGGTTGTGGCCGCATTGGATAACGCATCAGCCTGGGAATTCTGAGGCCAAGGAATATAGGTAAATGTCATTTCTATGGGGAACTCTTTAATTAACCATTGAACGTAGTAAAATAGGGTGATTAGCTCCTCCTTCTTAAAATCATTGTCAACATTGACTTCTAATAGGAGGAAGTAATATAGAAAAATGCCTGCTCTAAGGATATGAGTATGACCCCCAACACTACCTTGTTAAACTTGGGGTCTTCTATTCTTCTACCTTTAAGCCTTTTGGAAGCATCATCAAAGTATATTTCCCAAGTTCTGGAATCCCTTTTCACAAAGAAGACATATTCGTCGGGGTCTTAGACATTTGATGATGTGGTCTCTCTTAGGGGATGATCTGCTAGAAAATTTGCCAACACTTGGCGCTTGATAGTTTTTTGAGGCACAAACCATATGTCAAACAGTTGCAGGATGACTACCCATCAGGATAGGCATCCATTCAGCATTGGATGGACGAGGATGTACTTTAAAGGATTACTCTGCAGGATCATATGGTCTTCAGGATGCTGAAGATAATGTCGCCACTTATGGACCATGAAGACCATATACAAACAGATCTTCTCGATATTTGAATATCGATCCTCAACATCAATCATTGTTCGACTTATATAATAAAAGTTGTTTTCATTGCTGACATAATTCTTCTACGTGAGGAAATCTCCTAGTGACCACTCTAAGGCCGTCATGTACATGATAAGTGGCCATCCTTCAACCTGCGACATGAGAATTGGTGGACTCAAGAAGTACCACATGAGGCTATCAAATTTCTCTTGGTAATCATCTATCCATTGGTAGGTAACTCTCTTTTTAATCAACCTAGTAAAGGGAAGACATTTTCCTGTATGGTTTGATATATAATGCATGATATAAGCCAAATACCCCTAGATCCCTCTCAGATTAGTGAGTTTGTGTGTAGGTGGAAAACCAAGGATATCCTTTTTCTTATCAGGGTTGATTTCGATGCCACGATGGCATATTAGGATGTAGAGAAATTTCCCTGAGGTAACCCCGAATAGACATTTCAAGGGGTTCATCTTTAGGTTGTGTTGCTGAAGATTACTAAAGATGGTTTCCAGGTCTACCGATGATCTGAGCACTATCGTGATTTTAATACCATTCCATCAACATAACATTTGACAAAATTTCCCAGGAAATGTTTGAAAATGCGATGCATGGCATGGTGATATGTGGAACCATCATTTATAAGACTAAAGAGAATGTCCATGTAGAGAAATACACCTTGGGTGGTCCTAAAGGTAGATGATTCTTCATCTTCTAAGGACATTATGATTTGATTATATCCAGAATAACTGTTCATGAGGGAGAGAGCCTCATATCTAGCAATCGCGTTGATCAATAGTTTGGCTATCAAGACCAGGATGTTTTCTTTCGAGCAGTGAGGATTGAGATATCTAAAATAGATGTAGTCACAAATCTATCCATTCTTCATTCTGACAGGGAATATGTAGGCCAACCAGACGAGATATTGGACCTCTTTATTGAAGTATGCTTTGATGAGTTTGTAGAATTCAGCCTCTATCATGCCCGCATGTGTGGGTGCGTCCTTCTAGAATATTTCTTATAGCCTCAATGATCTTCTACAGGCCTATGTGGTGTGTCACAACCTCAGGATCAAGTCCTAACATTTATGTGTAATTACAGATGAAAACCTCTCGATTCTTCCTCAAGAAGGAGGTATATAACTCTTGTTCCTTAGATGACTTGGATGCACTAATAAGAGTTGGTCTTGGGTCTTCTTAGGTACCCTGGTTTATTTCCCAGAGTTCATCAATTGTGGTTGAGATACCGTCTTCGAATGAAGTGTGTGAATATCAAAGGTCCTATTTCTCTTCTTCCCCCAAATCATCATTCTATTCTCCTTCTAGCGGGGAGAGAGATCTCGGTGTGGGATCTCCAGATATCAGAGGCATGATGTGACCTGGACACTCTATGGCGGAAGCGACTTCCTCTAAAAGAATTGGTTGTGAGGAAACCTCTGGAGAGGGAGAAGCATGGGAGTGAAGAGAATATTGTCTTTATGTTGCATCAGAGAGTGCAGAAGCTTTATCTTGAGATTCTAGGGAAGGGGAATGGGCACCCCTACCCAAGTATTCATCCTCAGATTGAGGGTCATCACTTTCTTTTGTATTGTCAGACTCTGCTATCACGACTGAGATCATGAGAACAACTGAATATGAATCTAGACTCAGATTCCTACTCTCAAAATGGTTTATGGGTAGCACATACTCCTCTTCGATCATTTTGAGGGGGTCTTCGGGAACCACTACTAGACCATTTGGGGTGGGGACCCAACCAATACCATCAATTACATATGTCTTCCCCTTTTTCTCATAAAATTTGGCATCGATGTAATTTAACTCAGAGAGATCGAAAGGGGACTTATCAGTTCGCAATGTCCCACCTTTTCCATTGATGTATTGTTTGATACACTGGTGGTAGGTTGAAGGAATGACCATGTGTTGATGCATCCATGTCATTCCTAAAAAGGTGTTGAATGTTCTGTTTTTTCAAACCACTAGGAACTCTGAATGGGACAAAGGGTCACCAAAATGGGTTCTGAGCTTGATTTTACCCACTGGATTATATTCTATCTTATCATAACCCATGATATTTCTATATGATGGTGTCATATTTTCCTCATTGTAGACCAAACTATTAAGTGTTAGCAGCGGAAGAAGGTTGACTTTGGAGTCATTGTCGATGAAGAATTTCTGGACTTCAACATCATTCATCATTTCAGACACATATGTGGGTTTGATGTGTCCTTTCATGGTGGAATAATTATCTTGATCAGTGAAGGAAATATCTACATTACATACATCTGGGCTAGTCTCTGTTCAATATATCTTGGCTGTAGCAACTTTTACATGAAATTCTTTGGGGCAGAGCATGGGTTTTATGAGTTCCTCCTTGAGGTCTGAAGAAAAACTCGGGTCATCCAGAATTTATAGCTTGGCTGGTTCTAAGTCCAGATGCTTTAGGATATCATACATTTTCTCTATATTCCTACACTTCTCTATTTGTGGGAGCTCTTTAATGGGAACCTTAGATGCTGGATCATGAGATAAGGAGGGACAGGTTATAAGAGAAAGAGTTGGAGGTGCTCTTGCATTCAGGGGACTTGACCTCATCAGTTTACTTATGCTCCCGAGGCAGAAACACACTTGTTCCTCCTATTATGGGTAAGATAGAATAATGGGGCTAGAGTGGCTGCTTGTGGGGGTAAGGGAATATTTTTTCTCCTATTGGGTCTGTTGAAGGTATCTCTCGTGAGTTTCTTTAATATTGACCTTTTGAGCTGGGGTATAACCATAGGGTTGGTTCTGGCCAAGGCTGTGTTTACCTTGGTATCCACTACTTTTGAGACTCCTCCTTATATTCCCCTGATCAGGTGCTGGGAACTCAGGTTCATAAACATACTCTTCATCAGAGAATGGTTCCATTAAATAGACGACGTTGATGGAACTGAAGATTAGTTCCTCATTCTATGACACATTTTCCTGGTTGGTTGCCTCTGATGGGGTTGTTTGGTGGGACAGTGCCCGTTGTGTCAAGCCTAAGTGCATGAAATCCGAAAGTTTCAAGGAATTATTTGGCCCTATCACAGACTTCTTATATTGTACATGTTTCTTACCTCTCTGATTATGCATGAATGACCGGCTTGTGGAGGGCTGTCGGTCCAAGGACGGTGATTGTGTTTCATTAGGATCTGTTGGTGGAACAACCGATTGTTGTAATTGAACTTCGAGTATTCCATGAGCTATATTGACCGTCTTTTGAGTCATCCAACCATAAAATTTCTTAACCATTTTGATAATTAATTTATGCCACTCCTCCCCCTCATCTAGGTTGGTGGAAGAAACATATACTACTTGTGCTAGGGGCGGTCCTAGCATGACCTTCCCCAAGAACAAAATCCTTTGTATGAGGTCTTTGAATATAAATCATTCCTGAATATTGTGTCCCAACATTTTATGGTAGGTACAATAATCTCGCCAGTTGTTGAGGCTGACTTATTTTGTATTTCTTGGTTCTGTTAAGTGGGGAATGTTAAAAATCATGGAAGCTATGAAATAATCATGGACTTGGTCCTCTTAGAATGATTAATATTTATTTCTTCATTCTTAAAATTGGTTTCTCCTAGGTCCTATTTTATCCTCTCACCAGGGAGGAGGTGATCATGGATATTCCATAGGCCCTTTGAGATTTTGAGGAGGCCTATGTGGTGGAGTGGGTACAGGGTGGGCTTGAGCGTGATAGAGAAAACATCAGATCTACCAGCTCTCTCTGCAAAATAATGTGAGGCTATTTAGGACATGAGGTGAGTTTTCTACAAGGAGTCTTCAATTAGTAGGGAAATAGTATAGAAATCTCATAATAAAGTGGTGCATTTAACTAGTGTGAGTAGCATTCACATCTCATCTCAGAGATTTTTAGTGCATATAGAAAGCATCTCATCTTAGGGAAGTGTCCAATTAATAGAGTAGGTCAGACCACTCCATCTGACAATGAATTATGAGACCCTATCATTATCCCTCTATTTGAAATTCATGAGGTCGCTAACCATCATCTTGGGTAATGTTGATATGAATTGGAATAGAAATTTCTCATAAAGATCCTCCCAACCTTTAATTGATTGAGCAAGAAATATTTTATATGAGACGAAGGCCGAACCTTGTAAGGTTCGCACAAAGAATTTGAGTTGAACTGCTTTCTATTCTATATTTCCTATCATAGGGTCACAATAAGATGCATAGTGCATGAAATTTTGTTCTGGGTCACTTGATCCATTGAATATAGGGAATACAGGGCACCCAAAATTCAGTGGGGGTGGCATGCTGTTCACCCAGTCTGGGTAAGGCTTTCACTCTAGATGTATTAGAGCTTTCCTATCTTCCATTGCTTTTAATTGAGATTTCAGGGTTTCGACGTTGTTGGTGAGACCCTGGTTTACATCATGTTGGGCCTGATCTCAAACTGGTACAACCTGGGGTACTACTTGAGGTGCTGGCTTGGCTGGTACCTAAGGTGAATATTCCATCGGTGGTACCTTTGGAGGATTAAGACGCACTTGATCCATTTGCTTCCTGAGTGGAGGGATGTAACGACCCAAAGTTTTTCAATGGAAAATTCCCTTCTTATGTCTATGTCATAAAAACACAAAATAATGAACTACTAAGTGATAAGTGACCTTTAAACATAATTTTGTCACCCCTATGTTTGGAATTTTAAAAATCCAACATTCACGGTTGTGTTCAAGATAGTTTTTGGAGTCTAATGAAACAAAAATAAATTTTTGGTGAATAGTAACCTACCCTTATGAATAGTAACCTACCCTTATGAATAGTAATATGAACCTTATGAATAGTAAATAAGAGTAACATTACCTATGAATAATAAAATAAAGTTTAACCATCATAGAATGTGATAATTTGACCTTAGTAAACATTTTTGGTATTTTATAAATCATAAATGATTAATTATAATTAATTAATTAATTTAAAAGAATATTTATTTTCCTGAAATATATTCATAAATTATTGAATCAATGTCTAATAGTTTTTAGATAATTTTATAAGACCCTACGTAATGTTTGAAAGAACTGCAAAATCAGTTTTAATTTTAAAAACTGTTTTTTTAGGTAAATTATGATTTTAATTAAATATTAAATTAATAATATTTAGAAAATTATTTTTGAAAAATGGACTTCATTTTTGGATTCTACACGTCGAAAAATGGTTGGGGTAAAATTTTGGGATTTTTCTGAGATACTTGAATTTTTGATGAATAGTATAATACATTAATTTATCATATAAATACATTTTAATTAAAACCCACTATTCCTGACATCACAAGTGATGTAAGCACCCAAATCCCGAATTCACAAGTCAAATTTACTATTCTTGGTCATACAAGACTCACTATTCCTTGTCCTTGGTGGAATTAATAAACTAATCAATTTAATATTAAGAAAACCCCTCTCCCCTCCACTATAAAAGCCACCCTTCACTCCCTCTTTTCCTCACACCTCTCAAGCTCCAAGCCTTCTCCAAATTCTGCCCAAACACCTTCCCTAGCTCATCCCCCACGTCCAAAATCTGCTGGTCTCACCAAAAGACCAAGCCTAGCTTCCTTAAAGAGGAACTCAAGAGGAGGATTCTAAAGGTAATTTCTCTCTCTCTTCTCCTTTATTTTTCCTTTCAAGTTCAAGTTCCTTTCTTGATCTCTCCCAACCTATCTTCATCCATATTGTTCTGTAAATATAGTAGTATATGTATACTGCAATATTATGATTCTAATGTTTTATTATATCACCCCACACCCTTTCCCTCTTCCTTTTATTTTATTAAAGAGAACATTGTTCATGTGGTGATAATTTATCACCTTCAAAAACAACATGCTCTCTTCTTCCATTTATACCTTCAATCTGGTCATGAAACCATTTTTATGGTTGAACCAGAATTTTTTATATGTATTATGTTCTATTTTATGTTCTGGAAATAACCTATGGCCATATTACTAAGATAAATGTTAAAACAAGATCGTTGTGATCCAAAAACCGCTCAAATTAACCCAAATAACCATCATTAAATTTTTATCTAATGATTCATCCAATTAGATCTAATATAACTCATTATAAAATCATCCAAGCTTCTGTAATATCATTAATTGCATGTGATATCAGTTCTGTATGTTTAACCATGATCTACCCAAACATAAAATTAAGAATACAAGTGGACCGCTCAAGAAAACCATAAAAACGAACACCCCCGATCAATGTTTTTAAATTATATAAGTCATCCAAAGGAACATAATATGAAATAATAAAACCAGAATGAACCCTATTAATGTATAAAAGGTTATTTAATTTCAAATTAATGAATATAATGTCATTATACAGGACATTAAAGAGAAGGAGGCATTCGAGTACAAGGTAAGGGGAAATCTCGAACCCAATTTTCTTCCTTCGGGTTCTCCCTCTTTCATTCCATTTTGATATGGTTACTCCTCAAAGGTCTTTTGTTCATCATTTCCTTTACTTTTCTGGGATATACATGTTTGTCACTGATTTTTATGTCCATCAAAATGTTTTCCAAAAGAACTCTTCTTTCAAGATCTCACATTCTGCCTCTCATTCAAGGTTGATAGTTCTTATATCAAGTATGTTGTTCCCTCTTTCTTTTGGGAACCCAAAGCTTATGAATGTGTTATTATGAGATGAAACCCATTCCTTTCCATGGGTTATTTATGTACATGTTTGATATGTGTTCTATGTGGCAAGCATGATAATGATAATGTTATGATGTGACGGGTGCGCCCGGAATTATATAGCGCAATATGAACGTTTAAATGTGACGGGTGCGCCCGGAATTATATAGCGCTCCAATGCATTGGGTAAAGTGATGAATCTCATGAGTAAATGTGAAGTTATGCGTGAACATGATGCTAGCTTTTTTCACAATTATGTGTGGTAGTTAACCAGTAAGACATGATGTTACATTTTTATGCTTTGCCACATTTCAAGTTTATTGTTTATGCTCCTCTCACGTTCAAGATCTTCTTCCTATGTCATGATTATGCTCACCCCATGCTATATTGTTCTTATCTATCCTCTTACTGGGCTTTTAGCTCACCCCTTTTGATGTATATCCTCAGGTGGCTACATGTACTAAGGAGAGGACAAGTGCTATTAAGAAGCTATACAATAAGAGATTAAATGAATTTTTATGCTTGATGTTGTACTTGTTATGTGTAGTCCTAGTTTTCCCAAGACACTAAACCTGTGTATCCTCCATGTGTAATACTATTATGTTGTTTATCTTTGAAATGATGTAATAGTAATGTAAGAAAAGGCAGGGTCGCTATAGTTGGTATCATAGGAAAGGTTTAGTTAATTTGGGAATTAGGATTAGTGAACCCTAAAGAAAACCACTAGCATGAGACTAAGTACAAACATGCACACAAGGATATTTACCTAGGGATCCCATATGTTATGTTTTTGGTATAATTGTTTAAAAGGATAAGTTATGCATGACCTTTTTACTTATGTTTTGTTCTAACCTTTTCTATTTTAGAAAATGGTGGGAACCAGGAGAAATCAGGCCAACAACTCTTGCGAAGGCCAATGCAACGATTTCTCGAACGACATCCCCAATGATTTTGGAGGTGGAGTTCAAACCTTCATGACGATGCTTACCCAATTATCCCGGGTTATGAATAATAACCATAATAATGGGGAACGTCCTCCTTCACCAAAGAGGGAGAAGCTAGCTATCGAAAGTTTTATGAGGCAACGACCACCGACGTTTTGTGGATCTTCTGATCCACTAGTTGCGGAACAGTGGGTCAACTCCATGGAGAAGATCTTTTCTGTTCTTCACTGTTCCGAGACCGAGAAGGTGACTCTAGCCGTTTATCGTCTAGATGGAGAAGCTGATCAATGGTGGTCTTTGATTAAGAACACAAAGCCAAGGGATGAAATTGAAGAGATGGAATGGGAAGACTTTAAGATAATGTTTCAAAATAAGTACTTCCCACGAACTCTTCGCACGAAGATGGAGAGAGAATTCATAGAGCTCAAGAAAAAAGAAGGAGAATCTGTCACAACCTATGAAGCAAATTTCACAAGGCTCGCAAGGTATGATTCGGGTTTTGTTATCAACAATGATAGCAAAATTGATAGATTCTTTAGTGGATTAAAACCACATCTTCGAAAAGCTCTTACAATTCGAGACTTTGGGAGTTATGAAGAAGTTGTTCGGTGTGCTCTCAAAGTGGAGATGGAGTTTGGAGAATGGTCCCATGGCTATGGTGATAAGAAAAGAAAGATGGAGTTTCAAGCTGGTGGATCTAGTGATAAAGATGGGAAGAAAACACAACGACCCACTTGCCGAAAATGTGGGAAGTTGCACAATGGGAACTGCCTCAAAGGGAAGGGGAAATGCTTCAAGTGTGGGAAAGATGGACACCTAGCTCACGAGTGTCGAAGAGACATGAAAAGGAAGGATAATGTAGTTGATGAAAGGAGAGAACCACTCGTGGTTCAATGCTACAACTGTAAGGAGCTAGGGCACTATTCAAACCAGTGCACTAAACCTCGAGCTTTCGAGGGTAATCTGCGCCAACAACCACCAAAGCCAAAGGAACAAGGGAAGACTTATGCCATCACTACTGCGGAGGTGGAACATGATAATGAAGTCATACAAGGTACACTTCCTATTAACTCAAGAATGGAAAAAGTCTTATTTGATTCTGGTTCTACGCATTCCTTTATATCTTGCAAGTTTTCTAGAACTATAGAATCGAAGCCCCAAAACCTTGAAGTAGAGATATCTGTAAAAACACCAAGTGGTGCAATCATTGCATCCCAAGTGTTTGATTCTTCTCCTGTTGACGTATGTGGGAAGATTCTTCCGGCAAATCTCGTAATACTTCCCTTGGTGGAATTCGACGCTATAATGGGAATGGATTGGCTCTCGTTATATAGAGCACATATCAACTGTCGGGAAAAGGAAATATATTTTCATATTCCGAACCATCCCATGCTCCTCTACAAATGCAAGGAAGATCATGAATCTCCTTTGAGAAATCCTTCAATGGTGTGGGTGATGATTCCCTATGAAGAAGCATACCTCTCCCAAATGATTGAGTCAAAAGAAAGTTCCAACCTTGAGTAAATGCCCATCGTAATGGAATACAGCGATGTATTTCCCGAAGAGTTACCCGGAATTCCCCCGGATCGTGAGGTAGAGTTCTCAATTGAACTCATACCCGGAGCTACTCCTATCTCGAAGTGCCCCTATAGGATGGCTCCTATCGAACTAGAGGAGTTAAAGAAGCAGCTGCAAGAGCATCTGGACAAAGGGTTCATACGCCCTAGTGCATCACCTTGGGGTGCACCAGTGCTCTTTGTGAAGAAGAAGGATGGTACCATGCGGCTGTGTATCGATTATCGGGAACTCAACAAGATCACCATAAAGAAAAAGTATTCTCTCCCAAGGATTGATGACTTGTTCGATCAGTTAAGAGGAGCTCAATACTTCTCAAAGGTGGATCTTCGTTCTGGATATCATCAAGTAAAGGTGAAGAAGGAAGATATTCAGAAGACTGCCTTCCGTACAAGGTATGGGCACTATGAGTTTTTGGTGATGCCCTTCGGACTTACTAATGCCCCTGAAATCTTCATGGATTTGATGAATAGAGTCTTTAGACATTACCTCGACAAATTTGTGGTAGTGTTTATCGATGATATTCTCATCTACTCCAAGAGAAAGGAGGAACATGAAGAACATCTAAGACTTGTGTTGGCGACATTGAGAAAGGAGAAGTTGTATGCCAAGTTCAGCAAGTGTGACTTTTGGATGAATCAAGTCACATTCTTGGGACATGTGATCACAAGCGAGGGAATTTCTGTGGACCCTTCAAAGACAAAAGCGATTGAAGAATGGCCCAGGCCCTCTAGTGTCACAGAAATCCGTAGTTTTCTTGGATTAGCTGGGTACTACCGACGTTTTGTGAGAAACTTCTCACGATTGTCAAGCCCGCTAACTAAGTTAACAAGGAAAGGGGTAAAGTATGTATGGACGGAAGAATGTGAGGGAAGCTTCAAGGAGCTAAAGAGAAGGCTGATCACTGCACCTGTACTCACAGTACCAAAAAGTGGAGAAAGTTTTGTGATATACAGCGATGCTTCAAAGAAAGGCTTGGGTTGTGTACTCATGCAAAATGATAATGTGATAGCCTACGCCTCACGACAGTTGAAGATCCATGAGCAGAACTACTCGACGCATGATCTAGAGCTGGCAGCCGTGATTTTTGCCTTGAAAATCTGGCGGCACTACCTTTATGGTGAGAAGTGTGACATATACACCGACCACAAGAGCCTAAAGTATATATTCACACAAAAGGAGCTCAACATGCGTCAAAGGAGATGGTTAGAGCTAATCAAGGATTACGATTGCACTATTCACTATCATCCCGGAAAGGCGAACAAGGTAGCTGATGCTCTAAGCAGGAATGAACCTGCTACTCTATCCATGTTGAGGATTGAGAAAGACCCTATCTTCTTGGATATGCAAAGGATGGATTTGGGAATCGTAAGGGCAGGGGATACATCCTACCTTGCCCAAATGATTGCGCAACCATCCATCCAACAGAAGATCAAGGAAGCACAAAGGGATGATGTGGAGATACAAAAGAGGGTGAATGCAGTAAAGGAAGGAAAGCTGCAAGAGTTCCATATCGACGATGATGGTGTGATTAGGTTTGGAACGCGGCTTTGTGTGCCTTCATCACCCAGAATAAAGAAGGAGCTATTGGATAATGCACATAGCTCAACTTTCTCTATTCATCATGGAAGTACCAAGATGTATCGTGATCTTCGAGAACACTTCTGGTGGGATAACATGAATAAGGAGATTGCGGAATATATATCAAGGTGCTTGGTGTGTCAGCAAGTTAAAGCTGAGCGGCAAAAGTCCAAAGGTATGATGCAGCCATTGCCTATACCCATGTGGAAATGGGAAAATGTCACTATGGACTTTGTCATGGGCCTCCCGAAAACGTCAAGAGGAAATAATGCGATATGGGTTGTGGTTGACCGACTCACCAAGACTGCCCATTTTATCGCTATTCGGGAAGACCTCTCACTTGAAAAACTTGAAAGGATATATGTGAAGGAAGTAGTGAGGTTGCACGGTGTTCCACTCTCGATTGTCTCTGACCGTGATCCAAGGTTCACTTCTAAATTCTGGAGGAGCCTTCAACATGCTTTGAGTACTGAATTAAATTTCAGCACAGCCTATCACCCCCAAACTGATGGCCAGTCTGAAAGGACTATTCAGACACTTGAAGATATGCTAAGATCCTGCTCTCTTGAATTCAAAGGTGGATGGGATCAGCACCTTCCATTGGTTGAGTTCTCATACAACAATAGCTTCCACTCGAGTATTCAGATGGCTCCGTATGAAGCTCTTTATGGGAAGCGATGTAGAACTCCAACCTGTTGGGATGAAGTTGGAGAACGAAAACTACTTGGTCCCGATCTTGTTCAAGAGATGACAGAGAAGGTTCAAGTCATCCAGAAACATATCAAAGCTGCTCAAAGTCGGCAAAAGAGCTATGCTGACAATCGACGAAGAGACTTGGAGTTTGATGTTGGAGATAAAGTCTTCCTTAGAATATCTCCATGGAAGAGAGTCATGAGATTTGGGAAGAAAGGAAAGCTAAGCCCAAGGTACATTGGCCCCTTTGAGATCCTTGATCATATAGGAGCCGTGGCCTATCGTCTGGCACTTCCACCGAATATGGCTCAAGTTCATGACGTGTTTCACGTATCACTACTGAGGAAGTACATTCCAGACCCCTCACATGTACTAAACTCAGAGGTGGTACAGTTGGAAGATGATCTCTCATATGAAGAGCAGCCGATAAAAATTCTGGACCGAAGTGATAAGGTTCTACGCAACAAGACAACCCGCCTTGTCAAAGTATTGTGGAGGAACCAAAAGTTTGAAGAAGCAACTTGGGAACCGGAAGAGGCAATGAAAGAGAAGTACCCTCACCTGTTTGTGTAAAGTGAAATTTCGGGGGCGAAATTTCTTAAGGGGGGGAGAATGTAACGACCCAAAGTTTTTCAATGGAAAATTCCCTTCTTATGTCTATGTCATAAAAACACAAAATAATGAACTACTAAGTGATAAGTGACCTTTAAACATAATTTTGTCACCCCTATGTTTGGAATTTTAAAAATCCAACATTCACGGTTGTGTTCAAGATAGTTTTTGGAGTCTAATGAAACAAAAATAAATTTTTGGTGAATAGTAACCTAACCTTATGAATAGTAACCTACCCTTATGAATAGTAATATGAACCTTATGAATAGTAAATAAGAGTAACATTACCTATGAATAATAAAATAAAGTTTAACCATCATAGAATGTGATAATTTGACCTTAGTAAACATTTTTGGTATTTTATAAATCATAAATGATTAATTATAATTAATTAATTAATTTAAAAGAATATTTATTTTCCTGAAATATATTCATAAATTATTGAATCAATGTCTAATAGTTTTTAGATAATTTTATAAGACCCTACGTAATTTTTGAAAGAACTGCAAAATCAGTTTTAATTTTAAAAACTGTTTTTTAGGTAAATTATGATTTTAATTAAATATTAAATTAATAATATTTAGAAAATTATTTTTGAAAAATGGACTTCATTTTTGGATTCTACACGTCGAAAAATTGTTGGGGTAAAATTTTGGGATTTTTCTGAGATACTTGAATTTTTGATGAATAGTATAATACATTAATTTATCATATAAATACATTTTAATTAAAACCCACTATTCCTGACATCACAAGTGATGTAAGCACCCAAATCCCGAATTCACAAGTCAAATTTACTATTCTTGGTCATACAAGACTCACTATTCCTTGTCCTTGGTGGAATTAATAAACTAATCAATTTAATATTAAGAAAACCCCTCTCCCCTCCACTATAAAAGCCACCCTTCACTCCCTCTTTTCCTCACACCTCTCAAGCTCCAAGCCTTCTCCAAATTCTTCCCAAACACCTTCCCTAGCTCATCCCCCACGTCCAAAATCTGCTGGTCTCACCAAAAGACCAAGCCTAGCTTCCTTAAAGAGGAACTCAAGAGGAGGATTCTAAAGGTAATTTCTCTCTCTCTTCTCCTTTATTTTTCCTTTCAAGTTCAAGTTCCTTTCTTGATCTCTCCCAACCTATCTTCATCCATATTGTTCTGTAAATATAGTAGTATATGTATACTGTAATATTATGATTCTAATGTTTTATTATATCACCCCACACCCTTTCCCTCTTCCTTTTATTTTATTAAAGAGAACGTTGTTCATGTGGTGATAATTTATCACCTTCAAAAACAACAAGCTATCTTCTTCCATTTATACCTTCAATCTGGTCATGAAACCATTTTTATGGTTGAACCAGAATTTTTTATATGTATTATGTTCTATTTTATGTTCTGGAAATAACCTATGGCCATATTACTAAGATAAATGTTAAAACAAGATCGTTGTGATCCAAAAACCGCTCAAATTAACCCAAATAACCATCATTAAATTTTTATCTAATGATTCATCCAATTAGATCTAATATAACTCATTATAAAATCATCCAAGCTTCTGTAATATCATTAATTACATGTGATATCAGTTCTGGATGTTTAACCATGATCTACCCAAACATAAAATTAAGAATACAAGTGGACCGCTCAAGAAAACCATAAAAACGAACACCCCCGATCAATGTTTTTAAATTCTATAAGTCATCCAAAGGAACATAATATGAAATAATAAAACCAGAATGAACCATATTAATGTATAAAAGGTTATTTAATTTCTAATTAATGAATATAATGTCATTATACAGGACATTAAAGAGAAGGAGGCATTCGAGTACAAGGTAAGGGGAAATCTCGAACCCAATTTTCTTCCTTCGGGTTCTCCCTCTTTCATTCCATTTTGATATGGTTACTCCTCAAAGGTCTTTTGTTCATCATTTCCTTTACTTTTCTGGGATATAAATGTTTGTCACTGATTTTTATTTCCATAAAAATGTTTTCCAAAATAACTCTTCTTTCAAGATCTCACATTTTGCCTCTCATTCAAGGTTGATAGTTCTTATATCAAGTATGTTGTTCCCTCTTTCTTTTGGGAACCCAAAGCTTATGAATGTGTTATTATGAGATGAAACCCATTCCTTTCCATGGGTTATTTATGTGCATGTTTGATATGTGTTCTATGTGGCAAGCATGATAATGATAATGTTATGATGTGACGGGTGCGCCCGGAATTATATAGCGCAATATGAACGTTTAAATGTGACGGGTGCGCCCGGAATTATATAGCGCTCCAATGCATTGGGTAAAGTGATGAATCTCATGAGTAAATGTGAAGTTATGCGTGAACATGATGCTAGCTTTGTTCACAATTATGTGTGGTAGTTAACCACTAAGACATGATGTTACATTTTTATGCTTTGCCACATTTCAAGTTTATTGTTTATGCTCCTCTCACGTTCAAGATCTTCTTCCTATGTCATGATTATGCTCACCCCATGCTATATTGTTCTTATCTATCCTCTTACTGGGCTTTTAGCTCACCCCTTTTGATGTATATCCTCAGGTGGCTACATGTACTAAGGAGAGGACAAGTGCTATTAAGAAGCTATACAAGAAGAGATTAAATGAATTTTTATGCTTGATGTTGTACTTGTTATGTGTAGTCCTAGTTTTCCCAAGACACTAAACCTATGTATCCTCCATGTGTAATACTATTATGTTGTTTATCTTTGAAATGATGTAATAGTAATGTAAGAAAAGGCAGGGTCGCTATAAGGGAAGTATTGGAATGATTCTGAATCCAATCTTATGTAGTTGGAAGGGATAAGTTCCTCTCTAGGTGGGGCCCTAACCTTGTTTCATTTTATGGGGAAAGAATTTGTTGTTGAGGCGCAATTGTTGGAAGTGCGTACTCTAACTCATCTTGGGGAATGTATTTGAAAGGATAGTTCCTCTAGAATAGATCAGCATTAATACGACTTAATTCCTTCATTTCCACCTCCAAATTGAACCACTCTTAGATAATGATAGGCTTGTTTGTGTTGAATGATGGATGAATGTTGAAGAAAACCTGGCCTTTGTTTATATCTCTATTGGCGACTCACTGGAGAAGTGGAGGAGGATTTGTTGGAGCAGCCAGGTTCAGGTCCGCCCTCTAGTTCTAGGTGTGCACACCTACTGGCTCATTGTGAATCCCAACCTGAACATATCCATATTCTCTTAATCCATCCATATTTTTGTCATATTTGATGCCATTCATGGGGTTAACCTCGATGATGTTGATAGATGCATAATACGGGGTAAACGAGGTGTCATCTTCCAAGTCAAGAGATTACCATCTACACGTCATACTAGTTTTCCCCCTTCTTTCTTAGGATTATATTTAGATCTCTTGATGAAGGGTGATTTGTAAGGATACTTGGTGCGACCATATAACACACCTCCCTATTGGTTGGGAAGATTTTTCAAAGGACAAGACAGAACATGAACCTCATATTCTTACTATCCTCCCTAAATGAGCGAATATTGATTTTCATGGGGGAGGTTATGGTTGATGTAAAAATTCTCCCAGCCCTCGGGGCTGGGTTTGGCTCCATTCCTTGGGTTCTATGCCTCTTCCCATTTTTGATGGTCTTATGGAGGAATTTTTTGTTCAAAATGACCCCCGCACTATAGGATGGGGTTGGCCCCATATTGCTACTACTGTTGCTGCTATCGCTTCCTTACAGATATCACGTGCTCCAATTTGAGGCTGGTCTAGACTTGGTATCAAGTTCACCTGTGAATTAATTCCCTGTCTGGAGGCATGCATTGATCGTTGATTGTCGTTTCTTAGGTGATAATCCCACTGATTGTTTTCGAAATCCCGATTTAGGAGTTTAGTAATGACTTGATCTCATCAAACCTAACACATTTGAGACTTACTCCGTACTTGTTTCTATCGTATGTGATGCATCTCTTGAATAGGGAATTCATTTGAGGGTCATCTTGAAGTGATGGCATTCCAAAAACTTATGAAAAACAGGTTCTACAGGATGAGAAGTGGAGTAAAATGCAGATCCCCATGTTCTCCCCATCCACAGATATGAACTCTTTTCAGAGTGTCATCAATAAAGTGACATATTTTGTGTGGTGCACTGAGGTAGGTAATCTCAAGGTCCACTTTGCGCCTTTATGATTGCGTTCATCGCGCCGAAGGAAGGGATTCCAGGTCAATGTGACGCATGATCTCTCCTATTGTCTTGACATGATCTACATACCCCTCATACGGTAGGAGGATTAATTTCAACTAGTGAAGTGTTGTACAGATATTGGATCAGATGTCATGTATGATTCCTTCGGACAACTCTAAAGGTATGTTGAACTGAGAGGTGTCCATGGGCCAAAATATTACTGGAATATTATCCCTAGCCAGTATTTTTCTTAGTATCAATACATCAGCATGTTCCTCCGGCATCGATTCCTCTACTTGAGTTGTCTAGCTAATATGTTCCTTGATAGTATGATCTGAGGTAGCAAGGATAGTATGGATCAAATCGTTATGTGGGAAGCTCGGGGTTGACTCAGAGGATAAATGTGGTCCCAGACCATCTCCTGATTGAGGAAGTATATCATTGATAGTTGACTGGGAATTTCACATACTCAATTCCCTATTTCTGAGTGCCTCAACATAGTACATATTTTTTGTACTTGATTCAGCAGGGGGAGTACCTTTATATCAGTATGATATGTCACCACGGGTAGGACCTCCATAGTTGGAGGTTCAGTGTTGAAGACTACCATCACAGATTGAAGTTCTACAAAAAAAATTATTCTATAGTGCATACCCTGGAGAGGACCGTCATAGTGGACTACAGCAAGGGGAGGACCTTCTTTCTATTCAAGACCATTGTGAGGAGGGCCTTCACAATGGTTGTCATGGTTGCGAAGATGAACATTATGGTCTGACATTTGGTTTCCATCCTAGGGAGGGCCTTCAGGACACACTACTATAAGGTCAATGCCTTTTTGTTGTTTAAGTCCATTACATGGATGACATTCAGAATGAATTCCATTATGGTAAGGAATACCATTAGAGCTGCCGTGATGGCAAGGAATACCATCACAACTGTCACAGGGATAATATCTATGGGGAACACCCTGTAGAGGGCCTTTAGAATGTACAATAATGTGGAGTGGGCTTTCTCATTTCTGGATGTCTCTACAGGGAGGACCTGTTCTATTATAGTAGCAAGAATTACAACCATAATTCGTTTCCTGACAACATGAAATATTGTTGCAACGTAACCCCTTGGGAGGACCTTCAGAGATGGCCATGGCAAGGGGAGTACCTTCTTGTCGTGATGAGACTTCACTATAGGGAGGACCTCTGTAGTTGCGACTATGATGGTGATGAATACCATCATAATCTATGGTCCCACTTCACCGAGAGTGTTCATCGCATATACCATGGGGAGGGCCATCAGGGCAGACCACAACAAGTGGACGACCTTCTTGCTGCTCGATATTCCAATCATATAGAGGTCTTTCGTGCCTCAATTAAAAAGAGGAAATCTCATTATTTATCATTGTATTCCCATGATAGAGGCCCTCATGGGTGCTCTGGGGAGGACCTTCAGAGCCGCTGGTAGTGACATTGTGGGGAGGACCTTCACAACTTCTACTAATGCTCCCATAGTATGGTAATGGATTGGAAGAATTCCGACCCTTTGAGACATTTCGAAAGCATTGATAACCAAAGATTCTGGTAGAGTGGAGTAATGTACCCCCAATTTATTTTCTATATGCATTTGACACATTTGGGGCACTCCCTTGCGGGCAGCGGGGTCCTTCTACTGTTGATAACAATCGTCACCTTTGGGTCGCTGTCAAATTGGGTCTTGTGATGCTTTCAGGATATGCTGACAAACATCTTGAGTTTTGGAAGAAATATATTCCTGCGCTGGATCATCCACCATGATGGATGGGTGTCTCCCAGTTGGAACGAGTGAGTATGCTTGATCCGATTTCCCTTGTATAATGGGATATAGCTGAAGACCCTCTTGGGTGGAAGTAAGGATGAAGATCTATTCCGTGGTGGC
This sequence comes from Viscum album, assembly GCA_963277665.1. Lineage (NCBI taxonomy): Eukaryota > Viridiplantae > Streptophyta > Magnoliopsida > Santalales > Viscaceae > Viscum > Viscum album. The sequence continues at coordinate 291,102,133 of OY728138.1, forward strand.
TATCTCATCTCTTAGATGAGTCAACTCAATTGGGGAGATGAGCTCATGGTCTGAAGTCCTTGCTATTGTCACAGATGCAATTAAATTCTGGCAAGTCTGTATGATATGATCTGGGATCAATACGAGCTCCTCCATCAATTATAGGATCTCTAGAGAGACATCCTTGGATATAATGGGTATGACGTCCTATTCCACTATCAGAGTAGGAATTTCCTTCTCTAGTCCTCCAGTGTTTAATGGATACTGATGATTCTCTTTTGTTGGGGAAGGTGAACGATTCTACCCCTGTGATGGGATATACTATTTTACATCTCGGTGTGCTTCCACAAGGGATGTTGAACATTACTTGCATCCATAGGGAGATAGACCGACATATGATGGTGTCCCACCATATTGAGTTGTTGGCATCTATTGGGAGGGAGATGTGCCCAACTATTGCTCGCCACCACATGGAGATGGTGGGCGTCAAGAGCACCTGCACGGATCTGGTCATACATGCACTAGGTTGCCACCACATCTAGTTGGTGGGATTCATAATCTATATCAGGGAGAGTCATCTGATGGTTAGGTTCCCTATTGTATGGGATATGATCTTGATGAGTCTAGGTTGGGATGTGTTCCTTCTAATAGGTTTCCTCTATGTCGGGATGGTGGGTTTGGAAGAGCAGACAGGTGCTTGGGCATGCCTGTGATATGTCTCAATGTTTGAAAAGTAGAGTTATTCCTCAGGAATGAGGGTTATGACCTATTCTTGGTTTTATGTTCGCCACCCTAGGTTTGTGGTCTGAGGGGCAGGAGCTTAGGGAGCATGGGAAGGGATCCATGAGGTGGTATCCTTTTTTGGGTGAGGATACGAGGTTGCGACATAGTGGAGACGATGTCTTCCAGCATGGGACTAGTACCAGAACACCCATAAAGCATGAATAAAGTTTTCAGTATCGACCTTATCCATTTTCCTATGATAAGAGAGGTATTTATTGTCTCATTCTAGGGACATGCTCTCAAAATGGTTTGAGACGGCTACAGAGGATTCCTAGATCTTCTCCCTCGGTAGCTTGTGGGAATGGGGCTGATGGGACTTAGTTGATTGGATGGTGTACATAGTTTCCCCCACAGTTAGGAGAGCACCGTTCAGGTGGTAATATCAGATCATGGCGTCTGAGACCTTTTGTTGAGGACGTTGGGGGGGAGGTCTTATGTTAATTGAGATGCCTGATCTGTGCATTGATTATCGTGTGTGTCTATGAATTCCTTTATGACATCATTTTATTGAAGGAATCTCTCCTGCGTACCTGTAAAACATTTGGAAAGTACAAACAAAAAAACCTGTCACTATAGCAGATCATAATCCCATCCATAATTAATGACCTTCCCTGGCCCTCCTTTTGAGCATAGAAGGGGGTGAGAAGTGGGATTATTTCACCACCTCGGTTGAAGTCTCATGGCAAGTTCTGTTTTTGTTTTGGTTAGAGAATGGAAAAAATGGTCCTTTGGATATTAATCACCCATTTTTTTCATGGTGAGTTTTAGATTAGGGTAAATCCATCATACTGGTTAAAGATTCACACCGGTTCACCATTTTTGTTTTGTGGCGAAGGGGATGTGATCGGTTCCTGCGTCAGATTAATGGGAGTCAGTACTGATTAATCATTTATATCAATTTCCCTATCTCTGTGGCTTCACTTTGTCTCCAATGCATTTATTTGTGGATCTAGAAACAACTAACGATCCTTGTATCCAATTATCCATGGACCTGCTTTTCAAAGGCAGATGCTTGTTGGGTGATATGGGTAATGAAACTTAAAAACTCACATTGGTCGAGAGGATGGGATGTCGGGATTATCACACACTTTTTGGGGGAATTTTTTTTCTATTCTCGGAAACTCTTATAGATTGATGGGGTGTTTATATGTTCACGAATCATTGGTTTATCCCCAAGAATAGTATCCATGGATTACCCCTGTGTTGCAAGTCACAGGTATATGCAGGGATTTAGAACTGTCTACATATGAGGTTTACCATCCCAAATTAGATTAATGATTCTAGGAAAGATTGAGTATTTTCAGAAAACATTGGTATCAAGCCTTATAACTGGGCGCTCTGAAGCTGATTATCATCTTGGGGGAAAAATAGTGAATTGAGAGTCTGGATCGAACACTAAATACGAGCTTCCTTTATATCCTTGTGAAAGGAATCAAAATCCACGTTGTTCGGTTCCACTTAACAGGGAACATCACCTTTTATGGTCATGTGACTAGGACCCAACCGTATAGTTTAACGTCAGGTGGCTAGGACATTTAGGTGATAAGATCCTAGTCAAGGTTGGTGTGGGAAATACACCAAAGTGGACTATGGAACATGGGGGAAAATGATTTCTAGGGCCCGAGAATAGTCCTTATAGGGGCATGAGGACATAGTCTGATAAGGATTGATGGGTATCAGACTTGGAAGTTGGGATTATGCCTCAGGGAGGTCTCTTACGTATCCTATTTTCTTGGGAATCAAGGTATACATAGTTCTAGAAGGACATGTATTGCCTGTGATAGTCGCCTATCGAGGGCGTGATTAGCATCCCATGTTGGGGCATGGTTGGGGATTACGTGTGGTTGGTGGCCTGAGTTGGGATTGAACCTCAGGGAGGTGTCCTACATACCCTACTTTGGAGACAGGTATCAAAATGCATGTTTTTTATTCTACTGTCGTCATTGTATGGATTCCATGACCATCAGAAATCTCTACTCCCATGTGAGTCATGCTTGGCGTGAGACAAAATAGAATGTGAAAGATTCACTGAGCCAGACACCTTTTTCTTAACAAGGGGAGATGAGGAAAATGATGGTGGAGGGGGATAATAAAGGCTGAAAGACATTCATTCCCCCTAGTGTCAAGAATGGAACGAAGGTAGAAGTTGTGTCGGTAGAGGCTGTGGTACACTAGTAAAGGGAACAAAACAATGAACCTTCCTAGATGAAAGAGGAAAGGATATTTCCCTTTGGTGAGGATGGTGTGGGGATTTCTCTATGACGGATGCCCTGTTACTATCTTCATGGGAAGGGAGAAGTGCTCATCGCTGGTGCTCATTGAATGGAAAAGAATGCGGGATCCCTCTATCTTGAAGAGTAGAGAGGCATAAAGGGGCTCTCCAGCACGGATTCTGGACTACCATGGGTATGGGAACTCAGGAATTCTTCGGATGTCCATTCAAGGGATGGGGTAACCCATTTTTCTCAACTTACCATGGGTATATGAACTTAGGAGGGCACACTAATGTGCCTAAAGGTTTCAGTATACTGGTCTGGTGTCTTTGGGAGAGGCCATGGCTTGGTGCTGATGGATAGGCTATTGATGGGATTATAGAGGATTGGACTGAATTAGAAGGTCCTCATCTGACTCCGGGGGATGGAAATACTAAAGGCCTTGGTGGACCACATGGCCATATGTGGAGTGGCTCCCTTCGCATAGGTAGGAGCTACACGAATGGAGAGTCCATCAGCGTACCAGTGTGTTACATAGACTGAGGGGAATGTCACATATCTGAGTGGAACATGGATTTGGGTTATGTCTGTGTACCAAATTAGTACATGGTTCTGGAGTCCGATCAATCAACGATGGCCGAGGGCAGTTCCGGTCATGGCTTCACCCATGTAGGGACGTGCTATGCGGTGTGCGGGATCGAAGTAGGGGCATATACTCCCTAGTTCATGAGGATTGAATCTGTATAGGGGCCATGTTTCATGTTTTACCAATTTTATGATTACAGTATACCAATTTACTTTCCAATTCTTCAGTTATTAACCATTTGTCCCTAGTTTATACCTATTGCTGGTTCACAAATAAAAACATCATGGTACACAAAATCCTAATTTCTCGAAAGCCTCTTCCTTCTCCAAAAGTCTAATACATTCCTGCAAAGAGCCTATCACCAAGAGTATGATCCTCAATCATCCCATCCATTTCTTCTCCCTCTTAAAATTATTTTATATAGGGGGAAAGGGTTGTATCTATTGTCATGCAAAACCCTTTGCGGAGGCCTATGACAGAAAACCCAGCCTATGGATGACTTCGTAAACCTATGTTTCGTGAGGGTATATTGAATGCACCTCGACCGTGAACCAACTTGGTCACGAGAGTGCTTCACAGCCGCGCAGGGCTCCGCCTCAATTTCACGAAAGATGTGGTGTGTGGAGGCGGGGGGGGGGGGGGACTCTTTTATGGATGGTGAAGTTTGCAGCTGTGGACCGGTTTGGCCTCACTTCGTTGACCATTTGGTTCATACACGCATAGGATATCTGCCTCTGTTTCACGAACGACAGTGTCCGTGGGTGGAGCTGTTCGCTGATCCACTTTTTTACCATTGATGATGAACCGGTATGTTGACTAGTTATGCCCTTTACCATTTCATCTTACAATTCATTATTTTTTTCACAAATTATTGATGACGATTTCGTAGATTCTTCCACTGATTTTAAGGGAGTATCTTCCTTCACTTCTTTGTATTTTTCAGGACCCTATAATCATACAATGACTCATTTAATATCCAACTTTAAATGGAATATAGTTATGGGACAATTACGTTACTTTCAAATAACATATTGAATTATCTTGGAAGTTTCTATAATGTATAATATTTAACAATGTTGGTCATTTTAATTACATCATAACACTGATATGTATAAAGAAAAGTGAATTTTATAATTACACGAAGAATGATTTTTATTATTATTGTTAATGTGTAAGATTTATTATAGATCCTCCTTATTAACATCATTGTCATCATGTGAATAAAGTAATGTGTGTTTTGGAATTACTGCCCACTACGTTATATTGATCAATGAATTCTTAGTCAAGATATTCATCACCATGCTAGACCAAAGAAACTCATATCTTATAACCATTCAGATTCCATAATTATATATCAAATTTATCAATAAACACATAAAGGAATATAATGAAGTATATTTATCACTAGAATGACCATGGAATTGTTCACACTACCCAATTGAACTATTTTTGTAAGCATTGTGACATACGTTTATTTCTAATGGTTTATTTTTACAAAAATAACTAAGTATATACATATTTAATACCTATTTATTTTAACATAATTGATTCTAAATACTATACTAGGTATATCCTTTATGTCCACATTTAGTTTTTTCTTAAAAAATAATTATCTTACCACAATTGGGTGTATAACTCTTACATTTATAGTCATCGCATATTGCCTATGATTCTTGTATCACTTGAACTATTATTTGAGTATTAGACACCATAAACAAAATTCATTCCAAAACATGGAATAATGTATCATTTTTTCCAAAGTGAATATAATATAAATGTTCTAATTTTACTCAATAAAATTTCAATAAGAATCATTCACTTGGGAATAGAGAAATTATGTACTTATCACTAATGAATTAGGAACCACCATTTCATACCCACTTGGATAATAAAATATACTTATAGTAATGATTATATACCTATATTATTACTATAATCAAATAAACATTGGTGATTGGAATATTCTATTTAATACCTAAGAAATATTTCTGAAACACTGTATTGATGAATTGACATGAAAAAAAAGCTAGTACTTGCTTCGTTTATTAAGTTAATGGAATTTAAACTTAAATAAATTTATTTCATTATATGCAATGTAAATAAACTCATGTAAATACCTCTTTATTTGAAGGACACTATAATGGTTCCTTTGGTGTCACTCCATCCATTATCCTTATCGCAATATCTTTCAACTTGATCACCATAATAATTAATGGTTATACTTTCCTTAATTTCGTATTGACTTATAGAACCTTACCTATATGTTAATGAAGAAAATAATACATCCCATCAATTTTGTAATATTAAAAAATATTGGGTAAAATGGGTGAAAATGATATTAGAATAAAAGGTATTAAAATATCACAATCTTCCTTTCAATTTACAACGATCCAGTGAAATCTTTAACTGTTCTTATATGTGGTTCTATTTATACTTGAAAACTTCTCAGAGATGAGACTACATGATATATCATCAATTTCATGATGTTGTGGCCAAAACTAACATCAAAATTTGATGATATCATAATTAAATAACCATCATTTTCTTAATACATGAGTCTCATGTAAACAATTTTACACCCTCACTTTCTAATGTGTCTTAATAGGTTAAGGGACACCAACACCATGAATTTTATGATATTTTAGTATTGTTCTAAAGTGAATGTACTACACAAAGAAACTCATTCTTGATTGGACATTTACTTTGTGCATGATTATCACAATGTCTGTTGTGATAATTTTTTCAATATACTAAAAAAATAAATTATAGCTTATTATTAATTTTATCATAATGGCCGAATTAGATATTAATTATTTATTAATTAAATCATTAATTGTCTCCCACTATTTTATCAAATTCTGAGAACCCTCTATACTAGACTCTGAAAACTCTGTCTCTTGAGTATTATAGCAGATATGATCCTTGAACATAACATCACAATCTATAGGCTTTGGCTGCAAAACTATTCAAAGGGTTCAAGGATGGAATTTCACTTGCCATCCACAGTAACTCATAGTTCTTTGATCCATTGAGTGATGTCCCATCTTTTAAAATAATAAACATTATTTATTCAACACCGTAACGACCCGAAATTTTGAATAAATCTTGTTTCCTAATTTTGTGTGATATTTTATTTTTGATACTCAACAAAACTATTTCATCTGATAACATTAGTAATATTAAAATTAGACCGTTGGGTTTAGACTGTTATATGACCATTGGTCAATATGACCACTGGAAACTAAACGTTTTGATTATTGTCTCTAAATACAAGTAATCTTGGTTAATTAATATAGAAAGAAGATTTGATGGCCTCACCCAGTATTCCTGGACCGATCGAAGCCCATCTAATAGAACTTGGGAAGGAGGTAGCACCACTGGGCTTTTCTCTGGACCAAACCCAAGTCGAAATTCATCATGTGAAGGTATAACAGAATCGACTTTGCGAGAAGTTCAAACAGATAGAAATTACTTCTCGTACGATGTTGGCCGAGCCTCCCTCAGATTATCTCACCTTAGCACACCTTACACTTAGGTCCTATGCTAGTGTGATAAGGGGCTATGTAAGGAGACTGTAACTGCCTTGTGTAATCCTTTGTTTTAAATAAAAATTGGGATTTCTTCTTATGATGATGTTTAGGACTTTTCAAATGTCCGGATAAATATAATATGCATATTTTTTGTGAATTTTAGAGAATGGATATTTTTAAAAAATGTTTATGTAAACCTCAAATAAATAAAAATGTGTAATGATTTTTAAAAAATGGTCTTCTACAATTATGTTCAGTATGAAATTTAGAGTCTAATAAGATCAACGTGATTTTTGATGAATAGTAAATTATGAATAGTGATTTTATGATTAGGATTAGTAATGTGTCCAAATGGATTAGTAATCTCACTTAAAGAAAGTTTTAATATAATTTAGACACCTTGATTAAGTAATGAGATTCAATAAAATGGGTAAACAACGGTTTCACAAAATATTAGTCATGTATTAGTTTTTTTCGGGTGAATAGTTTTTTTAATTAAAAATTAAATTAAAAATAATTAGAAAATTATTTTTATAAAATGGAATTTATTTTTGAACTTAGAGCATCGATATTATGTTATGGTAATTTTTGGGGATCTTTCTGAAAAAAATGAATTATTGATGAATAGTGTTTTTATTTTAAAAATTAAATTAAAAATATTTAGAAAAATATTTTTATAAAATTTAGTTCTTAATTGTAATTAGAGAATCGATATTTGGTTAAGGTGAAATTTTGGGATTTTTCTGAGAAAGATGAATTTTCAGTGAATAGTAAAAATACAGTTTTAGGGTTTTGGTATGTTTAATGACCTCATAACTGTGTCATGATGATGTCATGAGATATTTTAAGGTTTGTCCTGACAAAGGTGATGAATTATTGTATTGGGGGCCCCATGTAGCCTAACTCAATGGTAAATGCCATGGGAGAGCACATGGTTTTGAGAAAAGCACTTGTGAGGTGTCCCTTGGCCATTAATGCCTTGTCCCCTCACTTTCCCTATAAATACCCACCGTTTCCTCCTTTATTTTTCACTCCCAACTCTCCCCCAATAAAGATAATGTCTCCTTACATCCCAAGGAGTCCTCCCATGGTTCCCCCAAGCCCTCAAGGTCCAAACCATTGAGTTTTAAGAGTTACGTTTTAAGGTAAGGGATCCGACCTCTTTCTTTCTTTTCAAGTAATCTCTTTTATTTCATTTATTTTATATTCGATGTTCTTATGTTGGAGGATGTTGTTATATATTCATATTACTGCCCTTTTTATGTTCATATGATTAGATACCCCCTCTTACTCTCCTCATTTCATTTTATGAAAGTTTAAGTGGCGTCGTTAGGCTGCCAAAATTTTTGTAACGAATGCTTTCACCCTTCTCATTTTCAAGTTCTATTTTCTTGTCTAGTCTTTCAAGTTACTTTTTATTATGTTGGGGTATGATATATATATCTATAATACTGATGTTTTATTATCATATGATGAGATACCCCATTTTATCTCTTCAATTCAGTATTTTGAATTTTTAAGTGGCGCCGTTAGGCTACCCAATTTTTAAGGGATTCGTTCGCCTTTCTATTTTTTCAAGGATCTACATTCATGTAATGTATTTCAAGTTCCTTTTGTATAATGTTTGGGGTATGATCTCTATATCTATCATACTTATCTTTTATGTTCATATGATTAGAGAACCTATTTGATCTCGTCAATTCATTTTTGTTGAAGTTTAAGTGACTTCGTTGGGCTGCCGAATTTTCATAAGAGAAATCTTATTTTTGTCTTCCTTTCATGTTCTTCATTTAATATGGTATATATTTCAAATTTCATTAACATGTTCTCAAATACTTTATATTCTGTCCCTCTACTATTTTATGGGTCATTTATGAGTGTTTGACCCATTTCCCCTCTATTTTCAATGCTTTCTAAAACCCCGAAACATAGCCGTTATGCTGCAGAATTTCCATCTCAAAATGTCTCTCTATTTTTCTAAAGTACTTTTATTTTATTAAGTGAATACTCAAAGATAATTCATCAAAATGGGTATTCACATATATACCAAAATGTTTTATTTTAAATTCTGGGATATACATACATGAGACCTGCTCTCCCCTTCCGTGGGTTTAAAGTGACGTAAAGATCATGTCTTTAAAGCAGGTTTTCAAAACGTTATGACTATAAAATGAAACCCATTTCTTTTATGCTATATGGGTTGTTTTTGAAATGATTTATTATGATATATTTGGGTCACATGATAATAAAGGAAAATTTAAGGGTGTGCCCTGATAGCGCTCCAATGCATTGGGTAATGATGCAACCACTAGAGATTACAATTTTCACGATATCTTGGGGAAATAACCTTGGTAATTTTCAGATGACACCTTGGGGAAGGACCTTGGTGATATGTTCATGATTTTCAATGTTAAATGATATAGACACATTTTAATGTTATGAAAAATGTTATTTTTATTTTGATATGCCTCATGATTTTTTTCTCATGCCTTAAAGTTCTTTTCATGATCTTATTGAAGTATCTCAAGTTCACATGTAAAATGTTTCTCTTGTTTCCCTTACTGGTCCTTCTGCTCACCCTTTCATTTGATGTATGTCCTCAGGTTATGAGATTCAATAATGAACCTAGGATGATCATGAGGAGAAGACTTTCAAGTGTTTAAGAAGAATGTTTTATATTTTCATGTTTTATGTTCCTGGTTTCCAAGACACTAAACCTTAAAGATCATCAGTTTTGTAAAATGTAATGAATGTTTATGTGACAAAAGGAAGGATGCTATAGTTGGTATCAAATGATGTTTTAGTTATTTGTGGGAATTAGGATATGAAAACTCTAGGAAGAACCATATAGAAATGTTTAAATATAGGAAATCTTCCTGATATTTTTGTGAGTATTGAGTAAGGGGTTGCCAAGAAAATACATCCCTGTCTGGATATGAGCAGGTAGAGGTGGCTCTGGCACAGATGTACATAGGGTTAAAACTCGAAAACACCGCTTTGAGCTAGACTCGAATGAGAATAGGTACACGACAACAGGCCTTGCTGCACTCTTGGTTACGACACTCCCGGGGGATATGGTTTGGTAAATTCATAATCTTAGTATGAACCGTTGTTAAGGGAAAAAGGATAAAATAAAATAAATATTCACATAAGAATATATGATCATGGATAACCTACATGGGAACCTAGGGGATCAAAAGTTAGGGTATACTTTTCTTCTACATGTTATCCTTATATGCTTTAAGTTCCTTTTCATGATTATTGGCTAAGTATTTAAGACCCTAATTATACTTTCTCTTCTTAGTTAATGGTGGGACATGGAAGAGAATGTCCCAACAACCAATGTGATAGTAAATGAGATGATTTTCATATTAATGTGATGATTAGGGTATTAAAAGATTATTATTATTTTGGAAGACGTTAACTATTTTGGGGACCCTATATGATTGAGGTAAATAGATTACTACAGTATTTTCATTGAGGAGTATGGTTGACTTATATTTTGAAAAATCGATGAATTTAAGGTGGATTTATAGTAATTTAGGTTACCTATGGGAATGATTAACCTATCTTGGGTAAAATATGTTTAGGTTTGCTACTTTTGTTATAATATGTTAGGTGTGGTTGATGTTGTTTAGAGATGAACAATGAAGTTTATTTTGGAAGACTATGTTATCAAGTCATTCTTGTATTTGGGCTTCAATATTAGTTTGGTTTATTTTGAGGAATTTTGAGGACCGTTATTTATGGAATGGTCTATGATGAACATTGGGTAGTACCATGGAACTTTGAAGATTTAAAATTAGTTTCCATTCCTATGGGATTCTTTCTTTTTGAAGAGTTGTTTTACCTTAACCTTTCTGTTTTTGGGATAATGCTTAAAGATAGAAGAAATAGATAGTTAATCTTTTGTGGATTATGTGACTCTCTAGAAGATGGTTTTGTGATTTTTATGAGACCAAGTGTTTTTTGAATTCTCATCGTTTGAAGAAAATATTAGTTTTGGTAGAGAATTATTAAAGGATGAAACTCTACTTGAAGGTAGGTATATTTTCTTATGTTTTTATTCTATGTAGTAAATGAATTCATAAAAATTATAAAAAGGAACGTAAAACAAAAACATTGTTGGTTTATGTTTCCTACTAGGTAATCAAAGACCGTTTACACACATCATAAGTTTGGTATTTTCTTATGGTTAACTTTCTCCTAATCATGTTTTCTATCATTCTCCCCCAGAACTTGACCCTTTGTTTTTTCTTCCATATCCATGTTTTCCACCATGGAATCCTAGTATGGGTTAACTCGGGTGACCTTTGTACTTCCCTTTCTTTCTTTTAAAGTAATAGTTTTTCGGACTCCTTTTCCAATGTAGGACTTAAAATGAAATTTTAAAACCCAATTTTAAAAAATTTCGAGGACGCAATTTCATAAGGGGGAAGATTGTAACGACCTGAAATTTTGAATAAATCTTGTTTCCTAATTTTGTGTGATATTTTATTTTTGAAACTCAACAAAACTGTTTCATTTGATAACTTGAGTATAAGTAAACTGAGACCGTTGGGTTTTGACTGTTATATGACCATTAGTCAATATGACCACTGGAAACTAAACGTTTTGATTATTGTCTCTAAATACAAGTAATCTTGGTTAATTAATATAGAAAGAAGATTTGATGGCCTCACCCAGTAGTCTTGGACCGATCAAAGCCCATATAACAGAACATGGGAAGGATGTAGCAGCACTGTGCTTTTCTCTAGACCAAACCCAAGACGAATTTCATCATGTGAAGCTATAACAGAATCACCATTGCGAGATGTTCAAATTGAGAGAAATTACTACTCGTGCGATGTTGGTCGAGCCCCCCTCGTATTCTCTCACCTTAGAACACCTTACACTTAGGTCCTATGCTGGTGTGATAAGGGGCTATGTAAGGAGACTGTAACTGCCTTGTGTAATCCTTTGTTTTAAATAAAAATTGGGATTTATTCTTATGATGATGTTTATGACTTTCCAAATTTCCGGACACATATTGTATTCATATTTTTGGTGAATTATAGAGAAAGGATATTTTAAAAAAATGTTTATGAAAACCTTAAATAAATAAAAATGTGTAATGATTTTCGAAAAATGGTCTTCAACAATTATATTCAGTACGAAATTTAGAGTCTAATAAGATCAACATGATTTTTGATGAATAGTAAATTATGAATAGTGATTTTATGATTAGGATTAGTAATGTGTCCAAATGGATTAGTAATCTCATTTAAAGAAAATTTTAATATAATTTAGACACCTTGATTATGTAATGAGATTCAATAAAATTGGTAAATAGCGGTTTCATAAATTATTAGTCAAGTAATAGGTTTTCAGGTGAATAGTGTTTTTTAATTAAAAATTAAATTAAAAATAATTATAAAATTATTTTTATAAAATGGACTTTATTTTTGAACTCAGAGCATCGATATTATGTTATGGTAATTTTTGGGGATTTTTCTGAAAAAAATGAATTCTCGATGAATACTGATTTTATTTAAAAATTCAATTAAAAATACTTAGAAATTTATTTTGATAAAATGGAGTTCATAATTTTAATTAGATCATAAATATTTGGTTAAGGTGAAATTTTGGGATTTTTCTGAGAAAGATGAATTTTCAGTGAATAGTAAAAATACAGTTTTAGGGTTTCAGTATGTTTAATGACATCATAACTATGTCATGATGATGTCATGAGATATTTTAAGGGTTGGACGGACAATGTTGATGAATTATTGTATTGGGGGCCCCATGTGGCCTAAATACATGGTAAATTCCATGGGAGATCACATGGTTTTGAGAAAAGCACTTGTGAGGTGTCCCTTGGCCATTAATGCCTTGTCCCCTCACTTTCCCTATAAATACCCACTGTTTCCTCCTTTATTTTTCACTCCCAACTCTCCACCAACGAAGTTATGGTCTCCTTTCCTCCCAAGGAGTCCTTTCAAGGTGCCCCAAGACCTCAAGGTCCAAACCTTTGAGTTTTAAGAGTTACATTTTAAGGTAAGGGATCCGACCTCTCTCTTTCTTTTCAAGTAATCTATTTTATTTCATTTCTTTTATACTCCATGTTCTTATGTTAGAGGATGTTCTTTTATATTTATATTAATTCCATTTTTATGTTAATATGATGAGAGACCTCCTCTTACTCGCATCATTTCGTTTTATGAAAGTTTAAGTGGCGTCATTAGGCTGCAGAAATTTTTGTAACGGATTCATTCACCCTTCTCATTTTCAAGTTCTATTTTCTTGTCTAGTCTTTCAAGTTCCTTTTTATCATTTTGGGGTATTATCTATTTATCTATCATACTGATATTTTTTTATCATATGATGAGAGACCCCATTTGATCTATTCAATTGAGTATTTTTATGTTTTAAGTGGCGCCGTTAGGATGCCGAATTTTAAAGGGATTCGTCCGCCTTTCTAATTTTTCAAAGATCTAATTTCATGTCAAGTATTTCAAGTTCCTTTTTTATTATGTTGGGGTATGATCTCTATATCTATCATACTGATCGTTTATGTTCATATGATGAGAGACCCTATTTGATTTCGTCAATTCATTTTTGTTGATGTTTAATTGACGTCATTGGGCTGCCGAATTTTCATAAGAGAAATGTTATTTTTGTCTTCCTTTCATGTTCTTCATTTCGTATGGTATATCTTTCAAATTTCATTACCATGTTCTAAAATCCTTTATATTCTGTCCCTCTACTATTTTATGGGTCATTTATTAGTGTTTGACACATTTCCCCTTTCTTTTCAATGTTTTTTAAAACCCCAAAACATAGTCGTTATGCTGCAGAATTTCCGTCTCAAAATGTCTCTCTATTTTTCTAAAGTAATTTTATTTTATTAAGTGAATACTCAAAGATAATTCATCAAAATGGGTATTCACTTATATACCAAAATTTGTTATTTTAAATTCTGGGATTTACATACATGAGACCCGCTCTCCCCTTCCGTGGGTTTAAAGTGACGTAAAGATCATGTCTTTAAAGCAGTTTTTAAAACGTTATGATTATGAAATGAAACCCTATTTCTTTTATGCTATATGGTTTTTTTATGAAATGATTTATAATGATATATCTGGCTCACATGATAATAAAGGAAAATTTAAGGGTGCGCCCTGATAGCACTCCAATGCATTGGGCAATGATGTAACCACTAGAGATTACAATTTTCACGATATCTTGGTGAATAACCTTGGTAATTTTCAAATGACACCTTGGGGATGGACCATGGTGATATGTTCATGATTTTCTATTTTAAATTATGTAGCCACATCTTAATTTTATGAAAAATGTTATTTTTATTATGATATGCCTCATGATTTCTTTCTCATGCCTTAAAGCTCTTTTCATGACCTTATTGAAGTATCTCAAGTTCACATGTAAAATGTTTCTCTTGTTTCCCTTACTGGGCCTTCTGCTCACCCTTTCTTTTGATGTATGTCCCCAGGTTATCAGATGCAGTAATGAACCTAGGATGATCATGAGGATAATCCTTTCAAGTGTTTAAGAAGAAGGTTTTATGTTTTCATGTTTTATGTTCCTCGTTTCCAAGACACTAAACCTTAAAGATCCTCGGTTTTGTAAAATGTAATGAAAGTTTATGTGACAAAAGGCAGGATGCTATAAACAATTCCCTCTAAAATTAAATGAATATATATTTGGATTTTACTTGACAAAAGTTTATTTAATTCAACCCATCACTCTCATAATAACTCTTTGGTAGTAAGAGGCTCCCTCAACTTCATCTAACGAGCACCCCAAACACACAATTTTGATCAAATTTGATTGAAGGAATAAGATTATGAATTCATATTTATTTTAGGGTTTTCTAATTTTTTTAAATGATGAAATGAAATCATTTTCTATTTGATATGTAAGTTCTCTGTGATCACAATCACAATTGATTATCCAATAAATTTAAAATATCCATCACATCACATTTTCATTTTATATGCTCATGTTTGTTTATTATTCTATGTGGCCACATGTAGACCACACATACATAAACACATAAACCATGAAAAAAATAAAACAATGACATTATCCTCAGTCGATACTATTGGTTGACCAATTTAGTGAATAATGGATCAAACTACACCCTAGGGGTAACTTCTTGAGTTTCATAACATGAAATTCCAGTTAGAGTGTTCACCCATCCAATGTGTCAAACTCATGTCTAGTGCGCTGCCATACTTCAGTGTGAAGTACATCAGTACTCATATTTTTCATTATAGAAAAATACTCAAATGTAGTCGAGGGGGTCTCAAGAGTACACAATACTACTATGAAATTAGACATAGAGACGCCTATACATTTAATGATAAATATTACTCACATATCATAATTTATTAACTAATTTTTACAAACCATTATAATAAATTGATAAATAAATTAAACATAGACCACAAATACATGGGCCAGACAATGGATAATGATCTGTCAATACACATTAGGATCATGTATTAAATTTAAATTCGTTAATTTAATTAAACTTGTATTACATATTTCTGAAGGTTATTTATTTGTATTAAAAATTCACTATTAATTTTAATTCAATAATTATTGTTATTCAGTCCAATAAAATAATTTAGTTTTAATGCCCAAAATTAAATGAAATTAATTAATTTTATTTAACACATAAATTAAATTAATTTAACCCATGGTATAAAAATCAAAATTTTTTACCAAAAATTAATATATAAATAATTAAATTTATAAAACAAAATTATATTAGTTATATTAATTAATTTTTTATTATATATAAATACCAAGGCCCCAATAACACTAAGAAGGCTAATACTGGTATGGATGAACCCAAACATGCCTGTTTCATGCTATGAAATGCTTGTGTAGGGATTTTCTTGTCTAGGTAGGTCCGCCTAGACCCATATCAGATTGGGAAGAAACTCTTGAGCTCATTGTGGGGATGATCTGTTTTGTGTTGAGTACCAGAGAGTACCTTGTGTTGCAGTTGTTCATCCCTCAGCTGGATAGAGGGCGAAAGGGTCCCGATAAGGACTATGAGTGTCAGAATTGGTGCATGGGGTAGTGGCCTAGAGCAAGGGGGGATGATGGAGGGGTGATATATCAATCGAGAGTGGAGGCTGAGTAGTGTTGATCAGTTGTGTTGGTCCTGAGGATGAGCAGGTAAGCCCATTTTTCGATGCACAGTGGAGGGGAGGCCGATAGAGGGCGACAATGTGGTGCTCATTTGGTGGAAGTGGGAGGAAGCCATGATGTGGTAGTACAAGGTGATTGAGGTGGATGGAGAACTGATATCTAGGTTGGTTGAGGAGGTTCCACAGGTTGTGTTGTAAGCTAGAAGAAGCCTTAGTAGGGGTGGTGGCATGTGAAGATGTCGAAAGAGGCTGCCAGATCAGTCACAAAAAACAACGGCAATAAAGATAGGTAGAAGGTGGTAGCACGCAAAGTTACATGGCTAGAGCTCAATATCGGGGGAGGGAAATGCTAGATCTGGAAGATTAGCATAGGTGGAAGAAAAGCAGGGAAGAAGGGATTCTTCTATCTTGCCTACTAGCCTTCGTTGGTGTGGGAAATACTCAGAGGAGGAGAGGTAGAATATGGCCACATAAAACAATCAGCAACTCCAATCATTTCTAAAAATATATTCTTAGTGTTAGTAAAATAGTACTATTATTATAATATTTTTTTATTATAATAGATATTATTTCACCCCATCATAAAATACTATTACATTGAGATACAATCAAAATGGTCTTTGATTTCTCAAGAAATTAATTTTTATCACTGAATTTTTCTATATTAATATATAAAATATATATGTAATTCATTATTTAACTCATGATTTTTTTCAATCCAAATTAAAAAATGATTTAATATGGACGCCAATTAGCGATCTAGTGTCATATTGAAACAAAAAATATAGCATTGGGACTAGATCAACACCATCTTCTAAATTAAATAAAATTATAATTTTTTCATTCCTTAACAACATCACTTTTCCCTATGATATAAATGAAGGTACCAAGGTGCTAATGGAAACATGAGGGCTAGAGATTTAAAATGTCTCATCAATGATCAACATAACAAAATCATCACCCGTGAATCACAACCCTGATTTTAATTCAAGGATCAAAAGTGATGAAAATTTATCACAAAAATATAACCATAAATATTCAGTTCAATATGAAGCCACACTCAACATCTACTCATCTCTATTGATTATTGATTGAATAATCTGAAGTATAATTGTTCTAGATCAGCCACATATGATTAAAAAATCTATAAGACCAACAATGATCGAATACTAAGTTCTAGCATAGAGATCCGATGATGCCTTCAATGCCTTGAAGATCACAATGTCGACATACCTATAATACCCAAGGAAGATCTTGATTTTATCACCTTTATTTAGGTAATTTCTCTGTAGATTTCAAGAGAGGAGAGAGTATCTCTTTGGAGATATCCATGTATAGTTACGTCATGCGAGAGCCTCTTCTCTTATTTATAGTGTATTATCAAATTACATGGAAATGGTTTCATGGCCCCTGATTAAATGACACACTATATGAACAATATATTATATGTACTATTCTGAGCCATATATATCATTTATATTTCAATCAATTTCATTTAATATTTAATATATTACATGATAGAACCTAATCCATTAACTAGACTCATTATTATTTCAAGTATTGAATGAACCATGAATATTTTAATCTAATATTCACTCAAATAATATTTTCTATGTATTTATTTTAAAAATTATAAACACATATAAGAAATTAATTATTTATTAATTATTCTTAAATTTAATAATATGAATATATTTATTCTATTAGTGATTGTAAATTTTGGATAAAACTCACACCCCAGAAGTGGGGCCCACCATGTCATCTATACCTATTCACCTGAGTAGGGTAGATGATTGAATATGATTTTGTGTGTGACCCTATTGGATATTATCTCTAGAGTAGTGGATAATTTTCACACACCAAGAGTGGATTCTAGAGCCCATCATGGCCTATAAAGAGATAAGGAGTAGTCGTGCATATGAAAACTGAACTACAAATGCGAACTATGTAATATAATGTATTTTTCATTAGATATCTCATAAAACAAGACACAAACCCATGATATCATCCTATTTTTCTTTATTATTTGTTGATCTATCTGGAATAATTCACCCATTACAACCACGACCTTGTATTTACGATGGTCCTACCATCATGATCTACCAAGCAGGTAATATATTACTTTCTCAAGATAGAAGAGACAAATTATATCATTACCAGTCCACCAACATCATACCACCAACAACTCACCCAACACAATCTACCTCACTGTGATTTTATTATCGTGGTTTTTCTTTACATCAATGAATGAGATCAAGTGGAACACATTGATAATGATCTTATGTAAGGAGACCAACACACATGTTAGTATATAAGAATAGGCAACGATACTCAAACCATTCTGTGTTCTTATTAGCAGGTCTATCCTCATGTTTTCACTACTAGAGATCACCAAGTGAAAACATCATTAGAAGAAGCCTCAATGCTTATGAGCCCCCAATGCTTAATAGTAAGACATTATATTTGACTAGAAGAATGAGGAATATAGACTATAGGTAATATGTTTATGATTAATTTTATGGAATACTAAGTTTTTCATTCTAGCCTAATATCTACTATAAACTTTTGAAATAAAAAATAATCTATGAAAAATACAATTTAAATAGTAGGAACAAAAGTTTTTACACTATAATGGTATGAATACAAAAATCATATCTAAATATATACATGAAATGGTAATAAAAATTACTATTAAATTTGGGTATTAGGTCACCCAATATTACAACATATGAATGGGTGGAAACACATTTATGCTAAACATGTGATCTATCCATGAGTCACAGAGGAATAATCTAGTTACTCCACATTGTTTAGAACATTATTAACCAAACATTGTGACCTAAAAAAGTGTGTTAAATATTTTGACTTGAATTTAAATTTAATTCCCTATTTAGTTCACTTAAGCCCTCAGTATTTAAATAACTCAATTTTTGATAATATTAGAGAATATTGGGTGGATATTCGAACACTTATCCTCTATTGAAAAACTAATTTCGTATAAGGAATGCTCATCGTGATATGGAGATTAAGATGAGGGTTAAATATATTCCTCGGTTCTTGTATCTTTCTCTATGTCTCTTATATTCTTATTTATTTAAACATTTTGATATAATAATTATGTAATACATTGTCATATAAGTTATGATTTACATTAATGATAATTATTTATTGGAGTATTTAACCTCATTAGTGTGATAAATCCGGTTATTTATCTAATAATTATAGAAATAAATGTCATTGGGTTAGAAAATATAATATCATCATTGTGTCTGATAATTTGTTAAGTATTGTTTATGGATTTAATTTCATTAAGGTATACTTTTGATGTTTCCTTTTTAATCAATATTTTTTGTAAAATGGTGGTCTTTTTTTAACCAGGTCTTGGTAGAATTTTTGATTTTAATGATCAATATGTTTTCAAAGGGAAATGAAGGAAATTGGTATGCCCATTTTTTATTAATAAAACCATGTTTATTTTGAATTGAAATGAAAATTTTCAATTGAATAGAATTTATTTATTTTGGAATCCTAAAATTAAATTTCATTATGAAAATTATATTCTTTAAAAGTTAATTTATTTTATACATGTTGAAAAATATTATGATAAATTAATTTGTATATATTTTCTTATAATGACTTGAATATCATATATGGGGTTTTAATTATATTTTTATATGGACATTTATTATTATTTACATGTGTTTGAATTAATTTTTAAGATCTTATTTTTAATCCTACAAGTTTGACTAATGGATGTAAAATTTCATCTATGGAAATAAATGGGTGTTTTATAGAGAATATGATAAATATATCACACAATTTAAATGATTAGCATATGGAAGGAAACACCCACTATGGTGTGAGTTTTTATTTAATAATTAAGTTCATTCTTGAATCAGTATATCATTCAAGAATTTTATAAAACATCAATTCTTTATTGGTTTATGCTTAAGAGTTCCATAACATGAGAAAACAAACTTATGAAAATGTGAGAGCTTCAATCATATTTTTTAGAAGTGGGGTAGTATTCATTATCTTTGGGAAAATAGAAGATTTCCCATTATTTTTTTTTGGGAAAAATATTTTTTCAACACATTTTTGAAAAACAAGAAAATATCATGTGGATTAATGAAAATGGGGAGTATTCATTGAGTTTGGGGAGAATAAAACATTTTTGGAAAAATGTTTTTTCAAGGAAATAATATGAGTTTGTTCAATCAGTTGTAATTTTTTACTTTAATGAAATAATTTAATAAAATATACATTTATTTTTGAATTAATGCATGTATTTTGGAAATAGGGGTTAAATAAAATGTTTAATGTTTTAAAACTTTTGTTAATTTAAAAAGGCTATTTTGAACTGAAATGTAAATTAACATTTCATGGGCATGTATTATAGTTATTGGTCTATCTTACTAAATTTATATATTCCCCTAAATGTCATCATTGGTGGATATTTAAACATGATTGTTTATGGTGAAGGTATAGGTAAGACAACATTCTTTCTTAGTGGAGATCCCTAGTTCTTCATTTGAGTTATTGCAGAGGAAGTGATGGATCATATTTAAGCATATGTCTTTGCTATTGGCTTATATCTTTTAAATTATATATATATACACTACTTTTTTTGGGTTTATAAAAAACTAGTTTCCATTGTTAAATGAGGTTTTTCATGGAATCATGTTTGGTGAATAATTATTTCATCTATTCTATAATCATTATAGATATACTACGCTTAATATATTTAATGTTTGATACATTATTCATAATATTATAAATGAATATATATGTTTTAAGTTGATATTAGCGGTGATTAAAAAATATAGAATTCTTAGAATAATTATTTATGTGGAAGAATTTAAATAATATACAATATGAACTATTTGATTAGTATTGTACGTAACAATTGTTAGAAATGAGATATCAAAATTATTTAAAATACAATAAAATGATAATAGAATATTGAATTGGTTGAGAATAAAAAGGGTGGATAGTTAATAAGATTATGAATCAATGAATTGTTGTTGAATATTAATTATAAATTATAATTGAAGTAATTGTAATTTATTCATGATGGAATAGTGAGGTTAATAATTGTTTGACTTTTTTTGAAATATTAATGAAGTCCCCATACTGAACATACATCATAGGAAAATGTAAATTTTTAAAAGACACATTGGATTTAATAATAAGAAGACATTTATAAACATTTGAATGGGTTGTGTCAATTTATCACTAGATCTATGCAATTTTATCATTGGAATCATTTGACAATCTGTCAATATCAGTGGAAGTGATGGTGAGGGAAATGAGATGAAGAGGTAGTGAGTTTCATTCAGTTTTTCCATATATGAATGGGTTGATGACAAATTTTGGAGTTGAAAATATTTTGTAGTTATGATTTATAGGATGTGGGGTGACTTTTAGGTCACATCAAATTGGAATGGGGTGGATCCATTTCAAGTAGTGGTTATGAATACTAATAATTTTGAAGGATTATTTATAGTGTAATGAAATAATATTAATGATGGAACATGAATTTATTTATAACCCTAATATAACCCCTCTAGTGTGAATAAATAATCATGATATTGTGTAATGGTATGGTAGAAGATATGGAATGATTTATTAATTTCATTTTACATGTTTTGTATATATGATGTGGTTTTAGTACCAGTATATTCATATGACAAGATGACTATTAGTGATGTGGATTGGTTATACTTAATTGGATTTGAATTGTGGTAAACCTATTTGGTAACATGCTATATCTATGGAGTGTGATGTTAATCCTAGGTGGGATCATGGTAATCCTTGGTGAGACCTTGGTTTGGGTGATGTAATATATGGGTAAATAAAGGGATAATGTGGGTCCAAATATAATTTCAATGTATAACTATGATTTGTAAGTTATGACTAGTGATGAGGTAGTGATTGTGTTATAAGATGTTGAAATGAGGATGATGTGATGTTGGTTGGTTAGATATATATATATCCGTAGTAGATATGATTTAAGGTGATGAGGATGTAGGTGGAGGAGGAAAGATTCAATAATGTTAGTCATCTAATAATAAAGAGAGAGTCCATGATGGTGGAAAACTAGTCAACTAATGCTATTTAAGGTTATATGATGTTCAATGGTGAGAATTCATGATAAATAGGATAAAGTCCCTAAGGGTGGACAACCAATAATATACTATGTATCCTTAATGATAAAATAATAATAGTGGTTATATGTTAAAGTGTGGAGAGTCCCTGGGTGTGAAAACTTGGAAAACCAGTGAACCCCTATAGGTTAGTAATGACCCAACCAATGAATGGTGATGTCATAGAAAGTTCCCTCTGGTAGGATAATTAATTTTTGGTGATGGTGGTATCTAAACATGTTCACTATAGGTGAATAGCTACTTGGTGATATTAGTGATAGGATAGCAAGTTCCATATTGGTGGTAGACACTTGGTGGTAATGGTGGAAATATTAGCAAGCTCCGAATAAGTGGAAATATTTATGGTGGAGTTTCTACTATAGTGAGTTCCCTATGTGTGGAAAAATTATTGGACATGGATTAGTGGTTGTTATTTTTAACGAAATCAATATGTGATGTCATATACATAGGAAAATTAATGAGTTAATTAGTGTGGATATGTGGTACGGAATAAAATTAGTTGTACAACTTACTTGTGGAAGATCATTTTTGTAAACCATTTTTGTTTATTTATTATTTTTAAAGATGAATTAGTATTATTTATTCACATGGACACATGGGTGTTTTAGGGAGGAACCTATAAATTATATTTATATGAAATACTCTAATTTAAATAAAAAAAATCGCATTATTTGGGTAGAGTTGATGGTGGTGGTATTTAGTGACTTTATCTTCACAAATATGAGACCTTTTTGTGGAGGCAATTTCATAATATGTTTCTTGAGGTATATATAAGACTTTATACTTATCGTAGTTTTGACTTTATAGCTTATATTTTTTATATCTTAAAATGAATTTTTATTTTTTAATAATGTTTTCTAGTTTGTAATTATATAATATTAATCATGGAGAGATATAATTTTCTTTTAAAAAGGGAAATATATTCCACATATATGTTAATATATATCCCTAGTGCTTATCACAAACTTATGTTCTATTAAATGTGGGATTTGGGGGTTAAAATCAAACTCATTATCGATTGAGGTGGATTTCCCTCGGGGGGGGGGGGGGGTGTTATGATAGAATGTTTTTATTGTATTGGAGTTTGAATAAAGTTCCATATAGTAAAATTTCAACTTATGATGCATTAAAATTTAATGCACATGGATTTATTTGGTCAAATAAAATTTTAACTATTGGTGTAAAATACTATGCATATGTCTTAGTTTATGTTCATTGACACTCCATTTTTCACATGAGGATGAAAATATTTAATGGAAAAAGCCACAAATAAAGAAGAGGTTAAGGGCACTATGGATAATAAAGGAACCCACACATGTCAAGATGTGCATGCCCATCCGACACACTAGGAGGATTGTGCAGGCGTAGTCTTCAATTCCCATAGGAAGAAAACCAACCTGCATGTGACACCTATATGTAAAAATTACACGATGAACCTAAATGGATAACTTCCTTCACCCAGGGTACTGATATTTTCTATAAATAATACCTTATCACTCCTCATCTTACACGATTGGAAAATACAAAGAAGACTTGAAGATCTGCTCACTCCAGTCTTTCACCTAGGCCCTTATAACATTTCTGGTATATTCCCAAGCCTCAAAAGAAGAAGGAATTAATGTAGATAGTATAATTAATGTTAACCTAGTGTTGTAAACATATAAACCTACACATGAAACCTATACTAAGTAAATAACACTAGGGATAAATCGCATCATCATGCTCATGACATAAGTGATAATCAGCCAAAGAAACCTAAGGAGACACTTGGAGACTAGAAAAAGGTATTGATTAATTTTTTGGATGTTTCCCATCACCCATGTATCTCTTCATCTCACCATGGTATACACTGTGCAAGATCCCCTTTAGTTGGCATAGCCTTAACTTACATGAGCCCCCCATATATCTCATCCATCCTTCACCTATGTGATCCATCTCCAGTTCTCTTAGCCTTCACCTGTGTGAGACTATTTTGGGTCGCTTTTTTATGCCACAAATTATAGGTAATATCTTCCCTTAGACCCCACATCCAAAGGGTCCAATCCAAGACATCTCCCAAAGACTTTATATATATATGGGATTAGAGAATTGGGTCCAAAATCATGTCCTCTCTATTATACAGCTCTCTGATAATGGGGTCCTATTTTTTACCTCCCTTATAGGCGGTATCCATATAGTGTTTGAAATTATATATTCCCATGGTAAAGATGGTACCACCCTTTGGATTAGTTCTAGGGACCTCCCAATTTCAAACAGGAGAGCTAGGGCCATGTCTCTCCCTAATCATCTCTTAGACTAAGGACCTCCTATTTCAGATTGGGGGGAATTATTTTCCTTTGATAAGGGTTAAAAACATATTATAAACTCTTTCCTAAAATAGGGAATATGAATTTCCTCATAGAGTATGATCATAGTATTTAATAAAAGAGGCCACACCCCTCATATCCTCCGTTACATGGGTTACAAAAAGAAAATATGATATGGCATGTCAAATACCATTCTCTATCTCGAAGACCCAACCTCATCAACTAGTAGAAGATATAGATTGGGTGTTTTGATCGATATTCTTCTTTATCTCATTTCTCACACAAAACATGACTCATGTGGTATTATAGTTTAGAGATTATCATTACATTAACATGATTAGTCGCATATCTTGAAAGAGAATCCTTCTTTAGATCTTCCTCTCACCTTACTTATGTAGAACCTCTTATTCAGTATAATCCTTAACCATTACCACTAAAATAGGCCTCTTATTTAGTATAAGTCCTAAAAACACGTCAAAATACTCTAAAGGTCCACTATATCAATAAGATAAAAAATCATAGGACCTCTATAGGCTTGGTTCCATAACCTAAAAAAATTATATGGGATTTTATTCTCATCCAAATGGTATACATAGGACTCCTTCCTGAGTTTCAAACCCAAAAAATGAAATCAACTCTAATTATCACAGGGACACATTCCTAGTAGGGTTATATCCAACATGGTAGACTAAATCACTTTTAGGTCTCCTTATCCATGTCATCAGAAGTCCCACAATAAACATTGATGAGTCCACTATTGTCTAGACATCCTTTCCACATGACATTAAGCAACATGATTTATTCCACATCACATGACCTTAAAAAGTATGAAATGTATTATTAAGTTGGAATGAACTATGTGGGTTCAGATTCCATTCACAATGTTTTTTATGAATCTCATATCATGGGCCTTATCTAGAGATCAAAAAAATACTTGTCTCCTAGGATAAGGATAAATTCCACAATTCCCCCAAGTGTGTTATAAAACATTCATCATAATAATAAATGACCAATGAATATATAATCCATTATCAAAATTGTAACATTGACATAGGACATCAAATAGATATAGATGTTTCCATTGATAATGAATATTATATACATACAATTCATTCTAAAGTCCAAATAAGATAATAATTTACATTTTTAATTTATGGGTGACCTGTTTCATAATTTTGTTTTAATTAAGGATTCATGAATATTTCCTAAATCATTAAGAGAGTTCCAATGTAGGAAATAATTTCTCTCAAAATGGTCTAATGAGATTGGCCTCCCATCATATAAACCAATGTCACTCCCTAAGTTTCATTTGATCCATTTCCCAATATACACTATCCTTTCATGAAATAACTAATATGATGGAACAATTGGGTGTTTCAAGCTCCATAAAAAAACCAAAATGAATCCACTGAAAAATTTAAAAGCCAACGTGAATGGTTTTTAATCCATTCAAACCCCTACAATTTTATAGTTGTCTGTAAGCAATGTATAATTTTATTTGGAAACAAAAATGATGAACCTGATTTGAGTCCTTAACCAACATGAAAATGTTTCCCATATGTTAGGAAAATATCATGAATAAAATGAAAGAGAGGGAACATAGATCAAAAATAATAAATTGTTCATGTGTTTGTAAATTGAGATACTAATTTGATGGGATGTTCTTGTTTATTTTTTCGACATATATTTTAGGCACTTTGAACCATATATACCTTTGATCCAAAATAGGAACATACAAGTTCCCATAGGCAAATGCTTTAGCCACAACTTGAGATGGGCCCTTGAATAAACATAGGACACTATCACAAACCAAAAATCTCCAATACAGATTCTAACATGTGGAATTTTGGGAGTACCACCTAAATGGTATTTACCCAACCAACCAGGTTACTCAAAAATCCCTCAAACTTAGGAATTCCCACCATTAATTCACTCAATGAGAACTAGTGGACCAGAAGAAATAAAAATAACTCATCATCTCAAATAGTTTCAGGTTCTTATCCCCAAAAAAATAGACAGATCATCCCTTATCTTAGGGAGACAAATTAACAGGTTACTGATGGTGATATCAAAGTGACATAGGGGTCCCTCCAAAGGGATATTACAAGAAACTGATAACACCAATACAAAACAACAACAAACCATAAACATGATGGAGGTGTTTCCCTATGGAATCCAACCTGGGTGACCCAAGCATGGGAATTTAGGATGGTATACTGAGGGAAACGACCATAATGATGGGGGTCTTTTCAGATGGTTCTCTCGCATTCAACCTCTAGTGTTTCCTCCCTCTCACCTCCTCTTTATTCACCCTATTTTATACCTCTGACTATCTCTGATGCAATTTATTAGGATGATTATGTCCTATAATTCTCATAGTTCCCTTTTCCTCTAATAGAGGCACAACTTCTTTTCCTCTCTATGTGCCAGTTCTTGCAGAAGTATGGTTTTGCTGGTTCCATTTCGGTTGGACGCTTCCTACCTCTTTGTGGCCTTTTAACACTACTACCACCTCTCTTATTGAAGTAATCTTTCTGATAAAACCCCATATTTTTTTTCATAAAGATACTCTGGTGGTTTGGGTTTTTGGTGGTAGTAGTGCCCAATTGCTTCTCTTCGCGGGATCAATCAACCTCCTCTGCTCCTGCTACCCAGACCATTGTCTTAGACCTATTTTCTGGTCATTATGAAGGTGTTTGTTGTTTCTTGGGATGGTTCTAGGGGTTTCATTCAGTTTCAAGTTTTCATGAAAGGTAGTTTCATTCATCATAATGATTGCTGGTTGAATCGAACGATCTGGTGGAATTTTGGTATTCCATCTTCATGAACGTCCTTTTATAGAGGTTAGTGGTATTTTTCGATGGACATTCAATCCATCCCTCCGATTTATGAATTGTTGTCTTATTGGTTTATATCTCTCTGTTGGTGGATCCGAAGAAATTGTTTCGTGATCCAGCAAAATTTCACCTTTCCCTAACTAGGCCACCCCTCTCCGAACTCTACCATGGCCTCTAGCTTATTCTCACCAATCTAGGTCGGCATGGTGCGATGTATCTTGGTGAGGTTTTGGGATGGTTCAGTTTGAGCGGTGTTTGTCAATTCAAGAGGTGAAAACTAGAAGTCATAGTTTGAGTTGATACCCGTTTTGTGTATCTTCCATATGTTGATGATTCATGAGAGATGAGTCATGCCATTGATATTTTTCCATGTCATTGCCGATGTTGAGGTAGGGATAGTGATGTATGGTTCATATTGTGTGAAACTAGATTTTTTTTTAATTTGAATTGGTTGGCTATGCACTGGGTTTTTTGGTGCTCATTTTTATTTTGGTATGATGTATAAACTGTGTTCATTGTGGGGTTCCCACTCAGTTGTAAAAGTGGTTTTTATTGAAAACGAAAAAAAGATATTAGAGAGTGAAGTGACCAAACAATAGGGAGAAGGACTGTAACTATATCCACTAAAAATATATCCACCTCTCAAATTTAGTATCCAACCACAACTGGGAAGAAACAACTACATGAAATAACCAATTTTTCCCTCATTGCTTGGAAATCTCTATAGTATCCCTCCTATCATATATGGTGAAAAATTGCAAGCAGTCACAAATAATATCCCAAATAAAAAAAGTTCGTCAATCAAATATGGCGTTATAATTAGTTAGCACTACACTCCTACCCACTTATATAATGTTTTTGATTCTAACCACATATAATTTGGAGAAACAATAAAAAAATCCACAATTTTAAAAGGTGAGAAAACCCACATATCTTCTCCTACCCATGAGTACTATATTTATACTGTGATAGTAAATAAAGAACAAGAGAAAGAGCCCACCCCTTATTTAAACATAGGACGGGTATATATCACTATTACCTCAATTTATGTTACTCAAAAAATAATAAATACATTATTAAAGGGTAGAGGAAACTTCCAATTCCCATCCTAAAAACTTACTAGGATATAATAATAAAAATAAGAATGATAGACGGGTATACAAGCAAATAAATCCCAACAATTTTTGTGACTCACCAACATAAATCATGGGTCACTCCAGTGTAGAAAAATATCCATACTCCCATCCAAGGTGGTTATAGGGGAAATTTCCCCACGATATATAAACAATAGGATCAGGTCAATATCCACATTAAAAATGGAGGTCATAAATATTTTCTAATGGCCACTCCAAGGTAGGTTAAAACCCCTTCATAAATTTTAGAGACCTTTAAAAAATTCCAGTAGCAACATAGGAGATAATAAAACAGTATTGTGTATATACACTCTATTATACCCAATAACCATCCCCAGTTCTCTATAAGAAGAAATACAAAACAAATATTTAATAAAGGTAATTGAAAATGTAGAGCTAATCTATGTTCCCACTTTGCTAAAAACTGATGTTCATGAAGCCCTTAAATGTTCTTTTTAGTGGAATATGATCCTAATATTTTGTTACCAAATTATGAAAATTTTAGTAGATTTTATATAGGTACTCCCTAGAAATCTTAAAATTAATAATTTTTTCATTTATTAAATATTATCAATATCAATTTCCCATCATCATATGAGAACCATGATATCCATCCACATGGATAGAATATAAAACAACAAAGAAGTCATCCCCTTTATATCACCCACCATGATGTTTATCTACAAGGTATACACTGTAGGAAATATCATTGAATTTATATGTTAATCTGTGATGGTATTCCTTCCCATGATGGTATACACTTTGAAGGTCCTCCCCACAATGACACTTCACTTAGATAATAAATTCTTCCCCATGCTGATTTAATTATGATAAAAACCTCCCATTGCAAGTCAATTGGGAAAATTAGCCCAGTTATGCCTCATGCCTCATCATTGAAAAGTGAATTTATTTCCCAACCAGAAGATATTTCAAGGAAAAAATAATTTTTCAAACCACTATTGGAATACATTTATTCTAGTCTAATAGACAAAATATTCACTGATATCGATTATTATGATAAAGCAACAGAGAATCAGCCAAATTGGTAAGACCATATGGGGGATCCTCTAGAAAAATATGAAGAAGACATGTTGGACATGAGGAGGATGTTGGAAATGGAATTTATACTAGTCATGTTATGAAATTTATCCACTCCCCAAAACATCATTCCAGAGTAATTGTCAAAATGTTGTGTGAAAAATATCTCTTTAAATATATGTAATACTTCTCATCACTTAGAAGAAAAAAATAATAACTTAGGATGAATATCCATGAAACAACAATTTAATAGAAGGCATAAAAATACAAATTGATTTAGTGGATCTCCTATCTGTATGACACTTCCAATTGGTAAAATGAAAGGATCCCTTTAATATACATGTATCGATGCATTAAAAAGTTGTTTCATCTAATCATTGATGCCTCATATAGTGTTCATATTAGTTGATTGGGAAAACGTAGGGTGTTTCATTTAATGATCCTCCCTAATCAGCTAATCCCTCTAAAGGTAAAATCATGGAATGTTATAGACTCATGCTAGCACAATGAAATGGGATATATTTTAAATATTTGGTATTATAAAAAAACCAACCCTAATAAAATCTTGAAAAAATAGATCAAGAAGAGAGTGATATATTGAAAATCTCCTGGGTCAGACATCCAAAAATATTGATTAAGACACTATCATAAAAGATGCCAATTTTCTAGAATTTAAAATATCATTGGATACAAGTGGGTTAGGTGAAAACTATATAATTTAGCTAGACCATGTTAAAACATAGATCCATAAAATCAAGAAAAATTACATTGTAGTAGAAACCAAGGAAATCAAGGATAAACACCCTTCATAGAGGGTGAGTGGATTCTTGAAAAAAAAATTCCACATTGGACTAATAGGCACTAAAGTTTGTGGAAAGGAAACGTGAAATTCTACATCAAAAAGGGATGGGGTAATTTTAACCCAAACCTTCTCCTCATCAATAGAAGTTTTTCTCATCTAGATTGGGGGGATCCTCACACAACGGTTCTTCTCATCTCATCCAATCCTATGATATGGTTCGCTCACTTAAAACACAAACAAAAAAATTGTCTAGATATTCTCTTCATGTTACCATTTTTAAAATGATTCCAAAAGGACCCAAAGAAGGGAAAATGATGCCTCTTTGTGTGAACAAGGAAAATAAATATCTCAAATATATAGATGATATAACTAAAATTAATTATTGATCAATTAACAAAATTAAAACACCACCACAGACACTTCAAAACACAAGGCCAACTCCAAAAAGTAGGAAAAAGATTATATTTGTAATACAATCCACAAAAAAAAAATTGATGTTGCCTTGCATACCCAGAATAAGAATATTTCCGTGAATTCTTGGATTCCCATAACTACTCCATTACTTCATCCTTGATTAGAATATGCAACCTAAAATGGTAATGGTAAGGATACTAACCACCCACCTTTTTAAGAGGTTGAACTCCTCACACTTAAATAATAATTTCATCAACCTGAGGAAGTGAAGAAGGTGTTATGAAAGATTAATGTAGAATTACTCTAAGGTAACATCTTTATTGGACATGTTCTAAAAGAATTTCCTTAACTAATTCTTGTAGATGGTGTACCTCAACATAGGCGGTTTACAATAGTAGATGAAATGGAATCAGATAATCTTCTCAATTTATTCTACCAACAACCAATATAATTAAAATCTGTGATGGTAAGATATTAGGTGGTTACTCCCCTAGGTAAATAGCCCAGGCTGGTTCAAAGATATCCTTATGTACCAACCACAATATGCTACCCACCATGGGTACAAGGAGTGCCACCACATATGGCCAACATATTGCTTCTCTGGCTGGAGCATATATTCAACTATATATCCATCTTGGGTTTATCTATGGAATTTTCTCATTGATGGATTTGTTAGATGATATAGAAGAATGGGTTTCAACAGTGTAACTGTAAAGGGATCCATACCCTAAATGGTTTGATCTAACCCCTCCCCCACCAATCATTGAAAACCATTCATTTTTATTTTACAAGGGATCGAGGGACCCTATGTATCATTTGACACATTTAATTTCCCAATGGGATCCCATTTTTTATAACCCTATACAATAATAATTAGGTAAAATCATGTTCTTCATGTATAACATCTAAGGTCCAGCCTTCATATGGTATACCATTTTTCTAGATCAGTCAATTTTGGGATGGGAAGATCTTCATTGATAGTTTCTATATAAATCCTGATCAATTCTGTAGAAGATTGAATTACTCAACATCTCAAGCATTAGAATGATTAAGAATGAAAGGGTCTATGATTTAATTTCCTTGTACAAGGCATTGAACTACTCCCTAAACATACATATTCCTTAATAAGACTTATTATCCATCTTTATAGAGAATCCACAAGATCAGTTGCACACACCGCTCATCCCTATGAATCAGACTAGACGTTTTTGTGACCTCTCTATAGTTTTCTGAAGATTTGAAGATTCCATTTAGAAAATGAAGACTATTTATTAAGTAATTCCAATAATTCATAGAAAGATAATAGGGAAAATGGAGGCTGTGTGAGTCATTCTTAAACCAACCCCTACAACTAGCCCATCTCCAAAGTCTGTTCGATATAGCGTGAGACCTTCTCCTCAGTTTTAGAAACAATGACCACATTTCCAGGATGAGAGAAGAGAGTAGAGGAAAAACCAATTTGAGGAACTAAATAATAATGTGAATTTTTTCTATGATGACCATGTCACTTGAAAATTAATCATGACATTGGAGAATACATTTCTCATATTTTCAAATCCTATGAATCCCTATATGAAATGTATTAGAGATATCAAAAATTATTTCCCTTTCCATTAGACACTGGGTCACACAATCCATGAATTATTAATTTTCATAGTAAGTTTTCAAAAATGGAGGAATCTATGAAATAAAAGATGGGCTAGCCACTAGAAAAATATTCATGTGTTTCTACTACAATCCAAGGGGAAGAGGGTGAATGGTATGCATGTATCTATAAGAATGCACAACATTTTAATTTTTGGATGATTAGAATGAGAATAATCTAGACTCATAAAATCCTATGAGAATATTTTAAGAAAGAAATAATGCCCTTGTATCTTCTTCTATGACACAAATGACTCCATGGACACCAAATTCCACCAAAATTTAGTCTTTTAAAAATTTCATGGGTGAAAGGGTAGGAAACAATCCTTAGAGGATGAAAATGTTCCAAATATAATGTTTTCATTGAAAAAATTTTCCTTCATTCTTTTTGTCCAATAATCATGGGCACTGCTCAAAAAAATGGTATAATGGGAATAGCCTCACCAAGTGGTAAAAAGTAAATTTTTCCACCAAACAAAAATACAAGAGATGACCATCTAGACAGAATCCTAGTCAAATGAGTAATCTATATTTAGTTCCACTAATTTCAGTCACTCAATGGATCCTTTCTCAGATGATAAATTTATACATGAACCCCTATTCCAAGAACTCAATTGGGGAATCATGGGAAGAAGAAACATGATTCAAGGATATATGTGAATACAGTGACAATACAGAAATGATGACTCTAACAACACCCCATATCAAACCATCTATGTTGTAAAACATCATGGGAGAGACCTCTATTGGGATCAAAATGAACAGGAAAATTACCTCACAAATTTCAGGGGTAACCTTGAATTGATCATCTTTGAAGACTTATTGGAGTAGGAACCATTATCAGGTCTACCTTAGTGTGTGGGAAGGCTTGGTTGACCTAAACCACCAAGGATAAGAGAACCCTGAATTTATTTTCCAATGGATGTTCTACCTATATCAAGTACATCAATTACTAAATTGACTATAAGAAATCATATAATATTTTGAATAATTTACCTTTAGCTCATAATTATATTATTATAATTAAATTTGTCCTAGTCCCTGCAAATTTTTCAATCATGGATGCTCTAATTCTATGAAAATTCCTTTGGTAAGGTTTCATAGAGGCTTCCCTAGGCCCTATAGAGTTTTCAAATGAGGTTACCACTATTGCAATTTATCTTTTAGAGGTTGATCACACTAAATGAAAGAAATCATATCTTACATAGATAATGAAAAGGATTCATTTATATAGGGACACATTATACCATTCTATGTGAGTGGAAGGATAAATGATGTAGATATTAGATGGGATTTCATTGTCAACGACATAGGTTTCAACTTCATTACGGTAGAGAGACATTGTTTAATGGGTTACATCAAGGACCACTTATAAAATTATTCTATAACACTATATGGTTAT
Source organism: Viscum album (assembly GCA_963277665.1). Lineage (NCBI taxonomy): Eukaryota > Viridiplantae > Streptophyta > Magnoliopsida > Santalales > Viscaceae > Viscum > Viscum album. The sequence goes on from OY728138.1 coordinate 291,136,131, forward strand.
GATAAGATATATAAAAATCCTCTTGGTAGAATCATGAAAATTGATCAGTTTTGGGACCTCATATATGACTCTAAATTTTTGGTTCTTTGGAAATACATGGCTTTCCAACATATTCTAAGTAGGAAATGGTTTCCTTATAATATAAAACCCCCTCATCGTACCACAAATGCCTCTAATATTTCATTAATGATAAAATTGTGTTGATTTTGAGGGAAAAATCCCCACTCGTATCCTAAAAAACTCAGTATATTGATTCATGATTCTATTAGAGGGAATGTAAACAACCCATAACTAATGAATTCACTCAATTCACTTCCTCAAATGGTCATGAAATGTCCATGGAAAATCACTTCAAATAACTTAGTGAAGAATTTTTTCTTTTCATCAACCATATTGAATCCATGGTCAAACATTCAAACACATATTCAATAACCATCATAATATCAAACATGATGGTAGATCCCAGTAACAAAGAAAAGGATTTTTACTCTCAGGATAATTGTGAATTTTTGGATGAAAATGAACTCATTCCATCAAATATGATTTATCATATCCATACCTCATCAGATAATTTGGAATAGGTTGTAACTTTACATGTATAGGGTATAGATTATCTTTATTTGTCCCTCACTCCAACCCCTCCATAACTTCAAAGTTACCCACATCATTAGCAGGGTCATGGGAAGTCACATAATCTTCTTGTTGTCAAAGTGTTGAATCCTATCCTATATTTTAAAAAATTTCCATCACTACCTACAACCTCTAAGAGTATGGAGTAAGAGGGAGGGGTAGAGGAATATGAAGAGGATTATGAGGAGGACCTCAGGGATACATCACTTTCATTTCAGTAGTGTATCTCTACCACCATTGACAAACTTGGACAAATAAATCCATGCATAGAGGTGGCCCATAACATACTTTGATTAGTGAGGCTGTATATTCCTAAGAATATTAGGTATATACCTTCTTTGTGAAGTAGTATCAAGACATTTTCAAAAGTAATTACATAGAAATTATATGACTTTATCTTTAGGGCGCCACTCTCCACCTAGAATTTCTATAAAACCACTAGGGATATAATTAGTCTTCTTGAAGGATACACCCGACCCACACCACCAAAATTGAGGTTAAAAATCCCTAGCCTATCTTGGAAAATTTCTTTCAGGAAGTTTAATTACTGAAATGGATATCCAATATCATCCAGGTAAAAAAGATGAACGGGTAAATTATTCTCTTTATCAACTTCAAATATCTCAAATGGTAGGGTCCAAAACATAAGATACCAGTTCCAAATACAAAACACATGATTGATTTTATAGAAGTATATTAGGCCCTCCCCTTCACGGATAGATATTATAGGTATAATAAAAACTTAATGGATTAATATAACAAATAATCCACCACCTTTAGAGACCCCCAAGGAGAATATTTCTATTGATAAATTTGATTTATCTTGATGAAATCTGGTTCTACATATCAACGTTCTGTCGATCGAATCTTCAAACCACTCTTTTAATGTTTTTTAATTAAATTTTGGAAACATGGTTGTTAAGACTCAGGGTTTTTATATTAATATAGCTGATTCTAAGACATCTTCAAAAAACTTTGACATCATATCCTAAATAAAAACCCCATGAAATGTTTTTTTGGGGTAAAATCAAAGAAATTTATTAGATTTTTCATATATCGTAGTGGAATAAAAGTTGATACTGAGAAGAAAAATGATATCCTCAATATTTCACCTCTTTAAAAACTTATAATGATGACGGGTTTATGGGGAACCTGGCCTATATTTGGTTCTTTATAAAAGACATCATTGGTAACTATTTTCCATTCATTTGGTTAATGAAGATGGGTGTTACATATTAGTGGACCAATGACATAAATGAATCATTTAATAACATCATGAAATATCCCTTGAATATACCTATGGTAATTAGACTTTTTGATGGGAAACCACTCATGCATTATGTGAGAGCCCTGGAATGATCACTGAGTTATTTTCTCACAAAAAAGAATAAATGAAATAATGAGAACAACCTCTATCACTCATTCATACCAGGATGAACACAAAGACTCGTTATTTAGATATCAAGAAGATATTCTAGGCATTAATCATTATGTTTTAGATGTTTGGACACTACCTACAGTGATGTGAGGTCCATTTAGTCTCTCATAACAACCTGGTAAAATACACACTTATCCATTCTATGATGATTTCATGTTTGGAATGATGGTTTCAGATCATCCAGTAGTATGAAATTCAATATGTTCCTCAAAAAGTATTAAAATAAAACAATCTATAAGGCTTCATTGGAGAAAAAATATATAAATAAATATTTTTAAATACCAAATTTACCTTTGAATAGATCTTCTCTATCCACTAAGGTCCTTAGATATAAGAGAAATAGTTTTATAGAACATCAAAAATCCCATCATGGAAGAGAATGGAAGACCCCAATATGAACAAAGTAGTATTTGTCAATCATTATCATCTCTCAAGAAATGGAAGGCTTTCCTCCTTCATGCCTCTAGGTGGATATACAAATAAATAGGTAAGATATCAAGAAATCCTTATAGGTATATAAATGGCATGTCGAATTACATTGGCCCGCTTGAAGTTGAAAGATGATTTAGAGTTGGTGATTTAGTAAATCAGTAGATAATATTCTCTAAATAAAAAATAGGTAATACCCCTAATTAACTGCGCACGTTTACTATTGAAATAATTCCCATAGAATAAAGAATTTACTCATGTACCACGATCATAAAATTCTTAGGATGATGAATTTATTAATGAAACCACGACATTGGTAGATCTAGATCAAGATGAAATAGTCATCAGTATTGAAAACCACTGAATGGTTATGCCTTTTGGTCATATCAGCATGGATGAAATAAATGATGGTAATTCCATCCTTGAACTAGAAGGTCTGATAACTAATTGGATGATACATAATGTGTAATACCATGAAAATGGAGTGCTCTAATCGGACAGAGCCAAATAAGACAAAATCTGTTTAAAAGATACCAAATTCATTCTTTATGATTTACCAAATCACCAAAAAGGCCTCTATAAATGAGTATTTAATAGAGTCATTATTTGGTGAATTGATGAATAAAATATAGATTTTTTCATGAATGAAGTAAATATGGGATCCTTTGTTTACCACAAATCATGTTTCAAGATTTCTAATCATATCTGAAGGCTATGTACTTATTATATTCAATGATGCATGACTGAAAAAAATTCAACAAGAAGTTTCATTCATACTAGTACATTAAAACTTCATCCACCAACCCCATGAGTTACTATATAAGATCAAATAATCATAACCATCTTCCATATAAGGAATTCATCTTGTAGGGATATATCTCAAAACTATGTACAAATAGTTCAAATACATTCTAACTATTATAGACTTCTTCTCCAAATGGGCAGAAGTAGTACTACTAAAACATTCAGGGAAAAAAGCATAGTCTGCTTCATGAAATCTAATATCGTTACAATATTTGGTTTCATTCATAATAAATTGATGGAAAACAACACCATTTACTTTTATTTTGAGTTATATAATATATATAATTTTTTAAAAGGTTGGACCAAACCCTCCATTGATTATTAAAGAGAAGACATCTTTAGTGTGGGAAGAGGGAGACCTATTACATTTCCCAAAGGCCCAAGGCTATGTGTCCTGACACAAGGCTTGAAATCCCATTTTTTTTGGACCAAAGGACCCCTCAGTGAAAAATACTACTACAGTACTTGTGCTAATATAGTCCCAACTATAGTACAACCACCAAAACAGTACCTTCTACAGTTCTTTTTCTGTTACAGTGACGCTGCCACTACATTTTCGCCGCTGCTACAGTACTACTACAGTGCCCTGCTATAGTCGGCTATAGCCCTGAAAATTTGTCCCTTCCCGAATTTGATCACCGGCCTTTTTGATGCTAAGCATGAGCCTGTACCCCTTGGGTACAAGCTCATTGGCAATATATATCATTATTTTTACATCAAATCCAACCATTAATTCTACTATTATATAGTATATAATGGATATATATGGGCCTTCAACAAGACCCTATTAAATTTACTCCAACAGATTATAGATAAAGATAAAAAGTATTTTCCTACCAATATTTCTAATTCCTTCTGGAACTACCAACCAAAAACCCACACCACAAAGCGAGAGTCCCCTTATTCACATTATATAGGATAAAAGTAGTCCTGACCATTGATGTCTAATTTCCATGTTTCTGTGTTCCCATATGAAATCAATTGTCCAAAGATGGTAAATACAAAAAGGGGATGGATGAAGTTGGTCAACATGATTAGAAAATACTACATACCTTTCACCACTTAGAGTTCCATAAAAATTGGATAACAAAGGCTTTTGATAAGAAATCCCACTTTCTGTCATTCCTATAAGGGGAGTAGTCACAGGTCCTCAAGATCTCAATGATACTGGGGAAGATACCTCCAAATCTTGATAAAATGAGGGAGGGACCATATTACATACAATATTTCCACTATAACTATGTTTATTCCCAAATATTTATGGATGGAGAGCTTATTTCATCCCCTTTGAATTCAAGAATCATAAAAAAAGTAATTTAGGTGATAAGATAACAAATAATCCATGTTTCAAGATGATAAACTAAAAAACACCCCCATTCAGGTTGTATAATATTAAACAACAAGGTTTTATCATACTTTCTACATGACATTAATCTTCATAGCTTCATGGTCCTATATTCAAAACCATTAATGGAACAAGATATAGTCCTATTCATACAACATAAAACTACCAGACACTGTAGTCCGAGTTAAAAGACTATAAACTATATAGCATAACATCCTAGTCAAAATATGTTAAACTGTATTGAAATGTCTAAATTACATGATGAAAAACATCATATCGTTTTTATCTTTTCTTCAGTAGATCACTATCCTTAGTGATGGAATCTTGCCACACCTCCTTTCAATAACTAAATTTATCATGATTCCTTCTATCAGTGGATATGTAGTGATCCTATGATCTCCATTCCTAGGTTTTTTTGAAACATAAAAATTCCCCCTCTCTGTGTATGGGTTATAACTGCATAATGATCCTTCATACAATAACTATATATGGACTGATTCACTCCTAAAACGGGATATACAGTGATTTATAGACCCTATATTCAAGGAAAACCCTCAAACAAAAGAAAATACCACCTCTCTCACATACTTACGAAGAAAAATGCCGGGGATTTCACACTCAACATCCAATGCCAATAAATATTCTCCCTTTATTCTTAGACATATTCCTTCAACACATTAAGCTCATTTTCTTTGGAAATTTCCTGTCTCTATTCGATTTCATAATATATTAGTAAAATAATATTATGTTCCTGAGGATACCATTATTTTGACTATGCATTGATACACCTCCAATATATTCATGCATAAGTCACTCACCAAAATGGAACTATCAACTAGATGAAAATTTTTAAACTAGAGAGATCTATTATATCCCTATAAGGACCAATGAAAAAATTTCAATTGAAACACTATTTTATAACATTGGTCTATAGTCATTCCCTACATTTTCTTCCCGGACAACGTATCTTAATCCTATAATCTTCAAGACCATGGTTTATAATTATTTTCTTCACATATGAAGTATATTAGGACATATTTGGACAAGTAAGACTCATTTCACTATTTTCTTAATGATATATTATCCATGAAATATATCCTAAAATTTATAAATTATATTTTTTCCTAGTCACATTATGGTGAATAATACAAAAATCAATTAAAAACATTCAATTAAAATGTAGTCTTACCATATATACCAAGTATAGGGCACCGTAAAAAAATTTCCGTGGAATTATTATATCACAAACATGAGATACCTCCCTTGAGATGATTTATTGATTAGCTAAATATTTTTTATAGGGCTTCACACATTATTTTTCACACTAGATAACTATCTTCCTTACCGTATGTCGTTGAAAAACATGGTTTCTAATAACTAACTTTTATTTAATCTTTATTTGGTGATATATATATTGATGGAAATATTTTACATCCTGATCCAACTACAAAAATATAAAAAAAATCCCATTTCTATTATTCTAATCACCTATTTGAGGTGAAATAAACCTTTTCAAATCATTATTTCTCACAATTATCATGGATCACATGAGCATAGGGGTTTTGGTATGGATTCAATGTATTATCATGGAATATCAATTCACATTAGGTTTAGCATGGTTCTAGATTAAAAAACATAAAAGGAACACTAAACTTCCTTACCACATGATGCAAAACTACGTGGTTAATTCCCATGTAACTTAGTGTTAAAATACAAGAGCTACAAATCACATGATTCCCCCTTTGATGAGATATATAGTGATGCTTGGATCTCACATCTTGGTCTATCAACAATATTATATAATTACACCATTCCTTTATGTACGAGTAAGAACTACATAGGAGGGCGTAGTTTGAGATATCACCCCATTAGCATGCTAATATTAAAAAAATCCATTTATCCACTCAAGAATTCAGTCAGTGTGGTAAATAGTTTCTTGAATTATGTGTGGATTTATTCTCTCTTTAAAAATATATGTATTGAAAACCGGATCCAATATATTTGTCTCAACCATAGTTCAATAAAATTCTGTATCCTTCTTATGGGATAAAACAACATAGAGAAACATTTCACCCAATTCATGGGTAATTTTGATATGAAAATTTCCTTTTATATTTAGGAATTTTCTTTTGAGAATGAATCACTTGGTCTGGGTAAATCTAAATCTCAAAAATATTTCTTCATCCATTTGTAGTGTAATTATATATTCATAAGGATGTCTTTTTTTTTATTTGTGCATTGATGTTCCCCATTCTCTATTTTTATAAGTAACCCACAAAAAAATTCTTTCAATGATAGGTTACCATTTTTGACTATTAATTGATGCACCACATTAAATTTTTGATAAGTCCCTCACCAAAAGGGCATGTTAAATAGAGGAAAAAATTCACTCATGAGATACCAATTAAATCTTGATTAACTCCAACAACATTTCTCTCTAATACCACCCTTCAGATTCAAAACCCATATATTATATATTAGAAATATTTTCCCTTCACACCATAAGATGATGGACATTATTTGTTAGATAAAAATGGAATGGAAAAATACTAATCCATATGAAAATTCTAAATGAACTTAATTTTTAACCTACTCCATCCTTTCATAAAGATATTAAAATTCATTGTTCTTGTTTTGGTATCACAACATTTAACTGCCTGATGATGAAATTGTTTTTGGGGGGGGGATCCTTTCTCAATGATGTTGGACATTAACCTTATAACCCTAATGAACTTCATGGAAATTTATTCCCATTCCATCAAGACGTTTAGTGATGCCAAGATCTCCCATTATAATCTCATATATCATAGCATCCAAGTATTCATGTTCCACCATTCATATAAATAACCTTGATTTAGATGGGAGGTTTTGGAATTCTCCCAGGACCCGTCCTTTTAAATATTACCATCGAAACAAAATTACATTTTTGTTACACAACAAAAATGTGTATAAGATTATTTTATCATTTAATTATATTTTCAACAGAGTGCTCCCATCATTCTCAGACACACTCCCTTCACAAAAACATTCCCTATGGTCTTGAGAAATTCCGATCATTATAAAATCCTCATACATCGGTAATATAATTTCATATTACTAAGGATAACTATCTTTTGACTATGAATTGATACTCCCTAATCCATCATTTCCTAAGTATCTTATAAAAAGTGCCTCTCATCCAAAGGAACATTCATTCATATGAGAGACCTAGTCTATCTTTATAATCCCCAACACTAACATCATGTTTGAAAATACTTTTCAAATATTATCTGCATTAATTCCTTGTATAATTGTCTGACATCACAATTAAGGTAGAAAATCATAAAATCATAGATCAAAAACTCTCTTTTAGGTATATTAATAATGTAAAATCATTATAAGATATAAATCTAGGCTTGGTTTATCATTCCAAATCTAATGGTCAAATATGTTCATCTTAAAACACAAATTTCATTATTACGACTTAATAGAATCAAATATTCTCACAAAAATAGAAATGGAGATCTCTTGGTTGAAAACCGGTAAAAGGAAACCCTTGGAAAATGTCATGTCTCATCTCACTAAATGTATAATCCATATGGTTTAAGAAAAAAATTGGAGAAAAGAAAAGAAAAAAGGCATAAAACATATTTGGATGAAAAAATAAAAAGGTTGTTCTTGGAAATATTCATGCATCACTCACTAAGTATTCTTCATATTTAATAGAAAAATACTCTAGGTTCTTCTATATGACCTAGAAAAATTATATCTATGATCACTAGGTCAACAGACTTAAGAAAAACATTATAGTTCACTCATCCTTATATTTCTAATTGAATAACATTAACACAATGACATTCAATCAAATGTGTCATTTTAAGTGTTTTGTTTTGATTTAAGCGAGTATAAGAACACCATATTTGATAATCAGGGAACAAAAAATTTAGTTTCATTCATGTTATAAAATGAAGATAAACATTCACATGTTGGAGTATCTATGAAAAAAATTACTATTGTTCCTTAATATACACCTTGATCTATTAGATTTTAGAATAGGAATTCTCAATATCTTGCTAAAACCTATATCTGTGGAAATGGCCTCTTTAGTGTGATTAATTTTCTCCTTGTCTATAATAATAGAATCCTTATATTTTTCTAAGATTCTCTTCCAGGAATAGTTAATTTAGAAAATATATTCCTTTTTGAAATTTTGTTATTCTTTAAGGAAAATCATTTTTAGTGAGTTATTGTCATGGTGGAATTGGTATTCTTGCTTCTATGTGGCATGGCTAAGCTCTTCCTTGGATATAATAAATTTTATATCTTTTAACTATCCCACTAACTATTCCTAAAATAACCATGATACTTTAACCTTATCCTATTTCAAAATTATTGAATGAAAAATATGGTGGATAATACGATAACAAAACATACCATACCCTAAAATAGAAACAATGGTTGGAATTCATTGAAGTGGTGATAGCATATCTTCAAGAGGTGTTTCTAAAAATATCTTTTAGATATCTCTCCAGACAATAAATCTTGTGGTGAGAAGAGAATCTTGTGTATCCAAGTCCTACTCAGAATATTTTTCTAAGGGAAAAATGTACTCTAGGATTAACACACTCATTGAGGCACATTTCTCCACTCCCTATGGAATAGTATCATCTTATCCTACCAAAATTAGCTTAATTGGAATGGAAGATCCTACCTTGGGATTGACTACATAATTCAATGGAACTCGGTAGAATATGGAATCCAATGTTATCATGAGTGGATTAGAAGATGGAAGATATATAAATAAAACAAGGAAAGATAATAAATATCACCCATTAGTGGATGAAATACAAGGATTGATACATACCTCGAAACCCCAGTCTGGATTCCTTGAGTAGGGAATTTTTGAGAAAGAACATCATTCAATGTTTTCTCAGCAACCAGAATTGAGGGATATATAGAATATCCCACTTTGTGGTCCTTTGTTATTACTCCCTCAATAATGGAAGAAGGATATACTTCGATGCCTCTAGTATGAATCACCTTAGAAATGTTTTTACGCATAAAGATTCAAAATCTAATCTTTGAGGTGAGTCATCTAATTCCAGAAGATAAATTTAGTTTTAATATGTCAAAAATAAAAAACTCACTTATTTTTTAATCCCTATTTAAGTATCACAACAGCTCTAGAGAGGTGAGTATATTAATATTTTTCAAAAAAATCTCAACATATGTTCATTCATTACATAGTTTCTCATATCCCATTACATCATCACAAATAGAGGTATCCGAGACGTTCGACTCATGAAACAAAATTTCTCTACCATCAATTCTATCTGCAAATAGCTTAACAATAATTCCTTATTTGAACTCTATGATGTAAGAAACAACATAAACACCTTCATCAGATTTCCCAAGACTATCATCCCCTTATAGAGTGGAGATAAGGATACATGTGGCTACTGCAGGGTCCTCTAGTATATATGATGGATCTGAAATATTATGGGAAAGAAATTCAAAGGCCAAAACATGAAACCATATGATCTGAATATGAAATTACATGAACCCTCTTACCACTATACAATAATAGGAGTGGACATGATTTCATCTCTCAGAACATCTTTTGTCAAAGAAATGGAATCACCAGCATGAGTTTGTCCCTCATCAGGTATTCCTCCCACATTAATCAAATGATTTATAATACACCCCTCAAGGAAAGAGAGCCAATAAAATTATGTAAATGTAAGAATGGTCAAATTATTATATTAATGGAATCATTGTATTGATTAAAAATTAAAAATATTACTGCATCTCATATTCCATGCCAGCTTATTCACCCTTATTCAAATCATCACCTAAGATAGTGAAGGGAATGTGTTTTCCCATTGATTTGTGTATACATGATTTGTTATTTGAGAATAACATCCCTATACTTCCTGTACCATCGTCATTTGACCTAAGGATATCTATGAGGACTCGGGAGACTCATCACCACTCTGATGAGTGTTCCATTGGACCCTTAAAATGGTGAATCAGATGATGTATTTGGTACTCCTCCACCCAACAGCCAGGTAAAAACCCTATGAATTAATGATTATGGATGGGGGAGTAAATAATAAGTGAAAATAGGGAGATACATTATCAAAATAGATGTTTTCATCCCATTTATCATGATACTGGCCATATATTCCCTCAGTAGCAGGTTAGGCCAGCAAATCGGTTACCCGCTTCGTAGTTTGGATATGATCATAAATGGAATAAACTGACATCTCCACCACCCAAATATATTAAACAAATTCAATAAAACTTTTGTAAAGGTGAAGACCAGATGGTGGTAAGATATCCCCATGATTTAGGATGTGTATGCCAGGCAGGAGAAACACCCATAGATCTCAAATATCTTAGGTTATGTCCTTCCAAAATTGTATTTCTAAAGGTTACACATAATCTGAACATTTTGTAGCTAGATAATAGGAATAACTAAAATATGTTGGCATTGAAGCCCCTTCATTCCACTATACTATAACTAGAGACTAGAAAATTAGTTCTTAGGTATCCTCCTAATGGAAAATACAATGTTGTGTCGACCTAGAATATGTAGTCTTTTTTATCCCCAAACATCTCCATGGATTGTGCTTGATATCAATTTGAATAATTCAGATCTTTAGCATCATCAACATATAGGTGAACCTTCCTACTACATTTTCCAAACCTAGAAATCATGATGGCCTCAACATAAGTTAAATGTTTTGTTAATTCCCCTTGGAATAGAAAGAAATCCATTAACTGACATACCTAGATTCTTTCCTGATTGATACACCTCATAGGGGTAGCTGGATCAAATCATAGGATACCTCTAAATCCTTGAGGATCCAAAATTATCAGAACACCATCATATTCTTCTCAAAATGAAATTTGTGGGAGGAGAGATATTTTTTATTATAGTCACATGAACTAGAAGGGGAATTGATATGGAACACATGAATCAAATATGATATCTTTATTAATATGGTTCTCTAGTACAATGTATCATAATTCAATCATATATGACCTGAAGACGTCACTAGTATGTCCATCATAAAAAACATTCTAATAGTAGGACCACCACATGGTATGAAGTTAAACTATTCCAATATGTTCAAATTATTTATGGATTATCCATAATGTTGAGTCAATAAGGTTTTACTTATTACTTTTTCCATTCCTTCATTCATGGGGGAGATTTAAAAGTCAACAAGGTTTCCTTATGACTTTACCATTCCTCTTGTTTTGAAAATCACAAACACCTTTTCTTAACGAAAATTTATTTTTAACCATGTTTTACTTCCATGAGGAAAATTTACTTCCCAAAGGAAATTTACCCCTACCTTGTTTTCATTGTTCATATAAATATTTTTCTTAAGTATAAAATATTGGATTCATATCTAAAACCTTGGAATTGTATAATACTTAGATATGAGGTATTCTGTTTAAGACTCTAAATTCGGGATACGAACTCTCACGATGTTCCACTTTGAATTCTTGATACGAACTCTCATGAAGTTCCACTCCAAATTCTGGATACGAACTCTCATAAAGTTTCACTCCGAATTCTGATTATGAACATCTCTATGTTCTGAATCCGAGTTCTCTAAATTTATTATCCGAACATTGATGAGGTCTGACTCCAAATTCTCATGAACTTAGACTCCGAACATTTTAAGTTCTGGATCCGAATTCTAGTGAAATAAAACTCGAAATTTCATTGAAATTCAGACTCTGGATTTCTACAGAATTAAGGTTCATAATTCCAACAAAACAAAATCCAAATATTCTTAAGACTATAGACTCTAAATTTATTTTTACTTCTATTCTGAACATTAACCTTTTCCATTCTGAACTTTCATTTTCTTCTCCATTCCAAATATTAGTTTAGTTATGCTTACACTTGTTATATTACAAAATTATGTTGTGCTTTTAGTTATTAACTAACCATTTTTTGAGTGAAACGTATACAAGTCCCTCCAAAATTCAAGGAAGAATATGACCGTTGGAGGAGGGAGCCGACTATTGGAGATTCACCTAAAAATAAGAGCTCGTTTGAAAATCTATAACAACTTTGACACAAATTTTGACAACTGTGCTTACATGCTGTTGAAGTGATTTATAGAGAGAGAGAGGCTCTTATCAACTCTCATGCTTCATGTAAAAAGTTTGAACAACTTGTTCAAACTTTGACTTGTGCAGATTTGCGTCGTGCGACTCCGATTGTTGTTGTGTAAAATCGAGTGATTCTGAGGATAGGAAGACAGAGGTTCCAACACCTTGAAGTTGAGGGCTTCCTTCATGAGGAAGATAGAGGTGACGATTACCTGATAGTTGAGGGCTTGTGGGGATAGAAAGACAGACTCTGATCTTCATATCGAGGGCTTACCCTGGTGTGGGTAAGATAGACTTTCTTGAAAGAACAAATCAAGGGACCTCTTATCTAGGATTTTTGGATACCCTTCAATTTGGGTCAAAAGAGTTATTGTTTGTTACTTGTAGTTTTACTAATTTTTTTCTGATGTAAATTTTCTATTGATAATGAAAATTATAACTTTCTTATACTTCTTTACTTGTACTCTGATATAATTATATTCTATACACTTTAAGGTAGAATCTTCATATTTGTAACCTTTAGTTAAGTTTCATTTTTGGAATCACTTTTCCTAAATTTAGCAAGTGATTAGAACTTATAGAGATCTTGTGAATTATCTTGTTTAACCTTGTTAAACAAAACCATCTTGTAATTCCCCTAGTAATTTTTAAACGGTACAATTCACCCCCCTCTTGTATCTGTAAATCTCATTCTTATTTTGATCCTACGTTTGGTATTATAGAGTATACCATACTCAGTCATATACCATCCTAACAATTGGTATCAGAGGAGGTTTCTGAAATACTTATATTCACATATAAGTTTTCCTTTCTCAAGTTCTTGTTATTTTTACGATAGACTTCCTTCTACCCTGTACCAATCTAACAATTGGTATCATAGGATTTGGTTCAATCTGAATTAATCTCACTATTAGATTCAGAAGGGAATTGTCAAAAAAACATTTTACAGATTCATATTTTTCGGAATCTATTTTTTGGATTCATTTTTTTAAAAAATTTGGACTCATATTGTTCGGACTCACTTTTGCTTAGAGATAAATTTTTTATATTTCTTGCTTAGGATATTTCCTCTAGTTTACAAACTCGTACTACTAACAAGTTTGTGTGCCAATGATTTTCTTAAGAATGACAGGATTAAATGTTCGATCCATTGACAATCTTAATCCAATAAGACCACCTATTTTTGATGGTAATTATTATGAATATTAGATAGATCACATGAAGAATTTCATTATCAACACTAGGGTTGAAAATTTTGTTATGCTTACGGGTGGATAAAAAATTCTTGATAAAGAAGTAAGTGCCTTTACAAATCAAGAAAGGCATGATTACCAACTTAACTATAAGGTATTCAATACTTTACTTTGTTCAATTACTAGAAATATATATAGCTAAATTTCATCTTGGGAAGCAGAAAATTATATATGGAAGAAACTTGAAGTTACTCAATCTGGTACATCCAAAGTAATTGAGAATAGAAGAGCCATGCTTAGAGCCGAATATCATAGTTTTAGTTTTCCTTATGGTGAACCCATATGCAATTTTCAACAAAGATTCATGACTATAGTTAATAGTTTACAATCAATGGGTAAAAAATGTCTAGATGATGAATCCCTTGTTGACAAGATCAAAGATATTATTCCCAATGAGTGGGAATCAATGTGGACTGCAATTGATGAGAATAGAAAGGTTACTATGATTACCCTTGATGTGCTGTTTGGAAATCTTCTTCAGCATGAGACTAGAATGAAGAGAGATGTTGATATTTTGCAGAAGAAGAATGGAAATGGTAGTGTAGATTTTACTACCACTTCAAATCATATAAAACTCAAGACTCCTGAGAGAGTGACCAGATCTAAATCTAAGAAAGTTGTTATCCATTCCAAATCTAGTGGAAGTGAGTCTTCATAAAATGAATTAGAAAATCTTTCTCGAAGGATGAAAAAGATAGCTATATAGAGAAACTTTCAATCTAAATACAAAAAGAAGGAAAGGAAAGACAAGAATGATTCTGAAGTTACATGTTATGAATGCAAGAGAGCTGGACACATAAGACCTGATTGCCCTATGCTTAAGAGAAAAGAAAGAAAGGAAAGAAATTCAAAGAAAAATAGAAAGAGTTATTACAATTCCGAAGCTAAGAAAGTGTTGAAAGACAATGACACATGGAGTGATAGTGGTAGAGAATCCTCAGATGAATCTTCAGATTATGAATCTTCTGGACAAGAGAATCTTGGTCTTTTTGCCAGGCTACCTATTGATAATCATTTTTTGATGGATAAGGGACAAAATGCTATACCAATGAGCAATGTTTCTTTGAATTATAATGATAGTAAATATTATATGTCTTTGGATAAAGAATCTTCTTCAGATTAAGATAATACATTACCGACAAATGAATAAGTTTCTAGGTTTTCCAAACTCCTTGAGAATGAGAATTCAAAACTCATGAAGAAAGTCGATAAGGAAAATTATACAAATATTATTCTTACTAAGGAAATATCAGATCTTTCTAAAGATCTTGATAAGAAAAATGCCAATTTTGAAAGGATTTTGAAATATCTTGATGAAGTAAGTTCTGAGAAAAATAAACTTTCTAAAGATCTAGAAAATGTAGTTTCTAAGAAAAATGTTTTGAAGCTAGATCTAGTTAAAATTTTTGTGAAGACAAGAACTTAGTTATAGAACTAAAATCCGAAATATTCTCCTTGAGGAAGTGTTTGTCAAACTTTACCCTAGGTAAAGAAAATTATGATAAAATGTATTAAAAACCTTGACCATGAAGGAATGCTTCTGGTTTTGGTTACACAAGTTCTAAACCGATTTTTAGCAACAATTACGTTTGTTCCTCAAAGTACCATATTCTACAAAAAGTGTCAATATGGTGGTCACTGGGAAAATAATTTTTCCCTAAAAAAAACCCAATCTTTAGGATTTCATAAGGCTTACTTTTCTAAGATGATGTGGGTGCCCAAAATTTTACATTCTCAGATTTCCAGATCCAAGAATGTCTGGATTATGAAAACCTAACTTTTTCTTATTTTCTGGAAAATAGGGAAAGTACCAAAAAAAATACATGGTACATAGATAGTGGATATTCTAGGCATATGACTTGTAAGAAAGTCTATTTTGAAAATATTATCAAAACAAAAGGAGATATCATTCTTCAATTCATCGGAATGCAAGATCAACTTGCTGATATTTTCACGAAATCTTTACCCTCTAATAGATTTTAATACATTAAAAAAAGTTAATATTGATAACTGTAAGGTAATATTCCTTGATTAACTTTTTGTTAAACCATTCTCCTTACAGTAATAAACTCATTTTCATAGGGGGAGTACATCTTCTTATAATGTTTTCATATTTTTCGTAATGATGTTTTAATATTTATCCTAATGATGTTTTCATATTTTTAGTAATGATATTTTCATATTTTTCGTAATGATGTTTTCATATTTTTCGTAATGAAGTTTTCATATATTTTTAATGATGTTTTCATATTTTTTGTAATGATGTTTTCATATTTTTCATAATGATGTTTTCATATTTTTCATAATGATGTTTACAATATTTTTCATAATAATGTTTTCATATTTTTCGTAATGATGTTTTCAATATTTTTCATAATGATGTTTTCATATTCTTCATAATGATGTTATCATATTTTTCATAATGATGTTTTCATATTTTTCGTAATGGAATTATTGGAACTGAAAATTTTCATAATGAGATATTCGGAATGGAAGCTTTCACAATAGGAATTATTTAGATCTTAAATTTCCGTAATATAAATTTTCGTATTGAAAATTTTCGTAATATATTTTTTTTAAAGGAAATTTGCGTAACGGAAATTTTTCTAATGGAAATTTTCGTAAGGGAAATTTTCGTAAGGGAAATTTTCGTACTGAAAATTTTGGTAATCAAAATTTTCGTAATGTGATGTTTCGTACTCCTAATTTTCATAATCAAATTTTGGTACTCAAATTTTTTTGAAATAAAATATTTTTTGATCATAAGTTTTTCATAGTGAGTTTTTTGTAGAAATTTTTTTTTCAAGAAGAATATCACCTCTTACGAATAAACATCCTTGCTAATCCGAAAGGTATAACTTCCTTACTTAAGTTTTTGTAATCGTTTTTTAGTTGCTGGTAGTTTTTTTTAAAATTTCTCAGATTTTTTTCTTCTCAAATCCAAATGTTTTTCTTAAAACCTCAAAAGATCAGATTTTAGATTTCCTTGTAGGAATGTTTTCAACTGTCAGATCAGACCAGAGTGTTTTTCAACCGTCAGATTATTTTTGGAAGTTGAAAGGTCATCACTATCGCCTATATAAAGGGGACCCCAAATTTTGTCTCACATCGATTTATAAGCTCCTGTGTCTCCAAGATCTGCATCAATTCTTAAATACCTTTTCGAATCTCTCAGAATTCCTCGAATCCAAATGTTTGTAGAAGCCACTTCTCAAGAAATGTCTACCACAAATCCAATCTCAAAATAGAATGTATAAAGGGAAAGGATGGTCCATCTGAACATTTTCAAGTACGATTCTATCATTTCTAATAATAATAAGGTTAATGGTTGGGAATATGTATGCATATCTATGATAGGTGTTTAAGACATGGTGTATCCAGAATTTCTTATAGAGTTTTATGAATCAGTTTGCTTCTTCGAAGAAGAGGGTAGAGAAAAATTTTCTTTTAAGAGTTATGGGAATACCTACCAAATTACTTACACCAATGAAGCAAACTAGGTGGGGATGGTATATGAAGGAGAATCTGAATTTTTCTCACACAATCTCCCGGATGCTCAATGTAGTTTTGTTAAGGTAAAGGCCTTGTAATGTCTTTGAATTACTTATGTCAAGAGAGCCAAAATTGCTCACCTATCTTCTAACAACTGGATCCTTCAGCTATGGGTAGAAGGATTCTTAGTACCAAGAAAAGGTGACAAAGATACCCTCATGAAAAGTGATATATATTTCTTAGAATTCCTGGTAAATCTAAAGAAAATAAATTTGATGAGTCTTGAACTTGTTACAATCATGAATATTAAGGATGGAAATATTAGAGCCCAAATTATCATTTTTCCTGCCTTACATTCAAAGATGATAGTTCAGTGTCTCGAATCATTTAAGATTGCATGCAAATCAATGTCTCGGAATTGAAAAGTTGTTCTTGTTAGTGACGACACTCTAAAATGAATGAATATTTCCTATTTCATGAAGACAAAATAGTTTTATGATCTGCCAGAGGAAGAGGCAAGAGCCAATCTGGAAAATATTAAAAAAGATGAGCCATCTAAGAAATCTAGGAAAAAGAGAAAGCTGAAGGAAGTGGAGGAGACAGAAAAAACTCCTAAAGATAAGGAATCCCAATATGTACCTCCCAAACCAAATAAACAGAAAGCATATCCGGATGAGACAATTGCAAAATGGAGGGAAGATAAGGAAAATATGAACGAAGGGGAGCCACATTATGGCTTGGACCCTGCTAAGGCTAAGGCCTTAAGAGAAAAAGCTGTTAAAGAGATTGAGAGGAAAACAAGGGAGAAGAAGACGAAGAAGAAAATTTCTGAGGCAGAGATTTTTCAATCTATTTTTAAGTCTACTAAGTTTTCATCTGAACAAATTCCAATACTGAAAACCTTTTTGGTGGAATCATTACCTGATACTCCGAGGAATAATTTCGTCACTCCGGAAAAATCTAAAGAGAAAGAAGTTGTTGAAGAAGTAGAATAAGAAGAGGAAGTAGAAGAATAAGAGGAAGTATAAGAAGTAAAAAAATGAGAAAGTGGTGATTTATATGATCTTATTAAACAAGTTTAAGATTAGAAAGAAAAAAAAAATCCATCAGAAATATTACCACTCCGAACAACTGTGGCCGAATCTTAAAAGCTTGTCACTCCGGGAAAGGGAGGTGAGAAAGAAGGTAAGAAAGATGAAGACAAGGAAGAAGAGAAATAGAATGACTTATCTGATGAAGAAAGCTATGAAAAGCACTTTGTTGAGGAAGGATTATATAAGGAAAAATCCGATTAAGACAAGATAGTTCAATTATCTGAAAGTGAAGAAGAATCTTATGATGAGGGAACCATTACAAAAGTTGATTAGGGGAAGAAAGTGCACATGGACACCCCAAATAAATATATCCTATGGAAAAATATAGTTGGAGGCTCTTATAAAAGAAATCTTGTGAAAATTTAAGAAGAATATTCACCTAGAATGATTTCGGATTCAGAGTCATCTGCATTGGGACACGATTTTTTTGTTGAGTCTCTAAAGAAATTGGTGGACACAATTCTGATCTTCCCTACAATAGACTCCTGGTGCCATATGATTCAACACAGCCGAAATCATAATTCAGAATCCATATCCATGGTGATAGATAAATTTGTGAAGATTGAGGTAGATCACAAAAATTTTCTTATCAATTATGAGGTCCACAAGAAAATATTATAGCAAAAATGACTTTATTGTCAAAGAATATTGATGAGGATTTGACAGAGCTTGATACCATTCAGAATGATTTAAAAGAATATTTTGATACCAAGGGTGCCAAGATGAAGAATCTTCAGGAAAATTTGAACCTTGAGAAAAATGCTCAGAATCAACATGTGAAGGATCTGAATGGGAAGCTTAACTCTTTTGCTCAAAGCTATAAATGGGAAAGAGATCTCTGGATAGAGATCTAAGAGAAGCTTGTAAAGCAGGATGAAGTTCTTAAGGCTCAATTTCAGGCTTTTAAGGCTCAAGATGATAGGATTAAAGCCTTATAAAATCAAGGTGATGAGGACCAAAAATATTTAAAGAAGCTAAAAATCCTTCTGAAGAAGCTAATAACTAGGGAAAAAAGAAGACATATAGACCAATCCGATCTTTTGTTGTAATGTCTTTCCTTGTAATAATCCTTTCAATATCAATGAAACTTTGGTTGTTGGTATTGTTTGTATGTCTTACTAATGTTTTAGATACTTTATTGTTTTTCCATTCCCTCAATTTTTTTTGAAAATCACAAAGGGGGAGAAAAAAATCCAAAGGGAGAAGGGAAAATCTAAAAGGGAGAAGAAAAATTTATAAGCATAAGAAGAACTATCCCTAAGTAAGGGGGAGTTTATTTGAGGGGGAGTGCTCATTACGAAGACATCCATATTCATAATGAAAATACCATTCGGGAAATCCAGAATACGATCCTTAGAGTTCTAAAGCCTAAGGGGGAGTAAGTCGTATTAACCATTGATCATAAACAAAGGGAGATAATCTTTAATTACAAGTCTAGAAATTTATTCTAATTCTTTACATTATTTTTCATATGGATGTTTTTGCTTTCCAAAAAGGGAGTGATTGTTGAGTCAATAAGGTTTTCCTTATGACTCTTTCCATTCCTTCATTCATGGGGGTGATTGATAAGTCATCAAGTTTTTCTTATGAATTTACCATTCCTCTTGTTTTGAAAATCATAAACACCTTTTCTTAACGAAAATTTCTTTTTAACACTATTTTACTTCCATTAAGGAAAATTTCCTTCCCAATGGAAATTTACACCTACCTTATTTTCATTGTTCATATTGATATTTTTCTTAAGTATAAAAATCGAATTCATACCTAATTCCTAGAAATTATATAATACTTTGATATGAGAAATTCTGCTTAAGAATCCGAATTCTGGATATGAACTCTCATGATGTTCCACTCCAAATTCTGGATACGAACTCTTAGGAAGTTCCACTCAGAATTCTGGATATGAACTCTCATAAAGTTTCATTCTGAATTCTGATTATGAACATCTTTAAGTTTTGACTCTGAATTCTCTGAATTCAGACTCCGAACTCTGATGAGGTCTGACTTTGAATTCTTATGAACTTAGACTCCGAACTTTGTAAGTTCTGCTTATGAAATCTAGTGAAATCAAACTCTAAATTTCCTTGAAATTTAAACTCCGGATTTCTACAAAAATAATGTTCCTAATTCCTAAAAAATAGAATCTGAATATTCTTAAGTCTATAGACTCCAAATTTATTTTTAGTTCCATTATGAACATTAACCTTTTCCATTCCGAACATTAATTTTCTTCTCCATTCCGAATATCATTTTAGTTATGCTTACACATATTCTATTACAAAACGACGTCATGCTTTCAGTTATTAACTAACCGTTGTTTGAGTTACATGTGTACATGTCCCTCTGAAATTCATGGAAGAATATGGCCGTTGGAGGAGGGATCCAACCATTGGAGCCTCACCTATAAATATGACATCATTTGAAATTCGACAACAACTTTGATACAACTTTTGACAACTATGCTTACATGATGTTGAAGTGATTTCTAGAGAGAGAGGCTCTTATCAACTCTCAAGCTTCGTGCAGAAAGTCTGAACAACATGTTCAATCTTTTCCTTATGCAGATTTTCTTCTTGCAACTCTGATTACTGCTGTGCATAGTTGTGGGATTCTGAGGATAGGAAGACAGATTTTGCAACACCTTAAAGTTGAGGGCTTACTCACTAAGGAAGACAGAGGTTCCAACTACCTGATAGTTGAGGGATTTCGGGGATAGCATGATAGACTATGATCTTTGTATCAAGGGATTACCCTGGTGTGGGTAAGACAAAGTTTCTTGAAAGTATAAATCAAGGGACCTCTTATCCAAGGTTGTTGGATACCGTTCTCTTTGGGTCAAAAGAGTTATTGTTTGTTACTTGTAGTTTTACTACTTTGTTTTCCAATGTTCATTTTGTATTGATAAGTAAAGTATAACTTTCTTATACTTCCTTACTTGTATTCTGATATAGTTAAATTCTATACGCTTTAAGGTAGAATCTTTATCTTTGTAAACTTTAGTTATGTTTCATTTTCGGAATCACTTTTCCGAAATTTGGAAAGTGATTAGAACTTATAGAGTTCTTGTGAATTATCTTATTTAACCTTTTTAAATATAACAATCCTAAAAATTTTCTAAGGGAACTTTTAAAGGGTACAATTCAACCCCCTCTTGTACATGAGAATATCATTTTTATATAGATCCTACATTTGGTATTATAGAGTATATCATACTCAGCCACATACTATCCTAACACATACTTCATAGATAAAGTATGGATTCTAGAAAAAACATGAATGAATGGGCCAAATAGACCTTTAGGAACATAAATTCCACTCACCATGACATAAGAGATTAACTTTACTGAAAATCACCACCACAACACTTGAAATTCCAATGAAATATGATGTGGATCATTCCCAATGTACACAAGAGGATATCAATGGTAGATATTTTGAAGGATAGTGTAATCCAGCCCTTTGTATTTCCAATATGCTAATTTGGATGCTATAATGAATGTTCCAAGTCTCATGCCAATGTAAGTTTCATAAATCAGCAACAAGTAGGTGCTCAACTACTTCATAATAAATCAATCCAGAAGGGTCTTCACAGGAAACTCAAACATTACCTTATATCACCACCGGTTGTACTATACGTTCTCTAAGGTGGGACAGAATCTACTAGGAATGTTTTGATTCTCTAGAAAAGGACATCCTGTTGGGTTTTGGAGGCTAGGAACATCACGCTATGGATTTAGGAATACCTTCATCTATTCCTATGACTGGATATCGCCCCTCACATTGGGGTCATTCTTTTTCACCATGCAATCCAAATAAATTAGATTGTGGGATGAATGTGGCATCCATTCAACATCATCACACATCACCATCAGTGGAATGAACTCAACCTATATCTCTTCAAGGGTAGAAGCTCTAAAGATATTAAATCCACCTTATAAGATTATTTAGAATTATCCACGAACCAGATGGAAATTATTTCTATGAGGGCTCTATTGACTAAATAATGTAGAGATTTTGTAAGGGATCAAATAAAAATATGTTTTTTTACACCCAAACAAACCCATAAATGATGACATTTTACAATATATTTTTAAATTATGTAGAGGTATGGTGAACTATATATTCCCACAACCATTAGGGATTGACTCTCTCTACAGAGTGAATGTCTTAATCCTCCTTCAATCTTTTTTATTAGTTTATCTTGGAAGTATGAGATATTAATGGGTAGTCTTGAGGATTTGACTCTTAGGTGTGAGGATTCAAGTCTAGGGCACATAGGCTATTGTGCATGACGCATGCAGTAGGAATTGTTCCTTCCTTGATAAATAAATCCATGAAAGTGACATTGGTGATGAAAAAATTAGAGGATTACATAAACCAGGAATTTGGAAAATAACTATGAACATTTGATATGAGTATATATCTAAGATTTAAATCATTACACATAGAAATCTAGTCACTCTGAGGGTTATCATTCTGGTAGTTCTTCAAGTGTATTTCTAATTATAGGAGGGTGGAGTCCCACATGTCTTAATTATATGGCTTGACAGCTGTGAGCATATTTGAAATGTGTGTAGTGTCTTATTAATTAGAATCTATTTGATCATCCATTGGGAACCTACATGGGGACATTCATATTCTCATCTTTATTAAAAGATTTATTTTAGAAAATTTTAAAATCATTTACAAGGGAGGACCATGTGCATGTCACTCACCCAAGTGACCTCGTTCAGGTCACTCCCCCATGTAACCTAGCACATGTCACTATACTAAGTAACCTCGTGCATGTCACCCCCATGTGATATCGCATAGAATATTTTCTCATGTAGCTATATCAAGTTCTCACATCAGAGGATCCTTTAAAATCTTGTGAAAATAACATGCGTGATGAGACCATAAGAATGGAGATGGTGGAGGAATGAACCACCAGGTGGTCGAACCTATTTATAGATGTGGTTGATCTATATAGATTACCTATAAATAATACCTATATAGAGTGACTATGTGGATGAATTGAGTGAGTAACATGTGCAACCCTCATGATATTTCTATTTAAGATTATACCCTCTTCTTTCGATCAGATCCAATCCTATGGGGGGGGGTTATTTTGTTGAAATAATTTTTTTTCACATGTGGATGAAAGGTATAATTTATATTACCACATATAAAAAAGAGGTTAAGGACACTAAGGAGGACAAATAAATTCATCCATATTGACATACATGCACACATCCATCCTTCTTAGAGGCTCCCATAGGCTTGACTCGTGCATCCTAGAAGGAGCATCCATACTTGTGCGTGACACCTGTATGTGACACATGTGTGTTGGACCTAAACAGAAATATTCCTTAACCTGGGGTCCTTTCATTTCATATAAATAATACTATTGGTATCTTGAGTTGGAATAATAGAAAATTTTGATGAATCCTAAAAGCCCTGATCACTATATTCAATCATCCCATTGCTCAGAATCATTTAGGTAGATTTACAAACCTTAATAGAAGACGTAATTATAGAGTGTAGTTGGATTGAATATCCCCTTGTGTTTTGAACATAGAAAACTAGCATTATAAACCCCCATTAAGTCATTTATACTACGGATAAATCCACTTCTATAACCTAGGACTTATGAACCAGTCGTCCAAGGAAACATGGGTATATCCTTGGAGACTACAGAAATGCCTTACCAATGTTTCATTTACAAGGATTCTTATCTCCCAAGGATGTCATAATTTTTTCTAGGTATACCCTACATGAGACTCTCTTCATATTGTATAGGCATCAACTATGCAATGACCCCTTCATATTGCACAATCCTCACAAGAATGATCCATCTCTAGTTTTACCACCCTTCACCTACATGAGCCTCTTTTGAGACATTTTTAAATTCAACAAATGATTGGTAATTTATTACCTTGGATCCCTCATCATACGGGAAAAAATCCAAGACATATACCAAAACCACTAGACATGTGTGATCAGAGTATAGGGAACACCAAAAAGTAATCTCGTTTATACATTCCCAAAATAATAGAGGCTCATCATTCATCCTCCCTTGTAGCTGGGATCCTTATAATGTTTTCAATTAAACATTCTCATGTTAACAAGGGTTCCAAACTTGGGGGTAGATCTTGGGACCTACTTATTTCGGACATGAGGTCTTAAGACATGTCCTTCCCCATTTTCTATGTGACTCATGACATCTTGTATCATATGGTGAGCGGGGGGGGGGGGGGTGATTTACTTTCCATTTGATTATGGTAAATTCCTTACCCCCCATCTTCCCTAATATAGGGAATATGGTATCCCTCATGGAGTAATACCCTAGTTTTTCTTATAAGAGGCCACATGGAAAACCTTATAATGATAAATAGTTAAATGACTATATGATATGACTCATGTCAATGAGGTGAAAATTTATTTTAGGGACCCTACCTGATTAGAAATCCACAATTAAGCAATCATATCATGGAGTAGTGATTAGGATGACTGATCTTATGTGATGTTTATAAGGGTGTTCTCTAGTGAGGATAAGGAAGACTAGAAATCACATGTTTTGTAATATGGGGACATCCATTAGTTGAATGAACCATTTGGTAAATGGGTAGGCCCTAGGTAGGGGACTGTGTGTCTACAATGAAAATGGTGGTACTTGATGAGAAAAGGACCTAAAAAAATGTTTTTGGAGAGTGTCAATGCTGTCAGTGGGGCCTATTTGTTACATTGGTATTATAGTTGGAACTTATCCTTATGTGCTGTGGGACTTCCTAGGATGATATATAGTACTTCATTATTTAAAAATTTTAAATTACAAAATTATATTACTCATTTCAACAAGATGAACATTTCATTTTGCGGGTCTATCTTAATAGAACTCCACAATTAAGTGTGATTGGACTGGAGTTGTGATCAGGAAGAGTAACTTTCTGGGATGTCTCTTTGGGTGTCTGTGAGTGAGGACATATCACATTGGAAAGATCATATTTTGGTTTGTGGGGAAAATAATTAGACAGATGACCCATTCAGTCATGTGGGTGGGACCCAAAGAAGATGTAATGAGAAAATGTTTTTCAATGTAAAATTCTCTTCTTATAATTATGTCATAAAATAACATGAAAACACAACATAATGAACTACAAAGTGATAAGTGACCTTTAAACATAAGTTCTTCACTCTTGTGTTTGGAATTTTGAAAATCTGACATACACAGTTGTGTTCAAGATGATTTTTTTGAGTCTAATGAAACAAAAATAATTTTTGGTGAATAGTAACATACCCTTATGAATATTAATATGACCTTTATGAATAGTAAATCATCCAATATATTATTAACATTACATATGAATAATTAAATAAAATTTAGACATCTTAGAAAGTGACAATTTGACCTTAGTAAACATTTTGGTATTTTGAAATTCATAAAGAATTAATTATAATTAATTAATTAATTTAAAAGAATATTTTTCCCTAAAATTTATTCATAAATTATTTAATAAATGTCTTATAGGTTTTAGATAATTTTCTTAAGACGCTACGTAATTTTTGAATGCACTATAAAATCAGTTTTAAATTTAAAAAATGTTTTTTAAGTAAATATGATTTTAATTAAATTTTAAATTAATAGTATTTAGAAAATTATTTTTGAAAAATGTAAATCATTTTTGGATTCTACATGTCGAAAAATGGTTTGGGTAAGTATTTGGTATTTTTCTGAGATACATTATTTTTCGATGAATAGTGAAATACCTTAATTTATAAAATAAGCTAAATAAGCTAATTATAGGGTCATGTGTGATTTTATGATGATGTAATCCCACTAGGTTCGGTATTACATTATAAAATTACTATTCTTGGTCATCCAAGACTCAATATTCCTTGTTTTGTCGGGAAATAATAAACTAATGAATTTTATATTAAGGAAACCCCTCTCCCCTCCACTATAAATACCACCCTTCACTTCCTCATTTCCTCACACCTATCAAGCTCCACGCCTTCTCTAAAATCTGCCCAAACATCTTCCCTAGACCCTCCCCCACGTCCAAGAGCTTCTGGTCTCATCAAAAGTCCAGGAATAGGCCCTTAAGGAGGTTCTCAAGAGGAGGATTCTAGAGGTAATTTCCCTCCCTCTTCTCCTTTAATTTCCTTTCAAGTTCAAGTTCATTTCTTGATCTCTCCCAACCAAACCTCATAAAAATTGTATTGTAACTCCATTATTATACATACAAATTGTATTTTAACTCCATTATTATACACATACTATAATTTTATGATTCTAATGTTATATTATATCATCCAAACCCCTTCCCTCTTCTGTTTATTTTATTAAAGAGAACGTTGTTCGTGAGGTGTTAATTTATAACCTTCAAGAACGACAGACATTATTCTTCCATTTCTACCTTCAGATCTGGTCATGAAACCATTTTTATGGTTTATACAGAATATTTTATATGGATTATGTTCTATTTAAAGTTCTGGAAATAACATATGGCCATATTACTAAGTGATAAGTTAAAACAAGTTCGTTGTGATCCAAAAACTGCCCAAATTGACTCAAATAACCATCATTTAATTAATATCTAATGATTCATTCACATGGATCTAATATAATTAATTATAAGATCTGTCAAACTAAATTAATATCATTAATTCCATGTAATATAATTTCTGGATGTTTACCCATGTTCTACCCGAACTTCAATTTTTGAATTCAAGTGAACCACCCAAGAAAAAAACATAAAAACAAACATCCCCGAACAATGTTTTTAAACTCTATAAGTCATCCAAAGGAACATAATATGAAATAATTAAACCAGAATGAACCTTACTAATTTTAAAAATGGTTCTGTATTTCTAATTAATGAATATAATTTCATTATACAGGACATTAAAGAGAAGGAAGCATTCAGATACATGGTAATGGGAAATCTCGAACCCAATTTTCATCCTTCGGGTTCTCCCTCTTTCATTCCATTTTTGATATGGTTACACCTCAAAAATCATTTTTTCATCATTACCATTACTTTTCTAGGATATTCATGTTTTTCACTGGTACTTATTTCCAACAAAATGTTTTCCAAAAGAACTCTTCTTTTAAGAACACCTCTTTTACTTCTCACTCAAAGCAGACGGTTCTTGTAACATGTATGTTACTCCCCATTTATTTTGGGAACCCAAAGATTATGAATGTGTTATTATGATATGAAACCCATTCCATTAAATGGGTTAGTTATGTGCCTTTTTTATATGTGTTCTATGTGTCAAACATGATGATGATAATGTTATGATGTGATGGGTGCGCCCGGAATTATATAGCGCAATATGAATGTTTCAATGTGACGGGAGCGCCCATAATTATACAGCGCTCTAATGCATTGGGTAAAGTGATGAATCTCGTTAGTATATGTGAAATGATGTGTGAAGAAAATTCTAGCTTGGTTCACAAGTATGTGTGGTAGTTAACCACTAAGACATGATGTTTCATTTTTATTCATTGGCACATTTCAAGTCTTTTATTTATGCTCCTCTCATGTTCATGATCTTTTTCCTATGTTATGATTATTCTCACCACATGATATATTGTTCTTATCTATTTCCTTACTGGGCTTCTAGATCACCCCTTTTGGTGTATATCATCAGGTGGCTACATGTACTAAGGAGAGGATAAGTTCCAATAAGAATCTAGCGAAGAATAAATTAAATAAATGTTTATGCTAGATGTTGTATTTGTTATGTGTGGTATTCGTATTCCCAAGACACTAACCCTTTGGATCCTCTATGTGTAATACTATTATTTTTTTATCTTTGAAATTTTTTAATAGTAATGTAATAACAGGCTGGGTCACTATAGTTGGTATCAAAGGAAAGGTTTAGTTAATTTGGGAATTAAGATTATTGAACCCTAGAGAAAAATTCTAGTATGAGACTAAGTAAAAATATGCACACAAGAATATTTACCTAGGGATCCCATATGTTATGTTTTTGGTATAATTGTCCAAATTAATAAGTTATTCATGACTTGTTTAGTTATGTTTTGTTATAACCTTTTCTATTTTAGAAAATGGTGGGAACCAGGAGAAATCAGGCCTACAACTCATGCGAGGGCCAATACAATGATTGCCCCAACGACATCCCTAATTATTTGGGAGGTGGAGTTCAAAACATCATAGATATGCTTACCCAATCATCTCAAGTTATGAATAATAACCATAATATTGGAGAACGTACTCCTTCACAAAAGAGGGAACAACTGGCTATCGAATGTTTTATGCGGCAATGACCACCGACGTTTTCTGGATCTTCCGATCCACTAGTTGCGGAACAGTGGGTCAAATCCATGGTGAATATCTTTTCTAGGCTTAACTATTATGAGACAGAGAAGGTGAATCTAACCTTTTATCATCTAGATGGAGAATCCAATCAATGGTGGGCTTTGATTAATAACACCAATCCAAGGGGGGAAATTGAAGAGATGGAATGGGAAGCCTTTATGATAGTGTTTCTTTATAAGTATTTCCCACGAACTCTTCGCATGAATATTGAGAGAGAATTCATAGAGCTCAAGAAAAAAGAAGGATAATCTATCACAACCTATGAAGCTAATTTCACAAGTCTTGTAAGGTACACTTTGGGTTTTGTTATCAACAATGATAGAAAAATTGATAGATTCTTTTGTGGATTAAAACCACACCTTCGAAAGGCTCTTGCAATTCGAGACTTTGGGAGTTATGAATAAGTTGTTTGGTGTGCTCTCAAAGTGGATATGGAGTTTGGATAATGGTCTCATGGATATGGTGATAAGAAAATAAATATGGAGTTTCAAGATGGTGGATCTAATGACAAAGGTGGGAAGAAAAATCAACGACCCACATGCCAAAAATGTGGGAAGTTTCACAATGGGAATTACCTCAAAGGGACGTGGAAATGCTTAAAGTTTGGGAATCAAGGACACCATGCTCAAGAGTGTCAAAAATACATGAAAAGGAAGGATAATTTAGCCAATGAAAGGAGATAACCACTAATGGGTCAATGCTACAACTGTAAAGACCTAGGGCACTATGAAAACCAGTTCACTAAACCTAGAGTTATCGAGGGTAATCAGCGTCAGCAGCCACCAAAGCCAAAGGAACAAGGGAAGGCTTATGTCATCACTACTGCAGAGGTGGAGCATGATAATGAAGTCGTACAATGTACACTTCCTATTAACTCAATAATGGGAAAAGTGTTATTTTATTTTGGTTCTACGAATTCCTTTATATCTTGAAAGTTTGCTAGAACTATAGAATCGAAGCCCCGAAACCTTGAAGTAGAGATACCTGTAAAAACACCAAGTGGTGCAATCATTGCAACCTAAGTGTTTGACTCTTCTTCTGTTCGCATATGTGGGATGATTCTTCCGGAAAAACTTGTAATACTTCCCTTGCTGGAATTCGATTCTATAATGGGAATGGAATGGATCTCGTTATATAGAGCGCATACCAACTGTCGGGAAAGGGAAATATCATTTCATATTCCGAACCATCCCATTCTCCTCTACAAATGCAAGGAAGATCGTGAATCTTCTTTGAAAAATCATTCAATGGTGTGGGTGTTGATTCACTATGAATAAGCATACCTCTCCCAAATGGTTGAGTTGAAGGAATGTTCCAACCTTAACGAAATGCCTATCATGAGGGAATACCATGATGTATTTCCCGAAGAGTTACCTGAAATTCCCCCAGATCATGAGGTATAGTTCTCAATTGATCTCATACTCGGAGCTACTCTATCTCAAAGTGTCCCTATAGGATGGATCCTATCGAACTGGAGGAGTTAAAGAAGTAACTGCAAGAGCATTTGGACAAAGGGTTCATACGCCCTAGTGCATCACCTTGGGGTGCACCAGTGCTCTTTGTGAAGAAGAAGGATGGAACAATGTGGCTTTGTATTGATTATCGGGAACTCAAAAAGATCTCCATAAAGAACAAGTATCATATCCCAAGGATTGATGACTTGTTCAACCAGTTAAGAAGAGCTCAATACTTCTCAAAGGTGGATCTTCGTTCTGGATATCATCAGGTAAAGGTGAAGAAAGAAGATATTCGAAAGACTGCCTTCCGAACAAGGTATGGGCACTATAGATTTTTGGTGATACCCTTCGGGCATACTAATGCCCCTGAAATCCTCATGGATTTGATGAATAGAGTATTTATAAATTACCTCGAAAAATTTGTGGTAGTGTTTATCGATGATATTCTCATCTACTCCAAGATAAAGGAGGAACATGAAGAACATCTAACACTTGTGTTGGAGACATTGATAAAGGAGAAGTTGTACGACATGTTTAGCAAGTGTAACTTTTGAATGAATCAAGTCGCGTTCTTGGGACATGTGATCATAAGTGAGGGAATTTTTGTGGATCCTTCAAAGAAAAAGGTGACTGAGGAATGGCCCAGGCCCTCTAGGGTCACAAAAATCCATAGTTTTCTTGGATTATCTGGGTACTACCAACATTTTGTGAGAAACTTCTCATGATTGTCAAGCCCGCTAACTAATTTAACAAGGAAAGGGGTAAAGTATGTATGGAAGGATGAATGTGAGGGAAGCTTCAAGAAGCTAGAGAGAAGGCTGATCACTACACATGTACTCACACTACCGAAAAGTGTAGAAAGTATTATGATATACAGTGATGCTTCAAATAAAGTCTTGGGATGTGTAATCATGAAAAATGAAAATGTGATAGCCTATGACTCACGACAGTTGATGATCCATGAGCAGAACTACCAGATGAATGATATAGATCCCGCATCCGTGATTTTTGCCTTGAAAATCTGGCGTCACTAACTTTATGGCGAGAAGGGTGACATATACACCGACCAAAAGAGCCTAAAGTATATATTCTCATAAAAGGAGCTCAAAATGAATCAAATGATATGGTTAGATATAATCAAGGATTAATATTTCTCTATTCACTCTCATCCTAGAAAGGTGAACAAGTTAGCTGATGCTCTATGTAGAAAAAAACATGCTACTCTATCCATGTTGTGGATTGAGAAAGACCCTATCTTCATGGACATGCAAAGGATGGATTTGGAAATCATTAGGGTAGGAGATACATCATACCTTTCCCAAATGATTGTGCAACCATCCATCCAAGAGAAGATTAAGGAGGAACAAAGGGATGATGTGGAGATATAAAAGAGGGTGAATGCAGTAAAAGAAGGGAAGCTGCAAGAGTTCCATATCGACGATGATGGTGTGATTCAGTTTGGAATGCGACATTGTGTGCCTTCATCGCCCGGGATAAATAGGGAGCTATTGGAAAATGCACATAGATCAACTTTCTCAATCCATCCTGGGTGTACCAAGATGTACCGTGATCTCCGAGAACAGTTTTGGTTGGATAACATGAAGAAGGAGATTGAGAAATATATATCAAGGTGCTTGGTATGTCAACATGTTAAAGCTGAGTGACAAAAGTCCAAAGGGATGATGCAGCCATTGCCTATAACCATGTGGAAATGGGAAAATGTTACTATGGAATTTGTCACGGGTCTCCCAAAGACATCAAAGGGAAATAGTGCGATATGGGTTGTTGTTGATGGACTCACCAAAACTGCCCATTTTTTCATTATTCGGGAAGATCTCTCACTTGAACAACTTGCTAAGATATACATGAAGGAAGTGGTGAGATTGCACGGTGTTCCACTCTCAATTGTCTCTGACCGTGATCCAAGGTTCACATATATGTTCAAGAGGAGCCTTCAACATGCTTTGAGTGCTGAATTAAATTTCAGCATGGCCTATCACCCCCAAAGTGATGGACAGTCTGAAAGGACTGTTCAGATGCTTGAAGATATGCTAATAGCCTTCTCTCATGAATTCAAAGGTGGTTGGGATCAGCATCTCCCATTGGTTGAGTTCTCATACAACAATAGCTTCCACTCGAGTATTCAGATGGCTCCATATGAAGCTCTATATGGAAAGCGATGTAGAACTCCAACCTGTTTTCAAGAGATGATAAAGAAGGTTCAAGTCATCCAGAAGCACATCAAAGCTGCTCAAAGTCGGAAAAAGAGATATGCTGAAAACCATCGAAGGGACCTTTAGTTTGACATTGGAGATAAAGTCTTCCTTCGAATATCTCCATGGAAGAGTGTCATGCGATTTGGGAAGAAAGGAAAGCTAAGCCCAAGGTATATTAGCCCCTTTGAGATCCTCGACTGCATATAAACCGTGGCCTATCGTTTAGCACTTCCACCAAATATGGCTCAAGTTCATGATGTGTTTCATGTATCACTTCTGAGGAAGTACATACCAGACCACTCACATGTACTAAACTCAGAGGTGGTTTAGTTGGAAGATGATCTCTCTTATGAGGAGTAGCCAGTAATGATTCTGGATTGGAGATATAAGGTTCTACGCAACAAGACAACTCATCTGGTCAATGTGTTTTGGAGGAATCATAAATTTGAGGAAGCGACTTGGGACCTAGAAGAGGCAATGAAGGAGAAGAACCCTCACTTGTTTATGTAAAGTGAAATTTTGGGGGTGAAATTCCTTAAGGGGGGAAGAATGTAACGACATAAATGTTTTTCAATGGAAAATTACCTTCTTATAATTATGTCATAAAATAACATGCAAACACAACATAATGAACTACTATGTGATAAGTGACCTTTAAACATAAGTTCGTCACTCATGTGTTTGGAATTTTGAAAATCTGACATACACAGTTGTGTTCAAGATGATTTTTTGATTATATTGAAACAAAAATAATTTTTGGTGAATAGTAACATACACTTATGAATAGTAATATGACGCTTATGAATATTAAACCATCCAATATAAGAGTAACATTACCTATGAATAATTAAATAAAATTTAGACATCTTAGAAAGTGACAATTTGACCTTAGTAAACATTTGGGTATTTTGAAAGTCATAAAGAATTTATTATAATTAATTAATTAATTTAAAAGAATAGTTTTTCCCTAATATTTATTCATAAATTATTGAATCAATGTCTTATAGGTTTTAGATAATTTTCTTAAGACCCTTCATAATTTTTGAAAGCACTATAAAATCTGTTTTAATTTTAAAAACTATTTTTTATGTAAATTATGATTTTAATTAAATAATAAATTAATAGTATTTAGAAAATTATTTTTGAAAATTGGACTTCATTTTTGGATTATACAAGTTGAAAAATGGTTGGGGTAAATTTTTGGGATCTTTCTGAGATACTTGATTTTTAGATGAATAGTGAAATACCTTAATTTACAAAATAAGCTAAATAAGCTAATTATAGGGTCATGTGTGATGTTCTACTGATGTAAGCACACTTGGTCCGGGATTAAATTATAAAATTACTATTCTTGGTCATCCAAGATTCACTATTCCTTGTCTTGTGGGGAAATAATAAACTAATGAATTTTATATTAAGGAAACCCCTCTCCCCTCCACTATAAATACCACCTTTCACTCCCTCATTTCCCCACACCTCTAAAGTTCCAATACTTATCTAAACTCTTCCCAAACATCTTCCCTAGCCCCTCCTCCACGTCCAAGTGCTGATGGTCTCATAAAAAGACCAAGAATAGGCCCTTAAGGAGGTTCTCAAGAAGATGATTTTAGCGGTAATTTCCCTCCCTCTTCTCCTTTAATTTCCTTTCAAGTTCAAGTTCATTTCTTGAACTCTCCCCACCTATATTCATACAAATTTTATTTTAACTCCATTATTATACGCATAATGTAATTTTATGATTCTAATGGTATATTATATCATCCAACCCTCTTTCCCTCTTCATTTTATTTTATTAAAGAGAATGTTGTTCGTGAGGTGTTAATTTATCACCTTCAAGAATGACATGCTCTCTTCTTCCATTTCAACCTTCAGATCTGGTCATGGAACCATTTTTATGTTTGAAACAGAATATTTTATATGTATTATTTTCTATTTAAATATCTGGAAATAACCTATGTCCATATTACAAAGTGATAATTTAAAACAAATTCATTGTGATCCAAAAACCGCCCAAATTGACCCAAATAACCACCATTTAATTCTTATCTAATGATTCATTCACAAGGATCAAATATAATTAATTATAAGATCATTAAAAATCCTGTAATATCATTAATGAAATGTAATATAATTTCTGTATGTTTACCCATGTTCTACCCGAACATGAATTTATGAATACAAGTGAACCACCCAAGAAAAAAACATAAAAATGAACTTCCCCGAACAATGTTTTTAAACTCTATAAGTCATCCAAATAAACATAATATGACATAATTAAACCATAATTAAACATATTAATGTACACATGGTTCTTTATTTCTAATTAATGAATATAATTTCATTATACAAGACATTAATGAGAAGGAATCATTCAGATACAAGGTAAGGGGAAATCTCGAACCCAATTTTCTTCCATTGGGTTCTCCCTCTTTCACTCCACTTTTGATATGGTTACTCCAAAATGATCATTTTTTCATCATTTCCTATACTTTAGTGGGATATAAATGTTTTTCATTGGTTTTTATGTCCAACAAAATGTTTTCCAAAAGAAAACTTCTTTTAAGAACACCCCTTTTACTTCTCACTCAAAGTGGACGGATCTTGTAACATGTATGTTATTCCCCCTTTATTTTGGGAACCAAAAGCTTATGAAAGTCTTATTATGAAATGAAACCAATTCATTTAGATGGGTTAGTTATGTAAATTTTTGATAAGTGTTCTATGTTTCAAGCATGATGATGATAATGTTATGATGTGATGGGTGCTCCCGAAATTATATAGCGCAATATGAATGTTTCAATGTGACAGGTGCACCCAGAATTATACAGCGCTCCAATGAATTGGATAAAGTGATGAATCTCATGAGTATATGTAAAATGATGTGTGAGAAAGATTATATCTTGGTTCACAATGATTTTTCATTTTTAGGCATTTCCACATTTCTAGTCTTTTATTTATTCTCCTCTCATGTTCATGATCTTTTTCCAATGTTATGATTATGCTCAACCCATGATATATTATTCTTATCTATCCTCTTACTGGGATTCTAGATCACCCCTTTTGATGTATATCCTTAGGTGGATACCTGTACTAAGGAGAGGAAAAGTTCTTATAAGAATCTAGAGAAGAAGAAATTAAATAAATGTTTATGCTAGATGTTGTATTTGTTATGTGCGGTCCTAGTTTTCCCAAGACACTAAACCTTTGGATCCTCTAAGTGCAATACTATTATGTTTATTATATCTGAAATGATGTAATAGTAATGTAAGAACATGCTCGGTCACTATAAAGGATGCCACATGTCTGTGGGAGAAGTGGTTAGAAATCATTGTCACGGACCCAGAGACCATGTTATGGTGGGGTTTACGTGTTGTCAGTGGGTCCCAATATTCACACCACACCCCTCATATCCTCCATCACTCAAGTTATGGAATCAAAATAGGATATAGTCATATAAAATGCCTTTACCACTACCATAACAATGAAATTGTCCCTATTAGACAAATGATATTGTATGGTTTGTTATATCTTCAACATCCTATTGTTTCCCACACAACTCTTGACGCACTTGGGATTAGAGATTAGTAATGATCAAGAAATACCCATGATCATATGCATGTCTTAGTAGAAAATTATTCAATAGAGATTCCTCTAACCTTAGCTGAATTTGTCCTCCCATTCTGTATAAGCCCCTACAGTACCCAATAAAATGGGACTATTATTTGTTATAACCCTTAGAAACATGTGCTAAGGCTATCAAAGGCCCATATTAATTATGACACAAACCAATAGAGGACCTCCATAGGTATGGTTTCTCATCCTAAATGAACTACATGAGCTTTGATTCATATCCAAATAGGCTAATTAGGAAGGTTGTATATGGTTTAAACCAAAAACCCCAAAATCAACCCGAATTTTCTCTAAAACACATTCCCTGTAGGGTCATATACAACCTTGGATTCCACACCCCTTCCAATTCCATGGAATTATTCAGCATAAGTCACACAGTAAACACTAACTAGGAATTGTTTGCCTAGAAATCATTTCTACATGACATTAAATTACATAGTTCGGTCCTCATCACATGGACCTAAAAGGTATGATGGGCCCCACTAAGTAGCACTGAGATATATGGTTTCTGATTTCATTAAAAAAGATAAATTTGAAGCCTATCTCATTTTCCTAATATCGATATCAAAACAACCCATGTCTCCCTGATTAATGATAAATTCCAAAGTGCCCCACTATGTGGATCAAAACTAATGACGTAATAATAAACAAAAAAAAATTATAATCTATTTGGAATAGGGTTCCATTGGAAGAGATCCACGAATTCATATAGATGTCTCTATAGATGAAAACCCACAGAAACGTACATATGATTCTAATGATCATATATGATAATAAATGATATTTAATTTATTTTTGTCATGTGTTATACATGGGATTTAATGAAGGACTCATGAATATGTACTAAATATTTAAGAGATTCCCAAAGAAAGAATTAATTCCACCCCTAAAGGGTGTGATGATACTGAACTTTCATCCACTCAAATAATGTGACTCCCTAAGTGTCACTAGATCTATTTCACAATGACCACCTAACTTTCAAAAGTAGGTTCTTGAAACATGTCTAATGAGTGAACCATTGGGTGTTTTAATCTCTAAAAAAACCCATTATATGATATTTAAAAATGAATAACCTTATGTCAATTATTTTGAAACCATTCAAACCACCACAATCATATCATCACTCATACCCAACATATGTTTTTTTTATCAAAAACAATTACCACATTAGATATTCAAGGGTCTTTTTTCTTAATAAAACGTTTGAAACCTTTTTCCATTTTAATGAATTTATATCGCATGTTTAAAATGAGACAATTATTGATTTGATAACTATTCATAGATATCATAGTGGTGAATTTGAAAGTTTATATTTGAAAATTTTATATTTGGAAAATTATTATAGTATGAATGGTATTACACATTACTTTTCAGCTCCCTGAACACGTAAATTTTTTAGTTGAATGAATAAATGGAGATATTAAAAAAATACTCGAACTATATTGAGTGAATAATCAATTGATACAAAAATTTAGGGTGAGTCTATCATTAGTACTTGTTATACAATAATTAGAGTATTAATCATAAATTTTCTAAAAAAAATGCTTATCTGGGTATAGATATAAGAAATTATAACCCAATATTAGTTTTTTGTTTTTAGAAGTAATGTTTTAATTTTGAACACTTAATATATTTTCTATTTGATTTTAGATTAGGTTTCTAAGTGTCTTATACTTTTCGAAGCCAATTAATTTTTTAAAAAATTGTATCTTTTTTTAATATAGATTGTTTTTCTATTAGGACACTTTAAAATCTAAATCTGTAACGCCTTGACCCCAGTTACCCAGAGTCGGTGCATTATTACGTAACATTAGAATGATCACAAAAGATCAAGTCTCGAAAGACCGATTAGTTTAGTAGACTTGGAAACACTATATGGATTCATAAATGTTTCATTACATCATAAAGTGAAAAACTAAAATCACTTGGTCTCCATAGTCCACACTCATATCCCCTTCAGACTATCCATGTAGGTCATTCATAAAATACTTCTTCACATCCTTGAAAATATTAAAAAATTGAAAGGGGTGAGCTCAGATGCTCAGTAAGGATAACAATATTTTGGAAGCTTTCATCAATAAACATAAACATTTAAGGTAATGTATAACTAAAACAAAAGCCTTTTAAACTTGAACTTCAGCGTAATATGGAAAAAGTAAAATGAAATAATTCCATTTACTTATTCACATGGATATTCTACTAGTTGAATAATCACATGAAATATCAATAACCACTTTCATAATGATGGAATGCATAATGCCAGACTATCGTAACCACATAGCCAAGGCCTCATGCCAAGACTACAAAAAAAATTTGGTCAAGGCCTCATGCCAAGACAATAGTTTGTCTCATGAGACCTACCTTTGCATCAAGGATCTACAGCGGGCTCCCCCAGTCACTTATTAAGTCCAATGCATTCTTCATGTGAACAGTTTTAAACATATCATAAACCATAACATAATCGTATCACATAAAACATGCATAAAGGAAACATAAAATTTCCACATTTCAATCACAAGATATAAATACAACACATTGATATAATAAAAACATTATCAAAACCATTTTCAAGACCAAAATAAAAGGAAATTAAAACACAGTATTTATTTTTCATATTAAAAAAAGTTATAGCTTGTAGAGGAAACTGAAACTCAAATAATGGTCACGGCGGCAGAGAAGTCGTTGTCGCCGCATACGTATGATAAGAAAAACATTAATTTTTTTTGTTTATTAAAACGCATCATATAATAATATTACTTTTGAATAAATGTAAAAGTCAAAGGGGTTTATACACCGTATAGAAAAAATTTGTGTATAAAACAAAATATGCCTCAATGAATGGAGACTGAGACGAAGTCCCTTAAAAAATTATTTTTTAAAAAAAAATAAATCTATTATATGTATTCACTATATGTACACATAAAAAAAGTAGAAATACATGATATGACATAATAATATCAGGACATAATTTGAAAGTAGGAGATTAACCCAAAGAATAGAAATTGGGTTAAGAAGTTCCATTTCCTCGTGTCCGGCTTGACTCGACCGTTATTTAACCACCTGAATAATAAACTAGAGTTAATTTATAATTGATTAAGAACCTTTTTCAAGTTCATTATTCCTTTTATATCACCTATTACCATGTTATGAACATTATGTAATTATCTAAGTTAATAACGGTTGTTTTGTCGATCTTTGGTACTTGAGTCAAAAATAAACTTCTTATAATTACAAGTTTTTTATGTGGTAGAATATCCATTATCTCAAGAATTATATTCATGATGTAGATTTCATATATATAATATATATCCAGTATATACATTCATTCATAATATTACGTAACATTTAGAGGTAAGAAATGAAATGCATCGTTCATGGAGACGGTAAGCCGTACGTACGCATGAGCGCTACTTTCATTTTTATTTCATATTTAATGGAATGAAATAATAACGATATAAAGGTATATTATAATTCAAATTTAATATCATATATAATATCATTTACTCCATCCTTTATACATCCCACATATGGCATTAACGATTCAAGTCACTTTGAGGGGGCGGTAGTCTGCACTTCCTAAAATGAAATTATCGCATTTACCCATAATGGAAATCATAATGGTATGCCATAAATGAGAAATACAGAAGAATAAAGAAAACATAAACATAATATATTTCATATATAAATATAGTGACATATTAATGGACGCCATGAGAGGTGTTAAAAGAATATTGAACAATCATCGTTTTGTGAGGCAGAAATTTTCCAACCACAGAAACTATATGTTCTTTATCCATTAGATGAAGTGTGTGTAAGTTTAAATCAAATACTTACCATAAAAAAAATCCTATTATACTAAATATAATGGTTTTTTTACAAAATAAATGAATAAAAAGAGTTTAAGGGTTTGGAGAATCAAAATAAAACAAAATAACATAAGAGAAGACATTACCTTAAAATCAGGTAACTCTTTTTGATTTGAGCCAAAGGCTTCCTTTGGAAGAATTCATCCCAAAGTGAGGCTTCGAAGAGTAAGAGATTGAAGTTGAGAGAGTATTTGGTCAGAGGTTGGCTGAGCCAAATAAATTTATGGTGTGAATAAGGTGGTAGTGGTGGGGGCCTTTTATAAGAGGAGAAGAGGGGCACTCTTGGAAAGTAATGAAATGTTACATTATTATGAAGTACTTTTAGGATTTCAAAGGTCCCACAATTATTTATTTAGAGGATAAGGTGATAAGGGTTAGAAATATACCCATCCAATAGGTTTTTGAAAAGTTTATGTCTTAGATGTTACACTATCTTTTCATTTTATTTAAAAAGATCATTAATGAGGTAATCGCTGCATCATCATGGTGTGTTAACTAAATTTATTTATTTAATTAAAAAAATAATAAAAAAATCACCATGATGTAGGAAATATTTTTATCTTTCCAATGAAGATTTATAGTCGAAATGTTAACTTATATAACCCCATGTAATAATTGTTTTAGTAAAACAACACAAGTTTGTGTCGATTTTATTTTTACATTAAATAAAAAGATATTAATGTCATTTTCTTACCAAGTGACTCCATGGGGTCCCCAAGTTGACCCATGGATTATCTTGGTCGGCCATGAATCACCTAATAAGGGTTGGAAAAGTGTAAAGGTAATTTTATATTATTATAACATTATATTTACCTTAAGTTACACTAATTATCTTTAATCGTGATTAATAGAACTTATAAGTTACTATTCACCAAAAATTATTTTAATCCCATTGAACCAAATTTTACATTCTAATGATAATGATGTCTGTCAGATTTTGGAAATTCAAATCATAGAGGTGATAAAATTTCATTTATACGAAAAAATCAGTTTTTTAACTACCACTTAGTGGTTTCACTATTCATAAAAAATTGAAGTTTTTCAGAACAACACCAAAAATTAACCCTGAGATATATTTCATATTCCTAAGTCAAAAATGATGTCTATTTTACAAAATTCAAAAGAGATATGTTGAATTAATTAATTTAATAATTAATTCCCGCTGTCACGACAAATAGCGTGTTTTTAAGAAAGAATGTCAATCAGTAGATTGACAATTGTTTATGTCTAATTTCAAAGAGAAATTAATTATAATGGCCCCCATTGGATAAAATGGTAAAAATATATTCTAATTACAATTTATAACCACTAAATTGTATAATTTATCACTATAAATTATTTTGATTAAAAAATTTGTTTTTCAGTATTTCTCACTATTCATCAAAAATTGGAAGTTCTCAGAAAAATACCAAAAATTACACATAGGCTAATTTCGATATTCCAAATCCTAAAATGTAGTCCATTTTGAAATATGAAATTTATATAATTTCAAAAAGTGGGTATTAATATTCATAACTGCTACTTTTATTGGTCGCGGTGTGTTAGAACTTGAGGTTGCGTACAACACACGCTGCTCTATTATTCAAAGAGGAGCGTACCATGGAAGCGTAGGGTGTTACATTCTCCTCTCCTTCAATAAACTGCATCCTCACAATATAAAATTTTTCTTTGAAAATAAAAGGTTGAAAATAGAAAATACCATTGTGGAAAACCCACATCGGGAATAAGGTTAATAAAAATATAACTTTAAAAGAATGAAATAGAAGTACAAAGGTCACTCGAGATAGCCCATACTAGAATTATATGAAAATATGGGTATGGAGAAAAAGAAAACCATCAAGGTTTGATGGAGAGTTGTAGAAAATAGGATTAGGAAAAAGTTAACCACAAGAAAGTCACAAACATGTGATTGGTTAAACGGTCATTGAATCCCCAATTGGAAAAGATAACCGACAACGTTTTTGTTTTAAGTAACCCTTCATAAAGTTGAGGAATTTTTTTAAGATATTTACTAATAAATTAAGGAAATATACTTACTTGTCATGTAGACTTTCATTCTTTAATAAATTTTCACCACAAACCCATCTTTCACTCCAAATGGTAACATAACTCAAAAATATTCTACTTTTCTTAATTGTATAAGGTTGCAAATATTACCACATACCATTTAGATTAGGAAAAATATTTTGTAATAACCAGGGACTTCCTGTAGGCTAGTGGTAGGTAATAAAGGCCTGTCGCACGATGGTTGTGGGTTCAAATCCTGCAGCTTTGTCTGACACGACGAGTTATACCCCGACCTGCAGGTTATCCTTTTCCTAAAAGTAATGTTTTATAAAATTCCAAAAATAATCTTCAGAAATGTTTTAACATTAAACAATACTATCCAATGTTTAACTTAATCCAATCCATCCTTTATAGTTATCCAAAATACCTCTGTCCAGACTTTTTCTAAAAGGTCTCTAAGTTCCAAAATCAATTGTATCATCAAATCCCTCAAACAAAGTAAAGTTTCTCTTATTATCACATACAAAAATATGATTACCTTCATCATATTAAAACCTTAATGAAAACGACAAGTACTGCTGTACAATCCTTATATATATATCACATTATTCATATAACCAGAATATAATCCTTGAGTCCAAAAGCACCAATACATTAATTATTCGACTTCAACTGTAGTAACAACATAAGATTCTCCTTGATCCCTTGGTATTTTCTGAGGTATGTTTTCCTGATGCTTAGGAAATTCATTTGCATAATGCCCTATTGCACTATAATTGTAGGATTCAACATTGATAGCCTCTTTCTTTCCCTTACAATCATGAGCCTGGGGACCTTTTTCTCCACATTTATAATAAACTCCCATTCCTTTTAGGCAAGTACCAGGGTGATTCATCCAACAATTATCGCATAATGGAAAATCCTTCTTTCCCTTTTTCCCTTTATCTGTCTCTTGTTCCACCGTTCTCCTCTTCTCTTGCTTTACTTTGTTGTCATAGGATTTAGAGAATTCCATTTCTGTCTTGATAGAACACGAGACTATATCTTCGTACGACGAGACAGTTTGTGAGACTAATTCTTGACGGAGAAATGGTTTTAACCCATCAAAAAAATGATCAATATTACTTCTTAGGTTATGTATATAATCTACATCATGCCTCACTAAACTTGTAATGTTAGCCAAAAACATTGCGACATTCTCATCCTCCTTCTACCTCAGTCTCAGAAATTGCCTTTCCATAT
Organism: Viscum album; assembly: GCA_963277665.1. NCBI lineage: Eukaryota > Viridiplantae > Streptophyta > Magnoliopsida > Santalales > Viscaceae > Viscum > Viscum album. Next base: position 291,179,477 of record OY728138.1, read on the forward strand.
CTGCTTGATGGTCATGTTGAAAGTAGTTTTCTAAGAAAATTTCCTTAAACTCCCTCCATTCCATACTTGATACTTCTTCATCTACCTTTGTGTTTTTAATCAGGGACCACCATTGATTGGCGTCTCCAGTGAGGCGGTAAACTGCCATGACAAATTTCTCCCTTTCGCTACTCCCCAATCATGGAATATTTTCTCTAAGGAGTTTATCCATAGCTCTGCTACTAAAGGATTTTTACCCCCATTAAATGTTGGATGTTGTTTCCTCATGAAGTGGTCTAACATTGATCTTCCACGTTGCGGATCAGGGTGCTCCATATGAGTAAGGTTATTATTCATAACCTCAGCGAGTTGTCCTAGTATGGTGATAAGTTGATCAGAAACAATTGTATCTCCAACTCCATTATAAATATCTTGATCCGGAGGGCAATCCCTACATGGAGTGCGTGCATTGATATGGTTTCCATTCCTCCCACTAGGTTCCATTTCTAAACAATGGCATAAACTAGATTAGTTTACGAATCAAAATACATAATTATAAACTTTAAAAACACTTAACATTAATTGAACTATTTATAGATATAATCCATAATCATAAAAATGTTTTCTTTGATAAAGAATATACTCATAACCCTTCATAGTGGTTTGTAATGAAAATGAAAATTATCCTAAGTATATCCCCCAGGAGTGTCGTAACCAAGAGTGAAGTAAGTCCCTTTGTCGTGCACCAGTTCCCGTTCAAGTCTAGCTCAAAGAGGAGTTTTCAGGTTTTACCCCTAGATAAATCTGTGCCAGAGCTGCCTCTACCTTCTCGTATCTAGATAGGGATTTATTGCTCGGAAAACGCACAAAATCTATATAATACCAAAATTCTTGGAAGTTATTCTATACTAATCCTCAAAGTCTATCTTAGGGATATGTTCTTTAATTAGAGTTTATCTAAATCTAGCTTCCAAGGTTAGTACTAAACTGACTCTGATACCAATTGTAACGCCCCAACCCCAGATACCCAGAGTCGGTGCATTATTACGTAACATTATCATGATCACTAAAGATCAAGTCTCGAAATACCGATTAGTTTAGTAGCCTTGGAAACACTAGATGCATTCATAAATGTTTCATTACATCATAAAGTGAAAAACTACAATAACATGGTCTCCATAGTCCACACTCATATCCCCTTCAGACTATCCTTGCAGGTCATTCAGAAAATACTTCTTCACATCCTGGAAAATATTAAAGCATTGAAAGGGGTGAGCTCAGATGCTCAGTAAGGATAACAATATTGTGGAACCTTTCATGAATAAACATAAATATTTAAGGCAATGTATAACTAAAACAAAAGCCTTTTAAACTTGAACTTCAACGTAATATGGAAAAAGTAAAATGAAATAATGTCATTTACTTATTCACATGGATATTCTAATAGTCTAATAATCACATGAAATATCAATAACCACTTTCATAATGATGGAATGCATAATGCCAGACTATCGTAACCACATAGACAAGGCCACATGCCAAGACTACAAATAATATTTTTTCAAGGCCTCATGCCAAGACACTAGTTTGTCTCATGAGACCTACTGATGCATTGAGGAGCTATAGCATGCTCCACCCATCACTTATTAAGTCCAATGCATTCCTCATATGAAGAGGTTTAAACATATCATAAACCATAACATAATCGTATCACATAAAACATGCATAAAGGAAACATAACATTTCCACATTTCAATCACAAGATACCAATACAACACATTGATATAATAAAAACATTATAAAAACCATTTTAAAGACCAAAATAAAATAAAATAAAAACTTGGTACTTATTTTTCAATTTGAAAAAAGTTATAGCTTGTAGAGGAAGTTGAAACTCAAATAATGGTCATGACGGCAGAGAAGTCGTTGTCGCCGCATACGTATGACATGAAAAACATTCCTTTTTGACATTTAGTAAAACGAATCGTATAAAAAGATTCCTTTTGAATAAACATAAAATTCAAAGGGGTTTGTACACCGTATAGAAGAAATTTGTGTATAAAACAAAATATGCCTCAATGAATGGAGATTGAGACGAAGTCCCTTACAAAGATCATTTTTTAAATAAAATAAATCTATTATGTGTATTCACTATAAGTACACATAAATAAAGTACAAATACAAGATAGGACATAATAATATCATGACATAATTTGAAAGTAGGAGATTAACCCAAAGAATAGAAATTGGGTTAAGAAGTTCCCTTACCTCGTGTCTGACTTGACTCGATCGTTCTTTAACCTCCTGAATAATAAACTAGAGTTAATTTATAATTGATTGAAAACCTTTTTCAAGTTCATTATTTCTTTTATATCACTTATTACCATGTTATGAACATTATGTAATTATTTAAGTTAATAACGGTCGTTTTTTCGATCTTTGGTACTTGAGTGAAAAATAAACTTCTTATAATTACAAGTTGTTTATGTGGTAGAATATACATTATATCCAGATTTATATTAATGATGTAGATATAATATATATAATATATATCCAGTATATACATTAATTCATAATATTACGTAACATTTAGAGGTAAGAAATGAAATGCACCGTTCATGGAGACGGTAAGCCGTACGTACACATGAACGCTACTTTCATTTCTATTTCGTATTTAATGGAATGAAATCATAACTATATAAAGGTATATTATAATTACAATATAATATCACATATAATATCATTTAATCCATCCTTTATACATCCCACATATGGCATTGACTATTCAAATCACTTTGAGGGGGAGGTAGTCCGCACTTCCTAAAATGAAATTATCGCCTTTACCCATAATGGAAATCATAAAGTTATGCAATTAAATAGAAATAAAAAAGAATAAGGAAAACATAAACATAATATATATCATCTATAAATATAGTGACATCTAAATGGATACCATGAGAGGTGTTAAAAGAAGATTGAACAATCATCGTTTCATGAGGCATAAATTCGCCAACCACAGAAACAGTATGTTGTTTAACCATTAGATGAAGGTGTGTGTAATTTTAAATCAAACCATCCTCATAAAAAAATACTATTATATTTAATACACTGGTTTTGTTACAAATGAAATGATGAAAAATATTTTAAGGGGTTGGAGAATCAAAATAAAACAAAATAACATAAGAGAAGACATTACCATAAAATCGGGTAACTATTTTTTATTTGAGCCAAAGGATTCCTTGTGAAGAATTCTTCCGAAATTGAGGCTTCTAGGAGTAAGAGAGGGAATTTGAGAGAGTATTTGGGCAGAGTTTTTCCGAGACCAATGTATTGATGGTGTGAATAAGGTGGTAGTGGTGGTGGCCTTTTATAAGAGGAGAAGAGGGGCACTCTTGGAAAGTAATGAAATGTTACATTATTATGAAGTACTTTTCGGATTTCAAAGGTCCCAGAATTATATATTTATAGGATAAGGTGATAAGGGTTAGAAATATACCCATCCAATAGGTTTTTGACAAGTGTATGTCTTATATTTTACAGTATCTTTTCATTTTATTTAAAAAGTTCATTAATGAGGTAATCACTGCATCATCATGGTGTGTTAAATAAATTTATTTATTTAATTCCAAAAAAAATATAAGAAACTCACCATGATGTAGGAAATCGTTTTATATTTCGAATGAATATTTATAGTCTAAAAGTTAACTTATATAACCCCATGTAATAATTTTTTTAGTAAAACAACACATGTTTGTGTCGATTTTATTTTTACTTTAAATAAAATGTTATTAATGTCATCTTCTTACCCAAGTGGCTCCATGGGGTCCCCAAGTTGACCCCTGGATTTTCCTGGTCAGCCATGACTCACCCAATAAGGGTAGAACAAGTTTAAAGGTAATTTCATATTATTATAACATTATATTTACCTTAAGTTACAGTAATTACCTTTAATCGCGATTAATAGAACCTAAAAGTTACTATTCATTAAAAATTATTTTAATCCCATTGAAACACATTTTACTTCCTAATTACAATGATGTATGTTGGATTTTGGAAATTCAAATCAAAGAGGTGGTAAAATATCATTTAAACAAAAAATTCAGTTTTTTAACAACCACATAGTGGTTTTACTATTCATCAAAAATCGAAGTTTTTCAGAACAACACCAAAAATTAACCTTAAGCTATATTTGATATTCCTAATTCAAAAATCATGTATATTTTACAAAATTAAAAACATATAAGTTGAATTAATTAGTTTAATAATTAATTCCCACTGTCACAACAAATAATGTGTTTTTAAGAAAGAATATCAATCAAAAGATTGAAAATTGTTTATGTCCAATTTCAAAGTGAAATTAATTCTAATGACCACCATTGGATAAAATGGTAAAAATATATTCTAATTAAAATTTAGAACCACTCAATTGTATAATTTATCACTATAAATTATTTTGATTAAAAAATTTATTTTTAAGTATTTTTCACTATTCATCAAAAATTGGAAGTTCTCAGAAAAATACCAAAAATTCAACATAGGCTAATTTAGATATTCCAAATCCAAAAATGAAGTCCATTTTGAAGTATAAAATTTATATAATTTCAAAAGGAGGGTATTACTATTCATAACTGCTACATTTATTGTTCGCGGTGTGTTAGAACATGAGGTTGCGTACAACACACACTACTATATTATTCCAAGAGGATCATACCATGGAAGCTTGGGGTGTTACATTCTCCTCTCCTTTAATAAATTGCATCATCGAAATTTAGAATTTTTCTTTGAAAATAAAAAGTTGAAAATATAAAATACCTTTGTAGAAAACCCACATCGGAAATTAGGTTAATAAAAATATAACATTAAAAGAATGAAAGAGAAGTACAAAGGTCACTCGAGATAGCCCATACTAGGATTATATGAAAATATGGGTATGGAGGAAAAGAAACCATCAAGGTCTGATGGAGAGTTGTAGAAGACAAGATTAAGATAAATTAAACCACAAGAAAATCACAAACTTGTGATTGGTTAAACGGTCATTGAATCCCCAGTTGGAAAAGTTAACCGACAACGTTTTTTAAGTTACCTTTCATAATGTTGAGGAATTTATTTAAGAGATTTACTATGAACATATGGAAATATACTTACTTTTCATGTAGACTTTCATTCTTTAATAAATTTTAACCACAAACCCATCTTTCACTCCAAATGGTAATAGAACTCAAAAATATTCTATTTAACATAATTGTATAAGGTTCTAAATATTACCACATACCATGTAGATTAGGAAAACTATTTTCTAATAACCAGGGACTTCCTGTAGGCTTGTGGTAGGTAATAAAGGCCTGTCACACTATGGTTGTGGGTTTGATTCCTGCAGCTTTGTCTGACGCGACGGGTTATCCACCGACCTGCAGGTTGTCCTTTTCCTAAAAGTATAGTTTTATAATATTACAAAAATAATCTTCAGAAATGTTGTAACCTTAAAAAATACTATCCAAAGTTCACCTTAATCCACTCCAACCATTATAGTTATCTGAAACACCTCTGTCCAAAATTTTTGTAAATGGTCTCTAAATTCCAAAATCAATTGTATCATCAGATCCCTCAAACAAAGTAAAGTTTCTCTTATTATCACATACAAAAATATGATTACCTTCATCATATTAAAACCTTAATGAAAACAACAAGTACTGTAGTAAAATACTTATATATCACATTATTCTTATAACCATAATATAATCCTTGAGTCCAAAAGCACCAATACATTAATTATTCCACTTCAACTGTAGTAACATCATAAGATTGTCCTTTATCCCTTGGAATTTTCCGAGGTAAGTTTCCCTGATGCTTAAGAAATTCATTTGAATAATTCCCCATTTACCTACAATTTTAGCATTCAACATTAATAGCCACTTTCTTTCCCTTTCAATCACGAGCCTGGTGAACTTTTTTTTCCACATTTATAACAAACTCTCATTCCTTTTAGGCATGTACCGGGGTGATTCTTCCCACAATTATCGCATAATGGAAAATCCTTCCTTCCCTTTTTCCCTTTTTTTGTCTATTGTTCCATCATTCTCCTCTTCTCTTAATTTACTTTGTTGTCATAAGACTTAGAGAATTCCTTTTTTGTCTTGAAAGAATACAAGACTATATCTTCATACAACGATAAGGTTTGTGAGAATAATTCTTGATAGAGAAATTGTTTTAACAAATCAAAGGAACTATCAAAATTACTTCTTGGGTTACGTATATAATCTACAACATGTCTCTCTAACCTTATAAAGTTAGCCCCAAACTTTGCGACATTCTCATCCTCCTTCTTCCTCAGACTCAGAAATTGGCTTTCCATATCTGCTCAATGGTCATGTGGAAAGTATTTTTATAAGAAAATTTCCTTAAACTCCCTCATTATATACTTGATACTTCTTCATATTCCTTTGTGTTTTGAATTAGTGACCACCATTGATTGGCGTTTACAGTGAGGCAGTAAAATGGAATGAAAACTTTCTCCCTTTCGCTACTCCCCAAGGCGTGGAATATTTTCTCAAAGGATTTTATCCGTTGCTCAGCTACTAAAGGATTTGTACCCCCATTTAATGTTGGAGTTTGTTGCCTCATGAAGGGGTCTGACATTGATCCCCCACGTTGTGGATCAGGGTGCTCCATACGAGTAAGGTTATTATTCATATCCTGAGTGAGTTGTCCCAGTATGGTGATAAGTTGATTAGCACTAGTTGTATCTCCATCTCCACTATAATTTTCTTGAGCAGGAGGGAAATCCCTACATGGAGTGCATGCATTGATATAGTTTCCATTCCTCCCACTAGACACCATTTCTAAACAATGGAATAATCTAGATTAGTTTATAAATCAAAATACATAATTACAAAATTGAAAAACACTTAAGATAAATTGATCTATTTATGGATATAATCCATAATCATAAAAATGTTTTCCTTGAGGAAGTATATACTCAAAACCATTCATAGTGGTTTGTAATGAAAATGTGAATTATCCTAAGAATATCCCCTGGGAGTGTCATAACTAAGAGTGCAGTAAGGCCCGTTGTTGTGCACCAGTTCCCGTTCGAGTCTAGCTCAAAGCGGTGTTTTTGGGTTTTACCCCTAGGTACATCTGTGCCAGAGCCACCTCTACCTACTCATATCCAGATAGGGATTTATTACTCGGAAAACTCACAAAATCTCTATAATACCAAAATTCTAGGAAGTTCTTCTATACTAATCCTCAAATTCTATCTTAGGGATATGTGATTTAATCAGAGTTTATCTAAATCTAGCGTCCATGGTTAGTACTAAACTGCCTATGATACCAACTGTAATTCCCCAACCCCAGCTACCCAGAGTCGGTGCATTATTACGTAACATTAGCATGATCACAAAAGATCAAGTCTCAAAAGACTGATTAGTTTAGTAGCCTTGTAAACAATAGATGAATTCATAAATGTTTCATTACATCATAATGTGAAAAACTACAATAAAATGGTCTCCATAGTCCACAATCATATCCCATTCATACTATCCCTATAGGTAATTCATAGAATACTACTTCACATCCTAGAAAATATTAAAACATTGAAAGGGGTGAGCTCAGATGCTCAGTAAGGATAACAATATTGCAGAATATTTCATGAATAAACATAAACATTTAAGGCAATGTATAACTAAAACAAAATCCATTTAAATTTGAACTTCTGCGTAATATGGAAAAAGTAAAATGAAATAATTCCATTTACTTATTCACATGGATATTCTACTAGTCGAATAATCACATGCAATATCAATAACCACTTTCATAATGATGGAATGCATAATGCCAGACTATCATAACCACATAGCCAAGGCCTCGTGCCAAGACTACAAATAAGATTTTGTCAAGGCCTCGTTCCAAGACACTAGTTTGTCTCATGAGACCTACCGATGCATCGAGGAGCTATAGAGGGCTCCACCCATCACTTATTATGTCCAATGAATTACTCATATGAACAGGTTTAAACATATCATAAACCATAACATAATCTTATGACATAAAACATGCATAAAGGAAACATAACATTTCCACATTTCAATCACAAGATATCAATACAACACATTGATATAATAAAAACATTATCAAAACCATTTTTATGACCAAAATAATAGAAAATTAAAACATGGTATATATTTTTCATTTAAAAAAAGATGTAGCTTGTAGGGGAAGCTGAAACTCAAATAATGGTCACGGCGGCGGAGAAGTCACTGTCGCCACATACGTATGACAAGAAAAACATTCCTTTTTGTTTCTTAGTAAAACTCATCATATAAAAAGATTCATTTTTAATAAACATAAAAGTCAAAGGGGTTTATACACCGTATAGAAGAAATTTGTGTATAAAACAAAATATGCCTCAATGAATAGAGATTGAGATGAAGTCCATTACAAAGATCATTTTTTAAATAAAATAAATATATTACGTGTATTCACTATAAGTACACATAAATAAATTACAAATACAAGATAGGACATAATAATATCATGACGTAATTTGAAAGTAGGATACTAACCCACAGAATAGAAATTGGGTTAAGAAGTTCCCTTACCTCGTGTCCGACTTGACTCGATCATTCTTTAACATCCTGAAGAATAAACTAGAGTTAATTTCTAATTTATTAATAACCTTTTTAAAGTTCATTATTCCTTTTATATCACTTATTACCGTGTAATGAACATTATGTAATTATTTAAGTTAATAACGGTCGTTTTGTCGATCTTTGGTACTTGAGTAAAAAATAGACTTCTTATAATTACAAGTTGTTTATGTGGTAGAATATCCATTATCTCTAGAAATATATTCATGATGTAGATATCAGATATATCATATATATCCAGTATATACATTCATTCATAATATTACGTAACATTTAGAGGTAAGAAATGAAATGCACCGTACATGGAGACGGTAAGCCGTACGTACGCATGGACGCTACTTTCATTTCTATTTCGTATTTAATGGAATGAAATCATAACTATATAAAGGTATATTATAATTCAAGTATAATATAATATATAATATCATTTACTCCATCCTTTATACATCCCACATATGGCATTAACGATACAACTCAATTTGATGGGGCTGTAGGCCGCACTTCCTAAAATAAAATTATCGCGTTTACCCATAATGTAAATCATAAAGGTATGACATAAATGAGAAATACAGAAGAATAAGGAAAACATAAATATAATATATATCATATATAAATATAGTGACATCTTAATGGCCACCGTGATAGGTGTTAAAATAATATTGAACAATCCTCGTTTCGTGAGGCAGAAATTCGCCAACCACAGAAACAGTATGTTCTTTAACCATTAGATGAAGGTGTGTGTATGTTTAAATCAAATCCATATCATAAAAAAATCCAAGAATATTGAAGATACTATTGTTGTTACAAATTAAAGGAATAAAAAGAGTTTAAGGGGTTGGAGAACAAAATAAAACAAAATAACATAAGAGAAGACATTATCTTAAAATCGGGTAACTCTTTTTGATTTGAGCCAAAGGCTTCCTTGGAAAACATTCTGCCCAAAGTGAGGCTTCTAGGAGTAAGATAGAGATGTTGAGATAGTATTTGGGTATAGGTTGTCTGAGCCAAATGGATTGATGGTGTGAATAAGGTGGTAGTGGTGGGGGCCTTTCATAAGAGGAGAAGAGGGGCACTCTTGGAAAGTAATGAAATGTTACATTATTATGAAGTACTTTTCAGATTTCAAATGTCCCACAATTATATATTTCGAGGATAAGGTGATAAGGGTTCGAAATATACCCATAAAATAGGTTTCTGACAAGTTTATGTCTTAGATTTTACACTATCTTTTCATTTTATTTAAAAAGTTCATTAATGAGGTAATCATTGCATCATCATGGTGTGTTAAATAAATTTATTTATTTAATTCCAAATTTTTTTTAAAATAATCATGATGATGTAGGAAATATTTTTAGATTTCCAATTAATATTTATAGTCTAAATGTTAACTTATATTACCCCATGTAATAATTGTTTTAGTAAAACAACACATGTTTGTGTCGATTTTATTTTTACTTTAAATAAAAAGTTATTAATGTCATTTTCTTACCCATGTGGCTCAATGGGGTCCCCAAGATGACCCATGGATTGTCTTGGTCTTCCATGACTCACCAGATAAGGGTAGGACAAGTGTAAAGGTAATTTCATATTATTATAATATTATATTTACCTGAAGTTGCACTAATTACCTTTAATCGCGATTAATAGAACTTAAAAGTCACTATTCACAAAAAATTATTTTAATCCCATTGAACCACATTTTACTTCCTAATGAAAATGATGTATGTCGGATTTTAGAAATTCAAATCACATAGGTGGTAAAATTTCATTTAAACGAAGAAATCAGTTTTTTAACTACCACTTAATGTTTTCACTATTCATCAAAAATCGATGTTTTTCAGAACAACACCAAAAATTAACCCTAATATATATTTGATATTAATAATTCAAAAATGATATATATTTTAAAAAATTCAAAACATATAAGTTTAATTAATTAATTTAATAATTAATTTCCGCTGTCACAACAAATAGCATGTTTTAAAGAAAAAATATCAATCAAAAGATTGACAATTGTTTATGTCCAATTTCAAAGTGAAATTAATTCTAATGTCCACCATTGGATAAAATGGTAAAAATATCTTCAAATTAAACTTTATAACCACTAAATTGTATAATTTATCCCTATAAATTATTTTGATTAAAAATGTTTTTTTAAGTATTTTTCACTATTCATCAAAAATTGGAAGTTCTCAGAAAATACCAAAAATTCAACATAGGCTAATTTCGATATTCCAAATCCAAAAATGATGTCCATTTTGAAATATAAAATTTTTATAATTTCAAAAGGTGGGTATTACTATTCATAACTTCTACATTTATTGGTCGCGGTGTTTTAGAACTTGAGTTTGCGTACAACACACACTACTCTATTATTCAAAGAGGAGCTTACCATGGAAGCATGGGGTGTTACAAAATCAATTAAACAACAAAATTTTAATGGTGTAGATATGTGTATTGAATAAATAATATGTATTATTTCATTATAAATACCATTGTGGAAAATTTTATTTGGTTGATTAAGAACTATAAAATTCATTAAAAAGAAGGTAATAAATTCACTAGAGAAGAGAAACATCAGTATCATATTTACTATCATATTAGAAATTCATTTCAATTTTTAGTGACTAGATATACATAGAATCATATTTCATAAGGTCAAATATAAAATAATATTTAGTAAAAACGTGAATTAACTCATTTTGTAACTATAATAGTTGGGGAAATGAAAATATTTATGTTACTAGAATACTATAGATCCTTTTATTTTTTACATGGATAATTAATTGCATGAATTAAATAATAGTTTATGAAAATTGTAAAAATTATACAATATTATGGAGATAAATATTCGATACATTAGAAGTTGGTTGAAAATTTTATAATTATTATGTGATATGATTGAGAATCAACGATAAAATATTTTTATGATATAAAAAATCTTATTAATATGTGATTAGAAGATTTAATAAGATCTCTCATGAAATATGATTGTATATTAAAAAGATAAAATTAATAAGTGAAAAAGAGGAATGCGGTGGATTTTTTCTTTATAACACAACAACTAATAAATCAACACCTTGTAAGACTGTTACTTAATATTTAAATAAGAATAAAGTTAGAGACAAGACATGAATAAATTCATCAAAATAGAGTGAGAATGATCCTTAAAATTATTCGAAATTAATTAATAGAATATTTTCCAATAAATACTTTCATTATAAATAAAATAATAATAACAAATTAGATGTGATAAGAAATAAACAACAAATATGATTTTCTATTAATGTAAGAAATCTAGTCATATATGTAATAATTTTCCAATACTAAAAGAGAAGAATAAGAAAACTATGAATTAAATAATGTTCTATATGAACATGAGGAAGAAAATTTTAAAATATTTATAATTGGAGTTGTGTGGTGGAGGAAGTTTTTTGAAGGATATTTATAAAAGAGTTGTGAAGATAAAAAAGTTTTTGGTTTTTTTGAAAATATACAGAAGATTAGAAAACTTCTCGTGGAAGTAGAATATAAAAAATCCCTTAGAACATTAAATTTTATTTCAAATTACTTGGATTAATGGGATGATTATTGTACTTCTTCTAATGAGGAAGAAAACTCTTATATCTAATTTTGAGGATACATTACCCTAATTAGGAGATTAATCTAGATATAAAACATTTCATGAAAAAGAAAATATTGATGTTTTGTAAAAACCTGAATGTGAAAAGGTACAACTTACCAAATTAAATTCTTAAATATTAAAAAATTAAAATGAAATTTAATATCTTATTTTATAATTAGAAAAAATATAGTTCTACCTCAACTAAAGATCATAATAAGTTAGATGATATATTAAACAATGAAATAAATATTCTAAAAAAACATATGTAAAACATTACATATAGTAACAATATTTTTGATAATATATGCATGTAAATGAGGCCGAATATAAAAATATTTCAAAACAGTTATACTACCATAAAACTTCATTTTCCAAACAAATAATTTGTTTATAAAAGTGCATCCTTCTGTATTAAATTCCATAGAGGTGGAAATTAGATTAAAATGTTTTCTTTAAAAATAGTTCAATTATTTTATTTTCTGAAAGATTATATTTCTAAAGAAGTATCATCATTTTGAGAAAATAAATTTTGGAAGATATGGATTATGAAGGTTTTTTACAAATAAAACATGATCCAAGATAGTATAAGTACCAAAATCCTAAATCTTATACTACTATGAGGAATGATAAGTACCCAAAATAAATATTTTTCATATAGGGATAATGGATATTTCAAATATATGATTTTAAATAAGAAATTTTTTATATGATAATAATGATTAAAGGTAGAAAATTCACTTTTGGAGATAATTCTCAAGGATATACTATTTTAATTTGTTTCAAAATAAAAGATCAACATGATGATATTTTTACAATTCCGCCCAATTATGATATATTTGAATATATTAAGTAGAATATTGAAATGATTAACATAAACTAAAAATTTAAATAATTCAATTTTATGAATATCGTTATAGTAAAGAGCACCTAAAAAATGAGGAGAAAATTTTACCTATGTTTTTAAAAAATCACTTATATTTTACTTAAATGTTTCAAGATTTTTTTTATTTTACACATATTATGAAAAATAGTTTCCTGACATTTTTTTTGAAACATCTTATTTTTTATGAGACTAAGATCCATCCAAAAATTCATCATAAAGACTCTTTATTTTTTTTATTCAAAAATGAATATGTTCATATAACTAGATTAGATTTATTAAGAAATTTTGTATTAAAAATATCTCTATGTGGTAAGTGTTCAGTCATATGTTGCAAATATTTCTATATAACATCATGATATTTTATATGTTGTTAATAATCCTTGGGAAATTTCTTGGTTTTTTTATATTATATTTAATTGTTTCATTTAAAGAATATTTAATATTCTAAAACTCAATGATATTAACTAGAATAACATTCTATATGATAAAAAAAAGATTTTATAATTATTTATTCAAAACATTGAGAGTTCAAAAGAAAATATATTTATTAAAAATATTATGTCGTCATATTTCAAAGATCAGTTATAAACCGTTTTTTATTATTGAATGTTTTTAAGCAGTTATATCTTATTGGAGTTTTTATCATATCTGTCTCTAAATTTATATATAGGATAAGTGAGACAGCACTCATTTTCTTCATAAAATATAAATAGAGATATCACCATTTTGATTCCCTTATATATGATAATTTTCATGATTAATCAATTCATTAATGATTTTATATTAAAACACATATAATCATTAGAAAATTTCAAAAATATTGAATATTTTAACGAACATATTATAGAAATAGGGTGTTTTGAAAAATATGATTATCTATTGAAAATGATAATTACTTTCCAAGGTTGCGAATCTTTGTGAATTTCTAAAAAAGATTGTAATTTACATTATCCTAAAACCATTATAAAATTATATATGAAAACTATATTTAATAAAGTGAATGACCTAAATATTTTTCATTCAATATTTTTGTGAAATATTATTGTATAAATATAAAATTGGCTGTTGTGATGGCTATAATTCTTTTTGTAGGATAATCAAATCTCACTACTCACAAGTTACTTAAAAACATATATATTTGAAAAATATTATAAAAATGACTTTGTTTTTACCTAATGAGAATGTGAGTAAAGTATCTCATCTCCCACCAGATGCAATGATAGTCTCTTATTTGATTCAGAACATTCTAATCCAATAAAAAGAAGACAGGGATACATTAAATAGATATGACATCTTTGTGTTATATGTCCTATGAAATATGAGAAATTTATACATTTTAATGTTATGTTTTGTTTTATTTAGGTAGTAAAAAATGGAATAATGAAGTGGAATATTATTTTTTACTTGAGATTTATCAATAAATTATTGGTAAATATTATAATCCAATATAAAATTAAAGGTGGGGAATCTCTTTTGAGAGAAAAAAATTAAACATTTTAGAAGAATCCATTAAAAAATAAATCTCATTTTTATTTTAGCTTTTCATAATTTCGTGGTCAAATTACTAAAAGATTAATCTATAAGTGAAGTTGAATTGGTAAATGAAAATTTTCAGGAGATAATAAAAACCAGTGATAGTGTCCCCCCATGCCATGAAAAAAAGAAAAAAAACATTGTCTGGACATGCTATCTTTGAGTTCATTAAAAATAATGGACAAGAGAAAGGTTATAGATAATTTTTTAGTTTATATGTATTAGAGGATTTAGAATTAATTCAACAATCCTATAAATATATTACAGAAGAATAAATAAAAAAATTGCATGATTTTATGGAAGAGAAAAGAAAATTATCAAGAATCTTTTTAAATGAAATTGAAAGAGATCATTTTTGAATTGAAACAATCAGGAAAGAATTTTTTAAAGATTTTTTGGTTTAATAATATACTAGAACTAATATTAGTGAAAACCTTGTCTATAGAAATTATGACCATTCAGTTTGAAGAAATGTTCTTTTATTGGATGAAAATGGCAAAGCCTATTTTTAGGAAATCCATATTTATGCAAATCAAGAAAGTATGAAATATTTTGATTCCAATCCCATAAAACTTATTTAATAACTAAAGAAGATTTATTTAATAAATAAAGATGATATTATTAAATAGATACAAATAAATTTTAAATTATAAGAGATTTTGGATGATACCTCAACATTCTTATCATCTTAATCACAAATGGATATTGATCTTAATTAATTTGATGATAAAAAATACACCAAGGGAAAAGTGAAGTAATCTTAAAAAATCGTCTAACAAAAATACACACAATAAATAATTTTATGTCATATTTATTTATCATACTCAATTTTCGGAAAAATAAGATGTTAGATTTTGAAGATCAGAATCTCCCTACATTCCATATGATTATTTTGATTCAAACCTATTTTATCTAATTACCTACAAAAAATAATAAAAATGATGACATAATATATTAATGAGGTTATATAAACTATTGAATATTTTTTTTCATTTACTTTATGAAATAAAATATCTCTACAATTATATCCCATGAAAATTATAGATTTTGGAATACTCTAGTTCCCTCAAGAAACACTCAAAATAAGTTTTCCAAAAATAAATCTAATATCAAGGATGTAAAGGGAAAATAAAAAGTGGAATTCAATAAGAAAAAATTTTTGTAAAGTGGATAAAACATACATTGGTAGATATAATGTTTTTAATGAAAAATTGGGATAAGTAAAAAGACATAAAAAATTAGTTTCAATTTTTTCAATGAAAATTAACACTAAATAATATGAAAGTAAAATAGGAATAAAAGATATAAATTTTCTCATAATGCAGAAGGATGTTGAAATTATCATGAAAGGGAGGAAAATTAAATATATTGTATAATAAGTAGAAAAACATAAATCTAATCTTGGTGAGATAGATAAAAACCGAGCTGATATTATAAATATTAAAGTAATCATTAAAAATCCATAAAACAAAGTCTATTTTATGAAATATTTTATGTTGTTGTGGAAATAAAACTCGAAACCTATTGAAAAATGTTTTTATTATTTTTATGGATACTTTTTAATGTTGGAAGTATTTGTTTATTATATAATGTAAAAATATTTATTATATGTGATAAATATTATTATTATATTCTTGGGTTAATATTTTAATTAAATATTTTTATATACTTTTGGTTTAAATATTTTTTCTGTAAAATATTTGGTAACACTTTTTAACTACAAAAATCATTTTTTGAAAAAATGGGGGAAATGTTTAATTTTTTTGGAGAAGGTTCCAACTATTGTTTAAGAATGTAAGAATGTTTTAATTTTTTTTTTCAAATTGAAAATATAATTAATATTTGAAGTTATGTAAAATATAGGGATTAATTTTTTTTAGAAAAAATTATAAAATTTATTTCCTCTAATGAAAAGTTGTATTTTAGTAAATAGATTGTAAATTTTGAGTTCAAAGGATACTTTCAAAACATTCTAAACACTCTTTTTTAAATCAATATCCACTTAATTAAATGTTTATACAATTCAAAATTTTATACTTCCCTTATTTTTTAGATGTTTTTGTAGGAAGGTTCAATGTTTCCAGAGATGGAGGATATCCCTTCCATAAAACATAAAAAATTTATATATACTGGTAGAACTTGTAACTTTTCCATCAGATGAGATGATACAATTTTTCCAGATAGAGGCATATAAATTCAAGAAGATGAAGTATAATGAATTCCACATGAAGATGTTCATAAAAATATATTGAAAAGACTTTGTTAGAAAGAGGTGGACATGAATTCTAGATTAATATTAATAAATCATATGAGACAAATAACATCAAACCTTCTACTAGATATGGTGTTTTTATTAAATATAATAGAACCTACATACACTATAGTGGTGTAAACCATGATGAACAAAATAATTAAATACTATATTGAGACTTTAGAGTGAAAAAGAGTTTATACAATTCCATTACAACTTAACCATAAATTTTGGGAATTTGGTAATTGGAATTAGGTATATTAATAGAGAAACATGATTGACGATAATAATATTTTTCAAGTGAAGGTTTTGTAATGTTATTAAATAAAATAGATACAAAACTTCTATCAATAGTTTGTAACATCTCATTATGAGAGATCAATTTGACTTAATCATTAGAGAGTTTTTCTTAAGGATTATATTGTGAGGATACTATTGTAAGTTACTGAAGACATTTTTATTTTGTAATATATGTGTTTCATATTATTTATAAAGGGCTAAATTGGTTGAGAGATATTGGTTATTGAAATCATTCTAATTAAGGGTTCCCAAGGTTAAGGGAAACATAGTTGTTTATATTATTTTTTATGGTGGTATTCCTTATTGAGGATGACATAACTTTAAGATAAAATGAATATTATGGATACCATAAGTCTAGATAAATACATCCTTAGCACTGAATGTTAAAGTGTTAAATTTTTTATAATGTTTTTGAAATTTTTCTTAAATAATTTCTAATGTTTTTTCTTACTTACTTTTATATGTTTAACATTTTGATGTTAATTTATTTGGAAAATATTTATGCTATATTATTTTATCATTTTTCTACATTGATTATAAATTTCATCTATAGTAATATTTATCTGGTAACTTTTTTAAAGTGGTTGGTGAAATTTTATGTTTTATTAATATGAAATAAAATCCACCATTTCTTTTAGTAAAACATATACCATATATATCCTACAATTCAATGAGAGTTAGAATTGTAGTAATACTTGAACCTAGTGTAAAATATTGAAAAAAAATCATATTGGTGCATCAGGGGACCTATGATATTTTTTAGGAAACTGAAACCTATAGATAAATACATATGGGACAATATGTTGACATTCATGTATCATTATAAGTGTGGATTCATGTATCATGTATTTAAAGGTCATGATGATTTTGTTTATCTTGTTATTATGGTGATTATCCATGTGGGGTGTATTGATCAAATATTTTAATTCATATAAAATAAATCTCAATAGATGAATATCTAATATATTTTACAAACACACATCCATGGATTGTAATAGTTTAGCGTGTTCGGAGACTAGATACACATTCTTCTTATCTGTTGAAATATCTTTGATATCTTCTAAAAATACCTTCCCACGTAGTAATCTTCTTATATATTCCCATTAAAATTTTTATTCTTATCACAAGGAAAGGAAACATTAGAAAGGAAGATTTTTTATGCTTGATAAGGGTAAACATGGGATATAATAATGATCACTTAATCACAACAATAGCAGAAGGGTATGAAAACATGATATTGACATTTGATAATAATAACCTTTATATCGTATATCATAATCCGAATTCAAGTAAGAATTCTTGGAACTATATAATACATGATTCATAAAAAAATAAAACAACATAAGTTATGAGATAAGAATATATACAGGGAAATATGTAAGAAAATTCTTATAACATTGTGAACATTTATAAATAGAAAAAGTCTTACCCATTATGTTAAGAATAAGAAATAAATCCCTTGTGCAAGATTATATAAATGAAACAAGTTACATGAAAAAACACATGATTATGTCAAGATATTAATCATACTTATGCAAAAAAATGTGGAGAAGTCTATTTTCAATCACCACCACACATTTTACTATGATCATTTCTAAAAAGAGATCATTCTCACTTATTAATGTGAAAAAATCTATTCACATTCATATCCATGATTACCATCATCATCATCTCACGAGACATTAATATAACATTACCAAATTCATTGGAGGCCAATAATGGAACCCACCATTATATAATCATAAATCAATTGAATAAATTTTACTAGATAATAAAACATTATTCATGTCATTATAACATTACCCATGGGAAACAGAAATATTCCATAAGCAAGAGGAAAAAACCAAATTCATTTAAATGTACATTTGAAAACATGAGTATCAAAAAATGTTGTTATAATAACAGATCATCTTAATAATGAATAAGTATGTAATCATCATAACATACCCTCAATAAAAAAATTAATTATAACAAATTTTTTTATTATAAATAAAAATCTCCATTAAAATTACACAAGAATATTCCTTGATAAAAATACCATTTTCATTTTCAAATGATATATTAAAACAAATAATTCCAACTAGTAAGAAAAAAATTTCGTTTAAAATTTCTTTAGAAAACTCTAAAGGATGATTTACTTAATTAAGTGTTTATGGTTCTGGAAATTTATGTTCATTCTATATTAGGTAAATGAAGACATTCCTCTTACACTATTGTAAAAAGGACAAAAAGTACCTCATTTGGAAAATTAAATCATAATTCCTTTTATTTTTTTTTAAAAGTTAAATAAAGCGTAAAAATGACTATGAATAATAATAGGAGAATATTTGTTTGTAAAAAATTTGTTGATGTGTCCTCTCGGTGTTTTGGGATGAGATTGTGTATGTTGAAAAATATGGATAATTGTGAATGTATATGATTGGTATTTGTTGAAGAAAATATTTATGGTAGTGTAGTTTCTGAGTATTTTCCAAATTTTTGGACCTCAGAATTGGGAGATTTTTTGGGAGACGAAGGATTTATTTATAATATTGAATTTTATAAATAGTATGAATCACGGTTCATGGATCTCAAATGGTGGTATGTGCAATGGTGAAGGAAATTAGGTAAAGGGAACATTCCGTATAACAGAGCTATGCGAACCGTGAAGGGTGGTCCATTGAGAATGAACAACAAATGGTTTGTGGGAGAATTGTAATTCATGGGATGCCAAATCTAAGTAGAAGGATTACATTTCTTAGGATGTATCATCATTCACTGAAAGGATATAATGACCTGGGGAGTCATAAAGGGATTTGTTCACAAAAGAATTGGCCGTCGTGGAGGAATGAAAGGTGTGGTACGAGGGCCATGTAAAAAAAAGGTGCATGGAAGAATCATTTTATGTTTTGAAGGATATAATGCACCAAATATTTGAGTAAAAATTATTAACAGATTTTTTGGATCAAATTTTCAATATAAGTAGCTCTAATCACATTATTTCTAAGATCAATTTTTATTAGAAAACAAAAATTCTCTAGAATAATTTTTCTATGTCTGAAAGTAGTTAACGATAATTATTACTCAAAATAGAGAAGGAATTCATGGGAACATTATGTGAATGTGTTTTTGGGAGATCTATAGATTTCAATTTAAATAGGTCTATGAAAAAGAAAATTGTTTGTAGAAGAAGTGGTCCATGGGTAGAAGAAGTACGTAGAAGAAGAGGCAGTACACAGAGGTGGTATTCAGAGGTATTACATTGAGGAGGTACATGGATGTAGTATGTGTCAAAGTAAGTAAAGGTAGTCCAAAGAAGTGGTGATCCACAAATCATACATTCTATATTGTGTAGAACAGTTCATATAGGAATAATGTTTTTTTAAGGGAATTAAACTGTTTGCAAAAGAAATTTCTACTACATAATAGTAAATGAAAAAGTAGATTTCATCTATGGGGGAAAAATGTACTTCAATAGATAATATATCTGTAGTTGAGGATTCATTAAATCATGAAAATTAAGGGACCTATAAGTCTATAATCTCTTATTGGATCCATTACAAGGGTAGTGGGAAAAGGGTGTTGAAAACAAAGATCATTTCAACCGGCAGTGATCCAGAGAAAGGCATATAGGGAGTGTCCCTTAAGAAGGTATTGAGAAGACCCAAAATCATGTTAAGGCAGTGAGCTAGGTTATAGAAGTGATCTATCAAAAAATTGTAATTTGGTAGTGGGCCTTAGTGGATATTGTAGAAATGAAACATTTCTGTCATATACTTCTTAGATGTACCCAAGTGAGGATGAAACAAGTAAAAATTTATGTGTCTCATGTAAGATTTAATTTCCTCTCATACATTACTACAGAAAATAAAGAAAAGAGTGTTTCTTACGAAAAAATATCTAAAGAGGTAGATTTTTAGTCTGTTGTAACTTGATTCACCTCCCTCTCAGGTTAATTTAACAAATTGGGCCAAAAATAAGAAAAATATTTTTTATAACATTTTATAAAAAACATTTATATAGATGAGATATAATTTTATATTGAATTGTAAACCATTGTAGGATTCCCTTAAAAATATTATCTTGAAATCATGAGTAATTATAGTGAGTAAAATGAATGTAAAACATGAATTCTCCATAAATAAATACATTATAATAAAATTAAATTGATTAATTATATAAGGATCATATAATTTCCTCAATGAATGTTCAAGCATAAACAATACTAGTTTAAATAGGATTGAAACATTAATCCCTTTATGATTTGGTAAAATTCAGATAAAACCTCATAAAAGAGATAAAATTATATGTATATGTTATTCCTTATAATTTTCATGGGAATAATTAAAAAATAATTTAATTGGAATTATATTCAACAAATTAAATAATAAAGTGTTTAATATTTCATGTGTCTCATATATGTAAAAGTTAAATTAAAATCCCTTATATGAAGTATCATATTCCTCCATATACATTTAATATTACTCTATAATAAAAATATATTTATTATAAATTTATTACATAAAAATTATAAAGTTTATATTATATTTTATGATTTTTATATGGAATCTTATGAACTATTTAATATTACTTTTTTTATTAATGTTATTGTGCTTGGTGACAACTACTTCATTTTTCATGCATGTTTCAGTAAGATAGTTTCAGTCATTGTACTTTCTTCGTGGTTACATATTATCTATAATTTTAATCAAGATATATATATACAGATATATTATTCAATAAATATATATATTAATCCATAAATGGTAAATATAGAGAAAAATAATTACACCTATCATAGAGATTGTAGGTTGTATATACACAAGAAATATGTTTTCATTTTTTGATGGATGGAAAAAAGAAAGATAAATAATAATTCAACTTTACATAATCATTAATTTATAATATATATCATATATTTTAATTGAATATAACCTTATTAACCTAAATGAAAAAAATAAAATGACAAAAAATTACATCACCCTGTGGAGGTGGTAGTCCACACGTACACACGAGTGACCTGTCATTTTTCAACAAATGGAATGGTAAGGAGCTGGATAAAATATTATAAATTCATAAGAATAATTGTTTCCTAAATTTAAAATATAAACATTAAACCAATTATAATAACCATTAATGAAATATGTTATTGGAAAACGAGTTGTATTGCTTTGTGGAGACAGAAATGAATACGTATGAACATAAAATATATTCAAATCCTATATAATGGAAAAGAGGGAGAATAAAGGTTATTTTATAATAATAGAAAAATTTATGTATATTGAAGATACTTAACTTATTATTTTTTCAATAATATTACATATTTAAATGAGGTATAAGGAGAGACAAATTGTAAGAGGGTGGGTAAGATGACTACCTCTTCTTTCGTAGGCATCCTTTAGATCCCATCTTAAAGACCATTGGAATGGTATTTTAAGAATATAAGGACCTATAATTAATGGATAAGGAATTTTAAAAGTTACTTTTTTAGGGATTAATTGAAATATATTTTTCATTGTGGTGTAAATAAGAGAAAGTAGGGGTACCCTTTTATAGGTAAGGAGAGGGGCACTCTTGGAATTTCTTAAAAGATTAAAATACAAAAAAGTCATTCTGAAGAAAAATTATTATAAATGGATATAGTATCAAATTTAATGTATTATTATATTTAATCCCATCAACCAATAAAATATTGTTGGTTTTAGTGTAATTTTAAACCTAATCTTTTGATTTAACACCTTAGTTAACCTATTTTAACCTTAAATATTAACCTCTTTTTGAGTTTTGAATGGTAATAATTTTATTTATAATGTAAAAATTCCCTCATAAATATAAAAATAATGATAAATTAGATCATTTATCTTCATATTATTCATCTTTCAATATTCTAATGTTTTTAATAATTAAATAAAATATTATTTTCATGATATTTAAATAATGTCAGTTTAGAAACTATTCATTCAGTTTGACTTTAAAGACCCAAATAAAATAATATAATGAAAATATAATACTTTTAATTATATTTAATATTTCATATTTAACAAAAACATTCCTTTAACATATTAATTTACATATATTTTATCACTTTTAATAATTTTAAATTCAATTATTCTATTTTTCTTTTAATTCAATAAGCATTGTATCAACATTTTTTATGAATTCATTATAATTAATAGATAATTAGAAATTATAAATAGATTAAACTAAAAATATTATTTAATATTTCATGTAAAAATTTAAAATTTTATTTATCCACATTTTATCATTATGTAAAAATTTATGTGTAATTAATGTTAGGAGAGAGACTCAAGTAGTATTTATTCTATTAAAAAATTAATATAAATTTCATGACCAAATAAATTTGGAACAAGGTGACCATATATAAAATAATATTAGGGATATTCCCAAAATAAACTCCCCAATTTTAATAATGGTACATGGTAGTGAAAATTTAAAGCCTTATACATAGTTTTAACTATATTTTTCTGTTTTTACCCTTACGAAGAGGAAAAAAAATTTACTAACATAAAAATTCATAAGGAAAAACATAAAAGGGACATATTTATATTGTTTGAAACTATAGATATAAAATATAGGATATATTTTCATGTTTACATTTCTATAATTTTCATAAATTAATTTTAAATATGGTCACAAAATGTGATGAATCCCGTTTTAGACAAATACATTATTAAGCAAAAAGTTGGATTTATTTTTATCCTACTTCAAGAAATAAATATATGGATTTTAATAAATTTATTAAATATATTATATTATATATATCCCCAAAAAAAATTAATATATGGTGATTAATTTAATATTTATAATGAAAACAAATTTTGCACATAAAAATTATTTTCTAGAAAAACATATCTTTTACTTTAAACGATTTTTGTTTTCATTTATAATTGATTTATAATAAATGAAATAATTTTATACATGTGAAAAATATTAATATTTATTAATTTATAATTTTATTTTAATAACAACCAATCCATTAACTATGAGAAAATTATAATATTTAATAATAATATTTCAGTATTTAGTGATGTTCGTTTAAACTTAGTGTTACAAATTTTATACCTTATCAAAAATAATTATTTTATTTTAAAATATATTGATTTTAATTTATAATCCATTTAATAAATTTTATACTTAATATTTTAAGTTTTTAGACCCTCATATTTTAAAATATAAACAATATGTGTGATAATGTATAAAAAACTGAGCTTAAAAGACTCATGAAATATATTATCATTATAAACCATTTGCTAAATTTTTGAGTGTGTATAAGATTAAATAATTTATGAAATAATATATATATATATATATATATATATATATTTCATACTAAATATAAATTTATTGATAAATTATTAGTAAATAGTCAAAAAAATTTAGTAATGTAATTTTATTCAACAAAAATAGATTTTCATCAAAAAAGATTTTTTTTCTTTTTCAAAAAAAATATTTCAATAAAATTATTAACATTTTAAGAAATTTATTTTATCAAATTAACACAAATGTTTAAACCATCAAATAAAAATTAATTTAGAGTGAAATTTTTGGATTTTTGAGAAGATAATAAATTTTTAGTGAATAGTGAAAACACCATTTTTTTGTAAAATGATCCTTTATTTTTAATAAATTAAGTAATTTTATTGTTAAATTATGATTTGAATTTGATTTTATATAAATTAAATTATATATATATAATCAAAATAATTAATTTTTAATTAAATTTATACTATATTTTATCACAAAGTCAATATGAGAACATCATATTCTTGACGAAAAAATTTCTTGAAAAACACATTTTCGTAACATATAAAAGTTTTATTTAAGATAAATTCCACCAATTATATACATTTAATCATATAATTTTATTCCATTTTTAAAATAAATATCATTGATAATATAGAGTAAGTTTAACTTGATTTGATTCCAAAATAAAGGGTGAAAACTGTAAAAATATTTTATCACTATTAAGGTAAAAATGGATTTACAAGGGGTAGAACAAAAATGATATGAGTACAAATGAACTAAATAATTTTCTAAAATATATTTTATGTCCATATTTCTAAATTTTATCAGATAAATTTCAATATTATTTCTTTTATTTCCATGTGTCATTTTTAAAATTTCGGTATAATATTTATATTTAAAAAATTCATAGTGTGTCCTCCCCCCAATTACAAAAGGCAACCCATAACCTATATTTATGGAACATTAAAATCATTTTTTTAAAAATTTCTAAACAAATACCTTTAAAAAATTCCTCCCCATAACAAATATACCTTAGTTTTATTAAAAAACCCTCCTTGTATAGATTTTAGAACAATCTAAAGAGGCCATCCGAAGATGAGGTATCATTATTAAACCTCATTATATTTCAATTATTATTACACATAATTAAAATATTATTCAACCAAAAAATATTATTAAATATAAAAATAAAATATAATTAATATTTATTGTGTTATATTTATAACCTAAATCCATTTCCCCTCCCATAAAATTGGAATCAAAAAAATTATTTGAGTGTACGATTGACTAAACCCTCAAGAACAGATTTAATTCATTTTCTATCATCACCTCTCATGACTATTAATGATGATGGATCTAAATATTTTAAACAATATAAATGAAATATTTATCTTTATTACAATATAATACATCATCATTGTTCTTGAAATTCCATTCCTTGAAAGATGATCACATTGTTCATGCGTACTTATGGATTACCGCCTCCATGAAGCGATGATATATATTTTTCACCCTCACATAACAATGATGGTATATATAATTTTATTTAAATATTTAATCTGATAGTTATGATAATATTATTGTTTATAAAGATAAAATAATACATACCCTCATTCCATAATGATTTTTGAAAAATCAAAACATTGCTCATTTGTACGTCAAAACTTCATTCTCTATAATTGTAATGAAGTTCATTATCCATAACCATCATTCATGTTTTTTGAAAATTATAATTGATTTATAAAAATGATATTTTTTTTCTAGAGATCATTTAAGAATGAAACATTTGAATATGGTCAACATACTAAAGTTGTTTTGAAAATATGGACCAAACATCCTATAAAAACTCAATGTGGACTTAAATTATAATTTAATTAAATATGTACCTAAAAATAAAATAAATAGATTAATAATAATGGATTTAAGCGATAATTTTTTTATGGAAAAAAATTGTTATATGTTCATTATAATAATTTAACTGAAATACATGGAATGTTTGGACTTAAGGTCCATGGTTTCTCATCTAACATTTATTTCTAAGATGAATATTCGGTATTCACCATTTATATATATTAGGTGGTGTATATAATTACCATGAATATATTTTATGATTTATTTAATTTAAATTTTTCTTATTTAAAAATATATATTATGTTCCCTCTTTCATGAGTTTTATTCCATAAATTACCAAAATAGATTCTCTCATCTAACTTTTACTTCCATGAGACATATAACATATTCACCAATTATTTATTTTATGTGGTGTATATAATACCAATTTTATATTTCATATCATTTTTATCTATATTTACATAGTATTTAAGGTTTCATTGGAATTTATTTCTTATATGAGGCTTATAATTCAAAAGTTACCAAAGTGGTAAGGGTTTCTCAACTAACTCTTTCTTATGTGATACATATTATATATTCACCACTTATTTCTTTAACATGGTGTATATACATTCACATTGATATTTAATACATTGTATCCAAATAGTTTAATTATGTTTAATGTTTTATTTGAATTTTTTTCATTCATGGGCATTATGATAAAAATGATACCAAGTTGTTAAGGGTTTATGTAACAATTTAATTTTTTTGGGATTGATTACTATTTATTTTAAAGGTTGAGGTACAAAACCTCTTTATTTATAAAAAAAGAGAAATAAAATTTTGAAAACATGGAAATATATGGAACTCATTAAATGGAAGAGTCACAAATTTCTTAATGAAACATGTCTCAAAGGCCCAAACCTAGACCCAAATGATCAAATAGACACAAACATCAACGCAAGAATCAGAAAAAACTTATTTTATTATTTTATTGTGAAAAACCTATTTTCTTATCTTCTTTATATAATTGTGTTATAAATTATTAATTTTTATTTACTACCTTATTTATTAATGAAAAGTAATCGAATTTACATGTGGGTGATATCGATCTTGGACATTATTTTAGACTAAGAATATTTTTATTTGCTACGACCCATCCCCCAGGGCCTGTGTTGTCACTACCTGATGAATGTCTCCCAAAGTCCAGGGGATGGTGACTAGTACAGAAGGCATAAACCTACATTTAGGAGGAATTTTTTTATTCACCTTCACGCACACACACACACCCAACCATGTCCCAACACACCGAAAAGAGAAAATAGGTACCACTAAAACAAAGCTAAGTGAAAATAAAACTGAAAGTAAGTGGTCCAGAATACAAACCCAACAATGAACTAAAAACAACATGTATAAAAAGGAAACTATGATAGACATATGCAGTAAACCCCACTTGATCGTGAGAGTAGTGAATGTACTGGAATCCAAAGTAGTACATCACGTCTTCCCAGTCACACTAGGCCCTGCCTGGTCCATGGCCACAAAGTCCACCATCATAGCATCCATTAGTCCCATCTCCCTGAGCACACCTATCAAAACATCGGTCATCTGCACCAAACATAACATGTGTGGGTGAATCCTATGCAGGGGTGAGTAACACAGTACTCAGTAGTAATCCCAAAACAAAAAAAGAAGAACACACAACAATTGCTCAAAGTAAATCATGAAACACAAGATAACTCACAGAAGGTATATTATAATGTAGTAGTAGAATCACCTTCAGTCAAAAATGTTGAAATTCTAGGCCGCTGGAGAACTACTCCTCTATCAAGTTCAGTGGGCCTGTCGGGTCACATGGAGTTGCTTCCCACTATCATTGATCTACTACGGTACTCATCCATAATGAGTACCATTGGTATGTTGGGTCACACTGAGCCACTCCCCACTGTGCGCCTGCTGGGTCACACAGAACCACTTCCCACCATGGCCGAAATGAGGTACTACTCTTGTTAAGTATCATGGATCTTCCAGGTCAGACAGATATTCTCCCCACCGTGGGCTTATTGGGTCACACAGAGCCGCTT
The DNA here is from genome assembly GCA_963277665.1 of Viscum album. Lineage (NCBI taxonomy): Eukaryota > Viridiplantae > Streptophyta > Magnoliopsida > Santalales > Viscaceae > Viscum > Viscum album. The sequence goes on from OY728138.1 coordinate 291,207,855, forward strand.
CACACAAGGCCGTCACCCCGCAGTCTTCAGGTCTCCGCCAACAGTAGGGTTTCATAGGTAGCACGCTTGGGAGAACCTCTACCCAAGCCATTTTTGCATCCCAATATCTATAAAAGGCACCATAAATATTATTAAAAGATCTTAATCCTCTAGTGGGTCAAAACTCTTCAAAGGATCCATCAATCAGATGCGTGGTTTTCAAGATGTGGCGGTTTTAGTAACTAAGTGGCCCAGTTGTGATGGGGCCCAGTTAGACCGACCTGGCCAACTAGGCCAAGGGGGTTACACCTACCCCGGTTCAATATGAAGGGCCTGGTCTATCCTAGAGTTGGTCGGGGTCAGTCTTGTCTAGCCTGGCAGTGGGCCAGGCCCAATAGGCCTCGTCGAACCCGGCCCGGTTGGTAGAGGATCCTGCCTGACTGGTTTCCCAGTGACCTAGTCTAGTCTATCCATGCCCTAAGGTGCATGGGTCCAGCCTAGCCCGAAGGGGCACAAGTTCGGCCCACCATCCTAGTTTTGGCCATCTGGGGGTGCGACCTACTAGTAAAGGGACCGGCTGCGCGACGCTGCTAGTGTGAGCCCCTAAGATGCAGTACCCAACTGGCTTCACTCTAGTATGAACGCGGCCCGCATGGGTGGGCCACACCTCCTACGTGTTGCCCTCATGGAACTATGTCTGACTTCTACCATGGATGACTGGTCAGAGAACCTCCATCATTCTAGGTGGGTCGGACGTGGGACACACCTCCACACGGTTCCCCCCAGGGTCGTGTCCAACCCCACACTTACACAACTAATGAGCTGCGACCTTCCTATCAATGTAACCCACTGGTTTGGGTTGCCGCCTCCACCCAGCCAATGAGGCCGACCATCGCTGCCGCTGCTGCTGTAGATACTGGTGCACTAGTAGAATATTTAGCGGGCCCTAGATGCACTCTGGTTGTCCATTCGTTGCACTGCATGGGTCGATGGTCTCCAAGTGAGGATGTCTTTACCCCAATGAATTTGAACTGGACATTTCATCGCGTTGAGAATAAAACCACCAAGAAAACACAAGAAGAGGTGCTTGGGCCTTGTTCTTGTTGACCCGGGCACTCTGTGTTAGAGATTTTATGAATTGGAAGGCTCGGGAAGGTTTTTATTCAATCATTCTTGCCAAGGTTTAATCCTGAATAATCTTCTCCAAAGAAGAGTCACCCTCATGTTATAACTCACGATCCATAGATCAACCTATTCATGGGTTGATTTGTGTTTGTACTTTTTTAGGAAAGGAATGGGGAATAACTTTTAAAATTAAAAACCCATACCACTTTGAAGTTTTTTTCAGCACATTTGTCCCCGAGGGGCTAAGACATCAGTGTCACTTCTGAGCTTTGATCTTCGAAAGGCTTGATGATGAAGATAAATTTTTTCATGCATTTTCATTCTTCACTGCGGTGGAAGTCCATCATATGTTCACTAGTGAATCCTCCAAATTTTTAATCTGTATTTTCTCAATGCGTCAAACTATAAAACAGATAATGTCATAAGATTCCCATTATGATGCGACGTCGGGTCATTACGTTTTTTTATTTTAAAAATATTATTAATGTTATGCATCATTAAAGTATCATTACACTACAAGTTTAATGATCCATTAATGAGCCTCATTGATGCACATTGTCTCCACACTATCACTTCCCCGCAATGTCGTTGCCTGCCACATAAAAGTGAGAAATAAAATAAAATAATTCATTTAAATTATTTTATTATTTTTCACAAAAATGTCCAAAAAATAACTTTTCCACTCGACCCTAGTCATCCAAAGTTAAATAATTTCTAGGCGAATACAGGAATTCAGAATTCAATGGTGCCCTCAGATTTTCGATCCATGAAATAGTTCAAAAGATAAAAAATCCTGCTTGGACATTTATTGAACATATCTTAAAACAATCTCAAAAAATTATTAATAGTCACCCTTGACCCGTGCCGGTCAAGGTTAGGCTCCTACTAAGAGAAAACGCCCCCAAGAATCCAATGGTAATCTCAGATATTCAATCCAAGTAAGAGTTTAGAAGTAAAATAATTCAACAATAAAATAATTGTTACTTTATTATTTTATTTACAACCAAAAAATAACGTTCATTAATGGCCCATACTGGCCAATGTTAGGGTCTACCTAAGGGATGCATATACTCATGAGTTCAGAGGTGTTATCAGGTTATTAATTTGAGTAACCATTCTTGAGTTATAATCATTTGAAAAATAAGGTAGTTTTATTTAATGATTTTATTTATGATTATGCCATTTTCAGGTTTTCTCACTGGAGGCCTGCATAGCCTAAACAAAAGTCACCCCCAGGATAAACCTGCCATTCTAAACACAACGGTTCCCTTGGATTTCTGATCTGAGCACCTATTTAAGAGTTATAGTAATTATTAGGAAAAAATATCTCACACACTATTTAAAGCATAACATTTTTCAATGGATCATTCTTGGCATTCCGAGCCTTAGAATTATGTGACGTCAAACTTTTCGGTCTCGAAATAATTCCATAAAATAAAAAAATTACACTAAAATTACAGGACATTAAAATCTTCCGTATACATGATTTCTAAAATGTTTTCATATTTTTTTATAAAAATAAATTAATATCATAAATCTATTTTACATGTTCATTGAATATATTTTAAATGGGGTTTGATGTAAATTTGTTTACATTTTCAAAATTTGTCACTTTATACTCACTTTAATAAATGATTTTTTATTACATTTACATAATGAAAATATTTTTCTTCCACTACAACTATTTTTGTATTTTAATCATCATTTATATGTTTCTAAGTTTACACAAAAGGAAAATTAATTTCACAATATTCAGTGATTTTTTATGTTTTTTAAAAAATAATTGTCAATGTGAAATGGTTATTTTCATGAAGAATTTTTTTAATGATTTTATAATGGTATTCATCAACTTCAACAAACCTTAATGTTACATATTCTCTAATAAGGATATTTTTTAATAAAACCATCCTTATTATTCATATAAAAGGATTATCAGCATGACATGGATCCCGATTTGTTTTCATTAGCGAGTCGAAGAAATTAAAAAATAATGAATATTATTATTATTTAAAAAAGTGAATGATGCTAAATGTTTTATTCAGTATTGAAAATTAGATATTATTGATGATTCTTGATGTACATAGATAGTTTTGATTTAGTTTGATATATATTATATGATGTGTGCTCCTAGATATCACTGGGTAATCCTGATATAGATTATATGATATGTTCACATAGATATTACTCTATTTGCCTCATATTGTGTATATGATAGGAGTTCCCATATATCATCGAGTGAGCCTGATATAGCTTATAAAATAGGAATGACCATATTTATATATATATGTAATACATAGGGAAATTATTATGTTCTCTAGATAAATATATTGGAATTCAGCCATATGGTTATTCTAATTTTTAAGGGTTCTATAAGGATTCTATAAACTCACTCTTCCAAGATACCAAAACATTTTCATTATGATTTATATGGGTTTTAAATGTTTATTATGATCAATGTTGACAACACATTTCTCCTGAATATTAAATATAATAACTATTATTCTATGAAATATTTATACCATACAACTTATTCTTTGATCCAGGTTTGATGGGTAAGATTTATATTATGTTATTCCCTTGCACTGTGTTTTTTTCAGCATACACTAACTCTCATATTATTCTTACTGATGACACTCAATATTTAATGTTAATGTTTACCTTTATTGATCATTTCAACTCACCATTATTGTGTTTAATTTTCACTAGGTTATCAATAATGATTCAATATAAATTATGTCTATAAGGGTTTCATATGGATGATTATCATTACTTAATATGCAATATTAAAATTTTGGTGTAGTTGAAATAATACTCTATTGAAGTAACATGTGTTATTTATGTAAGAGTGTTACAAATGTCTCTAAAACACTAAACATAAATGTTCATTGGTTATTTATGTGATATAATATGTTCTTTTTTTTAAGTTATGTATTTAAAAAATGTGACATGTTTTTTAGTATCTCATCTAAAATGTAATGATTATGTTTTTAGTACCATATCCGAGTTGTGGGTTTAAGGAAACTACAACTGGCATTAGAGTGAGGTTTTTTATAACAATAATGTTTATGATTTTTAATTGAGTGTTTATCTTAAGAGTTATTTATTCCATCACGGCTTTAAAATTTTAAGGTTATTCATAAGTTCAAATTCTGATAATCCTCTTTTGAGGTTTTAAGTGATGAGATTTACAAGTGACTAAAGACATTTTGGGAGATGTTTTTTTCAGTTTATTAAATGTAAAGTTATGTTTTATCATGAAAAATGAATTTAAATTCTATAGAAATAATTGTTAAGGGTTTGATAACCATTAGGGTATTTGTTTTCTTTGATATTAAGGTAAATATGGGAACACATTTTTTATTACATATATGAGCATGAGATTGAAAATTGATTATGTGACTAAGTGATTAAAGTTTATTTTAGAAGAAGATTAAGATATTTTGGGAATGTAAAATGAAAATTTTGATATAAACTTTGATGTTAAATAGCTCTTTAATTTTGAGGTTATTTTAAATGATTTAGTTTGAACTTTGTGAATTGCAATTGAATTTTTTAGATTAATTTATTATTTCATCATACAAAGGTTAATTCATTTTCGAAATTAAAATACCATGTGCTAACCATTTTGGTTTTTGTTAATGTATTAATATAGGAGGAATATGTTTTCATTCTTCTTTAAATTTTGGTATTTGTTATATGTAACTTCATGTTACTATTTTTTGGTACTCATAAACCCCTATTTTGATCATTATTTGGTTGGGTTTATTTTAAGAGAACATTAGGTGAAATTTTGAAAATTTTGGAGGATATATAAGCTGTGAACAATTGGGGAACAATTTGACCAAACAATACATACTTCTAGTGGAAAATGTGCATATCCAGGTAGTGGGTTTTTGTACAGTTGATGAATGGTTTGGCAAACCATGCACTCACCTAGTAGAAATAGTTCACCCCTTTTTAGGTGATAATATAGTTAAGGAGCACAATTTATCTAAATATGAATCCCTACATAGGAAACCAGGTATATTGGATTTTAAATTTTTAATTTATTTTATGAAATCTCAAAACCCTTTTTTAAGGGACTGATGGGCCTGTATGACCATATACCGGCTTCTTTATCATTGGAGGCTACAAAGTGGCATTTTTGGCCTCTATACACCTATCGGGTAGTGAATCGAATCTAGAAAAATGACATTCAATATCTTCCCAGTAATATTCCACTTTTCGTTCTATTTCTACCATTTTCTCATATTTCATCCTTAGGGTTATAATGATCTATGTTTCATTATAGAATCAAATATATTCTATTTTAGATCTTGGATCATGGTTCAATTCTCAAATCTAAATTACTGACCATTTTTATTTGAGTTTACTAATGATTGGTTTTCATTTCAAGATCCCATGATCCCGAGCATGCCGAATCTATTACAATGGAAAATTTATACTGACCATAAATTACTTGATTTCTATTCAAATTATTGATTTAAATTAAATTTATTTCAATTTATTTTATTTGAAAACCCAATTAAATGGAATTGGTGATTTGAAATTGGTTTTGTCATGAAATTGAGAAAGTCCCCCAATTCAATTGAATTGGGTTATGTAATGAAATTGGATGAAAATTGAAGAAATTAAATTGTATAATTAAATTTTGAAATTTATTTGATGAAATTGATTTAGAATAGATATTTGAAAAAATAGATTAAATATGGTTTTCATGGAAACTCATCGGTTTTATATTAGAAAAGTAATGTTTTGATTAAAAAACTATTTTTTTGGATTTTAAATGAAAAATTGGTATATTTGAAATGGGGGAATGATATCTATTGTATTTTGAATTGTTTTTTTAAATAAATTTACCATCACTGATTTTTATTAATGTACATGCAATACTAGTAAGATAATGAGTTATTAGGATAAAACTCGTTTAATCATTACAACTGAAATAGATCCTAGTGCATTAGGTTACATCCCTGATGGGATAGTGATGAGTTCTCTTTAGATAGTGTCAGAGGGATGTGTGTATACAAATATTGTCCTAATCCCCCATCAAATCTGTGGGTATCCTGTGTCCTCGAACTATCATACCTCTTAAAATATTACTATGTTGCTCATTATGAATGTTTTGACATAAATGAAATTTCTTGTAAATAGTTTTATACATAAATTATGAATTTATATAAACTATTTTATATAAAATTTTTATTAATAAATTTTTTTAAATTCTTTTCCATAATTTTAAATGTAAAGAAGGATTAGTTTTAAATATTAATTTGAACTTCCAACCAACTTATTTTAAATTTCAAGTATTTTTTGGATAATTAAATGGCATAATCTTATTATGTAATCAATAGTGAGATCCTACTTGGAATTTATCTCACACACTACATCTACCTTTGGGTGTTTCTAGGTATTCTTATTTTAGGGTTGAGTAAGATTAAGGCACCAGTTAGAGGTGGTAGTAGCTATTGATCCATGGTCTTGGAGAGCTTTGTTTAATGGGACTTGAGTCATTATCCTATTTCAAGTACATTGTGGTTGCAATTTTCACATTTTATCATATTTGACTTATGGTACACTTCTCAATGTGGAGTTTTCTTGCATGTATTCAAATATTTTTATCTTTCCTTCATTGTGTGTGTTGGAAATTTATTCCCACATATATATTGTATGATATCTGGTGTTATTCTCCAACCCATGGGGATCAAGAATTCCCTTCGAGTTATTTCAGGACAAAATCAATTATTAGGTTACAAGGGTATCTAGGTTGGTTCGTAACAAAGTGATATCAGTGGTACATGTTCTTCATCTTTCCTTGATGTCAGTATGCAGTTTTGTAATCATTTTGGTACATAAGTGGTAGTTACAATTAATTTCCAAGAAGTATCTCACCACAATGAACCTTAACTCACCTTGGGTAGTTTGGGAAATTATTCATGAGGATTAGTCCTAGTCTTTTCCCTAATTTTGATTTGGATAGTATGAGATCTAAACTATTTGTTCTTACATATTTGGATTAATTCTACCTGATTTTTTAGTGTCAATATAATTTCTTCAATGATGGATATTGTTTATTTATACCATCATTACCCTTATAAGTCATGTGAATTAGATACTTGAGGGAGATATTGATGAAACTCAGGGTGAAAATCTTCTCATAGACATGCATATGGTTAAGGTGACTGTGTGTACTGTCTATGTTCTAGGATAGACATGACCACCAGTTCCCATTTAGGATCCAGCTATGGAACCTTAGAGAACTTTTTTCCCGAATCGTTCTTAGGACCAACTTATCTTGAATCCACCTTTTTTCATATAATTTATTGATCCTCGGGAGGATGAGGAAGGGTCATATTGGATAGAGAATTTTTTTGAGTTTTTGGATACACCTGGTGAATTCAATGTGTAGTGTGCCACATACATGATGGAGGTACTGAAAAAGAGATGGTGAAAAATAATAGAGGAGAATAATCATATAGGATTGTAATGGAATAAATTCATTGATTGGTTCATTGAAAAGTTATATCCGGAGACATTAATGTTGGCCAAGGATACTATGTTTTTCAAACTCGGGAAATATGAAATGACCGTGACAGAGAATAAAATCCTTTTTGTTGATCTTTTGAAATTTGATATGAATAATATATCAATTAAGAATATGAGTGCTTGATAGTTTAAGTTGGTAATATCATTAGATATTTTGTCTTAGGTTGTCTTGCTAAAGCATTCATCTGATGCTGATGTGCTAGATAAAGCGTTTATGGTCAAAATTGACCAGGCTAGAAATACAGGGTTTACAAGAATTTATTTTTCTCATAGGGTCAGTTATATGTGATCCTTTATAAGAATGGTAATCATGGATATTCTTGTGTTGATTCTCAATATCATGATTTTTTATAAACCACATATAGTGTCTTGAAGAGGCTGTTCTATTTTTCCAGTGTGGGAAATCAGTCACTAAAAGTGGGTTTTCACTAAGTCGGCCAATGTATGTGGTTTGTTAGGACTATTAGGTCATATTCAAGGGATATAATTTTTATTTTATCCTATTTAAAGTTGAATATAATTCTCAGTACTTATTAAAACTATGGTTCAATCATGTGCTTCAAGAACAAAGGTGTTATATACATAAGAATTCAGATTGAAACTTCTTTACGTAGTGTATGAGTCTCTAGAGGAAGCAGATACAACAACCGTGATCATTGAAGGTACCATCATTTTATCTTCATCATTAATCACTATTTTATTTGAAATTTATATATCAAATTAATTTATTTAAACCAGTGTTTTCAATATGTATTATCTTTATACAAATCTTTTGTCTTTTGTGATGGATGTTTCTACAACATTTGGAACAAAGAGGGAAAATGGTCATTGTAGTAATGATTGAAATATCCCATTATCCAATGATGAGAATTATTGGTATTTTCATGTTCCGAAAATAAAACCTCTTGAAATAATATTCAAGATGGATTGGATCATTTCTATTAAATCCTAGATTGATTTTTATCTTTGATGGGTCTCCTTTACCACACCCAATGGGGTTTTCCATATATTTCAAGGAGAATGGGACATGAGGTAGAGTAGAGATGGATGTTTTTATCTAGAGTTAGGGAATGTAAAATATATTTTTAATTTTGATCTGGATTTATAATCCTTGAGTGGTGATCTCCATTTAGTTGCCATCGAGTTTCCTCACATCTTTTCATCCGAATTCTCCGAGTTGCTGCTAGCCGGTGAAGTAGATTATCATAACGATTCAGTACCTAGTACGCTAAAAATTTCTATTTTGTCAAACCATATAGAATGCACTAAAATGAATGATTGAAATTTTCTATTGTATTATCCTCTAGATAGAGGATTTATAATCCTGAGAGTGTCACCTTAGGTGGATCCAATTCTCTTTACCAAGAAAGATGGAGGTTCACATCATCTTTGTGTGGATAATCAATATTTAAATTGAGTTACATTGAAGAAAAAGTATTCATGATGTGAATTGATGATGTTTTTGATTAGTTTAAAATGTAAACGTTTTTTTAATATTGAACTTTGATCTGGTTACCATCATTTTAGAATAAAAGAATCTTAATTCCGAAAATAGCCTTTTGGAGTAGGTATATCTATTATGGTTACCTAGTCATGCCATTTGTTTTGTCAAATTCTCCTACATTCATTAAGGATTGTTTGAAAATGATTTTCCATGAGTATAAGGATGTCATCATGGTTGTCTTTGTGGTTGAAATCTTGATTTACACTAAATCTGGTAAGGATCAAGTGCATTATCATAGAGCAGTTATGAAATTGTTGAAAAATAACCAACTTTATTCCAAGAAATAAAAATGTGAATTTTTGATTCGGGAATTGATGTTATTGGTAAATTTTGTGTCACAAAATTGAATTTCAGTTAATATTGAAATGGTTAATGCTATTATGACATGGGAATATCGATAAAATGTTTTTGAGATTTATAGCTTCTTGTGTTTAACGATATATTATCGTCGTTTCATGAAGGACTTCTCTATTTTGGATTATCCGATGACAACTATAACTGGGAAGGGAGTGAATTTTTCATAGGATGAAAAATTTCAGGATTTCTGTTTCAAGATAAAAACTCTTATGAATAATATGCCATTGTTAACTCATCTAGAGTCTGGTTAGGGCTATGTGGTCTTCAGTGATGCATTAGGTTTAGGTTTGGGATGTGTTCTTATGTCGGGTGATCATGTCATTGCTTATGGATTTCATCCACCTATTCCACATGAGAACAATTATCTAACCCATGAAATGGATCTTTCAACTATAATGTACACAATTAAGAGTTGTCGATATTACCATTTTATAGAATGGTTTTATATATATTTTGACAATAATATCTTGAGTAATTACTTATTCAAAAAATAATTGAATCTCCACTAAAGGAGTTCAGTGGAATACCAATAGTTTTTTTGACCCTGACATAGACTATACCATGAGGAGAGATAATTCCATTGTAGATGCTTTGAGTAGGAATATTTTAGACCTAGTTTATGAAAGAATAATTAGATGTGTGGATATTGATTGCTCTTTTTTCATAGTTTCTTATTGGAGTTTAGGAATCATTGGATGAGGTTTCTTTGGCCAGTGTTCATTGGCCACCACTCTTCTCTTGATAATTATTTTGAAACAATTGGTTGATAATGATTTAAAAAAAATTGAGAGTCCCTTTATCATATAAATACCTTACCTGAATAATCATTTTCCATAAATGAAATTCTATGCTATTAGAGTTTCTTTGTACCATCTTCATCTATAATGAAAGCTATAATAGGGGATTTCTATAATACTCAATAGGATGTGAACCCCGGAAACATGAAGATGTTATATTAAACATTGTGATTGTTCTGGTCCTAGTTATGGGATAGGGAATTTATAATGTTTTCTCTCACTGCTATACATGCCAATAGGTCAAGGGAGTGAACCAAGAAACCATTGAGTTTTCTTCATCCACTTTCAGTGACTAATTAAATGTGGTAAGTGATCTCTATGTTTTTATGGTTGGTTTTCCACATAGTAATAGTAATATTGATTTTTTATTATAATCGGAAAAATTCCATGTCCAGAGACACTTACAAGGACACAAACAACACCATCATTCAAGGGGGCCGAAAGTAGTGCAACCCTAAAGTATCCCTCATCACCAAAGACCTGCACTCAATAATGTGATATGGATTATGATTGATAGAATAACCAAGTAGAATAGATTTATAAAAATTGTTGATAAAAATGATAAGGATTTGGGAAATCTCTATGTAAAAGAGATTGTTCATTTTCAACGGTATCAATATACTATAGTCTCTGATAGGGATCCTTAATTCACTACTCATTTTTGAAGAGGCCTTCACGTGGAACTGGGATCTTAAGTCTAATTAAGTATGGAATACCATCCTTAGCTAGATAACTAGAAATATAGAGGTATATAGATTCTTGATGATATGATTCATAGCTGAGTACTTACATTAATGGAGATTGGTATTATCATTTCTGGAAGGTTGAGTTTTCATATTAAAATAGTTACCATCCCTTAATTATATTGGCTCCTTTTGATGCCCTGTAGATCTCTGTTGTATTTCTTAGAGATCGAAGAATGTTTCTTGTTTTCAATAATCATTGTTCAAAATTTGACATCAATGATTCAGTTGATTCATGAAATAGTGTTGATAGAACATAGACATTACAAGAATTATTCTGATCATCAAATCAGAGAACTAGAATTTTCATTTTGTGACCATGTGTTCTTGAATGTTTCACTTTGGTTGGGTCATCAACAAATTGTTAGGAAAGGGAAAATTTCTCTTCATTTTGTGGGAGATATTTTGGTTGTTTAATAGGTGGGGAAATTTTCTTACCATTTAAGACTTCCAACACCACTGAAATAAACTCATAACACGTTCCATGTATCTCAGTAATGAAAGTATCTATTTGATTTACCTCATGTTCTGAGATGTAGTGATATTGGGGATGAACATGATTTATCAGTGATTGGTCATCCAATAGGGATATTTGATTCTAAAAACAAGGTATATTATGTAGGGAAGATACATTTTTTTCATGTTTTATAGAAGTGTAGTTCTAATTATCATGAGAAATGAGAGAGGGAGGCACATATAAGAGAGTAGTGGCCTCTTCTTTTTGATGTGGAAGCTTCTTAACTAGATATCTGGGGATGATTTGTTTTTATTATGGGGGTTTTCTAACATCATGAAACTATTTTATGTATTCCCAAAACTTTTTTTGATCACTATTTCGTTGGGTATCATTTAAATAAGTGTAGGATGAAATATCAAAAAATTTAGAGGACTTTTGGGATGTTCATTGTTGGTGCAGGTTTTTTCCAAACCATGTTCCTTGCAAGTGCAAACAGTATATACCCATGAAATATTGGTTTGCATGGTTGGAACATGGTCTGAAAAATCATGCACCCAACTAGTATAAATCAAGCATAACTTTTTTATGGGGCACAAATTTTGGGTGAAAAACTTGTATAACTGTGAAAATCATCATAGGAAACCGTTCAAATTATATTTTTTAATGTGAAAATTATATTTTAAAATCCTAAAACCCTTTTTGGTGCCTAAAGGGCCAGTGAGACCCCATAGTGTTTTATTATTTCATGGAGGCAACCAAGAGGTGTTTTTGGACCATCTACAAGAATATATTATTAAATAAAATCTTGGAGAATGACATTCAATCTCTTCCTAGGAATATTCCCCTTTTTATTCTCTTTCCCATATTCTATCCCTTTTCCTCCCTAAGGTTATATAGATCTCCACGCCATTAGAGAATCTAATATACACTATCTTAGATCTTGGATATATGTTTGATTCTGGGATATTCATTATTCGAATTCTTCTTTGGAGTTTCCCAATTAGGGATTTGTGTTTCGAGGTCCCATAATCCTATGGTAGGTGGTTCTGTTACGATGGACAACTTTGATTAACCCTAAATTGTTTTATTTAAATTAAATTTATTTATTTAAATTAAACTACATTAAAGTAGTTTATATAAAAACCCAATTTCATTGAAATGGGTATTTGAAATTAGATTTTTCAAGAAATTTAAAGATTTCATAATTTAATTGAATTTCGGTGTGTTGATAAATTAGATGAAAATTGTTTAAATTAAATTGTGGAATTTAATGGATAAATTTTAATTGTCGAATTGATTTGATGAAATTTATTTCAAATTCGTATTTTAGAAAATGAAAAATTATGGATTTTATAGAAACCCAATGTTTTTATGTTCGAAAGGGAATGTTTGGATTAAAAACCAAGGTTTTTGGTTTTTAATGTAAATTTGAATATTTGAAGTATTGGAATGGGATGAAATGTATTTTAAAATGTTTTAAAATAAATTACTCACCACTTGTTGTTATTAGAACACATACATTCCAAGGTAGTTAGTGATTTATTGGGATATCACTCAATTGATGCTTTACAACTGAAACAAAACCTAGTGTAGTAGGTCACATCCATGATGGGATAGTGATGAGTCATCCTTGGCTAGTGTCAGAGGGATGCGTGTATACACATGTTACTATGATTTACCTTAATATGTGTGAAGATCTCATAGTCTGAAACTGTCATACCTCTTGGTAGATGACAATGTTTCTCATTGAAAATGTTTTGATATATATTCTATGTATTGTAATTTATTTCATGAATTCCTTATAAATTTATATAAAATTTTTTATATAAAATGTTCAATAGGAAATTTGATTAAATTAAATTCCATAATTTTAAATGTAAAGCATGATTTGTTTTAAATATTCTTTTAAACTACCATTCTTATTTGTTAAAAATTGAATGATTTATTTGGTTAATTTAATGATGGTATTTTATTATAGTATCTTTAGTGATAGCCTACATGGATTTTATCTCACACCTTATATGAGACTTTGGATATTTTTATATTTTCTTAATCTATGTTTGATCAAGGGTAAGAAGCCACATGGAGGTGGTAGTAAATTTTGATCCTTGGTCATAGAGAGTTTTGTTTGATAGGTTTTGGATTCTTATCGTGTTTTTTTGGTTCTTTGTGGATATACTATGGGATGTATTTACTATTTTACTTATGGTACACATATCTCTATTGGGTTTTCTTGAATACATACTGATTGTTTTGCCTTATTTATATTCTGTTTGTGGAAATTGTTTCCCACTATCATTTTTTATGATGTCAGGTGAATGTCACCAACCCATGGGGATTGGAAACAATCTTTGAGTTATGTCAAGATCAGCTTAGTTATATGGTTACATGGGTATCTAGGTTGGTTCTTGACATTATATGTGGATTTTATTTTTTTATAAAAAAACAATTTATCTTTAATACTAATCATATGGAGAAAAAGATTATATTGTGGTGGAAATTAAATAAAGGATGAATTTCAACTTGTAATGAATGTATGCAATCCATATATTCTTATTCTATATGGTAAGAAATTCTTAAAGTATAGTGAAAATATACTGAAAATTAAAATATCATCATATTACCTTGATATCAATTAAGACTACTTTCATTTAAACACCTCTTTGGTTTATAAGTTTGTAATTGTAACCTTTCTCATGATCCTTAACATTATTGTGATCAATGATCTCTATACTTATCATATTTTATTGAGAATAATAACTTTATTCCATGTCTATATCATCACTTTATATCAATTTTATCCTATTTAGAAACCTAATTATATGTTATTCCATATGATTTTTATATTTTCTTTTCCCTCGTTTTGAAAAGGATGTTTTATTAATCTTTATTACAATGTGTAATTTCAAAAAGGGTATTTCAAAACCATGAATTATTGAGTTAAAGTTAAAATTGTGATGATTAATTTTATTAAAGGTATGGGTAATTTAATAACCTAATATTATGAAATAATAACATTATGTTTGATAGCATATACCACTCACAAAATCAAGCTTAAACGACTAGACAATATATTACTATTATAAACTATATGTTAAATTTTAGATTATGAACATGATTAACTAATTTATTGAATATATATATATATAAATAATTTTCTTACTCAATATAAATTAAATGATAAATATATATCACATAATAAATAATTTTTTTGTCATGTCATTTTATTAATAAAAAATTGGTTTTCTTCAAAAATGATTTTTTTATTTTTTGTGAGAAATAATTACTAGAAATTTATAGGTATTTTAAAAAATATAATTGATAAAATGAAATTAATATTTTTTAATCATCATACGAAAATTCTTTTATGGTGAATTATTTGGATTTTTTAGAAAATATTTATTTTTCAGTGAGTATTGAAAAATAATAACCTCTGTAAAACTATAATTTCAAAATAATAAATTAATTAATTTAAATGTTCAATTATTTGTTTAATTTTATTTTATGTCAGATCATTATTATGTAGTTATAACTAATCCAATAACTTTTATTTAAACATTTTTTACTATATTTTAATATAAGTTTATTTCGGTGCTTAAAAACACATTTTTCTCAAAACAATTTTAGAGTAAAAGATGTTTCTCCATTATATTTAATTAATATAAACCATAACTAGGAATGATTTAAATAAAATTTATAGATTATATGACTATAATTTTATTTCTAATTCATATAATGATAATTTATGTTGATAAATTTTATATAAGATCATATTATTTTTGAAAAATACATTTCTTGGAAGACCACTATTTCATCATGTCTATAGATTTTATTTGAGAATAAATTGTTGTAGTTAAATGAATTAAATTTGATTACATAGATTAAATATTTTTAATGAGAATAATTAATATTACATATAAGTGATAAATGAATATTTTTTTTCAAAATTAATAATGAAAACAGTAAAAATATTTTACTATGGTTAATGATAAAATGAGTTTACCATGGGATCAAACTAAATATATTAGAGTGAAAATGAACTAAAAACTTATCAAAAATCTATTTTGTGGAAATATTTATACCATATTTAATAAAATTATCAATAATGATCCATTTTTTAGCATTGTCAAATGTGTAAAATGTGGGTAAAACAATTTATTTTCAAAAATTTCAATTGTGACCCACACTTATTAAAGGCTACCCACTCTGCTCTCCTCTTTACACTATAAAATCATTCTGGTTCAACTAGCATCTCTAAATATAAATAATTGAAATCCACTACCCATGAAATAGATTCCATTTTTTAATTATAAAAACATCATTGGAAGAATTTTGTCTCAAACCTAAAGTTGTCTTCCGAAGAAGTGGTATCATTATTAAATGACGGTTCTATTTTTTTCTTCAAAATCCATAAAATATTTTTAAAACATGATAATATAATAAAATAAATATATAATATATATTGATACATTATTATGTTAATTTAAGGACCTAAATCCATTTCCTCCTCCATTAATTATGAAACAAAACCATTTCTCCTCTGTACAACTGACAACCGCCTCACGAATCAATGAAATTTGTTTTCCATTATCACCTCTCACAAATGTTCATTACAATTTATTTAATATTTATATATGATATTCATGACATTAATAACATTACTAATAGATAATATATCATATATCTTTATTACCATTCCATTCATTGAAATATGATTACACCCTTTCTGCATTTTTGTGGATTACCACCTCCACGAAGCAATGTGATTCTTTTCTCATCACCACATCATATGGATAATATATATAAATGTATGAATAGAAATATTTTAATATTTATGATATTATTATTATTATTTTAGGTTAAAATAATACTTACTTTTTTTCCATAATGATTATTGAAAATTGAAACATTGATCATTCATACGTACGACCAACCGTCTCAATGATTATGACAATGTTTTTTTAATAAACCAGATTAATGGATAGATTAAAACATATAATTAATGTATAAATGTTTTAATTATGTGTAACGCACCAACCCCAGTTATCCAGAGTCGGTGCATTATTTTAATACATTAGCATGATTACAAGGAATCAAGTCCCGAAGGACCGATCGGTTTAGCAGTCTTGGAAAAAAGATTACATACATGATTGTTACATTACACTTCATAATATACAAAACAACATAAATAATCCTTAATGAACGCCGTTATTCCCTTGTCATAACCTTGCATATCAATCACAATACAGTTCTTGGAATCCTAGGAAAGATAATACATAGAAAGGGGTGAGCTCAGATGCTCAGTAAGGATAAAAATACAGCAGAAACATTTATAAATAAGCATAAAAATTTAAGGTAATTTATAACTAAAACAAAATCCTTTTAAAACTTGAACTTCAGCATAATATAGAAAAAATAAAATTAAATAATTCCATTTACTTATTCACGTGGATATTATACTAGTCTAATAATCACATGAAATATCAATAACCACTTTCATAATGATGGAATGCATAATGCCGAACTTTAATTTCTGTGTCAAGGGCTCGTGCCAAGACCTAAGGGATAACTGTAACCGGAACCCAACCCAGACTGCCTCTAATAACAGAACACTAACCCGGAGTGCCTCTAATAACCGGACACCAACCTGGAGTGCCTCTAATAACCGGACACCAACCCAGAGTGCCTCTAATAACCGAACACCAACCCGGAGGGTCTGCTGTAACCGGACCCCAAATCGGAACATACTAGTCCAACACATTCATCTTAAGAAGAGGATGAAATATAAAATAAACATTCGAATTAAAACTAGCATAAAAAATTTCAATACATTACCCATAAACCATGAATGTTATAAGAATAACACATCCACAGTCAATCATATCACAAAACCTTCAACACAATATGTAAGATTTTTATCATGATAAATAAACTTTAAAAAAAAGTTTAAAATCTATTAAAGGATCATGACATGGATGAAGATGAATTGTAAAACTCTTTGAGAGAAATAAACCTTTTTCATGAAAACATTTAAAAGTCACACAATTTAGAAAATAAGTCATTTAAAGACATTTTTTAATCAAAGTGTCCCATACCACTTTGAAACTTTTTAAAGTAATTAACATTTTAAATACATTCAATTCCATATAAATAAATCCTTAAAAACCATTTTGAATACATGGACATTAATGAGGAAGATTTAGAAGAATAAATATTTAAAACATTTGAAATGATGTTTTATTAAAGAAAGTCCCTTAAAATAATTCCTTTGAAAACATTTTCATAAAACATGTACATGGATAATAAATATTTCCCATTAGATACTTACGTAAAAACAACCTTGGATAATAAAGAGATTGTGGAATTAACCCTTACCAATTTGGTAACATACGAAAAATACAACCCATGAAAGAGGTATCATACAATGAATATGTAAATACACATAAATTAAAGTGTATTACATAAAGAATATGATTATGGGTAGTACATACACCACAAAAAAGGTAATAGTGTCAATGTGGCATGAATCTCACAGGAATAAGGAGTGAGATGAAAACCCCTTACCTTGCACTTTCCTTTAGTGGAGGGTATGTTTAGCCTCCTATACGAAGACTATAGTATGTTATTAAATTATACCAGAACCATATTAATATTTATGATATCATTAAATATTCATTTATGACTTTATACTATCCATTTAATAATAATTTCCATGTTATATTAATATTTCGTCTAATAATCGCTTTCTTTATCGTACTTGTTTTAACTTGTTACCCTTGATTGTATCACTTAGATCATGATTTAAATAACTCCAGAATATAAAACATGATTTATTTCATATATATATTTAGAACATAAAAAATTATAATAGACGTATATATGAAATGGAAAACACCGTTTATGGAGACGGTAGTCCGTACGTACGCATAAACGTTGTTTTCGTTTTCATAGAGTATTGAACGGAAGTAAGTGAATAAGATATATGTAACTACATAAATACTTATATATATAAATATATATATCTCCAGTATAATTATTATATCATATATTACATACTTATTAGTAATATATATTTTTATAATCGTTGATGAAAGGTGAACTTGGAAATGAATCTCATCGCGTTGTGGAGACAGTAATCTTTACGTATGCACGAGTGAAAATATCATTTTTTTGATATTAATATAATATATAATTGGATGGTATATAATATAAACATAATATTTATATTTTTATATGTATTATTCACATCAAATACACATCATTATTATACTCATCTAAATAATAATGTATTGAATAACAATTACACCGCGGCGTGGAGACGGTAAGCCGTACGTATGCACGTATGGTGACATGTCATTCAAAGGGTGAATAGAATGACGAATTTGGTTGTAACATATTTATAATAACATCACAGTATACAGAATATTCTAGAGTTATTATTTTATAATGTAAACAACAAAGAAAAAGGAAGTGGAAGAAGAAAGGAACTTGAATGGGGGTGGTGAAATCATTACCTCTTCTTCAGGTTCTTCCTTTTGATTTGATCAAAAGGGATCCATAGGTTGGATTTATGATACAACTAAGGCCTCTGGGATGAAGCGAGGATATTTGAGAGGGTATTTTTTCAGGTTTTGGCCAATCCAAATGGCTTAGAAGGTGTGAATTAGAGGGAAGGGGGAGTGCGATTTTATAAGAGGGGTGAGGGGCACCTTAGAAAAAACATAAAATATTAATTTATAATAAATAAATGCTAGGTTTCTAATGGATCAATGTTTGATTATTTAAATTCTAGGGTGGGTATAGGTCTATAACAACTCATACAATAGGTTTTAGACAAGTTTAGCTAACCATTTTAACCTTATCATTTATATTTAACTCTAAGTTAAATAATTTAACTTTTACCGTGTCTTCTTGTATGATTACACTATATGGTTAATAAACTTACTATATACTATCAATATAACACCAATTAGTTATTCAATGTCATATATATTAGTATATAAGTCTTTTTAAAGAACCTTATTTTATTAGGACCATTATATCAATTAATAATATAGTATATTTTTTAATAACTATTTTATGTCAATTTTGACACTATTTGGTATTTGTTTTTTGTTAAAATAATAACAACATGATTACTTCAAAGAAAATACATTGAATCAATATTAACATGTCCTATTAACCTATAAAATTAGTGTATGTCATAAAAACGTTGAAATTATATTTATTTTAATATTTATAATACCATTTATTTGATTCTTTCATTAATAATGTAATTACTTCATCATTATTGTGTATTAAATAAATTTATTTATATATTGTCTAAAAATTATAAATAAAATACCATGATGTAGGAAACCATTTTATCTTTCTAATTAATATTTATTATTGAATTTATATCATGTAAAACACTATATTAAAAATGTTTTAGTTATTAAACTTTGATTTTAACTCTTTTAACACTTTTTTGTATTAAATAATAATAAATGTCCTAATCTAATCCATGTGGACCGAAATGATAATATTTTCTTCCTAAGGTTGTTTTTAGTGAGATAAACTTTGTCCAATAGAATTAGGACATGTGTGAGGGTAATATTAATATCATTTTTACCCTTAATAACCCTATTTACTTTTAACCGTGGTAAATAAAAGTAAAAAGTTACTATTCACAAAAAATTATTGTCATCTCATTGAACCACATTTTATACCTTTATATTAACCGTGTCTCTTAGATTTTCAAAATTCAGCTCATAGAAACGGTAAAATTAAGTTTTATGTGAATTTCCAAAAACTTATAAGAGGTGGGTAAAAGACGGTGAAAAGTTCAATAAAATTTCTATATATCTAAAACTATTATAAACCGAATACAATGAATTAGATTGAACTTATATAGGTATTATGAATCTATTTTGACATTAAATAATTTAAATGAGATAAATAATTATTTAAATAAAAAGTCGTTTTTAAACTATAACTCGGTGTTTTTCATTATTCATCAAAAATTAAATGTATTCAGAAAAATACCAAAAATGTACCCTAAGAAAATTTTGATCTTCCGAATTCAATAATAAAGTATATTTAACCAAATTTAAAACAAATAAGTTTCATTTATTAATTTAAAATTAATTTCCACTGTCAAAACAAAAAGCATGTTTTTAAGAAACAATAATTATGAAAAGATTGACACTTGTTTATGTCTGGTTTAAATGTGAAATTATGTTCAATGACTAACATTGGATTAAATTGTAAAAATATATTCTAAATATAATTTAAAACCATTCAAATTCATAATTTATAACTATTAATTCTTTCGATTAAAAAAGTTTTTTTTAATTAAAATTTAGTAATTTTCATTATTCATCAAAATATGAAAGTTATCAAAAAAGTACAAAAAATTCATCCTATACTAATTTCAATATTCAGAATCAAAAAATGAAGTCCGTTTTGAATGATAAAATGTATAAAATTTCAAAAAGTGGGTATTACTATTCATAATGACTGGTTTGATTGGTTGTGGTGTGTGTTACAACTCGAAGTTGCGTACAACATACGATATTGTATTATTCAAAGAGAAGCGTACCAAAGAAGCTTGTGGTGTTACATTCTCCCCTCCTTCAATAAATTGTGTACTCGAAATTTATGATCGGTATTGGAAACATGGGGTTGACAATTCAAAATATCTTAGTTGAAATCCCACCTCGAAAAATGGATTAATGAGGCCTCTATTTAAAATAAAAAGTGGTAATTATGGAGGTTACCAAAAATAACACAGACTAGGGTTCCATGTAGTAAAATATGGATATGGAAGAGAAATATAACCATCAATATCTGATGGAGAGTGGTAGAGAACATGGCTATGAAAAGGCCAATAATCCCAAAGCCATAAATTTTTGATGCTCTAAGGTACCATCTAGGACAACATTTTGTTCTATGTTCCTTTACTTAATGTTGAAGAATTTATTTATGAGATTGGATAAGATCATAAAGATATATACTTACTTTATAATTAGTGTTTTATCCATTAATAAATTTCAACCACAAACTCATATTTCACTACAAAACATAATACAACTCAAAAATACTATATTTATCCTAATCATATAGGATTCCAAATATAACGAATGTATAATTAAAATACCAGACCCATTAAAAAAAGAAACTACATTATATAATCCTGGGACTTCAAGTAGTCCAGTGGTAGGAGATAAATCCCAATCACACTATGGTTGTGGGTTCCATTCCCGCAGCTTTGTCCGACACGACGGGTTGTCACACGGTCTATGTGTTGTCCTTTTATAAAAATCCAAAAAATAACCTTTCGAAATTAATCCATTCCAACCTTTAGACTTATCTAAAATACTACTATCCAAACCCATAGTCCAAAATTTATAAGGAAGTTAAACACAATGAAGCATCTTTTTTCCATGTAATAACATATGAACACCTTCACCATGTATTATTTTAAAACATGGTAACATCTTGAATTACCATAAAACCTTATTGATTACATTCTTGCTACCTTATTCATTATAAAATACTAGATATACTCCTTTTATCAAAAATGTTTTAAACTCCAATGATGAAAAATCATTAATCAGTTTCAAGGTATTCAATAATATCAAATATAATTTTCCCAAATCAACCATATCTTATTCGAAAATCAGTACCTCATTATTAGGACCATATTAATATTTATATTTCATTCAAACATGTAATTTCCAAAAAGTTTAAATCACTATAGAGTAAATTTTCTTAGTACCATAAAAATCAAAAATCCTCAATGAAATAGTACTGCAGAACAATCCTTATTTTTTTATAACATCATTGATACAACACATAAATGAAATAATTCTAAAATAAAAACATAAGAACACTGGTCATTACTCTTTATTTGTGGTAATTTCATAACTTGATTATTATCCAATAGAATCATTTTCAGCATAGTTTGATAACTCGGACATTGGTTCGCGTAGTGTCCAAGCTCCCTGCAGATGAAGTATTGTAAATTTGAAACCTTTTTCTTGCACTTGCAGTCACGTACTTGGTGTCCTTTTTCTCTACACTTATAACATACTCAAATTCCCTTCAAGAATTTTCCAAGGTGATTCTTTCCACAGTTATAACATATGGGAAACTCGTTCTTTATCTTCTTCCCTTTATCTATCCTTCTCTCTACCATCATTTTCTTCTCTGGATTCCCTTCAAAGCCATAGGACCTAGATAATTATTTACTTATCTTATCAACAAATGATACTATTTCATCATATGATGATAATAAATGGGAGAATATTTAACTTCTATATTCTGTTTTAGGACCATGAAATATATGATCCTTCTTACTCTTTGGATCACATGTATTGATGGAGTTATCACTCCTTCTACTGGGCTCCATTTCTAAACAGTGGCATACACTAGATAGGTTTATGAATAACAATACCTAATCCTGAACTTGTAAAACACATAACATAAATTAAAAAGTTTATGTATATAATCCATATTCATAAATATTTTTTTTGAGTAAGTATATACTCATAAGCCCTTCATAATGGTTTGTAAATTAAATGAGAATTATCTTAAGCATATCCCCTAGGAGTGTCATAACCAATAGTGTAGCAAGACCCGTTGTCGTGCACCAGTTCCCGTTCAAGTCTAGCTCAAAGCGATGTTTTTGGGTTTTACCCCTAGGTACATCTGTGCCAGAGCTGCCTCTACCTTCTCGTATCCAGACAGGGATGTATTGCTTGGAAAACTCACAAAAT
This sequence comes from Viscum album, assembly GCA_963277665.1. Lineage (NCBI taxonomy): Eukaryota > Viridiplantae > Streptophyta > Magnoliopsida > Santalales > Viscaceae > Viscum > Viscum album. The sequence continues at coordinate 291,231,122 of OY728138.1, forward strand.
CTCTATAATACCAAAATTCTCGGAAGTTCATCTATACTAATCATCAAATTATATCTTAGGGAGATGTACTCTAATCAGAGTTTACCTAAATCTAGTTTCCAATGTTATTTCTAAACTTCCTCTAATACCAACTGTAATGCCCTGACCCCAGTTACCCAAAGTTGGTGCATTATTTTAATACATTGGCTTGATTACAAGGAATAAAGTCTCGAAGGACCGATCGGTTTAGCAGTTTTGGAAAATATATTACATACATGAATGTTACATTACACTTCATAACATACAAAAAAACATAAATAATCCTTTATGAACGCCATTAATCCCTTGTCTTAAACCTGCATATCAATCACAATACAGTTCAGGGAATCCTGGGAAAAATAAAACATAGAAAGGGGTGAGATCAGATTCTCAGTAAGGATAACAATATAGTAGAAACATTCATAAATATGCATAATCATTTAAGGAAATGTATAACTAAAACAAAAGCCTTTTAGAACTTTAACTTCAGCATAATATGGCAAACAAAAAATGAAATAATTCCATTTACTTAATCACATGGATATTATACTAGTCTAATAATCACATGCAATATCAATAACCACTTTCATAATGATGTAATGCATAATGCCGAACATTAATTTCTATTTCAAGGATTCGTGCCAAAACCTATGGGATAACAGTAACTGGAACCCAACCCGGAGTGCCTCTTATAACCGAACACCAACCCGGAATGTCTCTAATAACCAGACACCAACCCAGAGTGCCTATAATAACCAGACACCAACTCGGAGTGCCTCTAATGACCGGACACCAACCCGGAGTGCCTTTAATAACCGAACACCAACCCAGAGGGTCTTCTGTAACCGGACACCAACCCGGAGGGTCTGTTGTTACCGGACCCAACCCGGAACATACTAGTCTAACACATTCATCTTAAGAAGAGGATGGAATATAATATAAACATTCATTTTAAAACTAGCATACGAAATTTAAATACTTTACCCATAAACTATGAATGGTATAAGAATAACACATCCACAGTAAAACATTGCACAAAACCTTCAACACAATATGGATGATTTGTATCATGAAAATCAACTTCAAAACAAGTTTAAAATCTATTAAAGGATCTAGACATTGAAGAAAATGAATTGTAAAACTCCTTGAGAGAAATACTCTTTTTTCACCAAAACATTTAAAAGTCACAAAATTTTGAAAAGAAGTCATTTAACTACATTTTTGAATCAATGTATCTCATTCCACTTTGAAACTTTTGAAAGGAATTATCATTTTAAAAATATTCAATTCCATATAAATAAATTAACGCTTACTAATTTTGTAACATAGGAAACATACAACCCATGAAAGAGGTATCATAAAATGAATATGTAAATAAACATAAATTAAAGTGTATTACACAAGGAATACAATTATGGGCAGTATATACACCACAAAAAAGGTAATAGTGGCAATATGGCATGAATCTCATGGGAATAAGGAGTGAGTTGAAAACCCCTTACCTTGCACATTCCTTTAGTAGAGGGTACGTTTAGCCTCCTCTACAAAGACTATAGTATGTTATTAAATTATACAGAAACCATATTAATATTTATGATATCATACATTTCATTTATGACTTTATACTACCCATTTAATAATAATTTCCATGATATATTAATATTTCAGGTAATAATCGCTTTCTTTATCGTACGTGTTTTAACTTGTTACCCTTGATTGTATCACTTAGATCATGATTTAAATACATCCAGAATATAAAATATGATTTATTTATCATATATATTTAGAATATAAAAATTTATAATAGACGTATATATGAAATGGAAAACACCGTTTATGGAGACGGTAGTCTGTACATACACATAAACGCTATTCCATTTTCATATAGTATTGAACGGATGTAAGTGAATAAGATATATGTAAGTACATAAATAATTAAATATATAAATATATATATATACAGTATAATTATAATTTCATATATTACATAGTTATTAGTAATATATATTTTTATAATCGTCGATGAATGGTGAACTTGGAAATGAATCTCATTGCGTCGTGGAGACGGTAATCCGTACGTATGCACGAGCGAAAATATCATTCTTTTGATATTAATATAATATATAACTGGATGGTATATAATATATACAGAATCCTTATCATTTTATATGTATTATTTACATCAAATACACATCATTATTATACCCATCATAATAATAATGTATTGAATAACAATTACACCACGACATGGAGACGGTAAGCCGTACGTAGGCACGTATGGTGACATGTCATTTAAAGGGTGGATAGAATAATGAATTTATTTGTACTGTAATTATAATAACATCACATTATATAGAATATACTGGAGTAATTATTTTAGAATGGAAACAACAAAGAAAAAGGATGTGGAAGAAGAAAGGAACTTGAAATTGGGTGGTGAAATCATTACCTCTTCTTCGGGTTCTTCCTTTTGATTTGATCAAAAGGGCTCATTAGGTTAGCTTTCTGATATAAATAAGGCCTCTAAGATGAAGGGAGGATATTTGAGAGGGTATTGGGGTAGGGTTTGGATGATCCAAATGGCTTAGAAGGTGTGAATTAGAGAGAAGTGGGAGTGCCCTTTTATAAGAGGGGTGAGGGGCACCTTAGAAAAAACATAAAATATTATTTTATAATAAATTCATATTCGTTTTCTAATTGCTCAATAGTTAATTATTTAAAGTATTTGGTGGGTATAGGTTGAAAACAACTCAACCAATAGGTTTTACACAAGTTTATGTTACCATTTTAACCTTATCATTTAGATTTAACTCTAAGTTAAATAATTTAACTTTTACCGTGTCTTCTAGTATTCTTTCACTATATGGTTAATAAACATACTATATACTGACAATATAACCCCAATTGGTTCATTAATGTCATATATATTATTATATAAGTCTTTTTTCTGATACTTATATTTTTAGGACCATTATATCAATTTATAAAATAATGTTTTTAAAAAAAAATTATGTTATGTCAATTTTGACACTATTTGGTATTTGTTTCTGTTAAAATAATAACTACATGATTACATCAAAATATAAATTTAATCAATACTAACAAGTCTTATTCACCTATAAAGTTCGTGGATGTCATAAAAATGTTGAAATTAAATTTATTTTAATATTTATAATACCATTTATTTGATTCATTAATGAATAAGGTAATTATTGCATCATCATTGTGTCATAAATAAATTTAATTATATAATGTCTAAAAATTATAAATAAAATACCATGATTTAGGAAATAGTTTTAGCTTTATAATGAATATTTATAATTGAACTTATCTTATGCAAAACCCTACATTAAAAATGTTTTAGTTATTAAACATTGATTTTAACTCTTTTAACTCTTCTTTGAATTAAATAATAATAAATGTCCTAATCTAATCCAAGTGAACTTAAATGATAATATTTTATTCCTATGGTTGTTTTTAGTCGATATAAACTTTTCCAATAGAATTAGGACATGTGTGAGGGTAATATTAATATCATTTTTACCCGTAATTACCCTATTTACTTTTAACCATGATAAATAAAAGTAAAAAAGTTACTATTCGCCAAAAATTATTTTCATCTCATTGAACCACATTTTACTCCTTGATATCAACCGTTTCTCTCAGATTCTGTAAATTCGGCTCAGAGAAGTGGTAAAATTATGTTTTATGTGAATTTGCAAAATCTCTTAGGAGGTGGGTAAAAGACGGTGAAAAGTTCAATAAAATTTTTATATATCTAAAATTGTTATAAACTGAATCCAATGAATTATATTGAACTTATATAGGTATTATGTGTCTATTTTGATATTAGATAATTTAAATAAAATAAATAATTATTTATATAAAATTCGGTTTGAAACTATAACTCAGTGTTTTTCACTATTTATAAAAAATTAAATGTTTTCAGAAAAATACCAAAAATTTACCCAAAGATAATTTTGATATTCCGAATTCAATAATAAAGTCTATTTTACCAAATTCAAAACATAGAAGTTTCATTTATTAATTTAAAGTTAATTCCCACTGTCAAAACAAAAAGCGTGTTTTTAAGAAACAATAACTACCAAAAGATTGACACTTGTTTATGTCCGGTTTAAACGTGAAATTATGTCCAATGACCAACATTGGATTAAATTGTAAAAATATATTCTAAATATAATTTAAAACCATTAAAATTAATAATTTATCACTATTAATTATTTCGATTAAAGAAGTTGTTTTTAATTAAAATTTAGTAATTTTCACTATTAATCAAAATATGAATGTTGTCAGAAAAGTACCAAAAATTCACCCTAAGCTAATTTCGATATTCTGAATCCCAAAATGAAGTCCATTTTGAATGATAAAATGTATAATGTTTTAAAAAGTGGGTATTACTATTCATAATGGCCAGTTTGATTGGTTGTGGTGTGTGTTAGAACTCGAAGTTGCGTACGACACACGCTATTGTATTATTCAAAGAGAACTGTACCGTGGAAGCTTGGGGTGTTACATTATGTCACAATTATTATTATGGATATTATAGAACAATTATCTCTTTGACAAGGATCATCATACTGAATCCGTTTTGAGCATACGGACCGAACATCATCATGACAGTCGAAGTGGAATTAACTGATTATGTAATTAAACTTGTGAATAAAATAAATTGAACAACATGATCAAGGATAATGGATTATACATGGTAAATTTTCTTATGGAATTAAATAATTAATATATTATTATTATATAGTATTTAAAGTACATATAGGGAATGTTTGGACTTAAGGTATGGTGTTTCTCTTCTCACATTTATTTTTTCGAGACATGTTCCATATTCACCGATTCATTATATTATGTGGTGTATATAATAACAATGATTTTATTTTATTATTATTTTCATGAAAATTATTGGAATTTACAAATCTATTTTAGTTTTTATCTTTCATGAGGTTTGATCTAGAGAATACCAACGAAATTAGGGATTCTCAACGGACATTTACTTCCTTGATACATATGCCATATTCAAAACATATATATTTAGTGTGGTGTATATAATACTTGTTGATATTTTTCATAATCAATACTAAAATTATTATTTTATTTAAATATTCTTTTGTTGTTATTTATTTAATGGGTATTACAATTCAAATGTTTCTAAAGTGGAAATGGTTTCTTATATAACTTTTTCTTATGTGAGAAATATGCAATATTCAGCGCTTATTTATTTTGTGTGGTGTATATATTTCCCATTTAATATTTTATATAATAAATTCCTATATTTTTTTGGTTCTTAAATTTTCTTTTTATTTTATTTTTATCATGGGTATTTAGATTCAAAATATCCCAATGGGGTGATAGTTTATGTTACAATATACTTTCTTTTCATGTTTTTATGCTCACGATTACTTTGAAGAAAAAAATATTCTATTATTTTATTAAAAATATATATATTATTTTAATATATTTATGAATGCGTTTTACTTTTTAAATTTCCATTTCCTCCATTTTTGATTAAAGAAACATCAATAATGTCGCTTGTGAGTGATTGAGATCTTGTAACTTTTGTGAAACAGTAACATTTCAATTTCATATACATGTACATAAAAAAAATAAAATATGTTATTTTATAAATATAAATAATTTTCTAAATCTATTTTATAGGGTATTTTACTATATATTAAATCGTTATAAATCTAAATTTCTTAACACTTTCTAAATGGGTCACTTTTGACTCAGATTACAGAATGATTGAAAAACTTTTTATTTACAAAATTAATTTATTTATTTAATATTCCCCCTATCATGACTATAGTTTTCATTAAAGAATCAATTAAAATTTTCCAAGGATATTTTTAAATATTTTTTTGTCAATATTTTGTGCATTTTTTAGGTTTTTAATGAAAATTTCATTATGAAAAGATTATTTTACTCAAGAATAGTTTTAATGATACATTGATTTTATTTATCAACATCAACAACACTTGATGTTAATTATGATCTAATTGGGATATTTTATAAAAACATCATCCATATTATTCCTATGAATGAACTTTGGCATTAACACAGAACCTATTACTTTTTTATAGGTGAATCAAGAAATGAAAGAAAGATTATAATTATTATATTAAAAATTGAATGGTTTTAAATGTTTAATTAATGAAAAGTACATGGGTATTATTGATATTCATGGGTGAAACCAAATATCAAAGGGTAAGCCTAATATTTCTTATATGATGGGTGTGTGTAGAGAGCATTGTCCAAGTCATATGTAACTTATATGATGTGTGTGCAGAGAGAGTGACCAGTGACCTGATATTTCTTATACGATGGGTATGCTCAAATAGCATCTAGTGAGCTTGGTATAGCTTATATGATTAGTGTTCATAGAAACCACTCCAATTCATTGGGTTATTATTATGTTATCTGAATAAATATATTGGAATTAAATCATATTATAATACTAATTTGTAAGTGTTTTGAATAGATTCTTGGGAGATAACGGTACTAGATTCCAAAAAAAATTGTTATACTGGCCATCGATGTTAAATGATTCATTTATAAAATATTGACATCATAAGGATAAAAATTAATGATTCTTATGAATATTTACTTTTTAAAATCACTATTACATACCACATTTGTATTAATCTAGGTTTATTGATATGAGTTGTATGCACTCTATTTATGAAATCATGCCTTTATACACAACTTATTCTAACTGATTCCATTCACTTGTTAATTCTTATGCTCACCCTTTCCGAGAATTTTACATCACCCATATTATGATTCGTTTTCTATAAGTTATCAAGAATGATGTTTAATTAATTGATTCTATATGGGATTCAAAGGGATGATGATGATGACTAAGTATGGAATATGAAAAGATGGGTGTAGTGAAAAAAACTCTCTTAGAGTCCTCGGTATTGTTTATTTAAGATTTTTTTTAATTATCTAAAAAATAAACCAAAATAGTCCCATGGTATGTAAGTAATCCAATATTTCACTTTTTTATATTATTTTGTTAGAAAAAATTGGTTCTTGTTTATCGGTATGAATCCAAAAATGTAATGCTTATTTTTTTTGCATCAGATTCTGGAGTAGGGATTTCTGGATATTATATAACCTTTTTATGGTAATAATGTGGTTGAAATTTACAAATTACATTATGAAAATCCAAAATCATAAATTTTTTTAATAAAAACTATTTTTTTAAAAGAGGGAAAGAGAACTAAAAATGTCATCTAGAATAATAGAAAAATAGGTTTGAAAATTGGAATACATTGTTAAGGGAAAAAATATGGACATGGAGTTGAAATATATCCCCCAGGTACTAATAAAGTGTGGTGTATAACATTGTTAAGGTAAATTTAACAAAAAAACATAAATATGTGGTTGGTGAAAAGAACAAAAGTTCATTGAAAATTAAGGATAAAGCATATTATTTTATTTAAATATTATTTTACTAAAGTTACGAGATTATTTTTCTATAAATATTGATAGAACAAGAAAATATTCTAACCTGATTATTTCCATATAATAAGTGTAATTTCATCCTTTGGTTATAAATTTATATAATTCCACTTCATCTCTTACTCAATGAAATGAATATTCAATATAAATTTTAAATTCCCAAATCACTAAAATCATTTGTAAATGGATCATAAAATTCATAATTTAATTAAAGGACATTACTCCAAAACCAATATTATTTTAATAGGATATATAATTTTATAATTAATACTTTATCCTCAAACAAAAATACTCGAATTTCTACAAATCCATAAGCTATTAAACAGAAACCCCTTTCCAAAATATATTAGACAAAATTCAAATTCCAAAATTTATAAATAATGTCACTAAATTTCCAAAATCAACTTAACATTAATCCCCCAAATAATATAATGTAGATTTAAATTTGACATATGAAATATGTGTTCACCTTGATCATATATTCTACTGAAAATTAGTAATAACCAAGATTACCATAAAACCTCAATGAAAAAATAAATTATTCAAAAAATTAATCTATACTCATTACATAAATAAAATAATAAATTATTTAATATAATATATATATCCAAGAAATATGTATACTCTATCTAAGATAATATAAAACACTCTTTTATCATATCAGCAATAAATTCTGAGTTTATCAATTATATTCCATTTTTTTGTCCAATAATTTTTTTCCTCAACTGAACATCATTATGTCTACATTGGGAACATATTAAGTGTTACATTAACATGAACCACATGTTTTTCTAAAAAACAACACCTTTCCTTTAACTAACTTTTCTATTTGATAATTATCATTCAATATATTCTTTCAAAACCAGAAATAAAAACTACTATATAAATAATCATTTAATGTTTTAGGATTATTATAACTAGATTCCCATTAAAAAATCTTCTTCAATGTAATTCTCAAATAAAAAATACCTAAAAACATTAAAAAATATAATTCTTTAATAAACCACCAACTTGGTGTTTTCATCATATTCTTTAATACCTCATTATTTTCATATGTCATTTATAGTATCTTCATCATCAACAGTAATACCTTGAATCATATAACCTTTTTAACTATATTTACTTGATTTAAGCTTATTAAAATTATTTTTATAATTCTATTATTTTACATATTTGAGACATTCAGAAATTGATTATAAGATTTGGGAAACTATTATTATCATCCATTGAATTCTATAAACATTTCCATTTTCCTTGATAATTACATGAACAGTATCATTCTTTTCCACACCCAAAAACATATTCTTCTTAATTTGAGACATTCTCCTAGGTTATCTTTAACACTTTCTTAGCAAGAATAACTATTAGAATTTGTTCCTCTATGGTAATTACCAGATAAAAGTTCATAAAAGTCTAATTTCATCATATTTTAAACATAGAGAAACTCATTTATTTTTAAATTTTTACTCATATATCATGATTGATAATTAGGAACAATCACAAGGTCTCTCCTTATAAATCTTATTTAACTTCGTTTATCGTATGGAAAATAATTTTTTTGTATTTTACCTTTTTCATTCACAAAATTTTTATTGGTTTTATCTAATTAGAAAAATCAAAAAACATAGTGTGGACAATAATAATTATAATAGGATGACACATAATTGTGATAAATCATTTATAAAATATCTAAATAAAGACATGTTATTCTCAATATATGACACCTTTGGTTATATAGGGTTATCATATATTATAGCCCATCCTAATGTTACATAATGAAAATGTTAATTATCCTAATCATATCCCTTCATATTATGAAATGTGGTTTTTAGTAAGAATATATTGACCATGAAACAAAATTATGGTTGAGATATTCTTGACCAACTATTTTGAATGTTATTTCCCCTAGATTCATATATTCCAAAACAAAATGAATTTTTAGTATCTACACATGGATATTATGTTAGGAACACCACATAATATCTTCTTTACAAAAAACTTTGGATGTTGTCCTATACATAGACATATCCCCATGGTTATCACCAAAGTTAAATAATAAAAATATCAATATATTAACTAAACCAATTCTATGATTCCATCTCTTGTAGACCAAGAATTTCATTCCCATATATTACATATTAAGATATGAATATATAATATATTCTAGAAATAAACAGCATAGTATTTTTAAGGTTTAGTATCTTTGGGGGAAAAAAATACAAAGTCTTCTTATTTCGTAAAAGATATTTATCATCTCCCAAAAAAATATCTCACATGGTACTCTTCTTATACATCCCCAAATTAATACATTTCATCCTATCTTGGTGAAATGATACCTAATAAAGGGTGATAAAAGATTCTTAGTAAGGGAAAAAATTAAGATATCAATGATCAATAAAGCATAACATGACCATGAGGATAAAATATCGCAAGTATAACATTTGAAAACCATACCCTAGACAAGATAAATTACAATATCAAGTAATGGAATAATTATTTTTAGTACATAATACATGAATCAAAATAGAATCATAGAAAATAAACCAAAAAAGCATAAAATATAGAAAATTTTGTAGAATAATATAATCTTATAACATTGTGAAAAGATATTAAGAGAAACATGTTCACAAATTAAGTTAAGGGCATGAAATCTGGACAACATCTAAAATTATAAAAGGGAAAACATGTATAAAGATAATATTATGATCCCAATTAGAATGAAATTGTAATCATATATCAAACTACGAACAAATCGATTCACAATCACATTCACACATTTTCCTATGAGCCTAGTTAGAAGGAGGCCATACTCATATATTAATATGAGAAAAAATATATTCTAAATTTCTTTCATAAAAATAATATTAATCTAATGATATATAAATATCACTTTAACTAATTCATTTAAGGGATAAAATATACTCAAACTTCAAATAATCATAATTAAATCATATTAATGTCACAAGATCATAGAAAATTCACTATATCATCAAAACTATATAGAAAAAAATAAATTAACATTGTAAAATTATCATAATAACATTCAATTTCCATCTACATAAATAATAAGGGTATTATAAATTGATTATATCCCCTGTAAATCATAAGTTACATCAATGGATGTTACAGATGATGTAAGTTTATTTTAAATTATAATTGGAATATTTCTTGTGGAAAATACCCTCTTAATTTAAAACAATATTTTAAAATCTATAAATTTACCAAATATTAATGAAAACAGTTTCTTATAAAATATTATTCTAAAATTTTCAAGGATTATTCAATCCATTAATAATTAATTCTCTCATGAAATTATAATCACAACATAAAAAATAAAAGAACACATTCCTTTCACACTTTGTAAAAAGGGAAATAGTACCACATTTGGAAATTGAAAAGAAAATTACTTATAAAAAAAGTTTTATAATTTCAATATTCGGAAATAATTGCATTTCAAAATCATATATTAATAAAAAAATATTTTATAAAATTTTATGTGAAACATGACCATGCATGAAAAATAATTTTTGACTGGATAGTAAAAAATAGTTTGTTTTCATTAACAAAATTAGTTCAATATCTTGAGTATATAATGTATGGAAAATAAAATTAAGACAAGTATTCATTGGAAATAAATATATTATAAGGAAATTAATATTATTTATCAGATAAGGGTTAAATAATTTTTTACATTGAAGATAAATTATAAACAATCTTAAATAAAATTGGACTTAAACATTAATACACTTCCACATTAAAAAATTTCAAAGAAAAATGATAAAATAGGGAACCATAAGTAGATATTTGAATAATTATAATTTTAATGTGAATAATCATAAATTAAATTCTTAGGTTGTATATACAATAAATAAAAAAATGGTGAATATATCAGGTGTCTAATAGAAGTAAAAGTGAGATGAAAATCCCTTACATGAAGTCAATTATTTAATTATATGCATTAAAAACTCAGTTATAAAAAATAGAGATTTATTATAAATTACTTTAATTACAATATTCATCTCTATAAAAACAATTATGATTTACTTATGACATATTATCCCTTGTTTACTAACAACTTGTTATTAAAATTACTTTTCTGGGTGTCAACCGCTTCGTTTTTCATGCATATCTAATTTTGGTAATCGTGGTCTTTGTACATTGATCATGGTTCCATCATTTAAATAAATTTGATAATGATAAAAATATCATATATAGTCATTATAAATATTTATATGGATCTATAATAGGAATAAAAGGGAAAAATTAATTACAACATTAATAGAGATGATAAATCATATTTATGCATGAGTGATGTTCCCATTTTTCAACAGATAGAATGAAACAAAATTAAATGACAATAAAAACTTCCAAAATAATTATTATAATATAAATATATATTATATACACATTAAATATATCCTTATTTATATTCTTGTCAATATAAAAGTAAAAAACAAATCCCATCACCTTTTGAGTGTGGTAGTCTACACATATACAGGGGTGATCTTATCATTTTCCAATCGATGGAATGGTTAGAAGTTTTATAAGATATTATAATTTAAGAAAAATAATTATTTAATATATAAATATTCAACCCATCATAATAACCATTGATGAAATTGATTGATGTAAAATGAAAAATATCATTACATGGAGACGGTAAGCTATACACACATGAGTGATAATTTCACTTCCCATTTGATGAAAAAACTGGGTTAATAAAGATGGTTTAATTATTATAATAATATAATAGTTTATTTAGAATAATAAATTTATTATTATATTTATAATATTATATATTTATTAGAGGCAAAGTAATAACCAAATTGAAAGATGTTGGGTAATACAATTACTTCATCTCCACCAGGCCTCCTTTATATCGCTTCCTAAGGAACCATGGAATGGTATTATAACAATAAAAGTAAATAATTCATGAATAGGTAGGTTTATAAGATAATATTTTAGATTTATTTTGTTATACATGGCTCAAAAATAGTTTAATGAAAAGAAATGATGGTGCCATTTTATATGAGAGGAGAGGGGCACTCATAGAATGTCTTAAATGGTTAAAATATAATAAAGTAATTATAAATAAAATTTATTAAAAAATTCAATATATAAAAATATAGGGTATCATGTGTTTTAAATCCCTTCATCTATTAAATTTTTTACAGGTTTATGTGGTGTTCGAAAACTTATCTTTTGTTTTAACACATTCGTGAAAAAAAATTAACCTTAATCATGGAAACACATATTTTACAATTAGAGGATTTTTTTTCATATAATGTAAGAAATATATCAAAAATGTACAAGGTATGATATTTAGATGATAAATAATAATAAATTTTTTATTTCTCTATTTTCAGGATTTTTATATAATTCAATATAATATTATTTTCATAAAATATCAATAATTTCATTTATGACAAAAATAATTTAATTTTATTAAAATACAGTTAGAGAAAATATAATTCCAACATAATACTTCCACAAATACCTGAAATGTATTATTTATCTATAAAATTTGAGGATCCTAAAAATTTACAACAATAGTATTACATTGAATATTATAAAATTCATTTATTTTATTTATCTATTGATTAAATAAATAATGTATTAGATTTACATAAGGACTTGTTGTAATTTTAATGTTACAATAAATTAAGAATAAGATACTATTATAAAATATTAATATATATTTAAAATGAATATTTAAAATCAAAATTATACACTTTTATCCATATGTAAAGAATTTAGAGATATTTAAGTCTTGAGAGTGATTTTTTTATTTAATCTTTTATTAAATTAATAGAAGGGTCATAATCAATGTTATATGGCATAAAGTAACAATATATTTGATACATTAAAATAAATGGATGAAATTAACCTATGAAATTGTATATCATCAGGTTTTAGTGAAATTTCAAAGTCTTATCCCAGTGATTTAACTATCTTTTATGCGTTTTACCCATACTGATGTGGGAATATTTAACAAAAGTTAATATTAATAATGACTATAAATAAATGGGAACCATTTAAAAAATTTGGACCTCCTGTTTCCAAATATGGGATCCATTTTTAAGATTAATATCTTATTAGTGGCTGAAATTAATTTTAAGGTAAGTACACAGAACATGACAAAAAACATTTTGAGAACAATACATTTTTTATAAAAAAAACTGATAATTCTTATCAAATTTAACGAAAAATAAATATATAAAAGTTAATTTTTTTGTAGATATATTATATATAGTATATTTATTAAAATAAAAATTTTCACCAATTTTTATTTATTTAATTTATTATTATAAAAAATGATTATTTGAATAATAATAGTTATTTTCGAGAAGCAAATATTTTACTTTCAGAAGATTTTTGGATTAATTTCAATTTATTTAAAACAATGTAATTAATTTTTAAAAATTTTAAATTATAAATAGATCATAAAAAATTTATTAACACTCATACCCTTGAATCCAAAGGATCGACACTAACTGTTATATTAAAAAATAATATTTCAATAGTATATCACTAATCACATTAACTCAGTGTTTCTCTTCTTATATACAAGTGAACGTAATGCTATTATTTTTATATCCATGAGTGTAACCTGGAGGTTGGGTGATATGAATATGTTTTTATACATGTTGATGATGTGGAAGTGTGTTTACACATCCCTCTCTCTCCCTCTCTCACATATATATATATATATATATATATATATATATATTGGATAAGGTTGGATTATTAATTTTTGGTAATGTTGTTTGTGTGATGCTATACCGTGTTTTAATAGGAGATATTTCTATAATAATAACAGTATGTGTATCAAAAAGTGGAACCATAAGTTTTAAAAATAAATATTTGATGGTATGACACTTTTTATAAAAAAAATTAATATCTTTGATAGCTTGCATTGATCGCATCATCTAGTTTAAAAAAACCATGATCTATAATTAAGTGTCTATTATAACCTAATATTAAATATTTTTTGATGTAAATAGGACTAAATAAATTATGAAAACTATTTTTTAAAAAAAATATATAAATTTAATCCATTGGTTATCAATTAAAAAATTATTCAAAATTAAATGAAATGTTTTTCTAAAAAAATAAATTTTTCACAATATATTTTAATCTCTGTAAATTTCATTGATGACTATTAGTGAATGATATTAATTAAATTTAAATATTATATATTCAAAAAAATGTTTTAACATTTGGTTAGTGTTATTATTAGTCATAGGATAAGAATAAATAGAGTTTTATGCTTAAAACAATTATTTATTTAAAAAGAGATTTTCGATATATTTTTGAAAAATATTTTTAAAATAATTCTTACAAAGTATAGGTAATTATTTTAATAAAATTTGTTACATATTTTAAATTATTAGGCTAAAATTTGGTAAATGATACCTTTTTATGTTTATCATTATGAATAGTAATCATGTTAAAATATACCACACTAGTAAAGGGAAAATAAGATAAATCGTTGTTAAACCATTATGATAAGGTCATAATTATTTAAAATAATTAATATTAAATGAATTTAATTATATCCATATTATCTTAGTCCTATAATGGAATTTTTTAATTGAAAAGTTACCAAAAAATGACCCTTATAATATTTAAAGCAACAAAAGTTACAAAATTTCACTCTCTTTGTTTAAAAAATTTATTATTTTTCCAAATAAAGAAAAACATATATGAATTAAACAAAATATTTTTTTGGAGAATAATGATGTGAATTTCATAATATTAATTTATTTAAAATTATTATAAATTATATATTTACATTAAATGTATGAGCTACACTAGTGTCATATTTATATAATTTATAGAAAAATAAAATAAATGAATTTAAAAATATTAAAAGTGAAATAATTTTAGTGATTTAATGGGAACCATGAATTTTATATATTTATTAGACATATTATAGAGGTCATATATCATTATATTTTATTTCCTTTTTTGAAGTATTTGAATCCAAATTAAATTATTTATGTCAAAATTGTCATTAATGATGTTTTTTCAAACTGTTATTTCAATAAAATATTCTAAAATCATTAAAATATTTAAAGAGGATAATGGGTGTAATAAATGTTCCAAAATTTCATCCCCTTTCTGTTTATTCATTAATAGTTACATTAAATTTAAATTTAAAACCCTTTAAGATTGATAAATATGTTTCCACATTTACTATAGAAATATGTTAAATAAGAGGTTAATCAATAATATAAGGGTTAAAAAACCACTAAAACCTAAAAAAAATTTATATTATTAATGATATTTCAACCATGTATTAACCTTGATTAGAATAATTATATTTTTAGAGGTTGTTTTACTAGATAATATCTTTATTATTATTTAATATTTTAAGAAATTTCAAAAGTTTCTATCACCTCAATTGTAAAAGGACTTCCATTCCATCACTTAGGTACATGACATTGAGAAACCTATAAAGACCAATCTATGACCACTAAATATTTAAAAATTAGTATATGAATTTTTAGGGTTATTATTCACATAAAATTCTGTCCATTAACTCATTAATAAAGGTTGTAAAGAAGTTATCTTAAAGAAAATGTAATTATTTAACCCGATATATTTCAATTTATGTATTGTTCTAAGTATTATAAATCTATTTAATTAAACATGAAATAAAAATTTCATTCTAATAAATATAATTAAATTTTAATATTACTCTGAAATAACCATTACCTACAACAGCCAGATATTTTTATAGAAGGGATTTTTTTTAATTGCATATTCAACACGCAACATTACGCATAAACGATCGACAAAATATACATCCATTAAAAAATAGAAATTAAATTGGTTGGTATGAATAGTATTATATTATATATTATTATATATATATATATATTACATTAAATATAAATTATTTAAAATCATTTGACAAGTAATCAATTTATTTTCAGTAAAGTAATTTTATTAAACCAAAATCAATTTTCATCAAAAATAATTATTTCATTTTGTGAGTATATATTACAATTACTTTTTGGAAGATTTTGAAAATAAATTTTATAAAATTAAATTAATTTTTATATAATAATATCAAAATTAACATATGGTGAAATTTTATGATGGTTTGGAAAATATTACTTTTTAATGATAGTGAAAAAAAACAGTTTTTCTAAAACTATCACTTTTTTAAAAAAAATTAAGAAATTTAAAAGTCTTATAATTAGTTGTGTATGATTTAATGTAAATTAATTAAAATTTCGTTATATTAAATCCAATTAATTATATTTTAATCATCTTTATATGGGATGTTTTTATAAATTTATTTTACAGTTTGAAAAAGAGTGTTTTTCTGAAAACTATTTCAAAGTTCACAATGTTTATGAATTTTAATTAATTAAAAGAACAAAAAATGAGGAATAATTTAATTTAAATATATATATTCTATATAATTAAATATTAATTTGGATTCATTAGTTTATATTTATTTTTCATAAAGTAAATATTAAATAATCTTTTTTTCTTAAAAACTGCACTTCTTGAAAACTGATTTTATTCATCACATATGTGGGTTTATTAGTTAGATTTTTACCAATTAGGTGAATTGAATTTGTTAAAATGGATTAAATATCTTAAATAATAATAATTAACATTATACAATAAATTATTATTATTTTTTTAGCTTAATGATTAGTGAAAATAGAATAAAAATAATTATCCCCGTTTAGGTGAAACTGAGTTTTCATGGGGGTTGAAATACAAATATCATGGTTAAAATGAGTTACAAACAATTCTAAAATATATTTATGGAAATATTTCTACCATATAATGTATAATTATCTGAATTTTTACATTTTGGACTTTTTCATTTGAAAATGTGAGTATGGTTTTTTATTTTAAAAAACAACAAGTGTGCCAATCAACTCAATTATAAAAGTCCACCCTATATCATCTAATCCTCACACCATAAATTCCCTTATTATTAAAAAATAACTAATAAAATATATCCTTAAATTACCTCCCCATTATCTTTATATATTATTTTTTTCATAATTGTATCAGAAGAAGTCTTATGGTGCTTACCTAATGAGGTTGTCCGAAGAAGAGATATTGTGTTTAATCGTACATTTTTATCTTTTATTCTTCCTCCTCATTATAATATTATTATAATATTTTTATATAATTTAAAAATTATCTTCTATATAATTATATTTTATTATGTTAATATAATATCCTAATTCTATATCCAATTCCATCAAATGGGATATGAAATCATATTTCGTGTGTATGACAGACTATATCCTCGAGAACCGACATCATTCGTTTTCCATCATCACATCTCATAACGTTTTATAATGATAAATTTAATGTATATATATGGTAATTTTAAAATTTTTATAAAATTTTTTTATTATATAACACATAACTTCATACTTTTTATTTTATGGTGGATACGATAACTTTTCTTGTTTGTACGAATGCCAATCACCTCACGAAGCGATGTGATTTCTTTTTCACTAATATATTATATGTAAGGTAATAAATATAAAGTAAATTAAAATATACTATTTAATTTATTTAATTATGAAATTATTGACATAGTTTTAGTTCATGAAATATGATATTAATTTTTTTTTCTTACATTGAAAAATGATAGTGTCGTTCCTATGTACGTATGGACTACTACCTCCACGAAGTGATGTTATATTTTTCATCACTAAAAAAGGATGATATATATAAGTATATATTATGAAATAATATTGTATTTATGATGTTATCATCCTTATGTAGATTCAAAATATTAATTATCATCCTTCTATAATGATTGTTGAAAAATTGGAGTGTTACTCATGTGTACATAAGACCTACCGTCTCCATGATTGTAATGACGTTATTTTTTTTCTAACCATATTTTAGGATTGGTTTTAAAAGATTATAGTTTGAAGAAATAATATAATTATTTTATGATTATTTTTCTATATATGTTTAAATAATGTACTCTTTGGAAATGGTCAATACACCAAATCTTGTTTGAAACAACGAACCGAACCTCCTCAAAGAAACTCAATGTGGATATAACTGATTAAGTATTTAAATATATAAATAAAAATAAATTCATTAAATTATTTAATAATTATATATGAAACCTTAAAAGGTTATTAAAAAATCATTTAATTAATATAATATTATTATACATGAGATAAAAGACACACATAAACTTTTTGGACACAAGATTAGAGTTTCCTGTCTCACTTTTTATTTCTATGAGATGTATTCCATATTCACCACTTGTTTTTATTTTTTTTGGTATATAATCTACCACATTACAAGTAATGAAATAAATCCTTCATTAATAATGGTATTTTATTTTTCAATTCTAATTATTTAATTCAATGTTATTTTTATAGAAATTTACCAAGTGGAAAATAATTTTATAACTCAATTTGTTTTCATGGAGTAATATGACTTATGTGTTGACATTAGTATGTCATGATTATGTCCGTAATGAATTCTAATTAAATTATTTTGAATTTGAAGTAATTATATATGGTCTCAAACTTGATAAAAACAGTATATTAATTGATAAATTCTAAAAAAATTGGATTATTTTTTGTAAGGGTTATTTATCTCAAATTATCTTTCTTTGAGACATATATTTATTATATACCCCAATATTAATTTTTGAGGTGTAAATAATTCTTGTTTATATGTTATATCATAATGCTCTTTAGTTTCATGATATTTTATTAATTATTTGATGTTATTTTTTGATGACTCTAATAATTGAAGAGTTACCAAAGTAGAAAATGCTTTATATTACAATCTTCTTTTTTTCGAGATTGTTTATGTTAATAGTTATCTAGGAGGAAATAATGTGATATTGTTTTTATGAATGCAACTGCTTTTATTATCAACTGTTTAGGAATATGGTTCACATTTTTTTTTCATTTCCTCTTGTATTGATTAAAGAAACCTCAAGAAACCATTTTTGTGATAAAAATTTTGTATTTTATTTTATATATAGAATCATTATATAAAATATCCATGTTTTATGAAAAAATTTTAAAAAATTTATATAAAATGTTTCAACTATAATATTTAAAGTCATTTTTACATATAGATATTTTTTGAAAAATAATGTATTAAAATGAATATTTATATCATTTTCAGAATATGGTACCTATAAAAAATTATTATAAATATGTGAAAGGAATATTTGTTTTTAATGCATTTGGGACAAAAAACATTCCACCATTATAACCATTCAATTTTTTTGAATATAACCTTTTAATTTTCAATGTTACTTATTAAATAAAATGGTTTCATTAATTTTTAATAATTTTTTATGTTTTAAATAATTGTCTTTAAAATAGAATGAATTTTCCACAAGAAAATTTAATAAGTGATATTTATATATTGTTTTACATCTATAATGAAATCATTTGATATTACTCAATGAAAAAAAGTAATTTTATTTAATAATTTTATAATAAAATTTTAATTGGTATTTTCCTTCAAAAATGACCAAAAACCTAGATGTTACATAAAATATACTATAGATATGTGGTATTGATACTATATGAACTGTCTATCTTGATATATTTTGAAATTAACATGGAACCTATTTTGTATCCATGGGTGAATCAAGTAATTGAAGGTCAATAATTTTTTTTATTTCCTAAGGTGAAATATTTTCAATATTTTAATAATGAAAGGTACTTCAACATTATTGATGATCATGTGTTTAACTAGATATCAACATGTGAGATCATTATATATTATATGATGGGTGTGACCAGATAGAATTGGGTGAGCCTGATATATATTTCATAATCAGTGCACCCAGATAGCACAGGGTGAGCTTGATTTGTCATATTTGATGACTATTCAAAGATAAAAATCTAATGCATTGAGTAATGGTACTTCTCTTTTGGGTATGGAATGAGGGAGTTACTAGAGGTATTCTCCAAAGGATTTAACTAGGAACTAGTAATTTTTGACACCAGTATAAAATTATTTACAAATATAAAGTCAAAAGCTACAAAAATGGTTTTATTATTCTTGTAATGTATTAAAAATGATTCATTTGATCAAGATTGATATCACATGGATCGTGATTCTTGACTCCGATGTATCCTTCCAATATTAATGTTTTTTTATATAAATTTATCGATCATGGTTGATGGGTATGAGTTATTTTATATTATGCACATGCACTTTGATTATATCATTCTAGCCTTATTATTATCTTGTTTTCATTTATGGAATTTCATTTTTAATGATTATGTTTACCTTTAATAAGAATTTAATCACACCCTTCTTATGCTTTTTTTCCCCTGGTTATCAAAAAGTATATTAAATGAATTATTTATATATGGGTTTTTAATCAATTATGATGATAGCCTATTGTGTATTATGAAATTTTGGTTAAAATGGGAGATTATGTTCATATTTATTAACTAATTATTTTTGAATCCATGATGTTTTGCTTTTATACAAATTCTCTAAAACTCTAAACCCAAAAGGTCCTTGAGAATGAAATTAATCCAATATTTCCTTTTAATGTTTTATATTATGGGTGGAGAAAATTGGGTCAATGTCACTAGTATCAAATCCTGAAATGTAATTTTTATGATTTTATAAATCGATTTGGGAGTGAGGGATCTGGTCTATTACATTATCCTACTTATTTCTTATCAAATGGGAAGTGAAAGTATCACACATGCATATGTATGAATTTTCATCTCCACATAGACGTACAACTCATTATTCATTACCATATTTTATGGATGTAAATTATGATGGGATTAATATTTATATATAGCATTTATAACATAAATATAATTTTTTAATGATAACACCATATCTTACTTCTTACCATAGATACTATTAGAAAACAATAATATCACTCATACGTATGGGTGGACTACCATCTCCATGAATTAATATGATTTGGTTTCCCTTTATATATAAATAGTATGGTAATAATGATGTATTTGAGGGTTATATATGATTTATATGACATAATAATGATTATTGTTAAGAAAATTATTATGTACATTTATTTTATTCTATCTATTAAAAAGTGAAAAAATCAATCACGCCTACGCACATTCTATCATCTCTATGAACGATGTAATTCATTTATCATTATATAACATTTAATTATTAATATAAATAAAAATATAATGAATATATATGATAATTATATCATATTTAACATTATTTAAATGATAGAACCATTATAAATATACAAATAATAAATATACTGAACCAAAACCTAAATGAAAAAAGAAAGAGTTATCACTTTGGACAATGTTTCTAATAAATATTTTTTAATAAATAGATAATAAAATGTAATAAATAAGTCATATATCGTATGATATATATAATTTTAATGTAAATGTTTTTGATAGATAAATATTTATTATATAGAATTTTGGAACACATTTCAAGGAATTTGAACTATAGGTATGGGTTTATTTCACAACCCCATCATTAATTGGGATATTTTGTGTTTAAGTCCACACTATTGTAATATTTTTCATCCATATCTATATATTATATAAATAAATTTAAATAATATTTGTATTTATATCAAATTATTTAATAATATCACTTTTATCATTGTTTTAATTTTTAAATTTTTTTTAAAGGAATCCTATTGTGATTTTCCAAATGAGGTACTATTTATCCATTTTAAGATATTGGGAAGGGAATGTTTTTTATCTTTTATACTATGAAATAATTTCATCAAAATCATGAATAATATTGTATTTGATTCTTAATTTATATATTTGGAGGGTTTTTTACAAATAAAATTAATTCCTTAATATGTGCAATTTTTTTAGTTTTTTATAAAATTAAAAATGAGTTCTAAGTAAAAAGGTTATTTTTTTCAAAAAATTATCCTTCAATATATTTAAAGTTTTTTTTATATTTCGAATCCATTTTTTGAATTTTATGTTGATTATGTTCTATAATGATTCCATTCAACATATTTCCTTGGTTTGTTTATGACTAGTTTGATTGGGGAAAGTACTAATATTCTCTATGACTGGTTCTTCGAATACAAACAATTATTATTTTTCAAAGATTATTGATTATGTATTTTTAAAATAAGGAATGAATTGAACTTAATAAGTTAATATAGTGGCCTAATATATACCATTAAAACATCAATAGGTCTCATGTGATGAACACAATTGTGTTTTGGCAGAGGCCATACCGATTTATTTTCAGATGTCCCAACCAAGGCCTTGATAGAAATTTTTAGGTGTACAATATTATGCATTCCTTCGTTATTTTATAGAATAATAATTACTAGTGATTATTTGAATAGATATTCTATATATTTATTAGTTTATACATTATTTTATTATTTATTTGAAATTTTTTTATAATCATTTTTTACATATTATTCATTCTTTATTAGATAAAATTGTTGACATACTCTTATAGAGCATTTGATCCCACACTTTATTTTCATTCATTTAATGACCCCAAAAATAGTATCCCAAAATTGATTGTTAATTTATTACATTGTAATAAGATATATGGAATCACATATCTATGGACCTAATAGTTTATTATTATTGAAAACTAGAAACATACTTGAATCTTATTTTACAAATAATAACATAAAGTACAAAATTTTATTTTATTCATGTAAATAATAATTTATTCTAGTATGCCCTAGATATTAATCATAATAATCATCTTATAATCCCAAGGAAAGAAATATAATAATGTGGTGATCACAAAGTCTTAGTTAGGGGATGTGTACAATGAAATATATCATGTATACATAAGAAACAATCCATATGGTGTAGTAAATAACATAAAAAACCATTTATTCAATAAATTGAATATGAAGAACACTATTATATAGAGAATTAATTATAAAATAATTAAATATAAATAATCAAATGATATTGAAACCTGACCATGAATATTCAAAATAATAAAATAGTCACATTTAACATGAATAACTAATCTCAAACTAAAGTAATGATAAATTTAAAACATCATAAGCATGTCATAAAGGCATTATGCAAATACATATTTCATAGTTGGGTAAGGCCCGTACTTAAAACTAAATCTAGTTTTTATCATGAGACCTACTGATATATCTAGTTGATATAGTGGGATCCTCCCATTACTTACTAATTCCAATTAATTCTTCATATGAAATGGTTGTATCATAATAAACAAAATCATTATTATTGAAAAACCAACATATGAAATGATATTAATGACCCAAAACAACAAACATAAACATATACTATTATGTGAAATACAATGAATGGTTTTAAAATAATATACATCCTATAAAAATAATCATACAATATCCAATGAAATAATATGGATGGTATCATTGGATTATATATCTTGTAAATCTTAAGTAACATTAATAAATTCACCTCATATGGAAAAATATTTTGCAGTATCACCTGAAACATTGCATGAAGAACATTATATTTGTTTGAAAATGTTTTTTAATATATAGAAATTACTCAATATTGTAAAAATAATTTTCTTTGGAAACAAACTAAGTATATTTTAAAGGAATCGTCCATGTGAATGATGATTCTGAATTTCATTCATGACAAACATGTTAAAAGAAAACATTCCTTCCACACTTCGTTAAATAGTCAAGAATTACATCATTTGGAAAATATAAGAGGATTACTTTTAAAATAATTATAATAAATAAAACATGGTTAAAAATTTCATTATTTTTTTTTAAATTTAAAAAAATAGTATACAATTTTATGAAACATGT
Organism: Viscum album; assembly: GCA_963277665.1. Lineage (NCBI taxonomy): Eukaryota > Viridiplantae > Streptophyta > Magnoliopsida > Santalales > Viscaceae > Viscum > Viscum album. The sequence continues at coordinate 291,255,405 of OY728138.1, forward strand.
TTATAGAAATAAATGGGTTTTCGACAGAATGAAAATATAATTTTTATTTTTCTTAAAATCATTATCTTAAAAAATTTAGTCCAAAAAGAGAAGAAAATGAAATAAGTACTTTTATTTTAATGAAATAATCATAGTATAATAATAATTAATTTTTTTATTGAGATATTGGTAATAAAAAATTATTATTATAGGCATAAAGATAAATAATCCCGATAATTGATGAGATTATACTATAAAAGAATTACCACTTTGGTTAAACTAAATGATAAGAAATTTGAAAAAATATCATTAAATAAAACAAAAAAATAGGATTAGAATAAATAATTTCATGATATTAAATATTAAATGGGCCACATATACACCTCATAAAAGAAGATAGTTTCACATCATCACATTTGTCTCAAACATGAAATTTAAAAAAAATCCCTTACCTTTGGTATGAATTCCTTCTTACATGTTCTATCATTTTTTTAATAAATATAGGATTATTATAAATCTATTAAAATTACATAATAAAATATATATTACCATATATGATTTAATAATAGTATTTTAACACCAATTTATTGACAAATCTTTTTTAAAATCATTATTTCTAGGGATGAATGATTTTTTGCATATATGTTTTGGTTATGTGATTCCTATCCCTTTACATTGATCAAGGTTAAATAATAACCACAATTTGTAAAATGATATAAATATCATATATATATTCATTAAATATATATTTAGAGTAATATATAAAATCAAGAGATAGGAAATGGATTACATTGCTTATGGAGATGGCAGGCTGTATGCATGCAGGAAAGCTATTTCCATTTTTTCTCAATGGTTGGAAAAAAGGAAAAATAATTACTAATTAAAAAAATTACTCATTTAATCTTAATGCAGGTCATATGAGGATCATTATTTCCATCCGGTAAACAAATATCCTTCAAAAAGGACACTATGAAATCTCAGTTAGAGACATTATGATTCTCTGGTGACTCAACCTTGATGGCATTTGCACTAAGCCGAAGCTCTCTTTTGAGGTGTTTTGGCAAGCTCAGACTCATGGATGGATCAAGATAAATATTGATGGATCATCCAGAGGAAATCCTGGCCCTGTGGTATGTGGTGCCATTTTCAGATATTACCTTGGTCGTTGTCATGGATGCTTCTTTGGAAGCTATGGCACTGCCTCTGCCCTAGAAGCTGAAATGATAGAGGTTATTCAGGCCATTGCTTTTGTTAAGATAAAAATATTGAATAACATCTGGATAGAGAGTGACTCTACAACTATTTTTCATGCTATTTGGAATAGAGTGATTCACTTTGCATGGCCTCTCACTGTTCGATGGATGGACTTCCTCAATTCTCATCTTGAAATCAGACACATTGACACCCATACATATCGTGAAGCAAACACGGTTGCGGATGGCCTTGCCAACAAATGAGTCAATCAAGCCATGACATAGAGTGATTCTCTACCGGTTTACCTTCTTACCCATTTCTTTTGAAATTTTAATAAGATACCATCTTTCTGTCTCATGTAACCTTTATCTCTCTTTTCATTCTCAATTTAATATTTTCTTGTCTGTTAAAAAAAATAGTCCACAAGTATGAATGAAAGACATTAATTTTTTACAGTGAATTTAAAGGTAAGAAGTTATATGAGATAATATTTTTATAGACGTATTTACATTTCATAGATATCACATATATTAATTAAATTTATCCATACTACCTTCCATGTAAATCATACATGAAAAATGAATCACATCACTTTGCGGGGTGATAGTATGCCGTATACATGAGTAATGTTACCGTATCCCCCAAAAAATTTAAGGTAATAAGAAATATATGACATAATAAATAATATAGTATAATATTTTGGTTAATTTGATATTCTATTTAAAAATAAATAATTATATCCTACCTCTAAAGGTGGTTGTGGAAAATAAATTACATCGGTTCGCGAGGTGGTAATCCACCATACACATGATCGAATGTTTCATTTTCTAGTTGATAGATGAGGATATTGATATATGTTATTAAATTAAAATAATAATAATATATACATATATATAATAGATATAATTTTTAATCATATCCAAGTTGAAGAATAATTTAAGGTGGTTGAAGAAGAAATAAAACAATCACAATTTTAATAATTTTACCACCTCTTTAGAGGGCCTCTTTATGTTTATACCTAAAGAATTTTTAAGATGGTTTAATAGTCAAAATAAGGCCACATTTATGAGGTAATTAATGTATGTAATATATTTTATTTGGGAATGGCAGAGAAAAATGGATTTGGGAGTGTAAGTGGGAATATGACACACATCATCTTTTTGAAAAGAATTATATATTCCCATGTTTTTCACATTTTTAAAGGTTAAAAAATGGATAAAAAAATAAATATTGATATGAAAGGGTTTAAATATGGAATAAAAGTAATCTGAAAAGGATTTAGGTTATTTTAACCCTTATCATTTTAATTTAACCCCCAAAAAATCATTTTTTACCATAACCACAATAATAAGTTTTTTCTATTTTTACTATTCCTTATAGAAAAAATTATGATGTACTTATTAGAAAATATTAATTATTATTATTGAAAATTTTCAATACATATTTTAAAATACAATTCATAGAAGTGGCATAATTTAATTTAAAATAAAACCTAAAGATGAGATGTTATAGTAGTTTTGCGAAGAAATATTCTCCTCTATATAGAATATTTTTATATAGAAATTGAACATAAAATTGATCAAAATTCCCAAAATTAGTAAAATCATAATATAATTTATATATATTTACTTCCCAACTAGTTAAGAAAATAATTTTACATTGTAAAAAATTTAAATGAAAAAGCAGTTTTCCTTAAAAATCAGTATTTTTCACTATTCCTGAAAAAATGCATCTTTTTATAAAATAATAAAAAATAAAAAATATGTTAATTCTAAAAAATTATTTCAAAAAAAATTTATTTTTAAAATAAATTTTATAAAGTAGGTAAAAATTAATTTTAAGATAATTTCTCAAAATGTGACCAAACCTCTCTTTAGAGAAATAATTTTTAAAGAAAATATTTCTTTTTTTATTTAAGATGTTTTTTATTATTATTTCTAGGAAATGAATACCTATGGAATTTATTTTATTGGTGTGAAAATATATTTTTATAATATAGGTTTTCTTATTCATATCAACCAATTTAACATCTTGGTTATAATAGTGTACTTCATTGTGATTCATTCAAACTGAAGGTTGCGTGTTCCATAATCTATGAGAGTGAATTAATTTATTTAAATGAAAATATATCATAAATTCTCAGTATGTTACATTATTATTCCATAAAAAACTTTAAGCCTTCAAATTTCTAGAATGATACGTAATGACATGATTTGATTAGTTCTTCCTCATAATCTCTTCTGGTTCCCACATTTCCTCTTATATCTTTCGATTTCTTCAATTTAATTTTATCACATGGGTCATAATTTTTTTTAAAACAAGTTCTCTAGTTTATATAATCTATATAGTATCTTTTTATTATGATATACCATGTTCCAATTCTATTAATTCACAGGTGATCACATTCATTGGGTTCGAAAAGTACTTCCTTAAAAAAGAGACGTGGAACAAATTATGTACTTGAGAGAGACTTGGCCACATTTCTAAATAGTAATTCATTATACCAATAATTTAAATTTTTTGGAAGGGTTCAATGATATTAGGCTCAGACTTCCCTTATTACTAAACCATATAACACCCTTCCATGAAGATAATTTCATGAAAACATGATCTACCACATGAAAGTCCAAATCATTCCTCAGATTATAATTATTTCTAATTTTTCAACTTTGTTCTGTAATGATTTGAGTTTTAATTTAATTTACCATTGGATTTGTATCCTCCATATGTTTTGGTCCAAAAAGATTCTATTCAGTAACTTCATCCCAATAAGTTATAGTGTGAAATCTCCTTCAATGTAATTATTTATACACTGAAATTTTAATACTTGATTAAAAGATATTGCTATAGGAAAACTACCCAAAATCTAAATAATGATCCCATATTCCATCAAATTAAAGATATTATGGACTCATCATGCGTTATAATATTTTAATTGTCTTTCTAGTATATTAATTTGTTTGATGGTGAAAACTAGTTCTCAAATGATGCTCAATATTAAGGGAAATATAGAGAATGTTCCATAATTTTGATGAAAATAGTTGATCACAGACAAACAAAATTATATGTGGTACATCATGGAGTATTAAAAATTAATTAATATAGAACCATTTATGGTTATAAAGATGTTAATTTTCACTTATGATAAACAAAGACTTATATTAGATGAGGTGATTTACAATAACCCATATTTCATCATTATTCTTAGGTGTCTTTGGTAATATTATGGAATAATTTGTAGTAATGTCATACCATTTACATATATGAATAGGTATAGTTTTTGGGGATGCTCTAGGATATTATCTCTAAGTGTTCTCTTTTTGAAAAACTAAACATCCCAACACGTAATCAGAACTTTCCATCCTCATTTTATCACTTAAAAAAATATGCCTTAAAATATCTACACATCTTAGTGATACCAGGCTATATAGAATTTTTTTTATTTGGGAATCATCCAATAATTTTCTTTTAAGATCATGTTTATAGTGAACATATATTTTATTTCCAAATTTTAGATCATTTTATTCACAAAATAAGTCTATAAAGTTTCCCTTATTCATTGCTGCAAATTTCTTTTGAAAATTCTCAATATCGGGTTGATAAATATTTATCTTTTCCAATAATTATGGTTTATCAATAATTTGAAAATTTAGTGATGTATACTTAAACTTAATGTTTCCCAGATCCATATTTGCTAAATCCATGAACAAATAATCCATATAAATCCTCACTTTTTCAATGAATCTATGATCCTTCTATATCAAATAATCCACTACCTTATTTTTCATCATAGTTTAGTAGGGTATTGATCAATAATTATCCTTGAGTATCTTGATCAATCTTTTTTTCCTAAGTAAAGACATTTCTATGAAAATTGGTATTTAAAAAACTGGTTATATGTGTATATCTCACACATTTACCCATATATAGAGTATATATATATCATAAAATCAATGATTATGGTTTGAAACTAATGTTCACGGGATGGATAGACTTTTTCATGAATCTTTAACTACCTTGATGGATAGGAGACAAATTTATCATTCTATATTAATAAACAACCAAGTCCCTTCTTCGATGAATCAATATGTATTACGAACCCATCATTTACTGAAACTTTATTTAAAAATATAAAATTCATCAATCTCCACTCTAATTATTCAACATATTTTTTAAATTAATTTTTCCATATGAAATCAAAAACTTTATGGGTAATCTTGGTAAAAAATTTAGTTAATATAGATGTTTTTTTGAAATAATCATTGGTAGTAACTTGTAAAACAAATAAATATATTTACCTAAGTTATTTTAATTAGTGTTTACCATTATTGGAATAACTTTTTCAACATAATAATAACCTGGATTCAATTCATAGAGATTATATGGCCATAGAAAGAATCATTCTAAATAAAAAATGCACACTTTCTAAATTTCCTATATAACTGTGTCATTGTACGAGTTTGACGAATAACACTCTAGTGATTCTCAAAGTCCTTAAAACTATTATATTACAACAAGATGTTATTAATTTATACTAGAATAAGGTTTTCATGCTATTCCATTAATGAAATAGTCATCATTTTCAGAAATACATTGGTTGCATCAGTCAAAAGAAATGGAATTACTATGAACTCATAATGTTCATACCACATAAAAATGATGCCTTCAGAATATATTAATTCATTAATTCCAATTTATGATACCTAGAATAAATTTAATTTTTAAAAAAAATATTGATCTCTATGAAGTCTATTAAATAACTCATCAATTTGAGGAGGATGATACATTTTTATTAACTTGATATTTTCAATTTCACTATAATCATTGAAAATCCTCATAGGTCCATATTTCTTATTAAAGAAATGAATTACGGATATCCCTGGATAAACACTAGGGAATATAATTTCCTTATCATATAACTCATCTAGTTTTTTTTCATCTCAACGAATTCCATAATGTCCTCTCTATAGGGATTCTTTGAAATTAGTGTTGCATCAAGGATTTAATTCACGGAACACTCAACGTCATGCCCTGATGAATTTCCATGAAATTACATACTATGTAGATCATTGTATTCCATTTTTTATATCATCAATTCTATGATTACCTTTTATATCTATAGATTGTGTCTTCTCTTCTTCCCCAATAATATAATTTAGAATATCTACTGGATTTGGATCTATACATGACTCAAATTATGATGAGTTCCAGATAAATATATGCAATTCCACATTTTTATTTGGAATCAGAACTTCCTTATCAGTTCAATAAAATTTTCTACCATATTATGAAAACCATTACATTCTTATAATTATATAATAATAAATCATATGTATAATAATGAATACAGAAAAGTGGGCATGTTTATGGGTCAAAATGGGAACTAAATGACATATACTTGTTGTAGTGAGACTTCCACTTTGAGTTTTGACCGATAACACCCCAATTATAGGGCATGAAAACTATATAAATATCATTTAAAGAATTGAAGATATAAAGGAGTAGAAAAATCTATAATTAAATATAGAATTAGATAAATTTTAGGATATGATCAAGGTACAAAACACCATGTTATTAGGGACATCATCCTTTGTTTTTATAATATCATAATATTATCCTTTATCACTTGGACTTATTTTGATGAACATTTCATGGATTCATGGTATAATAATTCACATTGTGTCTAATTTCATTATTGTTGATGTATTTCACATTAGAATATCATTTTTGACCCTTTAAATCAAGATAATGGAGATATTTTTCTCAAAAATCATATAAAACTCCAATTAATTTCAAGCATGTTCCATAATGTTTCTTTCCACAATTATTATAAGATAATATTTCCACCCTACCAATCTTCTATTTTTCCTTATGTCTTTTCCCAATATGCTCATCATCCCCATTTTAATCTTTCTTCCATAAATTCCATATGAATTGTTGAATTATTTATCATTCGTTATAGAAAATGATACTATATCCTCGTATGAAGAGAATATTTTTTAGAATAGTTCCATTAAAATGATTATCTTAACCCATCATGGAAACATTCACTATTTCTCTTTAGAATACATACATAGTCTACCACATGACTTGGTAACCTCATAGATTTAGATTAATTTTTAGAATCATTTCTATCATCATATTTCCTTAGACTACAGAATTATTTTTCCACATCTTCTTGTTTCTCAAGAGAAAAATATACGTCGAAGAAGTCTAACTTGAAAACATTCCAATAAATATTTTATATTTTTTAATCATCCTTATTATTTTTAATAATTGAGAACCATTGATCCACATAATCTGAGAGAAGATAAAAATCCATGAAAACATTCTCCATTTAATTGGTTCCTAGAGTGAAAATTATCTTACCAGAGCAACTTATACATTTCTCAGAAAAAAATTGATTTTTAGTCCCATTTAATGATGTAGGTTGCTAATTCATGAATCACGTTAACATTGTTACACTGCAAGGTGGATATGTATGTAGTTATATAGAAGAAATGTTATTACTCACAACCCATGTTTACTTCCCAAATATAGTTATAATTTAATCATTTCTAAATGACTTTCTTGCTCCAACCACATTATCTTTCCTAGGAGGGTTACCCCTATATGGGGTATGTGCATCGGTAGAGTTCCTATTCGGTCATCTAGGTTCCATTTATAAAAACATTCATACAATATATTATATCATAACATTATGAAGATAATTTATCTTCCTAGAACTAGTACAAAAATTGACATAAATTGAAAAATTTATGCAAGGATAAACTCATAGTCAAATATCATTGTTTATTTATGAGATTTTTCAAATCATAAAAATATTTCCATGCACTGCATTGTGGTTTATAAATAAAATGTGTTTCAACCCAAATATATCCCTTGGTAGTGTCAATCTAGGTGAAAAACGATGCTCGTTATTGTGTACTGGGTAACAATTTAGTCAATCCTAAAAAACAATTTTTAAGGGTTTTCCCCCAAGGTACGTATGTTCTAGAACCACACCCAATAGTAGTATCTATACAGGGATGTATTTCTAGGGAAAATAACATAATCTCTTATCACTAAAATATTAGATGATTCTTCTATACATATCCTCAGTTTATATCATAGGGATATGTTCGCCAATCATTGTTTTCCAAAGTCATGTTTCCAAAGATCTTATAAAACATCCTCTAATACCAAATTAATGACCAAAACCCTAGTATCCTAGAGTAAGGTATTACTTTATTAAATTTCTATAAGAAATAAGGATTGAAATCCCAAAGAACTGAATATTTTAGTTGTCATGTTAACAATATACAAATGTGAATATCCTATTACAAATGAAAGCATAAAGTAAAATAGATTATTTTCTTCATATAAATTATTATTTTCTCTATAATACACCACATATTAATCGTAATACTCATCTTGGAATATTTGGGAATGAATCCTTATAGAGGTGTGAGCTTAAATTTCTTATATGGTAAGCCTATAATGTAATCTATCATGAATACATAATACATAATCAACATGGAATGAAAAATAGTAGAAACACATTCCATGTAATAAATAACTTATTCATAAAGAAATAAATGTAAGGAATAAATTATGATACTAGAATGACATTAAAAAATATCATGAGTTTTAAACATAAATGTGTATATTGTAAATAATAGAATAATGGATTGGAAATTAATTAATTAATCAAATAATGAGGGAAATTATAATTCTAAACATTGTAACTATACCGTTCAGGGTTTGTTCCAAAAAATATTTTGTAAATGTGTAATTCCTCAGCCAAAACCCAATCTAGTTTATCTGATGAGACATTTCGATACATTGAGGGGATATAGAGGGCGCTTCATGTCACTTACCAAGTCTAATTCATTCCTAATATGAATGGGGTGAATCATAATAGACATAAACATTCATATTTAAAAACTAACATATAAAATGATAATAATTACTCATATCAACAAAAATAATCATAAACCATAACGATTAATAGAGGAAAGAATATTAAAATAGTTCATCCCATGTAAAACCAACCAGAAAAACATCCAAAGAAATAATATGGATGGATTCCTTAGATTATATTTACATTACCTATTATGTAACATCAATTAATTCCATCTAAGATAGAAAATTATTTAAAAAGATCACCTATAATAGTTATTCTTAAAAATAACCTTTCATTGAAAATATTTTTTTAAAAGAATACTCCTAAAATATTGGTGAAATGATTTTATTTGAAAATTAATTTTGGAAATAATAATTTTATATTCCATGTTAATGACGATGTGAAATTATATTCATGCAATACAAGTTTATTTACTTCATTTGGAAAATAATAAGAATATTATATTTAAAACCATTGTAAAATGTTATTAGTGGGTAAAAGTGTATTTTATTAATTTTTTGTTGATAATGATAAATTTTTTGGAAAACATTTGTAGAAAACCCATATATGGAAGAAGACATTATGTTGACCGAAGTGAGAAATAAAGATGTTTTTACTTAAAAAACTAATTCAAACACTTGAGTGTATAATGATAGGAAAATGATGGAAAAAATTTATTCTACTAAAATAAACATAGGTGGAGAAAATTAAATATTTTTTTGAGATATGGATTATAATATTTCTTTATTTGTATCATAAACATAAACAATCCTAAAAAACAATATAATTGTATGACAAAACCATGACCACATTGATAACATTTAATCGTTATACCTATGAAAAAATAACATTAAATTATATGTAAAATATCATTAGAATAGATCAATTCATGAAAATTCATGTCAATTTATCTTTATATACACAAAATAAAAGAAGATAGTTTCAGAAAATGACATATTTCCCAAATAAGGAAAATTGAGACAATAATATCTTATTATAGGTATGAATTTCATTGTATGGGTTAAAAACACATATATATAAAATATAGACTTATTATAAATATTTTAAAGATCCATAATCTTATATCCTATACCATATATGCTTTATTAATGTTCATTTATCTCTCATTTAATAATATTTTCTTTGTAAAAATTACTATTTCAGTTGATAATTTCATTGTTATATAAATATATTTGTTCAGAATTTTCATTCCTTTTATATTGAGAGTGGTTATATAATATATATAATTTAATCCATGAAATAATTATCACATATATTCATTATATATTTTTTCATATTAATTTATAAACTCTAGAGATAGTAATTAGATTACATCGTTAATGGAGATGGTAGGTCGTACGTATGTATGAACATTGTTACTATTTTTTCTCAGTGGATGAAATGAATGAAAAATAAATATAAATTCACATTTATAGAATTTTTATTATGTTATATTTATAATATATATTAATAAAATACATCATTATTACTATCCATGTAAAAATAAATTGAAAAACATTTATGTTCTCTATGTGGAGATGGATGTCCACACATATTCATGAACGACATTATTGTTTTCCAAGAGAATGAAAAGTGAGAAGTTATATGTGATATTATATTTCCATATATATTTTTAGATAATAAATATAACACATAGACACACACACACACACATATATATATATATATATAATTTATCCTTATGAACTTCCTTGCAATGTGTATGTGTAATCCAAATCAAATCGCTTCACGAGGCGATAATCCACCATAGACACAAGCGATATTATATTATTTCACCATAGAATGGAAGGTAAAAAGGTATATTTAATATAATAATTACATAAATATTATAATTTTCTAAATATCATTGAAATATATTTAATACCTCATTATATCAATCATTTAAAGGTGGTGATGGAAAATGAATTACATCGGTTCACGAGGTGGTAGTCCACCGTAAATACGATCAACAATTTTGTTTTCCATTTGATGAAAGTGGATTTGTATAGAGGATATGAAATTAACATAATAACATATAATTATATAAGATATAATGGTGTTATTATATTATCCTATTTAATAATTATTTAAAGAATGTGGGAGAAGAAATAAAATAAAACATACATTTAAGAATTTTACCTTCTTGTTAGAGTGCCGCAATAGGATTATACCTATGATTTATTTGGTGGGTATACTAATAAAAATAAGGAATATCAGTTGAGGTTATATAATTTATAAATATATTCAAAAATTTATTATCTTGTCCAAAAGGATTTCGAAGCGTGAACATGATAGGATGGTAGGTTTCCTTTTATAAATGGGGTAGAGGGCACACTTTGAATGTTTGAAATGAATTATATGTACCAAATGTTTTCAAATGATATAAGGAAGAAAATTTCACGACCCGACCCTACCAGTCTCGATCCGTAACTACCCCAAGCCCGCATCCATATACTAGGGGCTGGCGATAAGTGCTGAAGGCATAACAATCTCGGGGAGGCCTTTGCCTAAGTACCCATACACACACACACACAACACACTCAATGCAGAAGTGTAGAGTAAAAAAGAAAACCAAAGGACAACTACTATAACCCAACCACAATCATGAATCAACCTCTAAATAGTAAAAGTAAAGTGCTGGAATGTACTGACAAATACTGAACAAAAAAACTAAAAAACATGCACCCAACCAGAAAGGTGACACAACCCAGCAACAGGATAATGATAGTAAATAGCTGATGAGTCTCTCACCTAAAAGACCTATTCTGACCACCGAATGTAGCCCAAACTCCTGTGTCCTCTATGCTCCTCTGTAGTCTCGATCGACCTGTCCTTTGTCTGCAAGGGCACACCAAGTGCAGAAAAAGCCCAAGCAGGGGTGAGTATAAGGATACTCAGTAGGATGCCCCGAAAGCTCGACAGAACAACAAGGGAGATACCAAAATGGTGAGCAGTAAACAGAACAAGGAATAATGAAAGAGTAAGGTAAAATAGAATGTAGCTCAACCCAACAGAAGAAAGGTAGTAGACTCATCCACCCAAGAGGAACAAGGAATAGAAATCATGTGGCATACCCCATGTGTCTTCGCCCCTCTTAGAAGGAGAGTAACTGAACCCCAGGAGTGGGAATAAAAGTAGGATGTATATATATATATATATATATAGATATGCTCAACAAGAAACCCTAACTAGTGCGTAAGGGGACATCCATCTCCATGCTCAGTGAAGGAAAATTTTCCAATGGTTCTAAGTATGTCCCCCACTAATGCCCATCAGTCCCACACATCAAAACTGCCTCATCACTAAACCATACCACCAAAAGTCCCGCTCTTGTAACCATGGAGAAAAACCACTGACTAGCCTCGTCAAAAGTGGTGAAGTCTAAAAGAAGTCGAGGGGTAACCCACAACCCTGCCTAATTGGAGGGTAAACCCCATAAGGTTGTCAGGTGACCCACTTCCAGCCCTATTGGGGGGTAAACCCTAAGTTCAATGGGTAACCCACTACCAAGCCCACCCGAAGGTTAAACCTTAAGGTCCACGGGTAACCCACTGCCCGGCCCACCCAGAGGGTAAACCCTGATGCGGGTCCAATAACTCTGCACTGCCCATGTCATCATTGGGTGTCCCTAACATCGTGATCGTGCGTTGGGTGGGAGTGTGTCATAGAGACCTATGAACAATGACATTTCATATTTCTACATCTAATAAGATCACATAAGAGGCTCTGCTCGCTCGGACAGATTACACCGTTGTAATCCTCGTGAAAAAACATTTGAGATAGACTACTTACTCGCTGGAAACGGGCTCCCGATGAAAAAGTTACTCAACGCCGCTTTACGTAAATAAGGCGTCTCGTGGGGCCCACACCTCGATCCCCAAAAAGGTCAGTCGAACTACGCCATCCTGATGCCCTCAGAAAAAAACGCCAAAATGACTACTCATTCGCCCCGAACAGACGTCAGATGAAAAAGGCGCAAAACGCTGCTCACAGCTCAAAAGACGGGCCCATGGGTCCCACACCTAAACTCTAGCTTCAACACCTGAAACCATCCTGAACCACTTAATCTTGATTCTAGGGTCACAACGCCACTGACGACACCTTAAATGGACTCTCGATGTGTCTGCACCATCCGAAAGAAGAATCTCAGCGTCGTGCTTAACGAGCGTGACACGCCACCGAGCACCCATCTCAAGAACTAAAATGTTTCGAGACCATCTCAAAAGCTTTGTATCGAGCCGTGGATTGCACTAACATAGATGAAACACAAAAAAGAAACCCATAGTTCAAGTTACGGGGGTCCAGAGTTAGAGGGGACGAACCCCCTTGGGCAGGATAGGCCTAGGCCGGCCGGTCCGCCCGGCTCGGCTCGCAGCACCGGTCTGCGTCTCAGCCGCGTGGCCCGTCTCCTAACCCCCGGTCTATGCCCATGCTGACTGGACCTCATGTACGGTCGTGGTCTTGTGTGGAGACCCGCCGAAGGTGGGTTTGTGTCTCCGCACAAGGTCGCGCACCGGGACCCCACCCCTGTCGCGCCTCTGCTCCATCAACCTTGTCTGCCTCTTGGAGCCGCCGCCTAGAGCCACCGCCAAGCCTCTTGGGTCGACCACCATGCCGCCGTCCCGGAACCACGCTGTCACTGCATAGAATGCCCCGTGTCACCGCCGTCACCCCCTGGACCTCCCTGAAACAACCAGAAAAAGGGGAAAATGGACGGTAAACTTCCTGGGGCCTCCCCGAATGCCTCGGGACTCGAAATTTCAATCGGAAAGGATCGTTGGGAATATATATTCATCCCCTATGAATCCATGGGATTTTATTGAAAATCAGAAAACATTTAGATGTAATATAAAACATTTGATGAGGGATTGCGGGAATTAAAATTTAAAACGCACGAGCCTACCTCACTGGGAGTAGCACGTAGCTTCATCGATGATCCTTTAGAGTCACAACACCTTGTCGGAGAGGTGGAGGAGTTCATTGAGAGGAAACTACCAAATAAGGAAGCGAGGGGGAGAAGAGGGTGGGGGTGGTGTTTAAATAGAAAAACACTTAACCCCCCCCCCCCCCCCCCGCCCGTAGACCCCGTACCCAAACTTTTGATGAGGTCGAGGTTAAACTACCCCTACGGTAAAAACCACATTCTAAGAAAAACAACGGTCTCATAATATTACTCCGAGCCTCCGTTCAAAAGTTTTAAAGCCCATGCCTGAGGTAGTTAAATTTCAAAAACGCCCCTGGTGGCGTTTTTCACAGAAGGTTCGGGCCCACAAAAGTTACAACCCTCCTTGGGTAAAAGTCATGTTTTGGACTCAACGGTGACCTTGGTTTTATCATCCGAGCCACCATTATCGAGTTATTCTGTTTAATTGGCATGTCCAATGTGAACGCACTAAAAATTCAATTTCGGATGCACTAGGGCTCGGAATCACACGCCGTTTGAACGCCCTGCTCTAGAATAACATTAAGAAAAATTTCAAAGTCTTATAGGCTCAAAACCCAGGTACTTACATCATTCCTTCATTTAATTTGTTCATATCTCAAAAAACAACAAAAACAACTCAGGATACTGAGCCCGCATCTGGATGTCCCTTTCCCAGGTGCTCTCCTGCACCCTCCCGTGCTGCCACAACACACGAACCATCCAACAGAATGGTATGTCCATGCAGTGTCTGCTTCTGCCTGTCCTCAATCTCCACCGGGTGATCCAAAAAGGTGGCTCCATCCTCAATGTATAGCTCTACCCAATCGATAACGTGTGTGGCGTCATACATGTATTTCCTCAACTACGACACGTGGAAGAACTCATGCATCCTCTTTAGCTGTGGGGGTAGGGAAAGGACGTAGGCCACCTCACCGACCCTGCTCACGATCACAAATGGTTAGATGAACCTCGGGGAAAGCTTGCCTCACTGGAGGAGCCTCCAAGTACGATGCCATCGGGAGATCCTCAAAAAAGACATGGTCCCCCTGTTAGAACTCCATAGGCCTGCGACGATGATCTGCATAGGACTTCGGTCTACTCTAAGCCGTCCCCATCCACTCACGGATGACCAGCACCTTCTCCATCATCGCCTTCACCGACTCTGGTCCCACGAGGGAGGTCTCCCCAACCTCTATCCAGCACAATGGTGACCTGCAGGGTCTCCCTTAGAGGGCCTCAAAAGGATACATGCCGATAGTAGAGTGGTAACTATTGTTGTACGCGAACTCCACTTTCAAGCCTCGCCATAATTAGGACAGAAACCTCGCATCACGGTCGGAGACGATTCTCAAGGGTACTCCATGAAGGCAGATGATCTTACGAACATACAGTCGCCCCATACTCTCCACCGAGCATTGCTCCCTGATGTAATGGATGTGCAACTACTTCAAGAGTCGGTCCACTATCACCCAAATGGAATCGTGGCCGTTCATTGTGTGCATGAGCCCTGTGAATAAGTCCATAGATATGTCATTCCACTTCTACTCTGGGATATCAAGGGGATGTAACAACCCTGCTAGAACCTAATGATCTGCCTTCACCTGTTGGCATGTAAGACACCGATAAATGAACTCGGCTATGCTCCGCTTCATGCCAGACCACCAAAATTGTCACTGAAGGTCTTTGTACATCTTCTACACACTAGGATGTATAGCAAAGGGAGAAGTGTGGAACTACTACATCACCTCCTCCTACATCTCCACTAGTACTACTGCTCACCCCTGGAACAAGATCTCACGATTTCCTCCTTCAGAATACCCATCTGGTGCATCAACCGTGGTTATCTGATCACATAGTACCTCACTGTCGACATCCCCTAGATGGAACTCTCTCACATGATCATTGATCGAAAGATTTAACACCATCGACTATAGAAAAGTCTTACCCTCATACTTCACCAAGGTCAGCTTTAAGTAAGCCAGCTTCTCTGAATCTTCCCGCACTAACCGAGCCTGGGACTTCTTTTTAAGAGCATCTGCCACTAAGTTTCCCCCTTACCTGGAGTGTAGACTATCTCGAAATCATAGTCTTGCATAAACTGCAGCCAGCGCCTCTACCTCAAATTCAAATCCCTTTGAGTGAAGATATACATGAGGCTCTGGTGGTCTGAGTAGACCACAATATGCTCAGCCAGAAGGTAGTTTCTCTTTTGCCTCATGGAAAAGACCACCGCTGCTAGCTCCAAATCGTGAGTCGGATAATTCTGCTCATGGGGCCTCAACTGCCTCTACCAATATGCAATCACTGCTCACTGCTGCATCAGCACACACCTGAGCCGATCTCCTAAAGAATCGCAGTATACTATGAACTCAACACCCTCCTCTGGAAGCCTCAACACTAGAGCACTAGTTAGCCTCTGTCTCAACACCTTGAAGGCCTTCTGGAACTGATCAGTCCAATAGAACGGT
Source organism: Viscum album (assembly GCA_963277665.1). NCBI lineage: Eukaryota > Viridiplantae > Streptophyta > Magnoliopsida > Santalales > Viscaceae > Viscum > Viscum album. The sequence continues at coordinate 291,271,855 of OY728138.1, forward strand.
TTCCCCTTCTGCATCAACGCAGTCAAAGGGTAAACAATCCTGGAGAAATATTCCACAAACCTCCTGTAGTACCCTGCCAAACCAAGGAATCTCCACACCTCTTACACATTCTTAGGTGGCTCCCATGAAAGAACTGCCTCTATATTTTTGGGATCTACAGACAATCCCTACTCCGTAATGACATTCCCCAGAAATTGAACCTCATGAATCTAGAAATGACACTTCGAGTGCTTCACACACATCTGGTGCTCTCAGAGTATGTCTAGGACCATCCTCAAATGCTGTGTGTGCTCCTCTTCCATTGCAGAGTTGATGAGTATGTCATCAATAATGATAACCAAAAACCGGTACAAGTACAGCTAGAATATCTGGTTCATCAAAGCCATGAAAATGGAGGGGGAATTCATCACGCCAAAGGGCATCACCAGAAACTCGTAATGCCAATATCGACAACAGAAAGCCAAGTTCAGGATATTAGCCTCATGAAACTGCAAGTGGTAGAAGCTGGATCGAAGATCAATCTTGGAGAACCACTTCACACCTCTGAACTGGTCTAAGAGATCGTCAATTATCGGCAAAGGGTACTTATCCTTTATCGTGGACTGATTCAGTCAATGACAATCCATAGAAAGCCACAGACTCCCATATGCCTTTTTCACAAAAAAAGATGGGGCTGCCCAGGGGGACACACAGGGCCTGATGAATCCCTTCTCACGAAAGTTGTTTAGCTAAAGTTTTATCTCCTGAAGCTCTATGGGTACCATCTGATAATCCGCACACAATATTAGGGCAGTCTCGGGCTTCAGGTCATTGGATAACTCCATCTCTCTCCTTAGAGGTAGTCCCAGAACATCCTCAGGAAAGATGTCTATGTAGTCCTCTATAACGGTAAGGATCCAGGTGCCTGTAGCTTCTGCTGCTCCAAGAGCCATGCTCACTAACTAGTGCAAAAAATGTTGGGGCCTCCTACTCAGAGTAGCCATCTGCTCTACCATGAGGTCTCATTCACCAAGGATGGTGAAACTCGTCCCATCAGAAAACACGCCTCTGACTCATCTGTGATGACAATCAATATGGGTGTGAACCATAGAAATCCAATCCATTCCTGGCATGATGTTGTATGGTTCCATCGTGATGACGATCATGTACCGTATTAAACTCCCTCATCCGAATGATAGTTCACACTATCTGGAGATAAAGGTCACTAACGAGGAACTTCCCGTAGGAACCTCGAGGCTAAGTGCAGGTGTTAGTGCCTCTACTAGAAGCTCTAACTCCCGTACCAATAGCAGTAATATAAAAGAGTGGCTAGAACGTCTGTCTACTAATACCAAAGCAAGCGTATAGAAAACACAAAGCTTACCTCGAACCATCTCATGTGTTGGGGGGTCACGAACACCCATAGCCTGAAGTTGCCCGCAACCCCTACCACCAGCTCCCTGAGCCTGGCGTGGGATGATCTGTGGTGGTGGTGGATTGACCTCAAAATTCCACCCCAAACAACTACGACCTGGTGCTCTGCCTGTGCCGCCTCCCTGAGGACCACCCTATCCTCGCCTAGGGGATCCCTAGTCATTAAATTGCATCTGCCACTGCGGTGCAGCCCCTGCCTGCCACAACTACTTGGAATAACTGGTTTGTAAGTCCCGTGCTAGGTTGCCCCGCCCATCACAGGAAAAGCACCGACTCTCTCCTGCCTGCCCCGATGCTCCCCGATGCCGCTGCGGTGTATGACCCTGCCCACGATCACAGAAGGGACTCCTCAACCGAGGCTCTTCTCTCTGATGCCTTCCTATCACCAAGGACTCTCCTCTGTAGCAGCCACTGCTTGGCCCTATTAGCTAGCATCCTTATGCCAAGAAGATTTCCATCATGAGCACCCACTCTAGAACCCCATCATAAGTAGGGATGCACAAGGGCAATACACTAGCATGTATCTCCCTGTGAAGACCCTGCTCAAACTTCCACACCTGAAAGTAAATATCGTGGATTATATCATTTGAGTAGCATGTCAGATCAGTAAACTTAGCCTACTACTGCGCCACAATTATCCCCCCTACTTCAGCTCCATATGCTCCTGAATCCGAATGGAGCATAAGCAAGAGGGGGAGTACTCTTCCTAGAAGAGATGCTGGAAGATATCACACATGAGAGTCAACTTGTCGTGGGTCTACATAAACAACCCCCACCAACACCCGCCCAGCCCAAGGAAAAGGCTGGTAGCTAGGGATACCATCTAGTCCAATGGTGTCCGTACTAGCCTAAAAAGTCAGTCGATTGGAATCTAGCCAGCCTTCCCCTACCTGGGGATCTGGGTCTCCACGGAACTTCTGCGGTCACTGACGCTAAAGGTTCAGAGCACATTAAGCCTGTACTCAACCTCGACATGTGCTTCTGGTACTAATTGCCGCTCCCCAGGTAAAGGGGACACTGCTAAAGCACTGGGCGGAATGGGATCACGTGAGGGTCCTTGAACTGACACCTCATTACTCGCCAGGTCGTCGTCATGAACTGGAGAGGGTAACCTTTCAAGCTTCTCTTGTGGGAGAATCCTAAAAATTATCAAGTATTACCGCGATCAGATGATCACATATATATATATATATATATATCAGTAATAACAAAGGGGAGATGACTAAAAAAGGCAGTAAAAAACTCAATCCTACCGGATGTATGTTCCAGAGTTCCCTGAAACTAGTGTCTCAACGTTCTGAGTCGACAAGTGGGTTATCAGGGTTCTAGTGAATGGATACGTCAGCCACCCATACCATCACTGGACTCCCTTGCCCGAGATCCTCTCTCGAGACACGTCGACACAATATCCCTAAATCCAAACCAATTCCTTCTTAGGGATGTCCGAACAATTCCCCAAGGAACGAACCATGTCTCGAGCTGCAACTACCCAACCCCACCCTTATAGGCCAGGGGATGGAGAAAAGCGCCGAAGGCATAACAATCTCAGCGTGTCCTTTTCCTAAGTACCTATACACACAAACATCTCACTCAATGAAGAAGTGTAGAGTAAAAAGAAAACCAAAGGCCAACTACTATAACCCAACCACAGTCATGAATCAACCTCAAAATAGGAAAAGTAAAGTGCTAGAAAGTACTGACAGATACTGAACAGAAAAAGGGCAAAAAATGTGCCCAACCAGAATGGTTCCAAAACCCGACTAAAGTTAAATTATATTAAACAACTGGTGAGTCTCTCACCTAAAAGACCTGCTATGACCACCGAATGCAGCCCAAGATCCTGTGTCCTCTACACTCCTCCGTAGTCTCGATCGACCTGTCCATCGTCTCTAAGGGAACGCCAAGTGTGGGAAAATCCCATGTAGGGGTGAGTATAAGGATACTCAGTAGGATTCCCCGAAAGCTCGAGGGACCAACAAAAGAGATAAAAAAATGGTGAGCAGTCGATAGAACAAGGAATAGTGAAAGAGTTCAGTAAAATAGAATGCATCTCAACCCAAAAAAATAAAGGTAGTAGACTCGTCCAACCAAGAGGAACTAGACATGGATAGCACGTGGCATACCCTGAATGTCTTCGCCCCTCTTAGAAGGAGAGTAACTGAACCTCGGGAGTGGGAAAAAAAGTAGGACGTATATATATATATATATATATATATATATATATATATATTCTCAATAAGAATCCCAAACAAGTGCATAAGGGGATCTCCATCCCCAAGCTCAGCCCAGGAAAAGTCGCCAAAGGTTCTAAGGATGTCCACCACTGATACCCAACAGTCCTGCATATCAAAACTGCCTCATAGCTAAAACGTACCACCAAAAGCCCCACTCCAGTAACCATGGAGAAAAATCACCGACTGGGCTCATCAAAAGGGACCGGGTCTAAATGAATTCGATGGGTAACCCACTGCTTAGCCTAACTAGAGGGTAAACCCCCAATGGTTATCGGGTGACCCACTGCCCCGCCCCTACTAGAGGGTAAACCCTAAGGTCAATGGGGGACCCACTACCCGACCCACCTGGAGGGTAAACCTTGAGGTCCACGGGTATCCCACTACTCGGCCCACCTAGAGGGTAAACCCCAAAGTCAATGGGTAACTCACTTCCTGGCCCACCCGGAGGGTAAGCCCTGATAGGGGTATGATAACTCTGCACTGCCCGCGTCATCACTGGGTGTCGCTAACATCACGACCATGCTTTTGGTTGGAGTGCATAAAAGTGTCCTCCGACGAATTCCCTTTCCTATTTCCAAATTTTATAAGACCATGTAAGAGGCTCCACTCATGTGAACATATTACACCGTTGTAATCCTCGCAGAAAAACAGGTGAGATATACTACTTACTCGCTAGAAAAGGGATACCGATGAAAATGTTACTCAACGCCTCTTTAAGCCCATACGACATATCGTGGGAACCACAACTTGGTCCTGAAATAGGATGCAAGAATTGCGCCATCTTGATACCCTCAGAAAAACACCCCAAAACGACTACTCATTCACCCCAAACAGACGTATGATGAAAATGGAGCAAAATGTTGTTCACAGCTTAAAAGATAACCCATTGGGCCCACAACACAACTTCGGATTCAGCACCTAAAAACCCCCATGAACCACTTCTTCTCAATTATGGGGTAACAACGCCACTGACGATGCTTTAAATGGACTCTGGATGTTTCTTGTCCATCTGAATGAATATTCATGGTGTAGTGCTTAACGAGCGTGACGCGCCATCGAGCCCTTGTCTCGGGATCTAAAATTTTCTGAGACCATCTCAAATGCTTTGTCTTGATCCAAGGATTGCACTGCTGCAGACGACATGCAAAATGGACACCTATAGTGAATGTTCCGGGTGTCCTAAATCAGAGGGGACGAACCCCCTTGGGCTGGACCGGCCTGGGCCAGCCGGCGGTGGCTGGCCCGGCTCGCAGCGCCAGCCCGTGGCTCTACCGTGTGGCCCAGCCGCTGATCCCCGGTTAGCGCTCGTGCTGACCAGATCTTGTGTTCAGTCATGGTATTGCATGGAGACCCACTAAAGGGGGGTATCTTTCTCCGCACGGGGTCGCGCGCCAGGAACTTGCCCTATCGCGCCCCTGTACCGTCGACCTAGCCCGCCACCTGGAGCCACCACCTGAAGATTCCACCACAACACCTAGGACTGCCGCCACACCGTCATCCCCAAACCGAGCCACTGTCGCCACCTGGAACACCCTGCTCCACCGCCGTCTCTTACCGGACCTCCCTGGAACCGCCAGAAAAAGGGGGAAATAGGCAGGAAACTTCCTAGGGCCTCCCAGGACGCCCCGGGACTGAAAATTTCAATCTGAAATGATCATTGGGAAGATAAATTAAATCCCTACACAACCAAGGGATTTTCTCAACTAGAAGACAAAATTTCAATGCAAGAAAAAGCATTTGATGTGGGGTTGTAGGAATTAAAATTTCAAACGCACAAACCTACCTCGCTGGGCATAACCCGTAGCATCGCCGACAATCCGCTGGAGTCGCCACACCTTTCTGGAGAGGTGGATGAGTTTGTTGAGAGGAAACATTCCAATAGGGGTTCAAGGGGGAGAAAAGGGTGGGGGTGGTGTTTAAATAGAAAAACACTTAACCCACCCCCCGCCTGTTGACCCCATACCCGAACTTTCGGTGGGGTTATGGTTAAGCTTCCCCTAGGGTAAAAACCACATTCTGAGTGCAACGACGGTATCAGAATTTCAATCCGAGCCTCCGTTCAAAATTTTTAAAGCCAGCGCCTGAGGCCACTAAATTAATAAAAGGCCCCTGGTTCCGTTTTTCATAGAAGGGTCGCGCCCGCGAAAGTTACACCCCACCTAGAGAAACAAAACATTCCAGGATCAATGGCGCCCTCAGTTTTCCCATCCGAGGAACAATTTTTGAGTTATTCTGTTTATTTTCCATGTCCAGTGTGAACACACTAAAAATTTAATTCTGGCCGTACTGGGGCTCGGAATCACACGCCCTCTGAATGCCCTTCTCTTGAATAACATTAGGAAAAAAATTCAAAGTCTTACAGGCTCAAAACCTGGGTTCTTACAGAAAAATGAGACATTATCTAACTTTATAGATTATATTGTCTAAATATTTCCATAAAATCGTAATTAGACATGTATTTTTGAAATTTTAACACCGATTTTATTAATTTACCCCCCGGTAAATTATTTTTTACCTTAACCACAGTAAATAATTTTTACTATTTTTAATATTCATTATGCTATAAAATTATTTTGAATATATTTTTTAATATTTATTTTTATGATTTAAAATATGGAATAAATTTTTACAAACTCAGTTCATATAAGTTGATTAATTTGATTTAAAATAAAACCAAGAGATGGGGTGAAAAAGTTGTTTTCCAAAGAAAGGTTGTCATAATAATGGAAAGTATTTATATTGAAATTGAACAAAACAATTAGTCCCAATGACATAAATTAGTTAAATTGTAATATATATGATCTAATTTTACATTTTAAAAAATTTAAAATATAATTTAACTTTTTAAATTATTTAAAAAAAGATAGTTTTCAATATAAACCATGATTTTTCATAATTCATTATAAAATTAACCATTTTTAGAAAATTATAAGAAAATAAATACAAGTAAATTTCCATATGGTGATTTGAAAAATAAATTTCATTTTTTCAAATAAATTTTATCAAATAGTTAAAAATTAATATTAAAATATGTTTTCAAAATGTGACAAACAACTCTTTTAGGAAATATAAATGTTTGAAAAGTATTTTTCCCATTAAAATTATTTCAATTATTATTTATAGCCAATAGATAAAATTGGTATTTATTTTTAATATTTGTAAAAATTATACTATTCATAATCTCGTTTCTCCAATACATAGATTCTAGTTTAAATTTTAGGTTATAATGATATAAAATATTAAATTTTATTTAGAATTAGTGTTGTGTGTTACATAAGATATTGCAAAGAATAGATTTATTAAAAAGAAAATATATCATAAAGGATCATAGTGTTACATTTATTTAAACAGGATACCAGGAAGTGTGTAATGATTTATATTAATGTTTAATCTATAATAGAAAATTATATCCCTGAACAAAATAATAATATTATTTCATGTTTTTAAATGTAATGTGAAACAAATTATGTATCTTGTTTTCCAAGACTAAAAAAATATTCAGACTCTAGGGATTTGATTTATTATATCAAGTATTAATGAACTGAATTAAAAACTAGCTCTAGGATACTGAGGCTGAGTTATTTATATTGGTATCATTTCATGTTTAGTAAAAAACCATAGGAACTGGATTTAGGAAAACCTAAAATAGGAAATACAACCTTATAACTTTTGGAATATTCTCAATGAAATCACGATTATGATATTAAATTTAATTATACATATATTTTCAATTTTTGTTACATCTTTCTCTATTCTTCATGTTATAAATCAAAATTAATAAATTTATGATCTAATATCATGTTTGTGTAACATCTCAATACCTATATGTATGCATTTTCACTATGTTTACATGTTTTACTCTTTTATTAGGCGTGACACAAGACTCTCATGTACGGAGTGAATTTGTTGGGTAAAATGACCAAAAATTCAAGGATGCATGTTTATTTTATTTAATGGAGTCTGAGTATAAACATGTTTTGGTTTTTACTGCCATCTATATGTTCATAGAATGCCTGAGGTGGTTTGGGTTTTCATGTATGAATCTGTCATTTTTTCATGTTTCTGGGTGATTAACCACTGTGTAACATATTCACACACCATGTATTTATTTCTTGGATAATGTTTGGACTATTTACAAAACATGAAATAATATATTCTATGTAAATATTAAACACTATATAATGTTCCAATTAATTTTTTTTAAATAAAAAGACAATGTGTTTTCAGAATATTTAGAGCATGTGGATTACAAGCCATGTACTCATTATGATTTTTTATGTTAGTGTGGTATATGTATAGTTTTGTAATGACCTAAATCCAAATCCACATAACTGGTGCCCCATACCCAGTTCGCCACATGACCTCAAGTGTGTTTCCCCAAATGCCAGAGGCTGCCAAATAGTATTGAGGGCCTTGGTGAGTCAGTAGTGAAACTATGCCCTCATTTGGTAAAGTATACAGTGGAAGGATAAACCAAAAACAATAGCGGAAGTAGCAAACAACATACAAATATTGAACTAAAAGTAGAAGAAATGTCTGATATAATAGTGATGCAGTATGGTACATGTATCTATAGAAAGCAGTAAACAAATCAATGTGCTAAAATACAACTGAAACCAAAGTACTAATCGTAAATAGCAACTCCAGCAGCATCGCGAGCCAAATCCCGGTCCAATGCTCTCCATATCCAACCTACAATCAAGTTCCGGAGGTAGAAGGTACACAATCCCTATTTACACTTGCAACCATATAATCTTTTTGGGCTAAAAATCAAGACCCAAATAGGGTCTGAGACTAATCCCAGTGGGAATCTACCACAAGATTTGTGCCCAACTGTCATTGTGTAATATAGAAAAATTAAAGGAAATAAATACAGTAATAAACTTGGAGTACACCAGTAAATAATCCTACCAATTACCATTCACATTCATTTAATTAAAATACCAAGGAAAACTAGCAAGGCATTATATTCCAAGGTAAGAAAGTAACATAGCAGGTATCTCAAAAGACTACCGAAACACAAGTAGTACAAAACCCAAGCTTGTTCTTTGGCTTGGGGGACTCATCAAAACCAACCATCAAAATTCACACTGACCCTCTAGGTGGCTCAACTAGTAAACCCCTATAGTCCAGTAATCAAACAAGGCACAAACACTCTGGGAAGCTCTCACATCAATTCCCCTATGGTCTTGCAATGATTACTACAGACTCTCTGAGGAAGAACTTACATCTAATTCCTCATGTGGTCTCAATGCGTGGGTAAACTAAGAACACCATTTTGAAGAAGGAGGTCCTATTCTAGTAGGTCCTGCATATGAAACTAAAACCAACAGACCCTCTAGGGAAGCACTTAATCGTCTATTCCCTCTTTGATCTCCTGCACGAGGTTCTCACAGCCCTAACCAGTCCAATCGTGCGTAATCGACTGTCAGCAACCCTAAGTAAGATCAAAAACTACTTTTTTAATAGCTACCATGCATTAAAAGCATTTAAACAGAATGAAAATCATGCAATCAGTGATAACAAGTAAACTAAAAATTGAAATAGGGTCTGCCTCACAGGAAAACGATGCCAAACGACGATAAACAGCCAAACAGAAGGAGAAACACCCGTGGGGTGATCCAAAAACATGAAACCAAGAATATATTAGCAACAATTAATCAAATTATAACAAGAAATATATTAAAAACTAACAATAGGATCAAAATCCTAAACCCTGGACACCCGATACATGGGTATCTGACACTTTTGCAACCAAAACTCAAGGAACTTCAACGTAGGGAAAAAACCACCAACCTCAATCCTTGCAGATCGATATACTTAAACCCTAGCCCATGAATCGGCCTAGAACGAAGTAGATCTGCAAAAACATATAAAATTTTCAACCTCAGATAACTCACACGAGAGAAAGAATCAGGAAACGAGGCCAAAGAAGAACCAAGAACTCACTGCTGCTATTCTTCTGCAATCGACGGAGTTCGATTCAGATAACCAGTGATAGATTGGTGTCTCAGAGAAGAATCGGCCTCCTCATATGCTCTGTAAGGATCTAGGTGGATAAGAAGACATTTATGAGCATTAAACTCGACCCCGATCTGATTAATAAAATAAAAAGAAAGTACACGAAGTGTACTTTTAGAGTACATGACATGTACTAGGTCTTTACGGACTCCTCCAAAATAGGCCGCCACATCATCCCTACACACCGTGTGTGTGGCCCAGACACGGCCATCACACGGCTTCGAGCAGCAGAGGAGTACACGTCATGTAATCAAAAAGTACACAGCCTGTACTCAAAAAGTACATGGTGTGTACTCTGAAAATTTCAAGATTATTTATTTTTCCATAAAATACCCATAAAAGAGATCCATACCTAAAACCTAAGATCTGGGTTCTTAAAAACTTCCCCCATTAAAGAAATTCATCCTTGAATTTCCCTAACAAGTCATAGAAGAAGAAACCTTGAACAACTCTGGCCACTTTGATCGCATACCAGCCTCCCTCTCCCAGGTCTCATCCTGTACTCGCCTGTACTTCCATAACACCTGTACTAGAGGAACATACCGACCACGGAGAACTTTCGTTCTACGATCGACAATCTTAATAGTATGCTCTTCGAAAGATGCATCCTGCTCCATCTCTACCTCCTCGGGTTAAAAAACATGAGACGGGTCTGAGAAATACCGTCGAAGCTGAGAAACAAGAAAGACATCGTGCATGGCCTGGTAAATCTGAGGTAACTGCAACCTGTGAGAAACCATACCGACTCTCTCCAAAACCTCAAACAGCCTAATGTATCTTGATGAAAGAATTCCCTGGCTCCTAATCCTCTTATGTCTCAACCTCGGGGTAAAGTGCAAGAAAACCTGATCTCCGACCTTGAACTCCAAAGGTCGTCTCCGCTGACCAGCATAAGACTTATGCCGATACTGTGCAATGGCCATCCTCTTCCGAAAAAAACTTCACCTATTCCATGGTCTCCTAAATGAGATGAGGTCCCAGCAATGCTACCTCTCTTTCCTCTAACCAGCATAAAGGTGATCGTCATGGCCTACCATACAAAGCCTCGTAAGGTGACATCTGAATAGTCGCCTAAAAACTGTTGTTGTAGGTGAACTCCACCAGAGGGATTTGCTTCTCCCAAGTACCACCAAAGTATATAATGCAAACTCAGAGCATATCCTCAAGCACTCGGATTGTACACTCAGACTGGAAATCAGTCTGGGGATGGTATGTTGTGCTCAAAAGTACCTGTGTACCCGAAGCCCTCTATAGCCTCTGCCAGAAGTGTGAAGTAAAATGCGCATCCCTATCTGAAACGGTGGAGTGTGGAACTCCATGAAGACATACAATCTATCAAATGTAAAGTCATCCCAGATCATTAACCCTAATGGTATCCATGATCGGTAAGAAGTGTGCAACCTTCGTGAGCCTGTCCACTACAACCCAAACTGCATCATTTCCACAAGGAGATGATGGTAATCCTGTCACGAAGTCCATCACGACATCATTCCATTTCCACTCAGGAATGGGGAACTGCTATAAAAGCCCTGCTAGTCATTGATGCTCTGCCTTCACCTACTGATAGGTGGAACACCACATAACAAAACCAGTCACATCAATCGTCATACCTGGACACCAATACTGACGATGTAAGTCTCTGTACATTTTGGTGACACCAGGATGAACTGCCCAAGCTGAAGCATAAAACTCCAACATTAGCTCCTCACGTATGTCCGCTGAAACACATACGTGACCACGAAAACGTAGCACCTCATCATCGCCCACTGTCCACACCAGAGTAGGGTCTCCATCTGACACACCCTCCTGTAGGACTAGGCCTTTTGGGTCCAATAGCTGCCACATTCGAACTCGATCTAAAAGAGTATAGGTAACAACTATAGAAGAAAGAACTGTCTATCCCTGTCTGTCATGCATCACCAAATGCATCTCAGAGAACAAAGCCATAAGCTGCCACTCGCTACTGGCCTCCTGAACCGCTTGCAACTAAGTCCTCCTACTCAGTACGTCAGCCACAACATTTCCTTTCCCAGGCGTGTAAGCAAGCTCGAAGTCGAAAGAATGTAGGTACTCAACCCACCTCCGCTGTCTCAGATTCAAGTCACGCGATATGAAGATATACTTGAGGCTCTTGTGGTCAGTATATACAAAAAAATAATCTTCCAAGATATAGTGTCTCCAACAAAGCAAAGCATGAACAACTGCAGCCAACTCCTGGTTGTGCATAGGATAGTTCTTTTCGTGGGGCCTCAACTGCCGAGATCTGTACTCAAAAACACAATCTTCCTTCATAAGCACTACTCCAAGCCCGATGCTAGATGCATCACAGAAAACTGTATAACTCTTTCCCGGCTCAAGCAGATCTAGAATCGATGCTGAAGTGAATCTCCCCTTCATCTCCTGGAAGGCTGAGTATCAAGCTTCTGACCAAACGTACTTCACGCCCTTCATAGTCAAGACCATAAACGGTTCTGATAAGCGTGAGAAGTCCTGTATAAACCACCTATAGTAACCATCCTATCCCAATAACCTATGTACCTCAAAGACATTCCTCTGCTGCTCGCAGGTAACTACTGCTCTCACATTCTCTAGGTCTACTGAAACGCCTATCTCTAAGATGACATGACCTAGGAAGTGAATCACGTTCATCCAGAAGTGGCACTTTGAGATCATAGCCTATAACTGATGCTCTCTCAGTGTACTCAATACGATCCCATGATAGGCAGCATGGTCATGTCGATTGTGAGAGTACAACAAGATATCATCCACAAAGACAACGATGAAAGAGTCCATGTAAGGATGGAAAAATCTGTTCATCAGCGCCATGAAAACAGCCGGTGCGTTCGTGAGACCAAACGGCATAACCAGATACTTGTACAAACTATACCTGCTTTGGAAAGCTGTGAGAGGTATATCAGATGATCTGACCTGTAATTGATGATAGCCGGATCACATGTCGATCTTCGAGAAGAGCCTGGCTCCATGAAGCTGATAAAAAATATCATCAATCCTCAGTAATGAATATCGTTTCTTGACCAAAAACTTGTTCAACTTTCGATAGTTCACAAAAATTCATATGGTACCATCCGCCTTCTTTGCAAAAAACACAGGCAAACACCAAGGGGAAGTACTGCGTAGGATAAAACCCTTCGCATGCAAATCCTCCAACTGATTCTTGAGTTCTTGCAACTTAGGCGTAGCCATCCTATAAGGAGGTATGGATTCCGGTTCTTATCCTGGAACAAGCTCAATAGAGAAGTCTACCTCAAACTCTGGTAGCAACGATGAAAAATATTTTAGAAAGACATCTGGAAAACAGTCAACTACCAGAGGAAAGTCCATCTGAGAAGTCCCCTAATCATCCAGATACAAACTAGCAATCTGGGTTGTAACACTGCCCAACCCATGATGCTCTAGTCCATCTCTGCTTTCCTAGACATCCCATTCGCCCTTGTGAAGAAAGGACCCACCCTTGGGTGATGTTAAACTCACCCTACGACGATAACAATCGACAAAGGCCTAAAAAGGAACTAGCCAGTCCATTCTGAGAATGACATCATAACCTATTATCTCAAGGAAATAATGATCCCACATGAAGTGAAACCCACCAACCTCAAGGGGGAACTCCTTGCACTGACACACACTAGTAGTTCTATGTCCCAAAAGAGTGTCAAGTTCCAAAGTATCCTCATAAGTAATGATAGTAAACCTAAGGCTCTCCACAGTGTGCATAGAAATAAAGCTATGAGAAGCAACAATATCAAAAAATGCAGAAGATAAAACTGAGGCGACTAAGATCATACCTAGAACTGTGGAAGGTCCAGGATCCTGCTCCCGATGGATCTGCTCTACCGCAAATGTCTGGCCATTACTGCAGCCCTGTGTAGCAGCCTGATATCCCTTAGCTGATCCTCCCTGAGCCTGACCACTGCATCCACAACCTCTACCCTAGCCTGAACAACCTGAATAACTCCAGCCCCAAGTTTACTGCAGAACTGGTAATCCTTCTTCTATACGAGGAGTAGAAACCAATCCGCCTTCACTAGCTGCTGGAAGAAGAACCCTACAAAAATGCTGCAGATGACCCATCATACAGTAAGATCGGAACTCCACTAGATCTTTTAGGCACTGAGGATTCTTATTCCCGCTCTTTCAACACTGATAGAACACCACCTGGTTTCCAGAAGGAGTATCCCATCTTCCAAAAGAATTACCTCACTTCCTCGAGTCACCTCGAGTAGAGTCTCAGTGGTGTTTTCTACTGTTACTATGCAATGAACAAGTCTTGGATTCTGAACCTCCCTGGTCAACCGATCTAGTCTCTCTTAGATTCCATTTGGTGATCAACGCCTGGTTCACTATCAGAATAATATAAGTCAACTGGAAGACGTTCACCTGTGATCTGCTATCTGGTTTGAGGCCTTCCTCAAACTTCCTTTCCAAAAACAGCTCGTCATTTCCTGGAACGGGAGTGAAACGCTGTAACTCAATGAAATGGGAGGAATACTCCATAACCGAAAGAGTACCCTACTGCAGGTTCATGAACTCTCTAGCTCTGTCTTCCCTCAGCATCGCCTGATAGAAGTAGTCGTAGAACGTATGATGGAATTCGTCCCATGCCATAGTCCGTTGAATCCCTGCCTGCGAAACCACATCCCACATCCTCTTGGAATAATCTCGTAGCATGTAAGTCACGAGCTTCAGCCTTCTGTTTGGGGGTGTCTCTAGATGGTCATAGATTGAAAGCATGGTTTCTAGCCATGAATCTACATCCTGAGGTCCTCCATCCCCTGGGAAAGTGGGAGGATGCTACTTCTGGAAGACTCGAGTCAGCTCTTCCATAGACGGGGCAGGATTCTGAGCTCCTTGGAAGGTCTGCATGAACCTCATGAAACCCTCTATGAACTGAGCGTTAGCACCAGTGTCTAGAATCACTGCATGTTCCATGTCCAGAATGATTGGTGGAACTATTGGTAGTCCCTAGCCTGCCGTATCAGGCGTACGGCCACTGCCTGGTTCCTAGCGTGCAATAGGGGGACGTCTTGGTGCCATGGACCTGAATGGTCAAATGAACACCTAACATTTAAGATTAAAAAGGACATCAAACACAACAGTACAAATCAGGAACATGAGAGAGAAACACTTAAGTTTACAAAACAAGACTACATGGTGTGTATTTAAACAACATGGCTTGTTTGTTAAAGCCATTTACATGGGGGTGTAACTCTGCCACCACTGGTCGTGTAACATCCTAGACTACATGGTGTGTTTTCCCAAAACACGGCATGTACTTGAACTCCACTCCCCTGCCCGAGTCTCTTTACATGGATAACCTACACGGTCCAACTAATTCTAAACTACACGGCGTGTTCACTAAGGACACAGAGTGTACTTTACAGGTTTCGGTGACCCGTGTAGTGGTTACACGGCCGGCTACACTACTGACCCCTACATGGTGTGTTCTGAAAAAACACGAAGTGTAAAAGGATAGATAACACAGAACCATGTTGTTCGTGACACAGCTAGGTACCCAGAAGAAAAATACACGGCTTGTTCTTGTAACACATGTCGTGTACTACACAGGTTTCCCCGACCCGTGTTGTTAGTGACACGGCCGAGTACACGGTTGAATACTACACGGCGTGTACCCAAAAACTATCCACCACCCCGTGTCTCTGGTCACATAGTTAGTGACACGGTTTAAAAACAACACAGCATGCACTTATAAAGTACACACCGTGTATTCTGGTTTTTTCCAAGCAGTAGCTCAGAAACTACACCTAATGCCAGAAACACTGAAAAGCAAACATCTATGTGCCAAATTCCGATCCGTGGGGTCCCATACTCCCCGCGAATCAAAACATGGAATCATAAAAATGCATATATCAAGTAAAACATCATAACAAGTATGTCTGTCACAAAAACTATCTCAACAACATGCATAATTTATCATGGCATCTATCACAACAACATGAAATTCTAATGCACCCTAGTTGGCATGGTAAAATGCATCACATGTGATTTGCTACGCAGTGCCTATATGATGCATGAGATGGAACACCCTCATCTCATCGGGTTGCAACAAAATAGAACTACAATCATATAAACTGTAATGGCACAAAACATGTGCATCACCCAACGGTGAAATATAATAAATTCTAACACTTGCAAAAACTGAAAATTGCAATTACAAGGTAATATAGCTTTTCCCTGTACACTGGTTAATTACTCCTAGGCATAGTTAAGTACTAACTACCCATATTTCCTATCCCTGTCTATTGTCGCAAAATAGTAAGGCAATAGAAAAGAAGAAAACTCCTCTGATACCTCTTTGTAAAGACATGAATCTGGAGCCACATAACTGGTGCCCCATACCCGGTTCACCACATGACCTCAAGTGCATTTCCCCAAACACCAGAGGCGTCTGACTAGCAGCAAGGGCATTGGTGAGTTAGTTGGGAAACTATGCCCTCATTTGTTAAAGTATACAGTGGAAGGATAAACCAAAAAAATAGTGGAAGAATCAAACAACATACAACAACTGAACTAAAAGTAGATGCAATGTCTGATATAATAATGATGTAGTATGTTATATGTATCTATGGAATGCATTAAAAAAATGAACGTGTTGAAATACAACTGAAACCAAAGCACTAAACGTCATCAACAACTCTAGCAGGATCACACGCCAAAGCTTGGTCCCATGCTCTCTAGCTTCAACCAACAACGAAGTACCTTAGGTAGAAGGGCCACAATTGCTATCTACACCTCCAACCATATAATCTGTTTAGGCCAAAAAGTAGGACCCAAACATGGTGTGAGACTAATCCCAGTAGTCAACCACCACAGGATTTGTGCCCAACTATCAGTGAGTAATATAGAAAAAGTAAAGGAAATAAATACAGTAATGAACTAGGAGTACACCAGTAACTAATCCTACCAATTACCATTCACATTCATTTAATTAAACGAGCAATGAAAACTAGCAAGGCATTATATTCCAATTTAAGCAAGTAACATAGCAGGTATCTCAAAAGACTTCTGAAACACAGGCAGTACAAAACCCAAGCTTGTTCTTTGGCTTGGTGGACTCGTCACAACCAACAATCAAAATTCACACTGACCCTCTGGGTGGATCAACTAGAAAAACCCTATAGTCCAGCAATAAAACAAGGCATAGACACTCTAGGAAGCTCTCACGTCAATTCTCATATGGTCTTGCAATGATAGCTACAGACTCTCTGAGGAAGCACTTACGTCTAATTCCTCATGGGGTCTCAATGCGTGGGTAAACTAAGAACACTCTTTGGAAGCACAAAGTCCTATTCCCATAGGTCATGTGTACAAAACTAAAACCAACAGACCCTCAAGGGAAGCACTTAATCTTCTATTCCCTCTTTGATCTCCTGCACCAGGTTCTCACAGCCCTAAGTTGTCCAGTCATGCGTAATAGACTGTCAGCATCCCTATGTAAGTTCAAAAACTACTTCGATAATAGTTACCATGCATTAAAATAATTTAAACAGCATGAAAATCATGCAATCGATGTCAACAAGTAAACTAACCGTTGCAATAGGGTTTGCCTCACAGGAAAACAGTTCCAAACGACAATAAACAGCCAAAAAGAGGGAGAAACACCAATGGGGTGATCCACAAACATGTAGCCAAGAATATATTAGAAACAATTAATCAAAATCTAACAATAAATCTAGGGCAAAAAAAACAATAGGATCAAAATCCTAAACCCGGGACACCCAATACATGGGTATCCAACACTTTTGCAACCAAAACTCAAGGAACATCAACGTAGGGCAACAAACCACCTACCTTGATCCTCACAGATTGATATACTTGAACCTTGGCCCGTGAATCGTCCTAGAAAGGAGTAGATCTGCAAAAATATCTTAAATTCTCAACCTCAGATAAATCACACGAGATAATGAATTAGGAAACGAGGCCAAAGAAGAACCAAGAACTCACTGCTGCAATTCTTCTGAAATCGACGAAGTTCGATTCGAATAACCAGTGACAGATCAGTGGCTCGGAGAAGAATCGTCCTCCTCAGATGCTCTTGAAGGAATTAGGTGGATAAGAAGAAGTTTATGAGCATTAGGCGCGACCCCGGTCCGATTAATGAAATAAAAATAAAGTACACGGCGTGTACATTTAGAGTACATGGAATGCACTAGGTCTTTCCATACACCGTCAAAATCAGACGCCACATCATCCCTACACATCGTGTGTGTGGCCCAGACATGGCCTGAACACGGCTTCGAGGGGTAAAGGAGTACATGGTGTGTACTCAAAAAGTACAAGGTGTGTACTCTGAAAATTTCTAAATTCTTTATTTTTCCTTTAAAAGCATATAAAAGAGATCTGTACCTGAAAGTGAAGCTCCGGGTTCTTACAAGTTTATAATTCATTATTATAAATCCCCCTTCCCTTTAGACCTATTTTTATTGTCCATAAATTTTTTAAACCTCCACTCCTTTGGATTGATTTGATCAAATGTTGATAATTATGGTTGTGTGTGACATCTCTCTAGGTATGATAATCTATTAGGAATCTTCATTTCCTTTGATCATGGTAGCACAATTTCATTGATATATTGGATTTATTGATCAGTGGTGATGATTATTATTGATTATTTATATATTCTTTGTGTGATAATTTCCTTTGTGTGATAATTTCCTGGTGTGATCCTTTGTTGGTTGTATTGTGGATGGTGCGTTGTCTTAAGGTATGTGTTGTTTCCTATTCTCCACTAACCCATTTGTTAAATTGAATCAATTATGAGATGTGTGGATTGAATCGAGGGCCTCTATCTTTTTTTTTGTTGGAGGATCTTTTTTGGGATTATGTAACTCAAGGTTTTGAGGTCAGTAGTTCTATCTATAGCCTATATTGGTGAACTATATTTATTTAGTTTTGATAAATTTTGTTATAAATTAAATGTAATGATTGATTGATTTGATATATGTGTGTGTAAATGAGGTATTATAATATATGTATTTGACCTAGTTTTTTTATAACTAAAATAGGATTTCTAATGCATTGTGAACTGGTTTTCAAAGTATTATTTTGAAGAAAGGGATTGATTAAATGTTTAGTAAAATTTGGATCATTTGATGGATTGGATAATTAGGTGGATGTTTAATTAATTTCACTCTTCTAATGTTGGGGTCCATTTATGGGGTGTCTCAATGCCCTCTCAGCCTTTTTTATATAGATTTGATAGAACTATTGGGGGTTTCAAATCCTATGGTGTTTTTATACTTTCTATACATGATGAATATGTCTAGTGGCTTGATGAGTGGATGAATTTTTATATTAGGTATTATTTTCCTAGCTATTATAGCCTAGTATGATCCTTACAACAATATTACCTATGATTTAGATTATTTGGTATATTTTCGAATGTACTATTCTAATTATACTATAATGAATTTCATATGACATTTTATACATGATTTGGTTTGATTTGATATAGTTTATTTGATATATTTATATGAAATTACTTAAAAATTAATTATCTGGTTTATTCTGGTATTTGAAAAAGAAGAAATTAATTTTTTTCCCTGATTTTGATATAAAAAAGGCTAGACTTATTTTCATTTCTTGTTATATTTGATGTTGAGAATTGTTGGATTATAGTTTATGGGACATTGATATGGGAAACCATGGAGGTATCTTACTAGTCTAATTAGCTCACACCCTATGCAACCCTTTGGAGATGTGTAGAACCTGTTATTTATTTCAAGGTAGGAAAAGGTAAGGCTGAAGAGTGAGGAGGTGAGGTTTTTTTTCAACTGGGTTTAGGTTAGCAGGTGGTGATATTATGGGAGTTTTCCCACACTACCAATGAAATACTATTCATTTGGATTTATTATTTTTTTCATCATTTATATTTGGAATTATCTATTGGAGATTGGATTTCTACCATTTCACTTTTATCATTTCTTTGTTCTATATATTTCATGAAATATATGTTCATTATTTTTTTAAATGTATATATGTCATGTTGTTTTGATAATTTAGGGAGAAATTGTTCCTTCAATTTTTTGATGCTCTGGTGCTATTTTCTTGCATATAAGGATCGTGAACGCCCTTTAGGTATGTGTAAATTCATATTTGGTTCTAGTTTTAGAGGGTATCTAGGTTAGGCTCATCACATTTTGGTATCAGTGGAGGTATGTCATCATGATTCATTATCTTGGGACATTTGGGAGGTTTTAGATATGATTTTTGGGACTTCAGAGGTTGATTTCAGTGAGTACATAGGCATCTCTTATCATGATGAGAATCAAGTTATAATGGGATGCTGAGATATGCATGTCGTATTTTTAGTTTTCTTCAAAATATTAGTTCTATCTTTTGGTTATTCTACTTTGAACTGATATTTTTATGTGTTTGGCCATTTATTACATTTTTGTGTTAAATTGTATTCCTCCAAGACATATTCCACCTATTTCACAGGATTGTGAAGATGATGATTCTCAAGGGAATCAACCCATCAATAATATTTTTTTGAGGCTATCGTTCAAGAAGTTATTTCTATCAAATTAAACATTACAAAATTTTAGAACACAATTTTGGATATTCAATCGGGATATATAGGAGGTAGAGATCGATCATGGGAGTTCTTGCATGAAAATACACTATCTACTATGGGTATAAATGAACATCAAGAGGTAGCTGACATGATTAACATGACCAGTCATGTATTTCACTTCCTCGATACACATGATCGTATTAATGTGAATTGTGAGGCATTCAAATTTGAAATTCCCATCATGAAATAGTGGGATTCCATGGAATAGGTTGATAGGCATGTGGGATTAGACGAGAGGGTTTTTAAAACTCTCTTCATCTATCACTTTTTTCTATGGTTGATGATGATAGAGAAGAATCTTTAGTACTTCTCTTTATAGTAGGGAGAGTGTTCTATGTATTTGTAAACCAATTGGTTTGTGTATCTAGTTAATTTTTTCCCAGAGGATGTAAAGAAGGACCAGCTAAAAGCGTAGAATTACCTATATGTTTTTGACCAGATATTAGATTATAGGTATTTATTATATCAATTTAGACCTATATAGAGATAGTGGATTAGGTTATTATAGTGGATCTTAATATGGATGGTAGGTTTGGTTATTCTACACATTTTCTTCCTCCTAGTTGTATCTTTTACAACTAGTAGTGTGACATTGACTTGATATCAGTGTGGAAAGGTAGGGCACAATAGAAATTCCTTTAGTTAATCAACATATAGGATTAACTGTTGTGCATGTTGTGGTCATCACAAGAATTTCTATTAAGATATGTATAAGCCTCATTATAATACATGATCATTGGATCCACATGTAACTTTGGGAAATAAAATTCTTTAATGAATATAGTGATCCATCCATAGGCCTATGGGGTGAAGAACCTTCTTGAAGTATGTGAGTTTCTAATGGAGGTAGATACATGTTTAGCGATAGGGAGAGGTACCATATTTATTTCATCCTTAGTAGTTATTACTTTATTAGATACTTGTCCGTTCCAATTTTTTATTCCTAGCAGTTTTTTACAACATTAATCTTCCAAATGAACTCATGTCCTTTGTGATGGAGTTAGATGCACCTCTTGGGAATTGTAAGGGAAATGGGTTTCAATATCCTTCTTGTTTGTTATCAATAGTTGATGCATAGTTTGTATGAGATTTTTATTTGTTTGGATATGTTTGACGCCATCATCCGGATGGAGTGTCTTGTTGATAATTCTGTGGAGGGTCATTGTTATCATCAATCTGTCTCATTTTTTTCTTCTGATATAATCTCATGAGCGTTCTAGGAAGAGTGTTATCCAATTTTTGGCCATGCAGGACCTTCCATACTAATGATGAATAGTTTTCTCTCCACTAAATCAATTGTTACAAATGTTCTTTCACCTATTATTTTTCTTCCCATTATTTATTATGATTGTTATAAGTTTTACCTATATTATTTCCATAATATTTTTTCAAGAGAGGTAGGTGGAGTTTACAATTGACCTGGTTCTAGGGACACAACAAATTTTGATACCTTAATATCATATGGAACACACATTGCACAATGAGATAACAATTTAGATGTATGATCTAAAAGAGAAGGGTATTGTTCACCCTGATATTACACCATGGGTATCCCCATTTCGATTTTATGAGAAGGCAGGTGGTTCACTCCGATTTTGTGTGAATTATCAAAATTTTAACTGGGTAATGGTTAAGAACAAGTATCTTTTTTCCCAGTTGGATGAATTGTTTCCATTAATTAAAGGGGCAAATATGTGTTCAATGATCTATATTTGGTTGGTATTTCATCATATTTTAGTTTGGGAGTGTGATATATTGAAGATGGTTTTCCTTAGTAGGAATGTCAATTTTGAATATATTGTGATTCTGGTTAGTCTATATATTGCTTCTATTGTTTTAATGGGGTTGATGAATCAAATATTACATGAATATATAAAATCATTTTTGTAGTGTTCATGGATGATATATTGGTTTATTTAGGATTCAAGAACAAAGGCTTCCACTGTGATGGATCTGGAATTGGTGGCCCGCTTCAGTAAGAGACGACACTTTGTTGATGTATTTGATCATTCCATCATCGAAATGTGGAAGCTTCCATACCTGGAAACAATAGTAATTATATATGCCAGGAATTTCATTCTTCAACTATTGTTAGAAGAAGACCTCATGTCAACTTGGGAGAATTCTCCATCTGTTGTTTTCGGTTTGAAATTATCCTTCATTCGATGGTCATTCAATTTTAACTTTACGTGATATCCTCCAATTATGGTGTTATGGATCCCACTTCATGGTCTTCCCCTACTATTTCTAGATACGGTTATTTTCTATCTGATTGATAATCTAGTGGTCTGTTTCCTTTTCTCATACCTTCGTACATGAAGATTTTGTCATCAAATTGCTCTAAGGATCTGTGATGAAGTTGACATATCCAATAAACCTATGGAAACTATTATAATTAATATTTAATTGGATCTAAGGTGGTATCAAAAAATTATAAATGAATCATGGGTTCTCTTCTTCTCATCTGATAGATGCCTCAGACATGATGCACCCATTTTTCTGCAAGTTTTCATTAGGGATCACTGGGAAACCCTTCGATCTGATATACTAGATGGGATTCATTCTTAAAATGTTGCAGAGAATAGTTGAAACTATTTTTCAACTGATTTGGCTCATTTAAATAACACTGAGATTTAGCTGGTGTCAGCAATGGGAATTTCTGACCAGTGCAATTCTAGAATGAAGATCCAGACCCAAAAGTGGAGGATATATTTACTTGTATATGCAAATATTTAGCCACCTATAGTTCAAGGTATGACCAATTAGGATAAGAATAAGATGCATATATGTTCATAGATGCTCCTATAGAATCTAATTTACACATTAGGGATAAGAAGGATTTCAAAGTATCAGATCCAACAATGTCCCTGAGCATTTATTAGGAACAAGGAAATCAGAATGATTAGGGTATGTAGTTTCCTTCAACTGAAACAAATTCCATAGGTGTCCATGATTTATCAGTGGTCAACTATGAGGGATTCCAAAATAGGAAGCATATTGTTTTGTAGAAAGATGTCACATTAGGATGAGAAGGATTTGAATAGGTCCATGTCTAATCAGAAAATGGATAATATAAATATTTTCAATCACTTTGAGGGGTTGGTGGAGAAAGGAATGGATCTAGAACAATAACCATCACTAACATCCCTCTCCAATGGATGTTTTAATGATTCATGTTATTTATATGATAATGGAGCTACTCCAAACGTTTTGGGCATGCTAATGCCTTTAAAAGAGTATTACCTATTGGGCTGCCATATTTACTATGATGTTTATTATGATGATGAGGTTTCTATCAAAATTTTTATGATATGTATGGAGGGAACTAGAGTTAGAGGCCTTCAAAATATAAGGAAAAAATAATGGATGGAAGTGGAACCATGATGTGGGGGGGATGCATTACTATTAAAGGGATGAAATCTAAAGGGAGGAAATACTAATCCTAACTACCTATGTCGATGGAAACGAGATCAACTAGAATATATAAGACAACAGAATGCACACCAATTAATCAAGAATCGAAATATAAGAAAAATTAGGATTTAAGAAGAGAAAATAAAAATTCTATGTGTGGAGACTTGATGGATTAATGGTAGTGTAGTTCAGTGGGGAAGGAATATGGAGTGTAATAAATATACCTTGAGAAGATTCTCTATTCTGAGGAGGAGAAATTGGAAAAGATTATCAAACTTAATGGAAAATGGGAGGATAAAAATAGAATATTAAAAATAGAAGTTTTAATTAAAGTTAGTATGGATAAAATATACTAGATTGACCAAATTTATTTATTTTTGGCATGATAAATTAATGAATGGAAGTTAAATAAAGAAGATTACTTCCAGACATGGGACAAGCTGGCTACTAATTTTGACTACTTAATCCAGGAAGAACCGAGTATGAAGGATAAATCACTAAAATGGGGACTATATAGGGTAAAAGATTCCTATATTTTTTCCTTGTTTTTAATGATTATGTGACTTAATTCTATGTTGGTTGATACTTGGTTGGGACTTTCTATGCTTCCAACTTTTTCCTCAAATGTGTTTTTGAATAAAAAATTAATTTTCAATTTGTTGGTTTGGTTCTAGGAATAATGAGGAGTCAACATTTGTATGGAATGATTTCAAAATTTAATTTTTGGATAAAAGAAGTGATGTTCTTGGTGTGTGTAATTTCAGAACATGACTTATCTGTCCTTCCATAGAAGGTGAAGGCTTTCTTCTAATGGGAAGAACCACATAATGGCTTTGGGATTTATATATTCCTTTTTCTTTCTAGATACCACAAATAGTTCATCAAGTATTTATCAATTATGGAAACACCATTGAGTTCCCTTATATTAAAAGGGTTAAATTCACATGGGATGAAATGTTTTAGGATTATTTTGATGAGTTGAAAAGACTACCATCATCAGCCCCTATTCTGACCTTACCTGATCCTAATAAGAGTGTGTGTTTTTAATTGATTCATTTATAAATGTTTTGGGTTGTGTGTTCATATAGGATGAACATTCCATTTCATAACGATCCCATTATCTTCAAATATATGAGAATAATTACCCCACCCATGATTTAGATCTCTCCAAAAATATTCATTCACTTATGTTTTTGAGGAACTATCTTTATTGGGAGATATTCAAAATATTTTATGACCATTAAAGTTTGAGATCTATGTTTTCAATGAATTAATTGAAATTCAGATAGAAACAGGGATTAAAATACCTTTATATGTTTTATTTTGACATCACTTTCACCACATGAATAGTTAATTCTATTGAAGATTATTTTTTGTAGGAATGTTCCATCACATGCATTTTTGGAATTAAAGAATGTGTTGAAAACATATCAGTCTATTAGATTATTTGCATCAAGATTATAAGAATTATATTTCATGTATGGTTTTGAGTAGTGTTCAATTATCATCATATATTCTTGATTCTATTATGAAGAATCAATAGACGAATTATGAGTTTATTGGAATTAAAAAAACCCTATATAGTGGGTAGTCTATTTCTTGTTGGTCTCTCTCTTCAGATAGTATTCACTATTTTGGGAATCAGATTTTAATTTAGGAAATAATGAGGAGCTTGGTTTTGTTTTCCTATTATAGTTCTATATCGGAAATTTATTTTTGTAGAAAAAATATATTTTACGACATTAGAAACAAATTCCATTTTCTGGGTGTGAAGAATGAAATTGCTCAATATGTGTCCCCAAGTTACACCTTCCAAATGATAATTGAAGATCATTTGAAACAATAAGGTTTTCTCCAGCATCATCTTATGTCAGTTTTGAAATTTGATGGGGTATATGTTGACATTGTTGTTGGATTACCATGGACACCTATATGTATTAATTATATATGGATGGTTATTGGTCGATTGACCAAGTTATCTCATTGTTTATGATCAAGGAAACCACTAATGTGGGATATCTGGGTATGATGTATGTGAAGGAAATTATGTGTTTTAACAGGATTTGTCATGCAACAGTCTCATAGATGGATTATAAGTTTTCATTGGAGTTCTGGAGGTGTTTTAAAGAGGTGATGTGGACTATGGATAGGTTAATTACAACTTACCATCCACATATTGAATGTCATATGGTTCATGGAATTTAATTTTTTCAAGAAATTATTCATGCTTGTGTCTTGGATTTTAGTGGATCTTGTTATATCCATCTAATATTGTTTGATATTTCAAATAATAAATTCATTAGTCATTGAATAGAATGTATCCTTTTGAATAATTGTATGGTCTCCTATGTAGATAACATATTTATTTGGTAGTGGTGGGAGAAGTTTGTTTAATGGGAAAAAGGTTAGTTTAGGAGACATATGTAAGGAATCTAGATGTATGTCATCATTTGGTTATAATGAAAAGTTTATAGAAATATTATGTGGATCAAAAAAATATTCCATTAGAGTTTTCCATTGGTGACTAGATTTTTTGGAATGTTTCCCCTCTGTTGTGTCACCATTATCGTGGGAAACATGGAAAGTTAGCTATAAGATATGTGGGGCCATTTGGGGTCACTGAGTGGCTTGGGATAGCTTCATATCATCTTGATTTTTTAGTTTTGTTGATAGGTTTTCATTATCTTTTCCAAATATTTTAACATAAAAAATACCATAATGATCCATCAAACATTTTGATTTGGGAAGAGTCAAGTTACAATATGTTTTTTTTGGGGAACATCTAGAATGATCATTTAATATCAAGTGAAAGAATTTGGTGCAATATTGATTCTGTTGGATATATTTTTATAGAGTCATGGATCAGATTATTATAAGACATGAGAGTATGATTTCATATAGAGGGATTAGTGACCACACATTTCTACAAGATTTCATTCATCATCATGAATTATCATAGATGTAAAGTATCATGATAGGTAGTTTGTAACATCCCCTTAACAAAAATTTGGAATATCCGTTCCCAAATTTTTTTACACATTAATTGGGTGTGTCTTGGGACTCTTGATGATGGAAATTTTTTTTGGGAAAATGATCTATATTTTAGGGATGTATTTTTATTTGAATTAAGGAAGTATGGGAAAAATGAGTAATGGATTTCTGGGCTTCTTCCAGAGTTTTGAGTGCACCAGAGGTGGTATGGGTTTTTATTTAATAATATGTTTTTTGCAAGACAATAGGTGAATAATTGGCGTGTGACAATTTTATACAATTGGTATTTTATCTCTTAGATCATTTCATGATTTATTTACACATCATGAAATAATACACTCATTGTAAGGATTATATTCTTTGTAATGTCAATATTTAGAAATTTTGAAAAAAGATGAATGGTTGTTATAGTATATAAGCTCTAAGGATTACACTATATGGAAAGGTATTAAAAGTAGTGAAATCATCCAGAGTTTGGATTTTAGGTTGTTTAATGACAAATTTATAATGGATTATTTCATATCACTCTTCCCTCTCAACCTAGACAAACGCTTTGGTGATTTTGGGAATCTTTTCTACTTCTAGATTGATACGTTCGACAATTGATTATCAAGTATGTGTATGGTGTCTCTCTAGGTACGATAATCCATTCTGCTTATTCATTACATTTGATCATGGTAGGACTATTGCATTTCACTATTGGATATCTTAATCCATGGAGATGATTATTATTGATTCCTTCTAGATATATTGTGTGATCTGATCTAATGGGGAAATCCATTGTTGGTTATTGTGTGATAGGTGTGTGTTCTTAAGGTACGCATTGTTTCCTAATCTAAACTTACCCCCTTTTAAAATTGAATCAATTATAAGATGTTCATATTTATTTTCAGGCCTCTATTTTCAATATTGTTTTCCACTTGTTGTTGGATCCCATTAAAAGCATGTGTGGTCTCATATTTAAAGGTAAGTGGTATTGTCTCCAGTATTTGTTGGTGAAAATAATTTTTCTAGTTTTAAAAAATGGATTTATAAATGAAATAGTTTGATTTATTCATTATATTTGTGTGTGTGGAAATTTATTTTTATAAAAACAATTCTTGTATTTTTTGGTAAATAAAAAGGGATTTTTCAAAGCATTATAATGTGATTTTTTTAAATAAATTTCAAATGACGGTTGTGATGAAATGGATTGATGAAATGGTTTTTAAAATAGATAAAATTAGAAACCTTGGATACATAGGATGAAGGTGTAGTAGTAGTCTTCATCCATTATTGGTAAGTTTATTCATGGTATGCTCCTCTTCTCCATAAACTTGTTGTTCAAGGGAATTGTTATACTACTTGGGGTTTTCAATTTCATGGGTGTTATACTTCTCTCTAGACTCGATTCATATTTATATAGGCTTAACTCACAAGTGATTGTAAATTTTAGGTATGAGTTTTCTTACAATCATGACATAGTGTGATTTTTAGCATTTTGTTACCTATAATTTGGTTGATTTGGGATATTTTTCTTCATACTATTTCTATTGTATAGTTATGGATATGATATGATATGTGATAAATTATTATTTTTGATTATATATATATATTATTTGATATATGTATGTGAAATTATTTGGAACTGATTTACCAGATTTATTTGAGAATGTGGAAAATAGGGAAATTAATTTTTCCCAATATTTTGATATAAAAACTACAAGAATGTATATAATGTCTTGTTTTCATTAATGATGAGTATTACAGAATTATTATTTGGAGACATGAAATGGAACAACATGATGGGTTCCAATTGAGCCTATTATCTCAAACCCCACACACCACATTAGTGGTGCATTGACCATGTTACGTTTTTTGACAATGAGAATGGTAAGTTTCCACAATAAGGAAATGAGAATTTCTTTCAACTAAGATTGGGTCATCTATGGTGAGATGATGGGTGGTTTTCTAGATATCACAAGGATAATGATGGAGCAGTTGTCTTAGTTTTTTCATGCTTGGCAGTGGGACTGGTCTCTTTTAGATTATTTGTTTACCATTTCATTTGTATCAGATTGGTTGTTATTTATCATTTAGTAAATATATATTATTATTTTATTTTACTATTTATTTGTCTATATGTATATATTTTAGTTTTGTTTAATCAATTTGGGTGAAATAGTTAGCTCTGTTTATTTTTTTGTCTTGGTTATAGTTATAAGATCATGGTGATTAAGAATGCAATTTTGGTATGTGAAAATTCAGGCTGAGTAACAATTTGAGAGAGTATATGGGTCCAGATTGTCATAGTATACCATTTTTTAAATGTTTTCTAGTGATTAAAATTGAAACCATATAAATTCACATAATATATATAGGGATTTACCTCCTAGATAAGATAATAAAGATAGAGATAGAGAAAAAGTATGACCTTGAAAACTTATAACTATATTTGTGCTGCTAACTTGGTTTATGACCATTAATCTGGATCATATGTGTCAACCTATAGATCCATAGAATGATTTAAAAATTCCATATTATGTTTTTTTAGAAACCTCTATTATTAAATGAAACCATGAGTCCATTTTTATAAAATTAATGGATAATTTCTATAGAGAATATATTTATTTCATTGGGATGTAGTGAATGTGAGATGGTTTTCATGATTGTTTATAATCTCTATGGGGATTCATATCAGTAGTTCTCATTTATTCATAGCACATTGGATTAGAAGGAGTCTATGTATATAGAATTACTAGATTTTAATGTAATTTTATTATAAAAATATTTTCTTCTAGAACAATGAGTGGATATGGAAAAGGAAAATTTTCAGTTTGAGGTAAAACATAGATAATAAAGTATATAAGTCTGAATTCTACATAAAAGGTTAAAATATAATGTTGTGTATCACTGAAAAAATCAAAAGAGCAAGAATCGTCATTTATTTTTTTGAAATAATCTATTTCTTAGAAGGGAAGTAGTCTATTAATCCTTCTCACCATATAAGGAAATAATATTATGTTATATAATGAAAGAGAATTAATTATCTAATCTTATAATTTCACGGAAAATCAAGACAATAATGGTATAATACATGAAAAAATATAATAAAATGAGGGGGAAGGAGAATTTTCCAACATGTGATACATGTAGAAGGAAACTCCCATTTACTAATTTAAAATGTATTTTTTCTTCAATTATTGAAAAAACATCCATCATGCTCAAGATTTACGAGGAATAAAAGAATCAACTAAGGGTAAATTATTCGACATTTAAGGAAATGGGTCACTATAAAAATTATTTTCCTAGTAATTAAGGTAAGTTTTCTTAAAAAATGATAAAAAAGAAATGCCAAGCTTTTATAAACACAACAGAAGAGGTTGATGTTGATAAAGATTTAGTAGTAGTTACTTTTGGCATATATTTGAATTTATGAAATGATTAATTTGATTATTTATCAACACGCTATTTTATATCTTCCTTATTTTCTATGAATGTCAAATATTTCCCTAGAACCTTATTAAGGGAGTTATTAGTGAAGAATCATAGTGGATGTCTCAATTCCACAAGGATGTTTTAGTTGATTCTCATTATGAAACACAATCATTTTTTATTTAATAAATTTAATATTATACCTATAGATGATTTTGATATAATCCTTAGTATGGACTTACATTAAATATATAATAAAAAATTTATTATAATTGTAAGGGAATTTCGATTTGTTTTGAAGATGTGGGATTCATTCTATTCAGAGGGGATACCTCGTCATATTTAATTCTTGATCCATGACCAATTTCTCATATGAATGATATTATTGGGGAAAAATATTATACACAATCTAAATATATAAAAGGAATTATTCAAATTGATGATGTACCTATCATCTAGGAATAAATTTATGTATTTATTGAGGAATCAAATATATTCCCACTAGAGCGTGATATTGAGTTTTCCATTGTGTTAATAACTATTACATGGACTATATCAATTAATCCCTATATAATGGAAACTATGTAATTGGTTGAATTGAAGAAAAAAATTTGATAGTTTTGAATGATATAATTGTGAATTTTCTATTAGGAAATGATGGATTTGCGATATGTAGTGATGCATCGAAGAAGGATAATTGTTGTGTAATTATAAAGATTGATATTTTTTGATTATATATCCAAATAGTAAAATAATCATGAAAAAAACTATCTCAATCAAAATCATGAGTTAGAAACTGTAATAGTTTCATTCAAGATATTTTTACAATATTACGATCACAAAATATGTGAGATATACACAGAAAAAAAGAGGCTATAATATATATATTCATAGTAATATGTCAACCTTATGAAAATAACATAATTTGAGTTACTAATTCATAATGATTTCTAAAATATTTACCACACAGGGAAGGAAAATAAGTTGGCATAAGCATTAAATATGAATGATCATGGATTTTTGGAAACAATGTGGATTGACCTGGGTCATATCTTCAAGGATTAAATAATAATAGATTTGGTAACTTTTATGGATGGGGTAACATCACTCGTTTTTCATATGTTTACCAAACATATGTATTAGAAAATATAAAATACTCTCAGCATGATGATAATAAATTTCAAAAGAAAATTATACAAAAACATGATGGAAAATTTTTAGATATTGTATATAAGGACAGTGTTATGAAATTTTTAAATAATATTTGTGTTCCATATATAAGTGAGTTTAAAAAAGGAATTATAAGATGATACTCATTTCTATAATTTCTTTATATACCTTGTATGAACCAATTTATGAACAAAGTTTCTGACATAGGTATGGATCTGTTAATGTTTTGATGTCATTTCTTATATTGGACCTAATACAAATTCTTAATGAGTTCACAAAGTATTGATGTTATTCTAGCATTTTTCGGAGCTTATAACCTAATACGTTGGAGAAACAAACTAGGACACATGGTTTATAGAAACTGTGCTCCCCAAATTTCATGGTATCTAATAACCATGTATGTGTTGATAGTGGGGTGAATCATGGAGCATGATTTTCCCTAACTATGTTATAGTGGCCACATTCCATTTATCCATGGGCTGCATGCCTATGTGAAATATATATATATATATATTTGAGAGTAATAAATTAAAATGGTTAGAACATAACTTCCCTAACTATGTGGATTAATCTTTCATGTTCCTTCCTTAAGCATTATGAGGTGCATGGTGGGTGCATGGGTTGGACAACCATGATTTAAAAACATGGCGTCCAATAATTTTGGGTAAAATTAACAAACATACCTTAATGAGTAATAAGTTAAATCATATTATTTATTTTCATCATTTCTATAACATGTCATGGATCTCTCCTCTTGTTGAGCTTCCATTTTGGATAAACTTGGTAATTCCAAAACTTCTATCTTTGACATCTGATTCATCTTCAGTTAGTTTATTTGTATATCCACTAGTAAGATCTCGATTCCATTTTATCCATTCATCATTATTCATTCGGTCAATGATGCTATTTTGATGTAGGATCATTGGAACTAATTTAATGAAATTGATTTATTATTCTATTTTCTTCTAATCTAGAACAAAATAAAGGATGATACTAGATGAGGAAAGTCACACAGGCCTAAGGTAGGTGCTCTATAACTCATCCCTTATGTTTCACCGTTTAATAAATTTTCATGTGTATGAAATAAAATTCATCACGAATGGCCATTTAAATTCATATTCCATGAGTATAGTCATTATAACCATATTCAAAGACCCTTGAAAAGTATTTTATCAATCATTGGATGATATGACCTCAACATCGACCACCCCAAGTATGATGTTTCATTAATTATGATTTTAGTAGATTATTAAGCCTATTTTCACCACTATTTTGTGGAGCTGTGACTTGACCTTGATCAAGGTATGTGTTTAAATTAAATGAGTGAATTATTAATGGTTGTTACATGTATATATCACTTTACCCTTATAAGTTAATTGTTTTAATTAATTTATGATGGTTCAAATGGTTAATTTGAATGTATATTGATAAATATCATGTGATCCATTTAAATATAATTCTATAATCTATTTTGATGTTTGTATCACCCCTTTCCATGTACGATGGAGGGTACAAGATTAAACCCAATGAATTAATCATCACTAATAAAAAACTATTGAAGATCTTGTGTCCCTTTATCCTTATCAATTGTATGAAAGGAAAGGGAATCGACCAAATGGATTATTAATAAGAATGAGTATTATATGGAATACACAATTAAACTTATCATGTATATGGTGTTAATAGAATATAAGATTAATCATTAATATAAGAGTGTTTAGACTCAAGCTTTCATTGTATTCATGCGGGAATTCCTTGATCACTCAGGGATTCCATTCTAATTCAAGGTTGTCAGTTCCCCAGGGTGATACCCATGTAGGAATATGATATTTTTCGACAAGTAGAGGTCCAACATGACACTGTATAATTATTATAATACCATGATAGGATTTTATGGATACACTCCTTAGATCTAACATGACGTATACGAACATGTGTCACCTTTGATACACCCCTGTTCATTGTCCTTCCTTATGTAATTTAACCTTCTATGAATTCCTTAGACTAGTTGAATAATATTATTGTCGAATGACTTGGGTGATTCCACTAAGATTACACTATTACCCCTTTATCCAATCTATAGATTATTATATAGTTGGATCAAACCCTAATGTGAATGATTCCATGGTTACTACTTTGGATCTTCTTCATTATTATTATCACAACATGATTCCTTATTAAATCTTTAAGAATTCATCATTAGTATCATCATGTTATGATTTCAGTTCTGGTTATACCTGATGTGAATTAATATATAAACTATAACATAATTATTGAATTAAAATGATAATATTTTCAGACACCAATAGAGACAATAACAGTTTCATAGGTATATTAAAAATTGTACATCTATAATTTTATATATTAATTGCATCATAGTATTTCAATTATATTGCATGTAATGATTTTATAGATACCATTGGTGATGGCCTACTATGATTTATCTCACACCATATTTGGGCTTCCATTGGTAACTGATTATATTACATGCATGTAGGTGTTGAAAAAGAGAATCATCCTTCATTGGGAACCAGATATTTATTTGCTTCTTAGAATGAACCATGGTAGTAGATGAACAAGCTATTTCTCAGTATAATTAGATTGTTCTTTTATTCTTCTTGCTACTATTTTAAATCATGTATTTCTTGATGACATGTATCCATGTTTTTCAACTATATAGAGAAATGCAATGTATCATAAGGGTTTGTATATTTTACCAATTACACATGTTGTCCATTATTATGTATACTTGTTATATTCTTCTTATTTATGGATATTTATTTTTTTATTTATATAATATCGTATTTATCCACTATAGTCCACTCTATTTGTGAGGGAATAGTCTGCATATGGACACACCCTAGGTCGTCTTTGTGAGTTGTCAGCCTCTGGAATTCATGGAGATGTGATTGAGTCCTTGTAGCCAACCAGTCTTGGGAAACCATTGAGTGGAATCTAGGTTTATGTTTTCAGAAATTGATATTAGAGAATTATTTTCATACTTTACACTTTTGATACAATATATAGATTATTAGTAATTATTTTGAACATGGTTATAAATTTTTTTGGGCATAACTAACCCATGTTCGAGGTAAATGATGAGTTTTCCCAATAATACTTGTTCTTGTCTTGCCAATTACATTGGATATCATTTCACGATTGGGTGATTCACATGCTATGATATTATTATTATTATTATTATTTTGACTGAGGTCATTATTTCATCTTTGGCCCAGTGATATGGGTGAAAATATCATTGTTACATGAATCATCATAGGCACCTATAATTCACATGTCTTGTATATTCTATTCCATTTTCATTTAACTACAAGTTTTTCTTTTGTTTACTATGATTGTTTAGTGATGGTATGGTAGTTATATTATACATGTACTCCTCATTGTCTATGGTTAAATGATTTCCAATTTCAATTCATGTGGTGTATGATCCCTCATGGGTTGGAATAGGTAATTTACTTGGTCGAGTCATCTTATATTACTTGTTAACTTTTAAGACTGAATGTAATCTGGGTTAAATAGAGATTATATGGTTGAACTTTTTGTGACAAGGTTCATTCACCTCGATTCATTGGGAATTTTAATATATTTTAATCATATTTTGATAAACTATTATAAGATAATGTGGCTTAAAAAGTAATGCTTTACAGTAAATGAAGAGGTAAAGTTCTATTAACCCTTCACTTACGAGAACCCCCGTAATTTAAACAAGAACACTTATTAATACATGGAATTATATATGGGTAGTTGGGGTAGTATACCCTGGTTAGTGATCTATTATTCTTATGTTTTTCTTCTCTTAGTGTATTTATCTATTTCAATATAGGATGAGGTGTGTGATTGGAAGTTGTAGGAATATTCCATGAAAATTTCCTTGTGTCCGGCACTAGAAGGGTGGGGACAAAAATGCTCCAAAAGCGGTTTTCCTTGAGACAAGAGTCTTACCACCTGAAATGCCTATTGAGTCACCATATGTTTTACAAGATTTGGGAACTAAATATCATCTTTGGGGGAGTTTCTTATTTCTGATTTATTATATATAGGGTACTCCATGACACACATCTATGAGAGTTGATTTGACATGTGATTTTCAACAACACTATCCAACCACCATCTTGGGGGATGGAGGTCTACAAGTTGTTGAGTCCTGACTGGTGGCCACACTATTTTTAATTAACAATTTGGAGATGAATCTATAGAGGCGGGTCAATATTTCAATTTATATTATTCCTGATTTGTCCAACCACTGGTGGGATGTAATTACCTAGGCTAGTCACCCTCAGGGCACTGTATGGGAAGATTTATAGACAACCTTCTTTGAAAACCTATATTAAAAAACACTTAGATATGGACAATCTAGAAAGTTTATGCATGTAAAGAAGGGTCCTATGTCATTTTTCTATTATTCATCATGATTTACTGTGTTTTAGAACTTTTCACCACTTCTATATGGTGATGAGTTTTCACATTCTAGACACTTTGAGGATGAGATCTCATATGACATCCATACTCAAGTGAATTTTTTTCACCTACCTACTTTCTATGAGATTATAAATAAAGATCTTATCACTAAGAGAAACCCAGGGGAAGGCGATAGTACCTAGAATAGAAGATCAATGCCAAGGAACACTAGTTGATCTTCTGATAGAATTAAATGTTCTATTGAGGTTCACGTTAGAGAAGGGGTGGTTAGAGTAACCACATAGCTTGCTTTGTTTTATTTGATCTGTGTATAAGGAAATGTAATTTGAATACTAGGTTTGATAGATACCTAATAGAGTGACATGTTTGCAGTCATATTCTAAGTCATTATTAATTCTTTCATACCAATCCATCTACTTCAAGTGGAAGAGGTTCCACACCAGCTTCACCTCCAGGGTCATTTTATATTATGCTACATCTGGCATGAAGTTGGAGAAGCACCAAGAGGACTTCCCGAGAAAGAAATTGATTCCATAGTATCCAAACACTAGATAGTCACCAACAGTAAAGTTGTCTTTATTAGGGTAGTCCTGTTGTAGCACAGGTTCTAGGTTCAATTCAGTTTCATGCTTTATTGTCAATGCATAAGGATCAGAGTGTATGACTATGTATAGTATGAGGTACTATTCTAGTATCCACCACCATAGTATTCACCTTTTTTGATACATGTTCTTCGCATTTATTTATATCTTTATCAACCATTAAAAGTATCTGGTTGGAATTTTAGTGCTATTATTGTTTAATGACCATGGATACACCCTTTAGAGTATTATTAGAGGGTATATTCCTAGGAATTGAATTCTTGCTTGAGGTAGGTAGTTATCCTTTCATGTGGGTTTTATTTGTTATCGAGATGATTGGATTAAATTTAATTATCACAATGGATTGGTTAGTCCCATATATCACCCTGGTAGACTAGTATCACTGCAGGGTATCATTTATATCACTATAGTGAAATAGTTTTCTACACATGGGTGAGTGGGATTTCCAGTCTAGTTGAAGTGGACCATAGCATCATGGTCTAGGTGGAGTGTCTTCCCATATTTCTAGTCTCCTCGTTGAAGAGAAGGGATTACTCATATAATACTTTCCCACTATAGTAGATCATGTCAGCGATTCATTTCATGATTGTTTTTCTAGATTACATCCTAAGAGAGAGGTATAGTTTATGATCTATCTTGTTCAAGGAGTGGGTCCAGTTTCTATTCCCTTATACAGGATGGAACGTAATGAGATCTGGGATCTCAAGTGACAGTTGGAAAATTTAGAAGCCGAAGGTTTTATAGGAACTAACACTTTTTATTGTGGTTCACCTAATATTTCCACCAAGATGGTGGATGAGACCCTTATTTTATACATGAATTTTATATTATTGAAATATCCCATGGTTAATAACCAATATACACTACCCTAAATAGATGATCTCTTTGACTAGGTTTGAGAAGCTAGGGTGTTCTCAAATATCGACTTGATATCGGGCTATCATCAGGCATGAGTTATACCATCTCAGATACCTCGTATACCATTCCATAGGAGGTATGCTCTGTATGAATGTCTTTTAA
This sequence comes from Viscum album, assembly GCA_963277665.1. Classification (NCBI taxonomy): domain Eukaryota; kingdom Viridiplantae; phylum Streptophyta; class Magnoliopsida; order Santalales; family Viscaceae; genus Viscum; species Viscum album. Next base: position 291,309,183 of record OY728138.1, read on the forward strand.
GGTTATTGGACTTATGAATGCACCATCAATTTTCATGGATTTGATTAATAGGGTATTTCATACATATCTATATTCTTTTCTAATGGTCTCATGGATGACATATTGGGGTAATATCACAATTATATCGACCATGATAAACACATTGAGATCATTTTGAATACACTGAGAGAGAACCAGATTTATGAAAATATTTCTAATGAAATTTTTGGATTGAGAAATTCAATTTATTGGGCTATATTATGTCATAATCAGGAGTCTCTGTTATCTTAGAGAATGTGAGTGTTGTGGTTTTCTAGGACCAATATAACAATGTGTTTTATGTATTGATATTCTTGGGTATGACTAGATATTATGGGAATTTCATATAACAAATATCAAAAATTGATTCACATATAAATTTTCATTAAATAATGGTGTTATTTTCTAGTGGTTGGAAGAAGGCGACAAATCCTTTCATAATATAAAAGGAATTCTTGTTTTGACAACTATTATGATTATTCTAGATTGTTGTAGAGGTTACATAGTCTTATATAAAAAATAATGCGTCATCTTGGGAACGAGGATGATTGAAGAGGAGATAATCATTGTAGAATGATCTCCGTAGTTGAGTCCCCATAAGAGAAATTACCCAATGAATGACCTCAAGATAGAAGCAGTTGTCCATGCCTTACATTTCTAGAGACACTATCTGATGGGTGTGTGCATTATGGCGTATATAGACCACAAGAGCCTCAAATATTTCTTTTCCAAACATTACATGAATCTCATATAGTGAATACATGGAGAAGCCCAATCATTTTATTGTATGGTTCTATTAAAAAAATTCTACTCATAGCCTATATAACATAAAGCACAAAGTTTCTTTGAAACAACAATTGGTTATTTATGAGATAGTCATAGCCTATCCATTGAACTTAAATTTTCCACTAGTGTGTTTTGAATTTTGAAAATCTAACATACACAGTTGTGTTCAGGGTGATATATAGAGTATGATAAAATTAACTTAATTTTCAGTGAATAGTAACCTAGCCTTATGTATAGTAATATACCCATATGAATAGTACTTACCCTTATCAATATTAATGCAACTCTTATGAATGGTATCCAAGCCCATGAATGTATAAATAAATCTAGGCACCTTAAAAATAAAGATGAATAATTTAAGTGTTTATATTTTTCAATAAATAATGAATTTAATTAAATATTTAATTATTCAAATTTAGGAAATAATTTTTGAAAAATGGAATTCATTTTTGTATTCTACACATGAAAAAATGGGTTGGTATAATTTTTGGTAATTTTCTAAAACACATGAATTTTTTGTGAATAGTAAAATACATTAGTTTACTGTATAAATACATTATAATTTAAATTAAATATTACATGCATTATGAGTGATGTAAGAACCCAAATATAGACCTCACATGCATATATTACTATTAATTTTCTTGTAATACTCACTATTTCTTGCCTTGAGAGGAAATAATAAATTAATGATTATAATATTAAGAAAACTCTTCTCCCCTCCAGTATATAAACCACACCTCACACCCTCTTCCTCCCAAACCACTCAAGATTATATCCTTGCCTATATTCTTCCAATTACTCTTCTAAATACCTATTTCTATGTAAAATCCTGGTGGTATCACCAAAAGGAAGAAAAAAAAGTTCTGAAAGAGTTTCTCAAGGAGGAGTACTCCAGAGGTGAACCGCTCTTCGTTTTTCTTTCAATTCCTTTTACAAGTCCCATTATTTTGTTATATCTTCTCACCTCACCTCATCAAAATGCCATTATAATTTTGTAATCATAAATGTACTCTATTTTCATTATTCTAATGGAATATTTCATCATAATACCATTTCTTCCTTTCATTTTATACTATAAATGCAAACACAGTTCGAGATGTGTCAATTTATCACACTCAAGGAAGATATGTCTTTAATTTTCATTACTATATTCAGGACTGGCCATGAAACCATTTAAATGGTTTAACCAGATCATAATATATGTATTTTATCTTGTTTTTATGTTCTTAAATCCTTACACACTCATAATATTGAATAATAATACAAAACAAGTTCATTGGGAAAAAAACCGCCAAGCCGATCAAAGCATTTAGCATTAACTCATCGAATGAGTCATCCTCATGGTATATAACCATAATCATTATAGGATAATTTATATATATTTAATGTTACTAATATTATATATTAACAAATCTTAATGTTTTACCAAATTTCAAACAAACTTCTTTTCATGAATACAAGTTAATGGATCATGATAACCAAGTAAGAAAATGCTTCCAGAAAAATATATTGGAATCTAATAAACCCTTTAAAATGACCATCAACGATCCTAAAAAGTTTATATAGTATCAATTAAATTTTCATGAGGTTATGGAATCATTAATTAATGAATCTAATTTTTATTATTAAGGTTTTTAAGAATAATCAAGAACAGATTTGAACATATGTTAAGGGATCCTCTCTCTAACTTTTGTTCAAAAATTTTACCAATGTTGCACCCTTTTAATTTTAATTCCTAATGCTGGGGTATGTTTTATAACCTCCCCCATACTGCCCTAATGATATATAAATAATGGGATACCCCTTTACCTCTCATTAATCTCTCGCAAGAACACTCATTACCATACTGAAATGTTTGTAAGGGGTTTTCTTATCTCACGTTCAATTTTCTATAGGATTCCCATTGTTCACCACTTATTTCTTATATGTGGTATAAGTGTAATAACATTTGATACATATTATCATGGTTCTATTTATATTCATGTTAATATGTGATTAGTTTGGTGGTTATTAACTTTTAGTCATACGACTCAATTGATTATAACGTGGTAACGAGAATTGCCTCGATTTTCACTTCGATGTGAGTTACTTGGTATTTTTCACCTACTCACTCTTATGTGGTGTAACTAATTCCCATTTGACATCACTATTCAATTGAAATTATAATTATAATAAATATCCATTATCTCATCTCATGGATATGTTTATTGTCTAAACCGTATACAATTTTACATACGGTGTTTATTTGGAATGTTATTTTTACTATGGAAATATTGACGAATTTATATACTATACACTATAAAAATATTGAAAAGGCATATTTATCATGAATTAAATCAATGTATAACAAATTATGTTTATTTGATGTGGTAGGTGGGGAACACTATAGCCCCTCGATGCATCAACATGTCTCATGAGATAATCAGTTTGTCGACTAAACCTTAGAGTTTGTTTCCAAAAATCAGACGGGTTTCTACCCATAGAAATAAACCATTTTTAATAGTTTTATTGTATCATGTTCCAGATACATGATTTCCAATTAATAATTATTTTCTTTTATACATTATCATTTGTTACTAAAAATGAGGTTTTCACAGTGATAAAATCTGTGGTTGTAGTATCATTCTCAATTCATTAATGGTGTGAGTATTTCTTTTATTAACTATGCTATATTAATTATGTCAAATTGTTTACAACATAGTTATTATTGATTCATGATTCTACCATTTGTAACCATTACTAATAATTAGAGCTCACCCCTTTAATTTTTTACCTTGAAGGGATTATTAAGAAGAGACTATTTATTGAGCTCTGTGGATGAAATTTTTAGTTTTTGTTATGTATTGTATTTTGTATTCTTTTCAAAAAACTTTTGAGTTACACATATGTATATTGTTTCATTAAAACTACTAAACTGATCATTCCTTTGGGATTTATTTTCTTCTAACCATGCCAATTTAATTATTAATACATCGACTCTGGTTTAGAGGGGTCGGGGCATTATAGTTGGTATCAAAGGAAGTTTGTTAGAAAACGTGGAAACTATAGTAGGAAATGAATAGTAGGGAACAAATACCTAAGATAGTATTTGAGGATAAATGTTCAAAATTGTCCTGGTAGTTTGGTCAGGAATATATTATGTGAATATTTAAAGGAAATAAATCTCTTTCTAGTTATGGGCAGGTAGAGGTGGCTCTGGAACATATGTACCAAGGAGTAAAAACTCTGACAAGGAGTTTCGAACTTGACCCGGGGTATCCTAGAACACGACAATGGTTTTTACTACAATCTTGATTAAAACACTCTTGGGGGATATGGTAAGGAAAATTTCCATTTTTTTTAAAATCCATTATGAATGATGTTAAAGTAAATTTTTCCTCATAGAAGCCATGTTTGGGAGATTAGTTATGCATAGAATTTCAATCTATGTTAAGTGAATTTATATATGAAATTCATAACCTATTCTAGTGTATGGAATTATTTTGAAATGGATGCTAATGTAATATTGGGAATAAATACATGTGGGAAATGTTGTGATCTTCCCACTGAGCAAGTCAACACAATCAATATTGGAGCAGATCATAGCATGACCATATTGGGACAATATACTCAGGTTGTAATGAATAACCATTCCATAGCTGTGTTAGATCATTTCATGTATAATAAGCCCCCATCATTCAATAGGACTACTAATATAGTGGTTTTTGAGTAATGGATCAAGTCCCTTGAAAATATATTCATGGCATTAAGTTGTATTGAAAATAAAAAGGTAGTTCTGGAAGTATGTTATCTCAAAGGTGATACTGATCAATGGTGGTCCTTGATTCAGAATACCATGGAGGAAGAATAAATAGTGGATATGAAATGGAGGACATTTAAGGATATATTCGTTGAAAAAATATTTCCCTCTCGATAAACAAATATAAATGATGAGTAAATTACTTGTCATAAAGAAAAGGGAAGAAGACAATGTTGCAGAGTCTGAGGCTAACTTCACCAGGATAGCCAGGTATGCGATAGATTATATATGAGAGTTAGTAGAAAAGATTGATCATTTCATTGAAAGTGTTAATCCGTGTCTTCTAAGGTCATTGGTTTCTCAAACATTTTCATCATATGATGAAATTGAACCTGGTGCCATAAAAATAGTGGATGAATTTTCTAGATAACAATTGTTCAAGGGAAACCAAGATAAAAAGTGGTAATCTAATAACCAAGGGAAAAGTGAAGCACCGAAGAATAATAAGGGAATGAAGAAATTACCATTATGTGAGAACTTTGGAAGGAATATTCTCAAGAAATTATTAAAAGGCATGGGAGTTGGCTATAAGGATGGTGAAAATGGTCATCTATCTAATGAATGAAAGGGGAAGAAAAAATTTCATGGTGTTCAATTCTATCATTATAGGGAGATGAGAAGCTATACACAGGAGTGTTCTAAGCTCTAAGGAAACATGTCTTAGAAAAGGCCAATAGGGAAAGGGAGAACTTAAGCAATTACAACTGTGAATGTTTATGTTACTAATGATGTGGTGGAAGGTACTTTAATTGTTTCCACCAACGTATCCAACACTTTATTTGAATCCAGATCATTCCATTCATTTATATCTTCCCAGTTTTCCAAGTAAATTAGACATGTCCAATTTGATTTAACAAAGGAGTTATCAGTTAAAAAGTTTAGGGGATGCGTCATTACAATAAATTCATGTCAACTATTACCCCATTGTGGTACATAAATGTGCTTTAGTTTCTAACCTTATCATCATACCAATGAATAAATTTTATATAAATCTCGATGTGAATTGGCTGTCAAACTATGATGTGAAGATTTATTGAAAGAAAGAGGAATTTTCATTTTTTGTAAATGGTGTAGAATCTTCTATCTTTTGAGAAGATACATCACCATATAGATCTTATATATACCCACACCCAGTTTCTCTATAGAATGCAATTCTTGTAGAAGAAGAGAACCCAATATCAATGGGTGAAGAAAGAAATCCAAAAATTTATGATGTGAATATAGTTCAAGAATACTAATAAAACACTATTTTGTTGAATATTTTATTTATAATAAATGATATATTTCCTCACATTGTGCTAAATATATTCATTTATGAAATATTTGGGATTAGATTATTCATTTTAAAATTTGTTGAAAATCCAGTTTTACACTTTTAAAATGTACTGTAGTATTTTGAAGATAAATATTTTAATATTTATTATTTTTACTTAATAACATTTAACAGTGTTCCAAACTTATTTATATACAACTTTCATTCATGACACTAGAGCTAAAGAGTGCATTTGGATGGAGTAAATGGGCCATTAAGCCAATGGTGGGCTGGACTCGACCGAATGGACATGTGTTCTGTATTTGGGCCATATCTTCTTCATCTGGGATTTGATTGAGCCAAAATGTTGAGGAATTCCTGAGGACATTGATTTTTCAAAAATAATCCTTCTGAAAGGCCGGCCAATTCCCGTGTTTTAGAGGTCAACTAGGCGGTACAATGTGGAATAAAATATTTGGCTGAGTTTTTCATTTCACACATAAAAAGTTATGTAAATCTAGACCTCACAAACTCTATTAAAAGGGGGTTTTAACTCTTTGGGAGGTCTGGTCGAGGCATTGGTAAGGTTTGGCCGAAAGGGTCTCTTGGTATCCCCTCACAACTCTTGGAAGATATAAGGCTTTGTGAAAACTTCTCTTCCAAAAAGGCTCTCCTCTCCCATCTCCTCTTTGTATTTCTTTTATTTAATTATGTTTCATGAATTTTTCGTCAAATAATATTATGTGTTCTTAGATTTTATTCTTCTATTAATCTTCTTAATTGGGTTGAAATCATGAGTATATATGAGATTGGGTTCTACTCTTTCAATCCTTTTCTCATGAAAAACATCTCCATAATGACTACACCGCCCATGGAAGAGTAGTTTTTTTAGTAATCAATCGACCTCTATCCTTCTTCATTTAATTATTTTGAATAAATGAGCTACTATAATTAACATAATATGATCCATGAATTTTGTTTTTAAATTGTAAGAAACTAAGTAATCAATTGAATAATTAACACAAAAACACGCGAGGTCGAGATTTTGTGTAAATTGTGAGGGCATGATCTTAATCTGTAATACAAGACCACATGGGATAAATTTGCAGAGTTCAAATATAATCTCTAAACACAATTAATCGTTATTTATAGAATGGATATGTGCTCTAATTAACCACTGACCATAAGCTAACCTTAGAACAACAATCAAAGCAGGGTGCTGCAATTGCGTGTTCTGAAGCTATCGCAGGGTTTAAGTAATTCCATTTTTGTGGTTAAGTTAACTCTTGAAGGGTTCAAGTGTTAAGAATATAGGGGATAATAATTAAGTGGATATTGATTTAAATTATAATTATTAATAAGTAAATTAATAGGTAGAGTTAGATCGATTACGCCTTTTAAAATATTTTCTAAAAAAACATCTTCTTGTTGTGTCTTTTTAATCAAACTTCATTTCAAAATTAAAAACAAAAGAAAATGTATTCTTCTTCCAGAAAAATTCTTTTAGATTTACAAACTATAAACAACCCCAATCCTATTAAGTAGTTTTTTCAATTCTATTCTCTTATTTTTTTTACAATACCTCTGAAAAGTTGTTTTAATTCACTTCCTACTTTGAGAGATGACCTAGGTCAGCCACTCTGCTGCACCTAAGTACCCCAAAATCACACTAATCATTTGAGGGCACCCACGACATCACTATTTCAAATTGGCGTCGTTTCCGGGGAGGCAAGTATTTTATTCAACTAATTAGAGGTATTTTTTTACTTTTATTTTAATATTTTATCTTCTCTTCTTTCATTATTCTTTCCCCTTTCTCAAGTATCTTTTTGGTTTTCTATTTTATTTTTTTGGGACCATCAAATCAAACTTCTTATCATTTTATTATGGTCCACTTTTCTTCACTTAATTTTTCTATTTCTTTTATTTATGACACAAACTAATCTTGAGGATATCTTGGATCTTGATCCTAAGATTGAACGCAGCCTTAGGGCGCGAATACGTAATTCTCAGTGTACGGGAAGTGTCGACATTTACCCAACTGGGGAATTCCTTCACTCTAGGAATTTTGAAATTGGAAACACTTCTATGTCCAAATTAAAACAAGAACCAATGGCTGAAAATAATGGAAAATATCTTAATAGAACCATTCGAGAATTGGTTTCACCGGATATTAACTATCAACCAAATTGTATTCCATAACCAAACCATGAATCAGACTTTGAATTGAAATCTGGATTAATTCACCTTCTTCCAATGTTTCATGGCTTATCTGGTGAGGATCCCAAAAAACACCTTAAGGAATTTAATGTGGTTTTCTCAAACTTAAAACCAAGAAATGTTTTTGAAGATCAAATTAAATTAAGATAATTCCAATTCTCGCTTGATGGAGCTACAAAAGATTGGATGTATTATTTGCAACCCGATGATGTAACATGTTGGAATGATTTGAAACATATTTTCATGCAAAGATTTTTTCTAGCATCAAGGACCACATCCATACTAAAGGAGATACCAGGGATCAAGAGATCCCAAGGAGAGTCAATGTATGAGTACTAGGAGCGATTCAAGAAGTTGTGTGCAAGCTGTCCTTATCACCAAATCAGTGAGCAAATCCTCATAAAATACTTCTAAAAAGGACTCACACCCATGGAGAGGAGGATGGTGGATGCTGCAGCTGAAGGAGCATTGGTGGACAAGACACCAGTAGCTGCACGTTCATTGATCGAAAATATGGCCCAAAACTCCCAACAATTTGGCGATAGAGGTACACCACATATCAGGGGATTACATCAGGTAAGTCCTTCTTCTCTTGAAAGTCATTTGATTGATACCATTTTGGAAGAATTGAACACTATGGTGAGGCAGATTTCTTTGGCTCAAAAGACATCCCAACCCACTCCTTCAAGGCCTTGTGACATTTGCACTGAGACAAGCCACCCAACTGACTGTTGCCCCCAACTACAAGAAACAGAAGATTTTGCAACAATATTCTCTGGGAGACCATTTCAGCAACAACAACAACCACATTCCCAAAATAAGTATGACTCCTTTGCACCAACATTAAACCAAGGGTGGAAGGATCAATTACACATGTGGTATGGCTATGGACAACCACAAAGTCCACCCTTTCTAAAAAACTTCTAGTAGCCTCTGCCTTACCAACAGTGTTTCCAACAACCCCAAAAGAGATTTGAAGCCCAAGCATCAGCAAGCCACCAACAAGGGAATCCCCCACCCATGGTAGATTTTAACACTGATGACCTTTGGAAGAAAATTGTTCTGAATCAATAGAATGAGCTGAAAAGTCAAGGTTCAGAGCTGAGGGAGTTGAAGACTCAAATGTGCTAGATTACCACTGCCCTCCATGAACTTGTAAATAAGAATTCTGGAAATCTACCTTCCCAACCCACTCCAAAACCAAAGGGTAATGTTAGTGCCATCACATTGAGAAGTGGGATGCAAATGAACGATACATCTGTACCTACCATTAGAACTGAATCCATTCCCACCAAATCTGAAATACTCATACTTGTTGAGTGGTTAGAGATTAACTATTATCATTGCTAACAATATCCCTTTTGAACATGAATAAAATCTTTTGAATATTTTGAGGGAGAACATCAGGGCGATTGGGTGGACCTTGGATGAAATATCAGGTATTAGCCCCTCAATTTGCATGCATAGGATTCTCTTGGAGGATGGGGCTAATCTAGTGAGACAGTCACAAAGGAGACTCAATCCCACCCTCCTGGATGTTGTTAAAAAAGAAGTTGAGAAATTGCTCAAGGCTGGTATAATATTTCCCATTTCAGATTCTCATTGGGTAAGTCCTATTCAGGTTGTGCCTAAGAAGAGTGGTGTTACTGTTGTTAAAAATGATAAATATGAGTTAGTTCTAATTAGGGTGAAAAACAGTGGGCGTGTGTGTATTGATTATAGGAAACTAATTCAGTCCACTCACAAGGACCATTTCCCCCTCCCATTTATTGATCAAATGCATGAGAGACTAGTTGAAAAAACATACTATTGTTTCTTGGATGGATTTTTTGGATATTTTCAGGTTCCTATAGCTCCGGAGGATCAGGTGAAGACTATATTCACCTGTCCCTTTGGCACATTTTCCTACCGGAGGATTCCATTTGGACTTTTCAATTCCCCAGGTACCTTCCAGAGATGCATAGTGAGTATTTTTTTGATTTTATTGAGACCTGCATGGAGGTATTTAAGGACGACATTACAGTGTATGGATCCTCATTTGATGAATGTATAAATAGTTTGGGAAAGATATTGAATCATTGTATTGAGAAGAATCCGGTCCGGAACTATGAAAAGTGTCATTTCATGGTAGAGCATGAAATTGTCTTAGGGAATGTAATTTCAAAACATGGGATAGAGGTTGATAGATCTATGTTATACATTATTTCATCATTACCCTATCCTTCATGTGTGCGTGATGTTAGATCTTTCCTAGGGCATGCAGGATTTTATTGGCACTTCATCAAAGATTTTAGTAAGATTTCTCTTCCTATGTCACGATTACTTCAAAAGGATTCTGATTTTGTGTTTGATGATTCTTGCAGGACTTCCTTTGATGAACTAAAGAAGTGTCTTACCACTCCACCTATCATACAACCCCCACGGTGGGATATTCCTTTTGAGATTATGTGTGACGCCTCAAACTTCCCAGTTGGAGCTGTCTTATCTCAGAGGGTGGAGGGACATTCACATGTGATCTCCTATGCATCGAGGACACTGAATTCAGCCCAATCAAATTACACAACCACATAAAAGGAGGTTCTTGTTGTCATATTTGATTTAGGTAAATTCCATTCATATTTATTGGGCTCTAAAGTAGTTTTTTTTCTGACCATACAGCTCTGAGGTACCTCTTGAAGAAGCCAGATGCAAAGCCCAGGCTGATCCGATGGATGATCCTTCTTCAAGAATTTGATATTGAGATAAAGGACAAAAAGGGGTCAGAAAACATGGTGGAAGACTACATGAGTAGGCTTACTCACACACTATAGGATGACACCTTGGACCAGGTACCACTTCGGGACACTTTCCCTGATGAGAATCTTTATTCAATCTCAGGTACACAACCTTGGTATTCATATTTAGTTAACTACCTTGTTGCCTCTAAAATCCCTGAAAATTTAAAGAAACATGAAGTCCAAAAATTAAATAGTGAGTAAAGATTTTATGTTTGGGATGATCCGTACTTATGGAACATGTGTAGTGACCATGTTATTAGGAGGTGTGATCCTGATCATGAGTTTGAGTCTTTTTTGCAATTTTGTTATACACTTGCATGTGGTGGACACTATGGACCCCAATGGACAGCTAGGAAAGTTTTGGACACTGGATTATATTGTCCTAGTTTATTCCATGATGCCCATTTGTTTTGTAAGTCATGCTCTTGTTTCCAACACACTGGGAATATTTCTAGAAGACATGAGATGCCCCAACAACCCATACTATTCTATGAGATTTTTGATGTTTGGTGCATTGATTTTGTGGGTCCTTTTCCAAGTTCATATGATTTCTTGTATATTTTGATTGTTGTTGATTATGTGAGAAAATGGGTGGAGGCCAAGGCCACCGGGACTGATGATTCTCATGTTGTTGTGGATTTTGTGAAGGCACCGATTTTTTGTAGGTTTAGAGTACCAAAGGCTATCATCAGTGACCAATGGAAACATTTCTACAATTGGAATCTTGCTTCCCTTCTTCAGAAGTATGGGTTGACACACAAAACATCAACACCATACCACCCCTAAACAAATGGCCAAGATGAGGTTTCAAATCGTGAGTTGAAACAAATTTTGGAGAAAACTGTGCAGCCAAATAGGAAGGATTGGAGAAAGCACTTGGATGATGCATTGTGGGCTTATAATACATCATACAAGACACCCATTGGTATGTCCCCATTTCGGATTGTTTTTGGGAAAGCGTGTCATCTCCCCGTGGAAGTTGAGCATCAGGCTTATTGGGCTATAATGAAATGCAACATGGATTTGTCCCAAGATGGAATCCAAAGGAAGCTTCATATTCAAGATCTTGAGGAGATTAGATTGTCTTCATATGAGAAGTCAAGGCTCTACAAGGAAAGATCAAAAGCAGCTCATGATAGAATGATCCAACAAAGGGAGTTTCATGTAGGAGAGAAAGTCCTCCTCTACAGTTCACGACTGAAGCTGATTCCTGGTAAGTTACATTACAGATGGTTAGGTCCTTATATTGTATGTAATGTTTTTTCTTATGGTGTATTGGAGATCACACAAGAGGACACTGGAAGGAGCTTTACAGTCATGGGAAATGTTTGAAGAGATATATTGAGGGACTTCCTACTGATGCAGTGGATTTTATCACACTGCATGACCCCATCATCACTTGATCACATCAGGATGTTCCTAAACCTTTAACATTGTTATTATTTGTCCTATTTAAAATTATACATTTCATGTGCATATATCATCTCATGGGTTCACATTAAGGACAATGCAATATTTTAAGTGCGGGGGAGGGAACATTTTAATTTTGTAATTTCAATTGTTTTCCTGTTAAAAAAAACAAAAAAATGTGTGTTTTTTAAATTGCGTGTGTTAAATTTTCAATTTTATTTGTGTTTTTAAATTTTTTGAGATGAAATGATTCTCATCACAATTTTTAAATTCATATCAATGAGTGAAAAAATTTATCCCTTCAAACTAAGCATAAATAAATTCGGAAATAACTTTTTTTCAAGTTTAAATATTTAGTAATTTCATGAATGGTACACCGAATTTTGAATCCCATGCCACATCTCACTATGTTTATATTTGAAATCACTTTCCTATGAGGCTTCTAAACCATTATTTTCATATTCTTTACATTCACCTCTCTTCTTGAGAGAACCAAACCATGCATGATTTAACCAGAATTTGATCTATTCCTTTAAAAACTTGAGGGTTTGAGGTACTTATATTTAAATGATTGAGGCATTTGTTTGGTATTAAATCCCCTATTTCAAAGAATCCTTTTTCATAATGGCCTACCTTGAACATTTAATCCTTTTAGACCTTATAATCCATGCACAACCTATTAGGTTAGCCACATTACAAGCCAATTTTTCCTATCCAACCAACTCTTGAAGTGAAATTGCATAATCTAGTTGGGATTAAGTGTGGGGGAATTTATCTTGTATTGTGCTACCACATTCTGTGATACTTTGGGTGGAAAATTAAATTCTGAAGAGATGTGTTTGTAGCTGATGAAAATCATTGTATTGAAAGTTGTGTGTTTTTTGGAGCTTTTATGACAAGGGATGTTGTGCATTTTCTGGAGCTTCTAACTGAGGTGGAAAGTCGTGCCCATATGGAGCATTCATGAAAATAATGTTTGAGAAGATTGAAAAATTTTATGCTGAAATGATGAATTGTGTAAACCATTCATGACTTTTCATGATGATGGAGGTGAATTGATACTATGGGGATTGATGAGAAGACCATATTTAAGTAAAAAATAGATTAATGCAATTTTGTTTCAAAAAGAGTCAAGCCCTCCTCATTCAGCCTGAGAGTTTTTCTCATCTCAATCCTACCAATAGAAATCCACAGAACAACCCTGAAAATTCCTCATGATAAACATATATCCTTGACTCACATCAGGTAGTGATATAGGAATTTATCAAGCCTATGGTGACCCTAGTATGAGTTTGGATGAGAAAGACATTGCAAAAAAAATGGCATTTGTGTGATAAGAGAAAATTCAAGTGAGGTAAGTGTTTTGTGCATGGGAGGATAAATAAAGTGGAAATAATATTGGATGATATAAATTAATAACTTGAAATAATGGTTTTTTATCGGGCATGATATCTTTTGTTTCTTGGTGTGTAATTGTTTAATCTCAAGGATATGTGTTTTAAAATTGGTTTTGATTTGATATTGATGTTTACTTGACATGAGGTTTTTCCCAGGAGTGAAAAAGGGTAAGGGTGGGGGAGTTGATAAAACACTATTTTGTTGAATATTTTATTGATAATAAATGATATAATTTCCTCACATTGTGCTAAATATATTCATTTATGAAATATTTTGGATTAGATCATTCATTTGAAAATTTGTTGAAAATTTCAGTTTTACACTTTTAAAATGTACTATAGTATTTTGAAGATAAATATTTTAGTATTTATTATTTGAACTTAATATTTTTTAACCGAGTTCCTAACGTAATTTTATTCAACTTTAATTCAGAACACTAGAGATAAAAATGGCATTTGGATGGAGTAAATGGGCCATTAAGCCAATGGTGGGCTGGACTCGGCAGAATGGATATGGGTTCTATATTTGGGCCTTATTATCTTCATCCGGGCTTGGATTGAGCCCTCATATTGCATAAAGATCGGGAACATGATTTGGCACAAATAATCCTTCTGTAATGCTGGACAATTCTTGCGTTTTGGAGGTCAACTAGGCGGTGAAACTTGGAATAAAATATTTGGCCTAGATTATCATTTCACACTTAAAAAGTTATGTAAAACTAGACCTCCCAAACTCTATTTAAAAGGGGTTTTAACTCCTTGGGAGGGCTGGTCGAGGCATTGGGAAGGTGTGGATGAAAGGGTGTCTCTTGGGATCCCCTCAAAACTCTTGTAATAAAGAGGGCTTTGTGAAAACCTCTCTTCCAAAAAGGCTCTCCTCTCCCACCTCCTCTTTGTATTTCTTTTCTTTCATGTTTGTTTATTGAATTTTTATTCAAATAATCTTATGTGTTCTTCCCATTTATTTTTCTCTTAATATTCTTAATTGGGTTGGAATCAAGAGTGGATATGATATTGGGTTCTACTCTTTCAATCCATTTCTCATGCAAAACGTCTCCACGATGACTACACCACCCATGGAAGAGTAGTTATTTTTAGTAATTGATTGACCTCTATCCTTATTCATTTAATTATTTTGAATCATTGATCTACTATAATTCACTTAATATGATCCATGAATTGTGTTTTTAAATTCTAAGAAACTAAGTAAGCTATTGAATAATTAACACAAAAACACACGAGGTCGAGATTTTGTGTAAATTGTGAGAGTGCGATCTTAATCGATAATACAACACCACACAGGATAAATTTGTAGAGTTCAAATATAATCCCTAAAAAAATTCATCCTCATATCCAGAATGGATATGTGATCTAAATAACCACTGACCATAAGCTAACCTTAGAACCATAATCAAAACAGGGTGCTGCGATTGCATGTTCCGAAGCTAGCCCAGGGTTTAAGTAATTTCATCTTTGTGGTTAAGTTAACTCTTGAAGGGTTCAAGGGTTAACAAATTAGGGGATCATAATTAAGTGGATATTGATTTAAATTAAAATGATTAATAAGTACAAAAAAAGGTAGAGTTAGAGCGATTTCTCCTTTTAAAATATTTTCTAAAAAACATCTTCTTGCTGTGTCTTTTTAATCAAACTTCATTTAAAATTTAAAAACAATAAAATGAAATCTTCTTCCAGCAAACTGTTTCTAGATTTAAAAATCATAAAAAACCCCCATCCTTTTACATAGTTTTTTCAATTCTATTCTTTTTTTATAATACATCTGAAAAGTTGTTTTAATTCATTTCCTCCTTTTAGATACGACCTAGGTTAGCCACTCTACTGCACCTAAGTACCCCAAAATCACACTAATCATTTGAGGGCGCCCACGACAGCGCTCTTTCAAATACATTGATGTATTTATATAGGATTTACCTAGAAATCCTCCAGAGTGGGAAATTGTGTTTTCCATTGACATAAATCATGGTGCAAGACATATATCAAAGACCCCTTATAGAATGTTCATTATGGAGTTAGTGAGGCTAAAGAAAGAACTAGAGTAGTTGACTGATATAGGACTTATTTGACCTAGTGTTTACCATGGGGAGCCCAGATCCTGTTTATCTAGAAGAACAATGGATCCATGAGGCTATGCATTGATTACAGGGAAATCAACACTATTACAATATAGAATAAGTATCCTCTACCTCATATTTGATGATTTATTTTATCAACATCATGAAGCTCAATACTTTTTCATGATTGACCTTCGATATGAATATCACCAACTGCGTGTGGGGAATGAAGATATTCCTAAGGCATATTTTTGAACTAGGTATGGGCATTATGATTTTACAGTGATGCCTTTGGGACAGACTAATGCACCACATGTTTTCATGAATTTAAGGAACAATGTTTTCAAGGAATATATTGAAAACATTGTTTTGGTATTCATTGATGATATTTTGGTATACTCAAAAATCTTTAAAGACCATGAGTATCACTTACTAATTATTTTGAGAACTCTTAAAAGAAATTAATTATATGGGATGTTTAGCAAGTAAAAATTCTAGATTCAATCACTTTCTTTTCTAGTCCCAATTGTCTCTAATGATGGAATCCTAGTTGATCCTCCAAAGACAAAGGTGGTCCAAGATTGTCCCACTCCAACAAACCTAAACGAGGTACAAAATTTTATTGGATTAGTAGGTTACTACTGGTGTTTCATACTGAATTTTTCCCAATAGGTTAACTAACTAACCAAGCTCACACATAATAGAGTTATGTTTGTGTGGATATAGTAATGTACAGAATGATTTGAAGAATTGAAAATAAGATTGGTTAATGCTCTAATTTTGAATCTTTCATCTGGAAGTGATGTATTTGTAATACAAAGTGATGCATCAATGAATTTCCTGGGTTGCATTCTTATGAAAAATTGTAAAGGTATTTCTTATGAATCAAGGCAGTTGAAGAATCATGAGAAAAATTATCCAACTCATGATCTTGTGTTAGGATCCATAACCGTTTCTCTGAAAATATGGAGACATAATCTCTATGGAGTAATATGTGAGATTTATACGAACCAATAGAGTTTGAAATACACTTTCACCCAAAAATAACTCAACATGTAGAAAATGTGACTGCTTGAGTTACTCAATGATTATTATTTTTCAATACACTACCATGTAGGAGAGGCAAATAAGGTGGAAGATGCATTAAGAAGGAAAGATCACAGACTCCCGACCCAATTGAGGATTTAAAGAGATCATATATTCATTGATCTAATAAAGATGGATATGGGAATTGTTAAGGATGGGGAAACATATTTCCTCTGTATAATAATTTCTAATCTATATTTATTATAGAAGATAAAAATCTCTCAATATAATGATGAGAACCTACACAATAAAATTAATGCTATTAAGGATGGGAGATTGGAATACTTCTTGTATGAAGGAGTTCTGAAATTTGGGAAGAGGTTATGCATTCCATCAGTACCTGAGCTAAAAAGGGAACTATTAGACGTTGATCATAGAACAAATTTGTCTATACACCATGGTAGCACAATTATTTATAGATATCTGAAAGAATATTTTTGTTGGGATAATTTGAAGTGGCAAATTGTCGAACACATGTCAAGGTGTATAGTATTCCAACAAGTGAAGGTAGAGAGACAACATCCTAGAGGATTGATGAAACCTCAGCCTATTCCTATGTGTAATTAGGATAAAATTTTGATGGATTTTTCCCTGAACTACCGAGGACAACCAGAAGGAATGATTCAATATGGGAAATTGTAGACCATCTCACTAAATCATCATATTTACTTCCTATAAGAGTGGATTTACCACTTGACTGCCTAAGAAAAATTTATATTAATGAAGTTGTACGACTTCATGGTGAACCTCTATATATTGTATCTGATCGAGATCCCCGGTTAACATCAATATTCTGGAAATGTCTCTAGAAGGCTTTGAATACTGAGTATTGTATGAATACGGCTTATCACCCCCAAACTGATGGACAGTCTGAAAGGACTATTCAAACTCTATAAGACATGCTGAGATCATGAAATCTTGACTTTAAAGTTATGTGAGATAAGTATTTTCCATTGGTAGAATTTTCATACAACAATAGTTTCTATTCAAGTATTCGAATGGCTCCATATGAAGCATTATATGAAAAGAGATGTCGAACTCCAACTTGTTGGGATGATGTAGGTGAGAGGAAACTTATTGGCCCAGAAATTATTGAAGAGACTATGATAAAAGTAAAGATAATCCATGACCATATTAAAGTTACCAAAAGTATACAGAAGAGTTATGATGACAACCAAAGAAACAATTTAAAATTCCATGTGGGAGATCTTGTCTTACTAAAAATATCTCCTTAGATGGGTGTCTTAAGGTTTGGTAAGAAATGGAAACTGAGCCCCATGTATATAAGACCGTTTGAAATTATAGAATGAATCACTGCTATGTCTTACCATTTAGAAATGCCTCCAAGTATCTCCAATGTTCATGAAGTTTTCCATGTGTTATTGTTGAAGAAATACATTCCATACCCAATGCATATACTCACCTTTGAAGAAGTAGAACTTGAACCGGATTTGTCATACCGTGGAAAGCCTATCAAGATTCCTGACACATGGGAGTAAGGATTGAGAAATCATACAAATCGTCTATTAAAGGTTCATTGGAGAAACCAGAAAATAGAGGAAGCAACATGGGATCTTGAGGATGTTATGAAGAAGAACCACCCACATCTTTTTGGTGAGATTTATCAATGAGAAAATATCAAGGATGAAATTTCCGAAGGAAGGAATAATGTAGTACCCCAAACATTTTATTGTATGTTTCTCTTAACTAAATTCTAATCATTGCCTTTATTACATAAAGCGTTTAGTTTCTTTGAAACAACAATTGGTTATTTAAGAGATAGACATAGCCTAGCCATTGAATTTAATTTTTTTACATGTGTGTTTTGAATTTTAAAAATCTGTCACACACAGTTGTGCTCAAGATTATATTTAGAGTCTGATATAATTAAATTAATTTTTGATGAATAGTAACTGACCCTTATGAATAGTAACCTGCCTTTATGAATAGTAACATACCCTTATGAATAGAATATGACTTTTATGAATGGTATCCACACCCATGAATGTATAAATAAATTTAGGCACCTTAAAATTTAAGATGAGTAATTTAAGTGTATATTTCTCAATTAAATTATTATTTTAATAAAATATTTAATTAATAATACCTAGGAAATTATTTTCTAAAAATGGACTTCATTTGGGGATTCAAAATGTCGAAAAATGTTTTGGATGAATTTTTGGGACTTATCTGAAATACATGAATTTTTTGTGAATAATAAAATACACAGTTTATCGTACAAATACGATATAATTTAAATTAAATATTCCAAGCATAATGAGTGATGTAAGAACCCAAATATAAAACATAAATGCATATATTACTATTCTAGGTCATGGGATACTCCCTATTTCTTGTCTTGAGAAGAAATAATAAATTAATGATTATAATATTATGAAAACTCTTCTCCCCTCCACTATATAAACAACCATTCACCACCTCTTCCTCCCACACCACTCAATCTTCAAGCCTTTCCTAAATACTTCCAAATACTCATTCCAAGCCCTCTACCCACGTCCAAGACCTTCTGGTCTAACCAAAAGGTCAAAAACCAATATCTTAAGGACTTTCTCAAGGAGGAGTACTCAAGAGGTGAACCTCTCTTCCTTTTTCTTTCAATTCCTTTTATAAGTCCCATTATTTTGTTCTATCTTCTCACATCAGCTCATAAAAACGCCATGATAATTATATTATCATACATGTAATAGATTATTATTATTAAAATGGAATATTAAATCACAATCTCTTTTTCCCTTTCTTTTTATACTATAAATGCAAACACTGTACGAGATGTGTCCATTTATCACACTCAAGGAAGATAGGTTTTCAATTTGAATTAAAATATTCAAGACTAGTCATGAAACCATTTCAATGGTTGAACCATATAATAATATATATATATATATATATATATTATCTTGTTTTAATTTCATGAAATACTTACACACTTATAATATGGAATAATAATACAAAATAAGTTCATTTTCCACAAAACCTCCAAGCCAATCCAAGTGATTAACATTAATTCATCGAATGAGTCATCCTCATGGTTTATAACCAGAATAATTGTAATATAATTTATATCTCTTTAATATCGCTAATATGATATATTATCAAATTTTAATGTTTAACCACATTTCAAACGAACTTGTGTTCATGAATTCAACTAAATGGATCATGAAAACGAAGAAAGAAAATGATTCCAAAACAATAAAATTGATTCTCATAAACCCATCAAAAATTCCATTTATGAACCTAATATTTTTATATCATATCAATTAAATATTTATTAGGATCTTGAATCATTAATTAATGAAGCTAAATTTTATTATTCAGGTCCTTAAGAACAATCAAGAACACCTTCGAGCATACGGTAAAGGATCATCTCTTTCACTTTTGTTCAAGAATTTTCCCTATGTTGTGGCCTTTTAATTTTAATTACTAATGATGGGGTATGTTTTCTCACCTCCCCACATACATCCCTAATGATATATAAATAATTGGATACCCCTTTACCTATCATTAATCTATCACAAGAACACTCATTACCATGCCCTAATGTTTGTAAGGGGTTTTCTTATCTCGCTTTCTATTCAGTTGGACTTCCATTGTTTACCTATTATTTCTTATATGTGGTATAAGTGTACATCCATTTTATA
Source organism: Viscum album (assembly GCA_963277665.1). NCBI lineage: Eukaryota > Viridiplantae > Streptophyta > Magnoliopsida > Santalales > Viscaceae > Viscum > Viscum album. The sequence continues at coordinate 291,329,662 of OY728138.1, forward strand.
TATATTATCTTGATTCTATTTATATTCATGTAATTATGAAATTTTGGTGGTTATTAACTTTTGTTCATACTTATTATTTTGGTTGTTATTAACTTTTGGTCATATGACTCAATTGATTACAACGTGGTAACGCGATTTGTCACAATTTTCACTTCATTGTGACTTTATTAGTGTAGTGAACCTACTGTTTCTTATGTTGTGTCCATACTTCCCATTTGAGAACAATTTTCAATTTAAATTATATTCATATTTAATATCCATAATCTCATATCATGGATATGATTATTTTTTAAACCGTATACCATTTTACATATGATGTTTATTTGGAACGTTATTTTAACAATGGAAATATTGATGAATCAATATAGTATGCTCTATATGGATATTGAAAAAGGAATATGAAACTTGTATTAAATAAATTTATAAAAAATTATTTGGACTTGTAGTGGTGGTTGGGGCCCGCTATGGCCCCTCGATGCATTGACAGGTCTCCGGAGATAATCAGTTTGGCGACAAACCCTTCGAGTTTGTTTCAAAAAATCAGACAGGTTTCATGCCACAAAACTAAACCATTTTTAACAGTGTTATGGAATCATGTGTCATATACATGATGTCCAATTAATAAGAATTATCTTTATTCATTATCTGTTATTAAAATCCATGGGGTTTTCACTATGAAAAAATCGATGGATGCAGTTTCATTCTCAGTTTATTAATGGTGTGAGTTTTTCATTTATTCACCATGCCATATTGAAGATGTCAAGTTGTTTACAATTCAGTTATTATTGGTTCATTATTCCACCATTGGTAACCATTACTGATCATTAGAGATCAACCATTTCATTTTTTACCTTTAATAGGTTATGAAGATGATATTATTTATTAAGCTCTGTGGATGTAGTTTTTAGTTTTTCTTATGTATTGTATTTTGTAACATTTTCCAATAAAGTTTGAGTTACATATATGTTTCTAGTTTCTTCAAGACTACTAAACATATCATTTATTCTTGATTTATTTCCTTATAACCATTCCAATTTAATTAGTAATTCACCTACTCTTGTATAAAGTGTTTGGGGAATTGCAATATAGGTCTGATATCTTTTGTAATTTGACATTAATCATGCATATATTCTGGGAGTGGGCAATTTAGTGGGCGATGAGCTGGAAAACTTAGGCACATTTCATATAAGAAGATAGTGATTAATGGAAATTTATGGCCCTATTTTCCATGTTGTATCTGGAGTTTCATGATAGCTATGAGATATATTATCTTTAAGCCTTGATAGTTACCTCTTCGACCCTTGAGAGGGTAAAGAGTATGATGTTATCAGATCCTGAAAGATTGGTTCTTTGAGAGAGTATTTCCAAATTGGACTTGCCTATATATTTTTATATGGACAGAGATGAAGTTATTCATATATATTATAATGTTTGTGTTCCTCTAAATATTATAAAAGAATTGATATGTGATTCTCACACTTCTCAATGGGTAGTTTATCCAAAAATCTCCAAAATGTATCAATATATGAGAGGCCGATATTGGTGGAATAGGATGAACCTTTAAATATAATGATTTATCACTAGGTGTTACACATATATATAGGTGAAGTAATATAACTAGTGGTTTTCTGGCTTATTACATCAAATTCTATTCCCATAATGGAATTGAGAATATATATCTATGGAATTTATAGTCGGATTACTGAGGAAAACATGAGGTAGTGATGAATTTAAGGTAGTCATTGAATGACTAATAAAAGGTTCCCACTTACTTACTATCAAAGATACATTCTTAGTTGATTATATGGGAAGTTTGTATGTCTGTATGATCTTATGGCTATACAGAGTCCCTCATACTATCATTGTATATAGGGAAACTCACTACACATAAAGTTTTGGAAAGGGTTACTAAAGTATACAGGTACACAAGTGAGTCTATGAAAATTCATTCAACCTCATACTAAGGTCTATTTAGAATGGAAAATAAAATTTTTTGAGGGCATGAACCGATCATGTGTTAATTATTTTAGTGGTTCTTGGGAGAAACATAGCCCTCACATTGAGTTTTCCTACAATCATAGATTTCATACGAAGATTCAGATAGATCCTTTTGAGGCCTTGTATAGTAAGACGGGATGATCCACCCTATGATGGTATGAGGTAGGTGAGGAATCCCTACCAGGTCCTCATACCATGTAGGAGAATTTGGAGAATGTTTAGAAAATCAAGAATTTTATCCCTACTAATCAGTCCACATATAAAAAATATACTAATTACCAACGAAGATCTATTGAGTTAAGGTTTAGGGATCATGTTTTCATATTGGTAACACACCGAAAAAGAAATAGATTTCTACAGTGGAAATGGATGATATTACCTTATTATGTGGGGTCTATTTAGATTCTATAGAGAGTTAGGCCAATATCCTATCAGTTTCTATTACCATAGATATATTGTTCTATGAAAAATTTCATCAATGATTAATAGGGAAACTGTTGTCATTCCAACCAGTCTCATACTTTTAATCCATAGGAGGTTGAAATATATGATGATGATTAATTTTTGAGTATGCTATATGAATTTTTTACTGGATTATTAAGGGTCTTCGAGGCCGATCTTTCCCTTTAGTATGGTTGCAATGGTAACATAATTGTGCATAGGGCGTGACGTTGGGGAGGGAGCTGGCGTACATGCCCAGTGGCCATAGTTTTTATTAGATAGTGTTTAAATTCCATTAGAAGGTGAACTTGAGGATGAGAAACTTTAAGTGGTGGGGTGGGGTTGGAGAGGACTATAAGAACCTAGTTTTTTGATAGGTATGGATTCTTTTAAATTTTGGTCAAATTTTCTATTTTGGACTTATTTTGGATACCTAATGAGTTCAGGATGGTTTGAAGAGTTTCTGGGGATTTTTTTGAAGATCGGAACACTGGATGGTGGAGAAAAACAATGGGACACATGGTTATAAGAATCTATGTCACCCAACCTATATGGTATCTAGAGACCATGTGGGGCTATACAGTTGGGTGAAGTATGGTGCATAGTTTTTCCTAACTATGCACCCAAGTCTACATGCCTACATGAAATGTATGTAGTTTTTAGCTACGTATAGTCACATGGATTGATAAAGGGTTCCTTAACCATTCCCCTATCCATGTGTTACCCTCCTTAATTAGTGTTAGGAACATGGTTATAACATGAGTTGGCCATCCTTGCGGCCAAATTGTGAGACCAATTAATTTTGGGTAAAATGATAAAAATACACATAGTGAGTTATATATTTAAAAATATTTTTTATATTTTTCATTTCTCAATAATTCATGGGATATCTACACCTGTTGAGATCCCATATTAGATAACCTAGGTAATTCAATACCTTCTCCATCGAAAATATGATTCGGCTTCTTTTTGGGATCATTAGATAGTCTCAAATAAGATCTCAATTCATTTTTATCCATTCTTTATTCTTCTTCCCCATGATGATTCTATTTAGATGTAGGCACATATGTCATATTTTCAAGGGATTGACCCATTCAATTGTATTATTCAAATACAATCCAAACTATTGGATGATACAAGATGAGGAGAGTAGTACAAGCTTAAGGTATGGGTTCTAGGACTCATTACTTATGTTTTTTCATTTTATAAATTTCAATGTGTGCATGCCGATTTTATTAGGCGTGGCCTATCAAATTTATTTACCCTTCTTATATTCATTAAAAACATTTTCCAAGACAATTTTCATATATGTTATTCATTATTGGAGGTTATGACCTCATCATCAACTGCACCTTGTATGGTGTTTCCATAATTATGATTTAGTAGCTTATTAATACAATTTCCATTACCCTTCAGGTGATATGTGACTCAACCATGATAAATGTAAGTGTTTCAATTGAATTAGTGATTTATAAATAGTTGTTACATGTATATATCACTTGAAACTTTTAAGTAATGTGTTATAATTAATTTATGAAGTTTTAAATAGTTAATTGGACGGTATTTTGATATATATAACTTGGACTATTTAAATATAATTCTACAATTTGGTTTCATGTCCATATCACCAATTTCCATGTATAATGTAAGGAATCAATGTGAACCCAATGAATTAATTGAAACTTATATAAACTAATAGATTTTTTAATGTCCCTATAGTCTTGGAAATTGTATGAAAGGCAAGATAATTGACTAACTAACATATTCAGAGGCATGTGTATTATATTTCATAAATAATTAAATGAATCAAGAATATATGACCTATTTTATATGGACTTAATTACTATTATAAGAGTTATTCAAATTTTATACAGCCTTGGATTCCATATGAAATACCTTCATCACTTGTGTATGCAATTCTAATTCAATGATGCCAGTTTCCAAGGGTGAGACCCACCTTGGTTATTAATATTTGTCTATTAGTGGATGCTCAATATAAAAATGTATGATCCCTTTATTATCATTATATGATGACTTGTATACACTCCTAGTATTTAGGATGAAATATATGGACATGTGAAATCTTGGATACACCCTTGGGACCAATCAGTTTTTACCTCGTTTTACAGTGGATGTATACCTTAGACTCAGTTAGAATAATATTATTGTGGAATTCCTTAGGTGATTCCCATTGGATTACACACTTAACCTTTTCTTCTAGATTAACATTATTAATAAGTTGGATTTACCCATGATGTCATGGATTCCTTGGTTATTAGCTTTGATCCTCTTCATTAGTAACATCACCGAATAATTCCAAATCCTTTCTCATACCCTTGACAATTACAATTATCATGTTATGATGTGTTGGTAAAATATCCCCCAAGGTTTCCTATTGGTATGCTTTGGGTGTGATTGTGTTTGTGGAAAATGTCAAATTATCATGAATGGTAATGGTTGGTGTTTTCCGAACATGGGTGGAGGCTGTATTGGATCAATGATTTGGTAAATCTTGGATTGTGGGATTAAGAAGATATATTTTCCTGTATATAAATCCATAATATCACCATTTATATGTGAGAGAATTTATCATTATATAACAGTATTTTGCTCTGGGATTTCAGCAATGTTTGAAAGAAGTTCGCGAGGAAGAAATTCATAAAAGGTAAAGTGGTTGATGTGGAAGAAATTCAGACAATGTTTGTTGAGTAGAACTATAGATCTCATAGGAAATGGTACGTAGGGGAGGAAGGTGCGGTACATTGGTGGTTAAGATTGGGTGGTCCACAAAGAGATAACAATTTTCATACAGAATGTGTTTTGCAGAGGTGGTTCGCAAAGTCGGTACATAGAAGTGGTACACGGCCACGAATGCAGAAGTAGTATAAGGATGAGGGATGGTTCAGAGGAGTTTCATTAGTACATGGAGAAGTTTTTCCGTGTACCAAACCTAATAATAATTATATAGTAAAAGGATGTGGTTTGTGATTTTAACAAGGAGGCTTACAAAATCTTCAAATCAGTTTTGGAATGTATTTCCAATAGCTAAGAGTATATAAGAAGGTGTAATTTATCTGTGGGTGCAAAAGTAACATCAATAGAGCTTCTACCTAAAGTTGAGGAAGTAGGAATTCATCCAACAAAAGGGAACTGCATGTCTATTAACCTTTTATGACATACAAGTCGAAAAACTATGTGTGGATTTCATTCCAAGAGAAGTGAGAATGGGAAGAGGAAGGCGGTGACCCATTCCACCAGTAGTGAAATTGGGATAAAGGCATAGGGAGTAACCCTTGGGAATGTATTGAGTAGACCCTAAATCTTTTAAAGGTAGTGATCATGGGAATAAATGATCTAGCATAAACATTATACTCATTATTGGCAGTGAGGCTTATTGAATTTGGTACATCAGCATACCGTCATTGTATACTCCTTTGATGTAGCCTAGTGAGTGTGAATCAATTAAAAATAAATGTGTCCCATGCATGATTTCATATCTATTCATATATTTCAATGAGATGAAAATAGAATTGAGTTTTTTCTAATAATGAACCATGATCCAGTGTGGGGAATGTTTTTATCTATCATACCCTAATTCATCACCTCTTAGGGTATTCAACCTAGTGGGCCAAACAATTGGTATCAGAGAAAAGGGTTGAATTTGTGTGGGTCTATTTGAAGAATAAGAAATGGAGGTGGTCAATCATAAACGAATTATGATCTTTGGTGGAAATAATATTCAAATGTGGAAGAATCGGATGAAACACTACATTCGACCTATAAGGATGGATGTCTTCACAATTGCTATGAATGGAATATCAATTGAATTCAAATGTGGTGCTTTATCAGAATCTGAAAGGAAAGAAATGGATGCTGATTCTAAAAGAATAAATGCCTTAATGGGATCCCTATAAAATTATATATATACAAAGGTTATGTCCTATAAAACAACACATGTTATGTGGAAAAAATTGTTGATGATTTAAGAGGATGGCACAAAATTCCTAGGAGAAAAGTTGTAGGTTCTGTGGAACAAATATGAGGATCTCAAAGTAAACTCCAATAAGATTTTTGATGAATTATTTGACAGCATAAATGTTATTGTGGAATACATGAGTTTTCTTGAATAAGTCATCTAAGATATAAATATTGGGAACCATATCTTAAGAAAACTTCCATCGCAGTTCAATATGAATGTTTCAGTATTGGAAGATGAAGACGCAAAAGAGCAGACACTCGATAACTTTCATAGTACCCTTGTAGAATATTAAATGAGAAACGATGATAATGATGTAATGAGAAGGATGAAATCCAATGAGGTGTCATTCAAGGACATAAAGAATCTATCTATTGAAGATATCCCTGATGAGGACAATTTGGATGGAGTCATGTCATTTCTCTCCTCAAATCTAAAAAGGGGAAAAGGAAAGTTCAAAGGTAAACATCCATTTTCTTGTTTTTAAGGTGGAATGACTGGGAATTTTTTAATTAATTGTCCTAATAAGTTTGATGATGATGATGAAGGCAATGATGAAATCCCAAAAAATATATACTCATCTAATTATAAAGGGGGGAGAAGTACTAGGTGAAAGTTCTTCATAAAAAATAAAATTATTTTAAACGAGGCTAAATGTTCTGAATAATCTAAGGTAGAAGAGTTGGAGGAGTAAAAGGATCATAAAGTATATTTATTTGGTTGAAGTTGTTGGAAATTCATTAACAAGAAAATAGAGTGATAATGAAGAAGGAGAAATTGAAGGAAGAGTTGATCTTCAGGTAGAATGACAGCTTCCCTTGAAGAGGTAGATATTTTGAGAGATAAAAAAATAAATATAAAAAAGTTGTTCATGATGCTAAAATCTATATGCATCAGTAGGATGATGATAATTTTGAGCTGAATAAAGAAATTAAAATGTTCATGTCTTCAATACTAGAAAGATAAACAATGTTGGTTGAGTACAAACTCAAAATTGAAGAACATAAAATTGAAATAAATTGTTTAACTATGACAAGAAAAGATCAAATTAAACATATAAAAGAATTAGAAGATGAAGCTTTTTTTCTACGATGAACAAGTAAAGATTAAGAAAAAATATTAACTCTCGGTTCAATATCAAAAAAGAAGAATATACTGGCAACTGAGAAGATGAAACTTGAGCAGAGTATTCCAGTAAAATAGAAGAATCAATCAACTCTGAATGATATGGCTACTATGATACTTGATCTAAAATAGGAAGAAATAATTGTTAATGTCACAAGACAAGCACCCAATCCAAGATTGAAGAATTATTTGTGTACAAAGAAGAATAATAAGATTCAAATAACCCAAGGCACGACTAGTGGTGCATCATTGAAACACAGGAATGTACCTCACACAATATTCTATTATTGTGGTAAGATTGGAGACTCTTAAAATGTTTTCTCCATAGAAAAGAGGTACCAAAGAGAACAAGGCCGACAGAGCTGGTCTTATAGAGTTCAAAATTCCAGGTCATCATTTGATAGTTATCATTTTAGGTGTAAAGGAATCAGAAATATATCATGATATGGAACATCAAAAATATTGGGGAATGGGTTGAGGCAAACAAAATTTGATTATAAAAAGAATCCTAATGTATCTTTGACAAAGATGAAAAATAAAAAATCGATTTGAAGCTCGACAAGTTGATGCTAGTCCATAATATAATAAGAAATATTGGAATTATCATTCCAGGACAGGTATGGAGTAAACTACATGGGTCAAAACGAAAAGGGAAGAACTGACAGTGGTTTTAGAATTTACATTCAAGGCATCAAATCACACTGGGATATGGATCATTGACAATGGAAGAAATTCCCACATAATAGGAAATAATGATCTATTGTCAAGAATTTGGTATGACAAATATGGTATCGTAATATATAGTAATGACAAGGTCTTGAAATTTATTGGTATAAGAAAAAACAAGTTTGGAAGAAAATACATTAGATGAGTAGATGTATTGGTTGTTTAAGGAATTAGTTAAAACTTTCTTACTATTAGTAAATTGTGTGACTCAGGGCATGCCATATGTATTTTCACGAAACTATGTATCGTCATGGAAAATTATGGTGCTTTTGTGTTGTATGGAAAATGTACGAAAATAAATCTTTACCTTATGAGTGGAGAATAAGATACGTTCTTTCTATCCAAGAATGAAGGAAACAAGTTTTGTAATAAACATCCTGGCCACATAAGACAAGCATCCTTAGAAGACCTGGTGAATTATGATATGGGTCTAAATCTCCCTAGATAATCACGTGATCGTACTCATAAGTGTGATGTCTATCAATAAGGTAAGATCATTCAAAATATATATAAACCAAAGGTGAAAAGTTCAAAAGGATTGATTGAGTTGGTGCTTATAGATGTGTGTGGGCCAATTTCACTAAGGGCTATAGATGGGAGGAGATATTATGTTCTCTTCATTGATGACTATAGTAGAATAAAATAGGTATCAATTATCACCCCCAAATATGAAGTGTTTAGTTATATTACCAGATATCAACAAGAATGTGAAAATATTCCTAGTTATAAAATCTAAATGAATCGATCAAATAATGTAATAAAGTTCACAAATATACAATTGGAGGATTATCTCAAGAAAAATGGGATAAGGCATCATGTTTCAGTAGTAAGAACACCATAAAATATTGGAGCCGTTGAGAGAATAAATTTGATTTTCAACAAAATGGTTTCAACAATGCTCATAGAGAAAGATCTTCTAGAGAGATTTTTGAAATAAGTAGTGATGAAAACAATATACACTAAAAAATAGAGAATTAATTTGTCTGAATGTGGAGAAGACTCCATACGATTTATGGTATGGAAAGAATCATTCATAGAATTACTTTCGTGTCTTCGGAAGTAAATGTTTCATTCTAAACAAGGATAAACATAGGATGTCTGAATCCCATGAAGATGAAGGGATATTTCTTGGCGACTCAATGAAAATAAAAGAATATAAATTCTTTAACAAGAGACTAGGAAAGATAGTTTAAATCCATGATGTGACTATAGTGGAGAATGGGTAAAATATTTAGAAAATACATGATCACACTCATGAAGATATTTTTGATGACAAGGGTAGGTTAGGAGACACTCCAACTCTACAGGAATATTTAGAAGAAGACTTAGATGAGGAAAATAAATTTGTGTCTTCCCATAGACTAGTGAGAATAATTGAAATTGGCAGGTAGAACATAATTGGTCATCAGGAAACACCAGTGCAGACAAAAAGGATGAAGACTCTACATCAAGAATCATACTTAACACAGGTGGATCCTAAATGCTTTGATGAAGCTATCAGAGATTATAATTGGGTTCATGAAATGAATGTATATCATGACCAGATTGAGAAGAATTAGAAATGGAAAATTGTTTCATAACCAATAAACATGAATTTCATTTGAACAAAAAGGGTATTTCACAATAAAATTAATTATAATGGTGATGTTATTTTAAATAAAGCACGACTGGTGTGAAAAGGGTACTTCTAGATAGTGGGTATTGATTTTAATGAGACATTTGGACATATTTCAAGGCTAGAGACAATCGTATTTTTCTGTTCTACTGCAATGAAAATAAAGTTTAAAGTTTTCAAATGTATGTCAAGTCAGCATTTATAAATGGGGTTATGGAATAAGAAATTTTCATTGAGAAACTACATGGGTTTCTCATTCATAAAGAGGATAACATAGTTTGTCAGTTGAAGATGGATTCATATAGTTTGAAGCAAGCAACTAGAGCATGGTATTCAAGGCTTGAACAAATTCTAATGTATCTCAATTTCTAGCATGGTGGACTTGATTATAGTCTATATTTCAACAATGACAGTAATCTAACAATGATAGTTTGGGTTTATGTAGATGAAATAATTTTTGGTAGGTCAGATGAAGCACAATGAAGAATTTTTTATTTGAATTCATGAAAAGTGAGTTCAAAATGTTGATGATTGGTGAAATGACGTTTTCCGTGGCATAAAGTTGACCTAAAGAGGTAATGAAAATTTTATTTCTCAAAATAAATATTCCAAGGAGGTTCTGAGAAGGTTTGGAATGGATAATTCCAAAGAGATGAAGACTCTGGTCGCTACCTGGTTGGAACTGTCAAGGGATAATAAAGACAAGTCAGTTAATATAATAGAATACATGAAAACCATTGGATGATTGTTGTACCCGATAGTGACATGTCCTGATATTGCATTTTCAACATGACAAATAGCGAGGTATCAAATCAATATCAAAGAAATCCATACAATCTATTTTAATATCATACATAAATATATCAAGGGAACTAAGGATTTTGGTTTAACGTATAATGAAAGATATTAAATACAGTTATTGGGATATACTAATGCTGAATGGGCCGTATCAGCATACGATAGGAAATAAACATTCAAAGGTTCCTTTTATCATATAATATTATGTATTTATTGGTTAAGAAAGAAACAAGATTGCATTGCATTGATCAGCATGAAAGATGAATATATTTCAGCTACTCAACCTTTCACACAACTATTGTGGATGAAGCATCAACTTGAAGATATGTAATTGAAGTGAAATCTCTGATCAGAATCCATTATGATAATAAACGTTCTATAAGACTTTTCGAAAATCCAGTCCGTAACTCAAGTACAAAGTACATTGAAATAAAATATCATTTTATGAAAGAGAAAGTGGAGAAAGGGCTTTTGAAGTTGGAGTATGTTCCTACAGAACAACAGGTTGATGACATTCTGGAAAATCCCATACCCAAAGAAGTTCTAGAAAGACATTTACTGGCTCTGGGAGTCAATTCAACTTCCTACACTTGAAAATGTGTGGATTTGGGTCCCCCTCTCCCCAAGGTATGCTGTTTTTTACCTAATATACTTATATGTGTTCTTTTCCCTATTGCATACTTCCTTGACATGCCCTTTGAGTTCATTGAAAAAGGGGGAAAATGTATGACTATTCAAGGGGGAGAAAAGAGACATAGAGAAGCTACTAAGTGGTGTAGTGATCTAGGTGGATCTGAAGCTTATATGAAGCTGTTTTGGGGAGCTATAATATAGGGGGAGCATTAAATCTAATGATGCTTGATGTGATTGATCAACGATTAGATATCACGATAACTGAGGTTTGTGATGAAAGTATTTTATTGGTATTAGTATGGAATAAAAAATTAGTGTCATAAATGACGTGACTCATTGATGAAATTTTCATACTACTTTTGTTTCTCATGTGTAGCATGACTCATACGGTTATAGAGTATGTTTTGAGTAAATCCTTGATCATTATCTTTACCGCACATAGATAATGGTGGTTTAAGATTGAAAGGAGTTTTAACAAGGTATAAAAATACGAAAAATTATTATAATAAGAGTTGTCAAAAGACCCTAAGATGGATATAATTGGGTAAAAATCCATCAAGGTGTCTTCTCGATATGTTTTGGGTGTGATTGTGTTTGTTGAAAAATCTAGATGATTGTGAATGAGAATCATTGTTGTTTTCCCAGATGGTTCATCTAAGGTGTGCAGATTTCAAATGTTTGACATATTTTTAGGCCTCAAAATTTGGAGATTAATGTTATAAAAGTAAGGGTTTATTCATAAGAGTGAACAATATTATGAACTTTGAAGAAAAATAACAAAGGAAAAGAACTATGTACCACAATTCAGGGACCGCCTATCATGTTATGAGAATATAATGCGGAGCGGTGGTAATGGTTCACTAGAGTGGTTCAAGAAACTGGTAATGGTTCATAGGGATGATTTGCAGGGAAGGGTTCATGGAACACAGAAGGCTAGAGTTCAATTAGATGGCTGATTGTTTGCAAAATGAAGTGGCCGCTGCATAGGATTAAATACACTATGAAAACTAGATAGGAAAAACCATTTGCGAGAGGCTTGCTGTTCATGGCGGTAAAAGGATTTTTATGCTGAGGATGCTGTATCGAATCATATATTTTGTAAATCTTGGATTACAGGATTAAGCAGATATTGTTCCATTTATATGAATCCCTAATCTCACCGATTATAAGTGAAAGAATGTATAAATTGAGAACATCTTTTTGATCCATGATTTTGGTGAAGTCTGTAAGAAGTTAGAGAGGGAGAATTAGACGAAAGGTGAAGTGGTTTGTAAAGAATAAGTTCCACTTGAGGTTGTTGAGGAGTACTATAACTTTAATTATAAATGGTAGGTAGAGGAATAAGGTGTGGTATGCATGTGGTTAAGTAAAGTTAGTCCACGAACATAGAACAATTCACAGACAGTGTGTATTTTAAAGATGAGGTTTGTGAATTCGGTACGCAGAAGTGGTAAGCGACCACGAAGGCAAAAGCAATCCATAGATGAAGGAAGGTTCATGGGAATGGCAGCAGTACACGTAGAAGGTGTTCCACATACCAAATCTGGTACTCATTACATAGGGGAATGAGGTGGTTCCAAATTTTCATAAGGAGTCTTGAAAAAGCTTCAAATTAGGTTGTGAAAGTATTCTCAATACCTAACGGTATTTGAGAAGGTGGACTTCATCTGAAGGACATAAAGGAACATCAATAGACCATCTACTTAAATTTGAGGATGCAATAATTCATAAAAATTAAGGGGCATACATTTCAATAAACTATGTTTTACTTACAAGTTGATAAACTGTGTGTGAATTCCTTTCAAAGAGCATTAAGCATAGGAAGAGGATGGTGGTAACCCTTTCCACCAGCCATGAGCTATAGAAAGAGGTATAGGGTGTGCTCCTTGGGAATGCAGTAAGAAGACCATAAATATAGTAAATTCAGTGATCTTGGGAATATAATACCTAGCTTGAACATTGTACGCATAATTGGAAGCGATCCTTAGTGAATTTGGAACATTGGAATATTGTTGTTGTATACTCCTTCAACATAGCCTAGTGAGGGTGAACCAAATAAAAATCATTGAGTACCATGCGTGATTTAATACTTGTTCATGTATTTCTATGAGTGGAAAGGAGAATTGATTTTTTTATAATAATTAAATAAGATCCTAAGGGGGATAGTTTTAATTTTTCATACACGGATTGACCACCACATATTAGGGTATTAGACCTAGTGGACCAAGGTATTGGTATCAGTGTGAAGGGTTGAAGGTATGTGGTTCTCTCTCAAGAAGATTAAATAGAGGTGGTCAGTAATAAAGGCATTCCAATATTTGACAGAAATAATTGTCAACTATGGATGAATTAGATACAACACTACTTCTTTTCAGTAGGGATGGATGTCTTCACAGTTTCTATGCATGGAATGTCAACTAACATCAATATTGGTTCTTTTTCAGATGTATAATGAAGGGAATTGGATATTGATGCCAAAGGAATCAATGCATTAAGGGGATCCCTATCAAATTTTATTTATACGATGTTTATGTCTTGTAAAACATCACATGATATGTTGGAAAAATTGTTGAACATTTATGAGGGCGACACAAATGTCCAAGAAAAAAACTTGCACGTTTTTGGAAAAAATATGTAGATTTTAGAATGACGTACAATGAGATTGTTGATGCATTATTAGATAGGGAAAATGTTATTGTAAAAGACATGCAGGGTCTTAGAGAATTCAATGAAGATATAATGATTGTGAAACGTATCTTAAGGAAAATTCCACCGCAGTTCTATCTGAATGTTTTAGTATTGGAAGACAAAGATCCAAAAAGATGATACTTTAAAACTTACATGACACCCTTTTAGTATGTGAAATGAGAAACAATGAAAACGATGTAATGGAAAGAGATAAATAAAAAAAGGTGTAATTCAAGGCCATGATGAATCTCTCTGTTGAAGATATCGCTAAGGAAGAAAATTTGGATGATGTCATCTCATTTATTTCCTCAAATATAAAAAGGGAAAAATGAAAGTTCAAAGGTAATATTCCATTTGCTTACATTGGATGAGGAATGATTGGGCATTTTTCAATTAATTGTATTAAACAATTTGATGAAGATGATGAAGGCAATGATGAAATTCATCAAAATAATTATTCATAAAATGAGAAAGAGAGGATAAGTACTAGCATAATGTTATTCAAAATAAAGAATAATCTTTCAAAAAAGGATGAAAGTTTAGAATAATCTGAGATAGAAGAGTTAGAGGACTGTAAGGATTATAAAGTAGATGATTTGGTGGTAGTTGTCAGAATTCCATTAACAAGAATATAAATTTACAATGAAGAAGATGAAATTGAAGAAAGAGTTTATCTTCAGGATGAATTAAAAGTTTCCCTTGAAGAGGTAGATATTTTGTGAGATAAAACAACTAAAGCTAACGTAGCTGTTTATGATGCCATAATATATATGTATTAGAAATAAAAATATAACTATGAGCTGAATATAGAATTTGAAAGGTTTAATTCATCAATACCACACAGCTCCGAAATGGTGGTTGAGTATAAAATCAATAATGAAGAATATAAAATTGATATCTATTGTTTGAATGTGACTGGAAAAGATAAAATCAAACATATTGAAGAACTATAAGAGGAACACATCGGTCTACGACAAACAACTAAGGATCAGGAGAAACTATTAACTCTCAGTTCAACAGTTGAAATGAATATTATACTAGCAACTGAGAAGATGAAATTGGAGTAGAGTAGTCTAGTTGAACAGACAAAACAATAAACTCTGAATGATAATGTTGGTATGAGACATGATTTATAATTGAAATAAATTATGCTTCATGTCACACCACAAGCACCAACTACCATATTAAAGATTTATTTGGATACAAAGTAGAATTAGAAGACTTAGAGAACCCATGGAAAAACTAGTAGTGCATCATGAACACCTAGGAATGTTCCTCAAAGAAGATTCTATTATTTTGGTATGATGGGACACTCTCAATATGTATGGTCTATATAAAAGAGGTAATAAAGGGAACAAGACTAATATAGGTGGTCATGCATCGCTCAAAATTCTAGGTCATCATTTGATGGTCATTATTTTAGGTGTAAGGGACTCGAACATATGACAATATATTTCACATCTACAATTCAGAGGAATGTTTCGAGGTAGACTGAAATTTTTCATAAGAAGCAGACTAATGTATCTTCGAGAGTGCTAAAAAATTGAAATCTATTTATAGCTCTATATGTTAAATCCAATCCTTCGTATACTAAGGACGATCAATATTATCATACTGTGATAGGTGTGGAGTCAAATACATGGGTCCAAAATAAAACAAAAGAAGAGGTAGTGGTTACTAAAATTGCATTCAAGGCATCAGATTGCACTGGGATATGGATCATTGATAGTGGATTAACTTCCCACATGATGGGAAATAAGGATCATGTGTCCAGAATCAGGTATGGTAAATAAGGTATCGTAAGATTTGGTAATGATGAGATCCTGAAAATTATTGGTTTGGGAAAATCCATGTTTGGAGTAAAGGACATGAGTCCAGCATATTCAATGGTTGTTGAGGGGATTAGTCACAACATGCTTAGTGTCAATAAATTGTGTGACTTAAGGGAATGCCATAAGTTTTTCCATGAAACCATGTATCATCATGAAAAAGGATGGTTCTACTCTATTGTAATGAAAATGTACGAAAGGAAATATCTTCCTCATGAGTGGAGAGGAAGATATTTGATTTCGGTCCAAGGATGAAGAATTCGAGTTGGGGAATAAGAATCTTGACCACATAATCCAAGAATATGTGGAAGATCTGGTGAAAAATGTTGTGGTTCGAAATCTCCCAAGATTATCATGTGATCTTACTCATATGTGGGAAGCTTGTTAACAAGGGAATATGATTCGAAACACATATATTCCAAAGAATTAAAAGTCAAAAATATTTCTCGAGTTGGGGAATATAGATGTTTTGGGACAATTTCACCAATGGATATTTATGGGAGGAGGTATTACATTCTCTTTATTTATGACTATTGAATAATGGAATGGTTATCAATAATCAACAAAAAATCTGAAGTGTTTAATTGTATTACAAGATATCAGCGGAAATATGAAAAGATGCTTGGTTAAAAAATCTGGGTGATTCGATCAGATAATAGAACAGAGTTCACAAATATCCAAGTGGTGGATTATATTGAGAAACATGGTATAAGGCATCAATTTCTAGTATTAGAAACTCCATAGCATAATGGAATAGTTGATAGAAGAAATCGTATTGTCGACAACATGGCCAAAACAATTCTCATTGAGAAATATCTTCTAGGTAAATTTTGCAAAGAAGTAGTGATGATAGATGTCTACAAATCAAATAGAGAAGTACTTTTTACAAAATAGAAGAAGACTCCTTACAAGTTATGATATGGAAATAAGCCTTCATTGAATTACTTTTGAGTCTCCATTAGTGAATGTTTCATTCTCAATAAGAAGAAACATAGGAAGTTTAAATCCAATAGCGATGAAGGGATATTTCATTGATACTCAAAGAAAATCATAGAATATTAATGATTCAATAAGAGGATATAAAAGATAGTTGAATGTTAGGATTTGACTATAGTGGAAAATGGGAACAATTATCAGCAAATATATGATTAGACTCAGGATGAGAGTGATGAAAAGATAAGTAGGTTAGGAGACACTCCTTCTATAGATGAAGATTAAGAATAAGAATCAAGTGATGAAAATACATTTGTTTCATCCATGAGACTAGTAATAAGAGTTGAAATTGACAGGTCGAACATAATTTGGGATTATAAAGCACCAGTGTAGAAAAAGAGGATGGAGCACTTACATCAAGCATCATGCTTATCACAGGTTGAGCCTAAATTATTTGATGAAGCTGTTGGAGATGAGAATTGGATTCATGCAATGAATGAAGAGCTTGACAAAATTGAGAATAATGAGACATGGGAAATTTTTTTGAGGCCAACAAACAAAATTTCATCAGAAAAAATGGGTATTCTGCAAACAAATGAATAATGATGGTGTTTTTATAATTAAAAAGAATGAATAGAGTGAAAAGGATACTCATAGATAGAGATTATTTATGTTTATGAGGAATTTGAACCTGTTTCAAGGTTAGAGACAATCATATTATTCCTGGCTATTGCGGTACAGTGAAATTTTATGATTTTATATGGATTTCAAGTCATCATTTCAAAATGGTTTTCTGGAAGAAAATGTTTACCTTGATAAACTGTATGGTTTTCTCTTTCATGGAGATGAGAACAAATTTTGGCATCTCCAGAAGGCAGTATATGGCTTGAAGAAAGCACCTAGATCATAGTATTCTAGGCTTGATTAATTTCTAAAGAATATCAGTTTCTAGCGTAGTGGAGTTGATTACAATATGTATTTCATCAATAACATTAGTCAATGGATGATGGTGCTGGTTTATGTTGGTGACATAATCTTTGGTGGATTAGATGAAGCATAATATAAACAGTTTTCTAAATTCCTGAAAAGTTAGTTCAAAATTTCGATGATTGGTGTACCGACATTTTCCTTGGATTACAGGTGACACAAAGAGGGAATGGTACATTTTTTTCTCAATCTAAATACTCCAAGGAGGTTATGAAAGGTTTTTAAAAGGATAATTACAAAGATATGAAGACTTCGGTCACTACCCAATTGAAACTGTCACGAGATGATGAAGGTAAGGAAGTTAATATCAATGAACACATGAAAATCATTAGAATTCTGTTGTACCTGACAACGACAAGGCCTGATATTGTATTTTTCACCTGAAAGTGAGGTATAAAATAAATCCAAAAGGGATCCACATGATTGCAGTGAAAGGAATACATTAGTATATCAAAGAAAATATGGATTTTAGTTTAACATATAATGAAAAATATCATCCAGAGTTATTGGGATACACAGATGAAAATTGGGCCAGATTAGTAGAAAATTAGAAATAAATGTCTATAGGTGCCTTTTATCTTGAAGGATTGTGTATTTCTTGGTTAATGAAGAAACAATATTGCATTTCATTGAGCACAGTAGAATATGAATACATTTTATCTACTCAAGATTACACACAACTATTGTGGATAAAGAAGAAACTTGATGATATGGGAATTGAAGTGAAATATCTGATCAGAATCCATTAGGACCATTCATGTTATATAAATCACATTATAAATCCATTCCATCACTCAATGAAAAATCACATTGAAATAAAATAACGTTTTCTCAAGGAGAAGGTGGAGCAAGGGCTTGTGATGTTGGATTGTGTGTCAGCAGAACAACAAGTTGTAAAAATTCTAACAAAGGCCTTACCCAAAGGATCATTTGAAAGGCATCAACTGGCTTTGGGAGACTAGTCAACCTCTTGCACATGGAAAAGTTTGGATGCGAGTGCCCCTCTCCCCAAGGTATAATTTTTACCCTAATATACTTGTATGTGTTCTTTATCCTATTTCATATATCATTGATGTGTCCTTCCGGTTCTGTGACAAATGGGGAGAAAGTGTAACTATTATAGAGGTAGAAAAGACATGAGGAGAGGCTACTAAGTGGAGATGTGAGATAGGGGGAGCTGAAGCTGAGCTGAAGTTGTTCAGAGGATCTATAATACATGGGAATCATTAAATCAGATGATGCTTGATGTGATCAATCAAATATTAGATATCATGACTGATGAGGTTCATGATGAATGTAGTTTATTGATATCACTATGGGATCAACAATTTGTGTTAGAAATGAAGTGATTTGTTGATTAACGTTTTATACTACTCTTGTATCTCAAGATGTGCATGGATAATGTGGGGTTAGAGTATGTGATAATTAAATCCATATTCTCTATCATTATCGCATATTGAGAATAGTGGTTGAAGATGGAAGGAGTTTTAATGATTTATCAAAATATGAAAAATTGTTATAAGAAGAGTTGTCAACACACCAAAAGGGGGATATTTTTTGGAAAAAATCCCTCAAGGTGTCCTCTCAGTATGTTTTTGGTGTGATAGTGTTTCTTGACAATGTCAAATGATCACAAATGAAAATGGTTGGTTTTTTTATAGATAGGGTTTTAAGGCTTCATAGTTTCCCAATGATTGCCAATTTCTTAGGCCTCAAAATTGGGAGATTGATGTTGGAAAAGGATTGATATATTCATTGGAGTTAATGGTACGAATAATTTTGAAGAAAATTTTCAAATTATGAGAAATGCGTACTACAATTCGTGGACCACACATAGAGTTCTGGAAAAGATATGCAGTGCGGTGGGAACGGTATGTCGGAGCGGGTCATGAAATAGGAAACAATTTGCATCACTGATTTTTAACGAAGGGCGAATGGTTTGTGGAAGGATGGTGGTTTACGGGATGCCTAATTGTTTGCAGAAGGAATAGTTCACCACATAAGAACAAATATAGTACGTAGAGTATATGTACTTCATACCAAAACCGGTATGGATTATGCGAGAGAATGAGGTGGTTCATGATTTTCCTCGAGAGGCTTCAAAAAGCTTCAATCAGTATGAAAAATTATTTTCGGTACCTAACATTATCCTAGAAGGTGAACATAATCTGCAAGTGAAAAGGGAACCTCACCAGAGAATCTACATAAAGTTTAGGATGCAGTAATTCATGAAAATGCAGGGACCTATAAATCTATAAACTATGTTTGAATTACAAGTCAATAAATTATATTTGGATTCCATCCTAAGAGTAGTGATCAGAGGGAGAGGAAGGCGGTGACCCTTTCCATCGTTAGTGAGTTAGAGAAAGAGGTATAGGGAGTCACCCTTGGGAATTTAGTTATCAGAACCTAAATCCTCTAAAGGCAATGAGCCTGGGAATAGAAGATCCAACCCAAATATTTCACTCATTATTGTGAGTGAGCCTTAGTGAATTGTGTACATCAAGATACCGCTTTTGTATTCTCCTTGGACGTATCCTAGGGAGGGAGAACCAAGTAAAAATCATCGTGTTAGTTTAATGATTTCATATCGATTCATATATTTCTATGGGAGGAATAGATAATATAGTATTGTCTAACGAAGAAATAAGATCCAATGGGGGAAATGTTTCAATCTGTCATGCCCTGATTCACCCCCCTCTCTGGGTATTCGACCAAGTGGACCTTACATGTTTTCAATGATCATTATACTTCATGTGAAATAATATATAATTTGGAAAATAATTAATTAATTTAAATAATTATATGTTCAAACACCACATTAGGATTAATCAAGTAATTGAGTATTAACATTACCAAATTACATTACTTTTATATATGCATGAATTCACACTATTTTAATTATATTACATGGACTGGATGTTATAAAAGACGTTAGTGGTCTCATACTAATATTTTATCACACCATATATAGGCATCCATTGGTACCCATGAATATTACATGTATATTGGTGATGAAAAGGGGAAGAATCTTCCTTGGCACAATAGATATTTCTTGTTTGCTTATAACGGATCTTGGTAGCAGATGGTGGAGCTAGAGCATTGGATTCATGGATAGTTTTTGGATTCTTTTTTTTTCTTTTATATTTATTGTATTACATAATACGTTTTATTCTTTTTTCAAATATTTATAAAGACAAGATATGTATCATCCTCTATTGTATATTTATTCCCGTTTATCTAGTTGTTCATTATTATGTCTACTTCTACTATGACTTTTGTTTACTAGTTTTGCTTAAAATATTTATATAGTACACTATTTATCCATTATGATCCACTATGGTGATGATGGAATAATCTACACACTGACACTCTCTAGGCCCTAACTTCTAGTTGGTAGCCTCTAGAATTTTGGGAGATGTGCTTGAGGCCATGTACCCAACTAGGCTATAGGAACCATTGAGTAGATCCCAGGTTCAGTAAGTCACATCTAAGATGTATAAATGTTTTAAGGAACATTTTTAGTTGTAAATATGAGGTGGTAAATTTCAAATCATTTTTTAATGTGTTTGGATTATCAATAGGTGAATGTTTAGAGAAAACATCACAGAGGAGTCATGCACCATGTTCTTTTTCCTATATGGATATTTGAAAAATTAATATAGAAATTATTACTAGAGTATCGAAGTCTATAAGAAATAATTATGTGATACTCGTTATTGTGGATTTATTTATCAAATTTTAATATTACCTTTCTATATAATAGAAGATTTTACTCTAGAGTACCTTTCTATAATCTATATTAAGCATGATGTAATACTTCATGGAGGACCTCTTTCAATGGTGACTGATTTTTTTCCATGAACTACAATGAAATTTTTGAAAAGTACATAGAAAGCTCTAGAATTTGATATTCATCTGAGTACCACTTATCATCCTCAATATGAATGGTTGTCAAAATGGACTACCCAAATATTATAAGGCATGTTGAAGTTTTTCTTTATTGAATTTCAAGGAATGATGAATCTGTATTTACATTTTATAGATATATCCTTTCATAATAGCATCCATTTGATTATTCTAATGACATTGTATGAATAATTATATGATGAAGGATTTCTGCCTCAATATTTTTGGGATGATGTTAAAAAACGGATTGTAGGACCTGATTTTGTGGAGGAAAAAATTAAAAAGGCAATGACTATTAAAACCCATATCATAGAATTTCAAAGAAAGTAAAAGTGTTATGACTATAATCCATAGAAATATTTGGAATTTATAGTGGGAGATCATTCTTTCTTCAAGGTATATATAGGGAAGGGTGTTATAGGTTTTGTAAAGTATGGAAAACTAAACACTAGGTAGATCATTACTCTTTAAATACTCTATTAAATTTGAGACATGTATTACCATTTTTCATTGCCACCTAGAATTTTTAAAGTACACGATGTGTTCCATATTTATTTGTTAGGGAAGTACATTCCAAAAAAAATGCAAGTTCTCACATATGAAGAAATAAAATTTGAACATGGTATATCTTACTCGAAAGAGCCTATCCAGATTTTGGACACTAGTGAACCATTTTTGAGGAATCTAATGACTCAACTGATAAAGTTACATTGAAGAAATCATATCATTAAAGAGAAAATATGGGAAGCTGAGGATATTTAAAGGATGAAATTTTTGAAATTTGAAGGATGGAATTTTTTTATGAGGAAATAATGTAACACCACAATATTTTATAGTGTGAACATTTTTTAAAATAAATTTAATCACCTATATAGCTTGTTTTGCACACAAAAATGATATAAAATGAATTATTATCTATTATTAAATGATTGTTATATTATATCCATTAAAATTGGTGGTTATTAATAGGTCAAACTATGTAATGAAATATATATGGTATATATAGAGACTATTATTATATTACATTTTTTACATCATTTTAGTGATAAAATCATAAAAAATTATAGATTTAGGATCCCATGGTTAGGTGTATTGTTAAAACAAGGACCATACATAACATTTACAATGAAATATATATTTTTTCAATTTCTTCTTCCCTAGCTTCTTCTTTGAAATTGACTTCTCATTAGTACATGTAATCACCTGAGGATATACCTTAGAATGGGGCGAGCTAAAATCTGAAAAGGGGATATATAAAAACATGAAACAATATAACATGTGATAATAATAACCATTATCATCATAAAATTGTCATAAGATCAAAATCATGAGAGGAAACATTAGGAAAATACTTGTAATGCGGCAATGCATAAAAAATGAACCATCATGACTTAGTGGTTAAATACCATACATAATTATAAACAAAAATAGAATCATATCCACACATAATTTCAATTTAAATCATGATATTCATCAATTTACCCAATTCATTGAAGCATTGCAAAATTCCAGGAGCACTCACCACATTCAAACATTCATTTTGCGCTATATAATTCCTAGTGCACCCGTCACATTATAACATTTTCATTATCATGAATTACACATAGAACATATGTAAACATAAATAAACCATTTAAAATAATGGGTTTTATTTCATAATAACATATTCATAAACATTTGGTACCCAAAATAAAGAGGGGATCATATACATGATACAAGAACCATCAACCTTGAGTGGGAAGTGAAAGATGTGTTTTTCAAAGAAGAGTTATTTTGGAAAACATTATGTCTGACATAAACACCAGTGAAAAACATGTATAACATATAAAAAATAAGATAATAATGAAAAAAATTATTTTTAAGGAGTAACCATACTGAAAATAGAGTGAAGTAGGTAAAACATGAAGAAAGAAAGTTAGGTTCAAGAATTTCCACATTCCTTGTATCCGAATGATTTCTTCAATTTAATGTTATGTATAATGACATTATATTAATTTATTAGAAATTCCAGATAATTTATACATGAATATGGTTCATTATGGTTTCTTTAAGTTATTTTATTTTCCTTTATATGAGTTATATATTTTAAATCCATTGTTTAGGAGTGTTCTTTTTCTTAGTTTTCACGAACAGTTCATTTTTACACATGAATTGATGTTTGTGTAGTAAGGGATAAAAATAATAAACTGATATTAAATGTTACTAATGATCATACAATATTTTAAATGATAATTTAATGAATTATTATATATACCATGTGGATGTATCATTAGTTAATATTAAATGATGACCATTTTAGGTTCATTTGTGGGGTTTTTGAATCACAATGAAAATGTTTTGTCTTTTCTGTTAGTATTAGGAATAAAAGTTGTTTCAAAAAATTCAAAGGGGTAAAAACCAAAAAAATTAAAATTTGTTTTTAAAAATTTAATGGTTTCATTGAAAGCCTTGAAGGAGTTTATATAAAATGGAAGTGCATTGACCATGATGTAAGTAAATTAACACATCACGAGAAACGGTTTCATTTTTATCAACAATGATAGAGAAGGATTATAATGAATAATATTCCATTAAAATGTTATAATTATAGTATATAAATAATACTAGAGTTTTCATGGAATTTGGATAAGAGAATTTGAGGATAATATAAAAAAATAAATGAAACTTGAAAATAAAATGAAAGAAAATAGAGAGAAATTACCACTTTAATATAGCTTCTTTGAGAGCCTCTTTAGGGAAGAGGTTTTGGCCTTTTTATCAGAACAATCGATTAGGGAAGTGGGGGAGAAGATATGGAATATATTTTGGTATAATTGGGGAAAGGATTGAAGCTTGAGAGGTGTTATGTAATGAGGGTGTGAGGGGTGGTATGTGTGGTATAGGGGAGAGGGGTTTTCTCAATATTATATTCATTAATTTATTATTTCTCTAAAAGAAAATAAATAGTGACGATTATATGACCAAGAATAGTAATAAGTGAACATGAGTTATAATAAATTAGGATTACATCAGTATATTATCTTTCCTTACTCTATAATTTATTTATTTTCCATATTTTATAAATTATAGTATTTCATTGTTCATAAAAAATTCATGTATTCCAAAAAATACAAAAAATTATCCCTTACCATATTTTGATACGTAAAATTTAAAAATGAACTCCTTTTTACATAAATGATTTTCTAAATATGGTTAATTCAGTTTTTAATTAAAATCATAATTTACATGATTTTGTTTTTCAAATTATAACTGCTTTTATTTTTCTTTGAGAAATTAATAATATCCCATAAAAATATATTTTAATTATATGAAATAAAAATATTAACTTATGAATATTGTTTATAATTTTTTTTTAAATTTGTTAAATTAATTATTTATGACATACAGAAATCCCAATACATTTACTATTTTCATATTATCACTTATAAAAGGTATAAATTTTATTAATATATTCAAGGGTGAGTTTAGTATTCTTTTGGAATAATTACTATTCATAAGATTCATATTACTATTCACAAGGGTAGGTTACTATTTATAAGGGTAGGATATTATTCACCAAAAATTTAGTTTGTTTTGTCAAACTCCAAATATCGTTCTGATCGTAATCGTGTATGTCATATTTTTGAAATTCAAAACATTGATGTGTTAGATTTTCATTTGAATGTCCCATAGTAGTTCATTAAAGCATGACATGACATTGTGTTTCTTAATGTGATTGATTATGTCATCGCTACAAGAATTTCATGAAAGCATTACTATATATCACAAATCATTCTCCACATTCCGGTAATGTTAGTATAGGATTAGTGATCAGTCTTATCTTTAGCTACTTGATGCTTCCCTCACATTATTAAATCCAGATATAATTTACCCTTTTTATTGTTGACATAGTTATGGGTCTTGATAATCGTGAGAAATTTCTCAAAAAATTTCAGTAGTACCCTGCTAATCCACGGAAACTTTTGAATTATGTGACACTAGAGGGTTTGGGCCATTCCTCCATCAGCATTATTTTAGAAGGGTCAACAGAAATATGTCACTTGTGATCAAATTTCCAAAGAATATTACATTATTCATCCGAAATCCACACTTACTGAGCTTGGAATACAACTTATCCTTTCACAATGTTGCTTACACTAGTCTTATATGTTCTTCATGTTCCTCTTTTCTCTTATAGAATATGTTAATATCATTAATAAACACTACCAAAAATGTTTCTATGTAATGATGAAATACTATATTAATCAAATCTACGAATATTGCACGGGCATTAGTAAGTCTAAGTGAATCAACAAAAACTCATAGTGCACATACCTTGTACAAAAGGAAGACTTTTTAATATCTTTTTTATTCACATTTTGCAGCTGATATCCAGAATGAAGACCCACCTTTGAGAAGTATTGGGGTACTCTTAACTGATCGAACAAGCCATAAATCCTTTGAATATGATACATTTTCTTTATTGTGTTATTCTTGAGTTATTGATAATCAATACACAAGTGGATTGTTCCATTCTACTTCTTCACAAAGATAACTAGAGCACCCCAAGGTGATGCACTAGGGCATATGAACCCTTTGTCCAAATGATCTTGAAAATTCTTCTGTAACTCCTTCAGTTCGATAAGAGACATTCTATTGGGACACATTGAGAAAGGGGTATCTCCAGGTGTGGGTTCTATTGAGAACTATACTTCATGATCCGGAGGAAGTCCATGTAACTCTTTAGAAAATAAATCACCATATTCCCTTATGATGAGAATTTCCACTATGTTGACACTTTCCTTTGACTCAACCATCTGAGTGAGGTATGAGTCTTAACAATGAATCAACACCCACTCAATTGAATGATTTTTAAAAGGATATTCAGGATCTTCCTTGGATTTGTTGAAGATCAAGGGATGGTTCAGAATATGAAATGATATTTCCTTTTCTCGACAATAGATATGAACTCTATATAAAGAGATCCAATCCATTATGATTATAGCATCAAAATTCCACCAAAATTAGTATTATGTTATTTTTTGGAAGTATATTCCCACATATTTTAATAGTGTAAGATTCAAACCCATATTTTTTAATGATTGAACCACTTTGTCTTTTTACAGATATCCCCACTTAATGGTTTTAGGGCCATGATTATATAGTTATAGAAAAAAACCATGATATAAAATAATTCTTTGAACCAGAATCAAATATGAATTTTTCCATTATTGAGTGAATAGGAAGTGTACCATGAATGAATTCATTACCTGGATCAACTTCTGTAGTTGTGATGTTATAAGACTTTCCCTTGTTCTATTGGCTTTGGTGGCTGCTGATGCTGATTACCATTGAGGACTCGTGTAACATCCCAGGTAAATAAAGAATAAAGAATTTTCATATTTATTAATATTTGTGAATTAAATATTAATTTTACTTTAATGGGGTTGCTATGATCGATAGCGTACCCGATACACAACAATGAGTTTCTTTGAAATCTTACTTTGCACACTAGTAATATAATAATATTATTTTAAATGGTAGTAAAAACGTAGCTGTTGTATTGGTGGGAGTGGATATAAATATCTAAAATATGATCATATATGTTTTTTAATTTTTTTTTCATTTATTCAATAAAATATAAAGGCTTAAAATACGGAAAGAATTCAATTTTCAGGCATATAACCCTAATTTTCACTAAATGTTCACTTATCACCTTTTGATGGGGAACCATCATTAAATATTGTTTTTGTCACTCTTATACATTCTATTGGACCAAATAAAACTCTTCTTTAGAATTAGAACATCAAAATTTACTTTTCGTAAATTTTTGGTATTTTTCCGATAAAGTTCATTTTTTAATGAATAGTGAATAATGTTGTATTTTAATTCAAAACCTCTTTTTAATATAATTTATTTATATGATTATATTATCATTTGATTTGGTTTTACAGTTGAATTAGAATATATTTTTACCATTTAATCCAATAGGGGTCGTTGGAATTAATTTCACTTTGAAATTGGACTTAAACTAGTGTCAATCTTTTGATACTTATTGTTTCATAAAAACACGCTATTTGCTCTAACAGTGGGAATTAATTATTAAATTAATTAATACAACATATACGTATTGAATTTTTTAAAATAGACAACATTTTTGAATTTGGAATATCAAATATAGCTTATGGTGAAGTTTTGGTATTGTTCTGAAAAACATCAATTTTTGATGAATAGAGAAACCACTAAGTGGTACTTAAAAAAACTGATTTTTCGTTTAAATGAAATTTTACCACATCTGTGTTTTGAATTTAAAAAATCCGACATACATGGTTGTCATTAAGAAGTAAAATGTGGTTAAATGGGATTAAAATAACTTTTTTGTGAATTGTAACTTTTAAGTTTTAATCGCGATTAGAGGTAATTAGTGTAATTTAAGGTAAGAATAATGTTTTAATAATATGAAATGAACTTGAAACATGTCCTACACTTATTGGATGTGTCATGGCAGACCAAGAAATTCCATTTTTCAACTTGGGGACCCCATGGAGCCACTTTTGAAGGAAAATGGCATTAATATCTTTTTATTTAGTGTTAAAGTAAAAATGTCACAAACATGAGTTGATTTACTAAAACAATTTTTAAATGGGGATATAAAAGTCATATTTTTGACTATAAAAATTCCATAGAAAGATAAAAATATTTCCTACATCATGATAGTTTTTTATAATTTTTATACATTACATAAATTAAATTATTTATGACACCATGATGATGCATCGATTACCTCATTATTTAATGATTTAAATAAAATGAAATGATAATGTAAAATCTAAGACCTACACTTTTCAAAAACCTATTGGATGGGTATATTTAGAACAATTATCACCTTATAATTGAATTATATGAATTTGGTACCTTTTACATCCGAAACACATTTTAAAATAAAGTAACATTTCTTTACTTTCCAAGTATGCCCCTCCTCTCTTCTTATAAAAGTCCCCCACCTCTACTACCTTACCCACACATCCAAAGCCTTTGTCTCAGACAACCCCTGCCCATTTTGTCTCTAAAAATCCCTCTCTTACTCTTAGAATCCTCACATTGGGCATAAGTCTTCCCAAGGAATCCTTTGAGCCCAAATCAAAAAGAGTTACCCGATTTAAAGGTAGTGTTTTCTCTGGTGTTCTTTTGTTTTATTTTGCTTCTCCAACCCCCTAAACTCTTTTTATTCATTTATTTTGTAACAACTCCAGTATATTAAATATACTAGGATGTTGTTATTAGAATTATTCTAGCTAAACTTACACACACCAACATCTAATTGCTAAAGAACATATTGTTTCTATGGATGGTGAATTTCTGCCTCATGAAACGATGATTGTTCAATATTCTTCCAACACCTTCAAAGGTGGCCATTCAGATGTCACTATATTTATATATGATATATAATATGTTTATTTCTTTCTTAATCTTCTGTATTTTTCATTTATGGCACACCTTTATGGCTTCCATTATCGGTATACACAATATCTTCATTTTAGGAAGTGCGGACTACCGCCCCCTCAAAGTGATTTGATTCGTTAATGCCATATGTGGGACATATAAAGGATGGATTTAAAGTTATTATATATGATTTATGTTACATATAAATGATGAATATAATTCTGGAATTAAAATATACATACCAATGATTATGTTTTAATTCCATTAATATGACATAGAAATGAAAGTAGCGTTCATGCGTACGTACGGCTTACCGTCTCCATGAACGGTGCATTTCATTTCTTACCTCTAAATGATTATGTAATATTATAAATACATGTATATTCTGTATATATATGATATATATAATATCCCAATCATGAATATCATTCTGCATATAATGAACCTTTGACCATACGAACAACATGTAATTGTAAAGAGTCCACTTTCGACTTAAGAACCAAATATCAACAAAACAAACGTTATTAATGTAAATGATTAAATAATGTGTATAACATGGTAATAAGTGATATTAAAGTAATAATGAACATGAATAAGGTTCTTAAGCAAGTAGAAATTAACTCAAGTTTATTATTCAGGACGTTAAAGAACGATCGAGTCAAGTCGGACCCAAGGTAAGGGACTTCGTCTCAAACTCCTTTCATTGAGGCATATTTTAGTTTTATACACAGAAATCTTTTATATGGTGTATAAACCCCTTTGAATTTTAATTTTATACAAAAGGAATATTTTTCTATGAAGCGTTTTACAAAACGTCAAAAATGAATGTTTCTTTTAACGTACGCGGTGACAACGACCTTTTCTGCCGCCGCGAGTATTATTTGGTCTTTGACTTCCTCAACAAGCCGTAATGTTTTTAAAATGAAATAAATACCATATGCTCTTTTATGTATTTTGGTATTGAAAATGGTTTTTATAATGGATTTTTTATGTCAATATATTTATGTGATATATTGTGATCAAAGTGTGGAAATGTTTTCTTTCCATTATATTTGTTTTATGTCTTATGATTTTATAATGGTACTTGGACATTTGACGGGTGGTTACGTGATAAACTATATGATGGGTGGTGCTGTGAATACCAGGACGGGTGGTTACGTTATAACCGCCACTGCATTGGTTATGGATTTCTTCCGTATGGCTATTTCATTAAGTGATATGTGTGGAAGTCGACCGTATGGTTATTCCACTTTAGTATGTTTATGTCCCAAGTTACCTTTATATGTTATGTGTTCTTTATATGGGTTTTATGGTACTCTTTTGTTTACAAAAGGGTAAGTAATGATCTCTTATTCAGTGAAGAGTTTTTACTACTTCATAAAGGTGAAGGTATTACTTTGATAAAGTATACATGGTTTACTTGTTGTTTGAAAAACTAACAGTTTTCATTCTTTGTGTATCCCTTACTAAGATTTTTATGCTCACCCCAAGTTTCTTGAAATGTTTTTCATAGGACTTAATGTGGAACATGGTCAAGGATGGGATCAAGGGAAAGTCATTATATATAAAACATAAAACTAGACATGTTTCTTTTTAAGAGTTTTGATTCTATGGAAACTTAGTAGAAGTGTCTACATTGTAATCTTTTTAGATGTAATAGTTATGTCCTAATTCTCTAAAACTATAAACCTGAAAAGATCCTCGATGTGAATTATTCATTTAATTCAATATTATGTAAGGTTTAAGGTCGGGGCCTTATAGTTGGTATCGGAGGTCGGTTTATATAACTTTAGGAGTTAGAATTCTATTAAATGACTATCCAAAAATATTTTTTTATGGTCAAATTGAAATGATATAGCATTTAAATATTAATATGTTTCTTCATCTAAGATATTTCTATGTTAAGAATGGTTTTCATAGAGGTAACAGAACAGCTTTTCTGGGAAGGCATACAGAGGGAAATGACCTTTCATATCAGTATCTTGAGATGGCCAGAAACAGAACTAAATAGTTTGTTGCAGTGATGGCTTAGTTGACTCAGGTGAAAAATATTAGTTGTTTTTATTGATGATATTTTTGTGTTTTCTAAAAGTACAGAGGAACATGAAAGTCATTTAAGTGTTATATTTCAAACCATAAAAGAAAAGAAACTATATGGAAAATTCAGCAAGTGTGAGTTTTGGTTACAACAAATTTCTTTCCTTGGTCACATTGTTTCAAAAATGGCATAACTATTGATCCTGCTAAAAGAAAAGTTGTTGAAGAGTGGCAAAGACCCACAAATGTAACCGAGATCTGTAGTTTTCTTGGTTTGGAAGGTTACTACCGAAGGTTTTTTGAAACGTTTTCACAATTATCTTGTCCAATGACTAAGATAACTCAGAAGTGTGTTACGTGTATCTGGAAAAACGAATGTGATGATTTTTTTCAGGAGTTGAAAAGAAGATTGGTGAATGCTCCAGTTTTGGCACTTCCTTCCAGGAATGGTGAGTTTATTATCTACATTGATGCTTCATTGAAAGGACATGGTTGTTTCCTTGTGTAGAATGATCAGGTAATTTCATATGCTTCATGTCAGTTGAAAACTCATGAGGTAGATTACCCTACACATGACTTGGAATTAGATATTGTTGTTTTTGCTCTAAAAATTTTGAGGCATCATTTTTATGGAGTAAAGTGTAAAATATATACTGATCACAAAAGTTTAAAGTATATATTAAATCATAAATAATTGAACATGAGACAATGGAGATGACTGGAAATAATCAAGGATTATGATTGTATAATTCATTACCATCCGGGAAAATCAAATAAAGTGGCTGATTCTTTGAGTCGAAAAAGTAACGCTTCATTAACCATGCTACGTTTGGAACAAGATCCTTTGGTTTTTGATTTGATAAAATTTGGCATAGAAGTTTTTGGTGCAGGAAGTTATTCTGTTGTGTTTCCAGTATCAGTGAGATCATCCCTATCAGACAGAATTAAGCATGCACAGAGGGAAGACAGTGAGTTGCAGAAAAAGGTTGAGCTGGTTCAGAAGGTTAAGTTTCCTGATTTCAACATTGATAATGATTGTGTTTTGAGGTTTGGTAAGATATTATGTGTTCCTGGTGATTCACATTTGAAGAATGAGTTGTTATGTGAGGCTCATAGTTCCCCGTTTTCAGTTCGTCTTGGCCGTTCTAAGATGTACAGAGATCTGCGGGAGTATTACTGGTGGGATGGAATGAAAATAGATATTGCTGATTTTACTGTGATGTGTTTGACTTGTCAGCAGGTTAAAGTAGAGTGGAAGTTACCGAAAGGGATGCTTCAGCCTTTTCCAGTGCCAGAGTGGAAATGGGAAAACATATCCATGGACTTTGTTGTGGGATTACCGAAGACATCTCGAGGTAATAACGAAATCTGGGTTATTATTGATTTCTTGACTAAATCTGCTCATTTCCTTCCAATTTGAGAGACGTTCTCTCTAGATCAACTTTCTCGATTGTATCTTAAAGAGATAGTCAGGTTTCATGGAGTTCCCCTCTCTATTGTATCTGATCGTGATCCCAGGTTTACTTCTAACTTTTGGAAAAGGCCTTCTGAAGTCGTTAGGCACTGAATTAAATTTTAGTAAAACTTTTCATCCGCAATCAGATGGGAAGTCTGAACGAACAACTCAGACCATGGAGGATATTCTACGAGCTTGTTCTATGGATTATCAGGGAAGTTGGGACCAACATCTTTCTTTGGTTGAGTTTTCATATAATAACAGTTTTCATTCTAGTATACAGATGGAACCATTTAAGGAATTATATGAGAAGCAGTGCCGAACTCCAGATTTTTGGGATGAAGTGGGTGAAAGGAAGGTGATGGGACTAGAATTGGTAGAAGAGATGGTAGAAAAATTTCAGTTGATTCAGAAAAACATGAGAACAGCTCAAAGCAGGCAAAAGAGTTATGCAGATAACCAGAGGAAGGATCTATCTTTCGAGGTAGGTGATCCTGTTTTTCTCAAGGTTTCTCCATGGAAAAGTGTGATGCGATTTGGTATTAAAGGAAATCTCAGTCCAAGGTTCATTGGACTATATGAAATTCTAGAGAGAGTTAGATCATTTGCATACAGAGTGGAATTACCACCGATTTTATCTCAAGTAAACAATGTTTTTCATGTTTCTATGTTGAGAAAGTATATGGCAGATCCATCTCATGTTTTGAGCCCGGAGGTAGTTCAGTTGGAAGAGAATCTCTCTTATGAAGAACAACCAGTCCAGATTATTGACAGAAGAGAGCAGGTGTTGCGAAATAAGGTAATTCACCAGGTAAAGGTTTTGTGGAAAAACCATATGGTTGATGAGGCAATGTGGAAATATGAAAATGCTATGAAAGATAAATAGCCCCACTTATTTTGATAAGTGAATAAAATTGCGAGGACGCAATTCCCAAAAGGGGGGAAGGATGTAACATCCCAGTTAAATAAAGAATAAATAATTTTCATATTTATTAATATTTTCTAATTAAATATTAATTTTACTTGAAATGGGTTGCTATGTTCGATAGCATACCCGATACGCAACAATGAGTTTCTTTGAAATCATACATTACACACTAGTAATATAAGAATATTATTTTAAATGGTAGTAAACACGTAGCTGTTGTATTAGCAGGAATTGATATAAATAACTAAAATATGATTATATATGTTTTTTAAATGTTTTTACATTTATCTAATAAAATATAAAGGCTTAAAATACGGAAAGAATTCAATTTTAGGCATATATACCCTAATTTTCACTAAAGGTTCACTTATCACCTTTTGATGGGGAACCGTCATTAAATATTGTTTTGGTCACTATTATACATTCTATTAGACCAAATAAAACTCTTCTTTAGAATCGGGACATCAAAATTTACATTGTGTAAATTTTTGGTATTTTTCCGATAAAGTTCATTTTTAATGAATAGTGAAAAATGTTGTATTTTAATTCAAAACCTCTTTTTAATATAATATATTTATATGAATAGATTATCTTTTTATTTGGTTTTAGAGATGAATTATAATATATTTTTACCATTTAATCCAATAGTGGTCGTTGGAATTAATATTACTTTGAAATTGGACTTAAACTAGTGTCAATCTTTTGATACTTATTGTTTCATAAAAACACGCTATTTGCTCGGATAGCAGGAATTAATTATTAAATTAATTAATACAACTTATATGTTTCAAATTTTGTAAAATATAAATCATTTTTTAATTCGGAATATAAAATATAGCTTAGGGTGAAGTTTTGGTATTGTTCTGAAAAACTTCAATTTTTTGATGAATAGTGAAACCACTAAGTGGTACTAAAAAAACTGATTTTTCGTTTAAATGAAATTTTACCACCTCTATGTTTTAAGTTTCAAAAATCCAACACAAATGGTTTTCATTAAGAAGTAAAATGTGGATCAATGGGATTAAAATAATTTTTTGGTGAATAGTAACTTGTAAGTTTTAATCGCGATTAGAGGTAATTAGTGTAATTTTAGGTAAGAATAATGTTTTAATAATATGAAATGAACTTTAAACATGTCCAAACATTATTTTATGTGTCATCGCCGACCAATAAAATCTATGGGTCAACTTGGGGACCCCATGGAGCCACTTTGGAAGTAAAATGACATTAATATCTTTTTATTTAGTGTTAAAGTAAAAATGTCACAAACATGAGATGATTTACTAAAACAATTTTTAAATGGGGTAATACAAGTCATATTTTTGACTATACATATTAATTAGAAATCTAAAAATATTTCCTACATCATGATATTTTTTTATAATTTTTAGACATTAAATAAATTAAATTATTTATGACACCATGATGATGGAGCGATTACCTCATTATTTAACAATTTAAATAAAATGAAAGGATAATGTAAAATATAAGACCTTAACTTTTAAAAAACCTATTGGATGGGTATATTTAGAACCCTTATCACCTTATCCTCGAATTATATCAATGTGGGACCTTTTAAATCCGAAACTAATTTTAAAATAAATAAACATTTCTTTACATTCCAAGAGTGCCCTCCTCTCCTCTTATAAAAGGCCCCCACCTATACTACCTTACCCACACTTCCAAAGCATTTGGCTAGGCCAAACCCAACCTATTTTGTCTCTCAACATCTCTATCTTACTCCTAGAATACTCACATTGGGCAGAAGTCTTCCCAAGGAAGCCTTTGAGCTCAAATCAAAAAGAGTTACCCAATTTAAAGGTAGTGTTTTCTCTTGTGTTCTTTTGTTTTATTCTGCTTCTCCAACCCCCTAAACTCTTTTTATTCATTTATTTTGTAACAAATTCAGTATCTTCAATATACTAGGATGTTGTTTTAAGAATAATTCTAGCTACACTTACACACATCTACATCTAATGGTTAAAGAACATACTGTTTCTATGGATGGAGAATTTCTGCCTCACAAAACGATGATTGTTCAATATTCATCCAACACCTTCAAACGTGGCCATTAAGATGTCAATATATTTATATATGATATAAAATATGTTTATGTATTTAATAATATTCTGTATTTTTCATTTATGGAACACCTTTATGGCTTCCATTATGGGTATACGCGATATCTTCATTCTAGGAAGTGCGGACTACCGCCCCCTCAAAGTAATTTGATTCGTTAATGCCATATGTGGTACGTATAAAGGATGGATTTAAAGTTATTATATATGATGTATGTTACATCTAATTTATGAATATAATTCTGGAATTAAAATATACATACCTCTCATTTAGTTTTAATTCCATTAATATGACATAGAAATGAAAGTAGTGTTCATGCGTACGTACGGCTTACCGTCTCCATGAACGGTGCATTTCATTTCTTACCTCTAAATGATTATGTAATATTATAAATACATTTTTATGATGGATATATATGATATATATGATATCCAAATCATGAATATCATTCTGGATATAATGAACCTTTGACCACACAAACAACATGTAATTGTAAGGAGTCCACTTTCGACTTAAGAACCAAATATCAACAAAACAAACATTATTAACTTAAATGATTACATAATTTTTATAATTTGGTAATAAGTGTCATAAAAGTAATAATGAACTTGAAGAAGGTTCTTAAGCATGTATAAATAAACTCAAGTTTATTATTTAGGATGTTATAGAATGATCGAGTCAAGTCGGACCTGAGGTAAGGGACTTCGTCTCAATCTCCTTTCATTGAGGCATATTTTAGTTTTATACACAACTTTCTTTTATACGGTGTATAAACCCATTTGACGTTTAATTTTATACAAAATGAATCTTTTTCTACAAAGTGTTTTACAAAATGACAAAAAGAAATGTTTTTTTTATGTATGCGGTGACAACGACCTTTTCCGCCATCGCGAGTATTATTTGGTCTTCGGCTTCCTCAATAAGCCGTAATGTTTTTAAAATTTAATAAACACCATATACTCTTTTATGTATTTTGGTATTGAAAATGGTTTTTATAATGGATATTTTATGTCAATATATTTATTTGATATATTGTGATCAAAGTGTGGAAATGTTTTCTTTCCATTATATTTGTTTTATGTCTTATGATTTTATAATGGTACTTGGACATTTGATGGGTGGTTACATGATAAACCATATGACGGGTGGTTCCATGAATACTAGGACAGGTGGTTACATTATAACCTTAAATGCATTGGGTATGGAAGTCGGCCGTATGACTATTCCATTAAGTGATATGTGTGGAAGTCAACCGTATGGTTATTCCACTTAAGTATGTTTATGTCCCAAGTTACCTTTATATGTTATGTGTTCTTTATATGGGTATTATGGAAATATTTTGGTTACAAAAGTGTAAGTAATGATCTTTTATTCAGTGAAGAGTTTTTACTACATCATAGAGGTGAAGGTATTACTTTGATAAAGTTTACATTGTTTACTTGTTGTTTGAAAAACTAACAGTTTTCATTCTTTGTGTATCCCTTACTAAGATTTTTATGCTCACCCCAAGTTTTGTTGAAATGTTATTCACAGGAATTAATGTGGAATAGGGTTAAGGATGGGATCAAGGGAAAGTCATGCTATATAAAACATGGAACTAGACATGTTTCGTTTTAAGAGTTTTTATTCTATGGAAACATAGTAGAAGTGTCTACTTTTTAATCTTTTGAGATGTAATAGTTATGTCATAATTCTCTAAAACTATAAAACTGAAAAGATCCTCAATGTGAATTATTCATTTAATTCAATATTAAGTATGGTTTAAAGACGGGGCCTTATAACTCTATGTTTAGTGAACTTGTTGGCATAGTTCCCTTTCTCCCTATAGTTATATCCCTAGACCATGGGTGTTTATCTCCTTTCTTCCACTAAATTATACATCCTTATCATTTTTATAGTCACTCTTGATATGTTTTTAATTATTTCCAACATTTGAAGAATTTCGCTTGTACCGTCAAAGTATTTCCCATGATGTGCCTTCCCACATTTTTGTCATGTGGGTGCTTGAGTTTCCCTACCACCTTTATTGATAGTTCCTCCATCTTGAAACAAAAACATTCATTTTTTATCATCACATTCATGGGACCATTCTCAAAACTCCATGTCCACTTTTAGGGAACACAGAAAAAATTATTCATAACTCCCATAGTCTCAAATTGTAAGAGCCTTCTGTAGGTGTGGTTTTAATCCACTAAATAATCTTTCAAATTTTATAACATTATTGATAAAAAAATCGAAATCATACCTTGAATGCCTTGTGAAATTTATTTGTAGTTCATGAAATATTATCCTTCCTTTTTCTTGTGCTCTATTAATTCAATTTCCATCTTCATGCTAAGTGTTTGTGGGAAATACTTCTTATGAAACATGATCTTAATGTATTCCCGGTATATCTCTTGGTTTGGTGTTCTTAATCAAATCCCCCCATTGATCGGCCTCTCCATCAAGATGATAAATGAGTAGTATCACCTTCTTCATATCAAAATATTGAATCATAGAAAATATCTTCTCCAGGGAGTTGAAACACTATTATGAAATTAGTCAATTGGAAGATCCACTAAATGTCGGTGGTCGTTGCCCCATAAAACACTTGATAGCCAGTTTCTCCCTCTTTGGTGGAGGAGGAAGTTTTACATTATTTAGGTCATTATAAATAACATGATATTGTTTGTTAAGGATTACCATGATGTTTTGAACTCCACCTCCCAAAGCATTTGGGATGTCCTTGGTGCAATCGTTGTATTGGCCCTCACATTTGTTGTTGGCATGGAATCTACTAGTTCGCAATATTTTCTAAAATAGAATTGGTTAAAACAAAACATAATTCAATGAATAATGAATAAATAATATAATAATTTGTTCTATTTACACTAAAATAATATCTTATCGTTTTCAATTTCTAGTAAATCTTCCAGTGTGTATATTTTTACTTAGTCTCATAGTAGATGTTTTCTCTAGGGTTCACTAATCCTAATTCCAAAATCAACTAAACATTTCCTCTAATACCAACTATAGAGGCCCTGCTTTTCTTACATTACAATTACATAATTTTATTCATAAAAACATAAAAAAATTAAACATTGGGTATCCAAAGGTTTAGTGTCTATGGAATATTGGGACCATACATGACATTTACAATGAAAACCGTTTCATTAATTCCTTCTTCTCTAGATTCTTATTGGATCTTGACTTCTTCTTAGTACATGTACTCACCTGAGTATATACATTATAAATTGGATATCTAAAATACCAATAAGAGGATATATAAGAAAATGAAACAACATAACATATGATAATCACAAACAATATAATAATAACATAGGCATGAGATCATAATCAGGAGAGAAACATTAAGAAAATACTTGTAATGCGGTAATGCATAAAAAATAAAACATAATTTATTAGTGGTTAAATACAACACATATTTGTGAAAAAAAACTAGTATCATGTTCAAATAAAATTTCACATTAACTCTTAAGGTTCATCACTTTACCCAATTCCGTGGAGCGTTGTATAATTATGGGTGCACTCGCCACATTCAAACAGTCATATTGCGGTATATAATTCCAGGTGCACCCATCACATCATAAAATTTTTTTTATCGTGAATTCCACATAGAACATATATGAATATAAATACACAATGTAATGGAATGAGTTTATTCTCATAAAAACATATTCATAAAATTTTTGTTACCAAAAGGATGAAGGGATAACATACTTTAAACAAGAACCATCAACCTTGAGTATGAAGTA
The DNA here is from genome assembly GCA_963277665.1 of Viscum album. NCBI lineage: Eukaryota > Viridiplantae > Streptophyta > Magnoliopsida > Santalales > Viscaceae > Viscum > Viscum album. Next base: position 291,368,997 of record OY728138.1, read on the forward strand.
AAAGGTGTGTTTTTGAAAGAAGAGTTCTTTAGGGAAAACATTTTGTTTGGAATAATCTATAGTAGAAAAAATTTATATCCCAGAAAAGGTAATATAATGTTAAAGAAAATAATTTTATGTAGTAACTATTCCGAAAATGGAATGAAATAGGGATAACATGATGAAAGAAAGTTGGGTTCGATAATATCAACTTACATTGTATCCAAATACTTTTTCCACATTAATGCCCTGTATAATGACAATATATTCATTAATTAAAAATTAAAGAGGATTTTATAAATGAAAAATGGATCTTTATGGTTGTATTAGGTTCTTTTATTGGACTTTTTTTGAGTTATAGAGTCTAAATCCATTGATTGGGAGCGTTATTTTTTCATAAATTTCATGAACAGTTCACTCTTACACATGAATAGATGTTCATTTAGGACATGTATAAACAAGAAGAACTAATATTAAATGTTATTAATGATCTTGTTTTAGTATAAATTATTTTTTATATAATTAATATTTATACCTTGTGGATGAACCATAAGTAAAATTTTAATGATTATCATTTTAGGTTTATTTTGGCGCATTTTGGATCACAACAAACATGTTTTATTTTATCAATTAGTACTATGAATAATAGTTGTTTCTAGAACATAAAATGGGGTAAAAAATAAATATTACAATATTTTTTTCAACCATTTAATGGTTTCATTGACATCCTTTAAAGAGTTGAAAGAAATTGGAGTTCATTGTGCATGATGTAGTTAAACTCACACATCATGAGAAATGATTCCACTTTTATAAACTAAGAGAGGGGGGGTAGTGTAATGAATAGATTACATTAACATTATATAATTCCATTATATCAATCATACTAGAGTTATCATGAAATTTGTATAAAAGAAGTTGTGTATAAGAGAAGAAAATAAATTGTATTTGAAAAGAAATTGAATGAAAAGAGTGTGAAATTACCTCATGTATATATATTATTTGAGAGCCTCTTTAGGGAAGAAGTTTTGGCCTTTTAATCAAACCAAGGGCATCTAGACGTGGGGGTGGGGCATGGGAATTCCTTTGGGAAGAATTTAGACAGGTCTTGAAGCTTGAGAGGTTTGAAGTAACAAGGGTGTGAGGGGTGGTATTTATTGTGGAGCAGAGATGGGTTTTCTCAATATTATATTCATTAATTATATATTTCCCCACAAGACAAGAAATAGTGATTATTACATGACCAATTATAGTAATAAGTGAATGTGAGTTTGAAACAATTGGGCTTAAATTAGAAGAACATCATCCATGACTCTATAATTAATGTATTTAGCTCATTTTGTTTATTATAGTATTTAATTATTCATTAATGAATTCAAGTATTCCAGAAAAATACAAAATATCAACCCTAACCATTTTTATGTATATAAAATACCAAAATAAACTCTATTTTTTCAAAAATAATTTCTAAAAATGAATAATTTAATTTTAATTAAAATCATTATTTACTTGAAAAATACATATTTTAAAATTACAACTGCTTTTACAACACTTTGACAAATTAATAATGATTTCATAAAATTATATTATATTCATAATACATAAAAATAGTATTTTATGAATACATGTTATGAAAAAAATTATTTTAAATTATTTATTTAATTATAATTAATTATTTATTATTTTTAAAAATACCAATACTTTTAAGTTGGTCATATTATCACTTATCACTTATAAGATGTCATAATATTATTTATACATTCAAGGGTATTGTTACTATTATTTTTAAAGATTTACTATTTATTAGGGTAATATTACTATTCCAAAGGGTAGGTAACTATTTATAAGGGCATGTTACTATTCACCAAAAACTATGTTTCTCCTGTCAGACTCCAAAAATCTTACTGATTGTAGTTGTGTAGGTCATATTTTCAAAATTCAAAACATAGATGTGGTAATATTATGTTTAAAGGTCAAATAGTAGTTCATTTAAGCATTATGTGACATTGTATTTCCTAAGGTGATTGATTATAAAAATTATACATAAAGGGAAAAATTTTATTGATATATATTCATAAAATAAATTTGATGGTTACTAATAATGTAAAAAAAAATATTTAAAATAAAAGGAAATTTTTTTATGAAATTTTTTTTTCTGGTGCATAATATATTTACCACCGAAAAATTGAAATAATAAATATTGGTGAATTATTTTAATTAAATTCACATCTTATATATTTAATGATTTATTTTATAATTCATATGTATTTTTTTAATAATAGGATAACAATAAAACACGTTTAATTCATTAAACTGTATTGTTCTAAAAAGTGATTTTTCACATTTTATAAACATATTTTAATATTAATTTATTCCTTTTATATGTATAAAAAATGATAAATTAGAATAACAAATTTCAATTAGGGAAAAAAGATTTGGAAAATTAGTCCCTTTTATTTTCAGAATTATGAATTGTAACTATCGTAAAATGTATGACCTCAGTAATGGGTAAATCAAGTTCATCTAGGTCAAAACTATGTGATAAGGCCATAAATTTTCATCCAAATTAATATTTGAGGAATTTAATTATACCCTTATAACCATATTATTGAATTTTACTTTTTTAATGGACACTTTTCCTTGAAAATGACACTTATTGTATTGAAAATAATGAATGTTATAATTGACCACTCTCTTAGATTGGAATATCTATTATGTGTCCACACACGGGAAAAAACAAGGCTTGAATGAAACTAAAATTAGATTTTTATATTAATTAAATTAATTTAATGATATAAATTTATTTATAATATTTATAAATTATATAATTACTATAAATACTTGTGCAAGGCTAATATAAGATTTATTTAATTAAAAGAAAAACTAAATTAATGTATATTAAAATATTAAAATTGATATAATTTAATTTTTTATTAATCATGAATAATTTTATTTACATTTTTTAAATATTATGGGGGTTTTAAATGAACATATTTTAAATTATTCTTTGTATTGATTTATTTTAATTCAAAATAAATAAATAGTGTCAAAATTAACATTAATGAAAAATTATCAAAATAATATTTTGTTTAATAATTCTAAAATCATTAAAATATTAAAATATTAAAATGGGAGTAATATATGGTATAAAATTTCATATATTTTCCACTTAGGACATAATTTTATCCTTATATGGTTATTTATAACTGTTTAAGAGTGAACAATATGTTAGCATGATTAATGTTAAAATATGATATCTAAGGGGTTAAAAAGAAAGATAATTCCTACAAAAAAAAAGAACCCATAAAATTTTATTTTTTCATATTTTTAAACAATATAATATCATAGGTTTGAAAACTTGTCCATTTTGAAGAATATTTTCTAGATAATGTCTTTACTATAATTTAATATTATAGGAAATTCAAAATGTGCCCCTCACCTCAATTATAAATGGACACCCATTCCTTTACTTATTTTAACAACATTGATATAACTATCTCAAAAAATATAGGACCATTATTCTTCCCAAAATAATTATCCATTTTTATGTGGTTTCCACCAAAAAGTAAAACCTTATACTCCTTTAGAAATTATATAAATAAAGTCTCATGATGAAGTGGTAATGGTGTTACCAGACCTCTTTCAATTTATTTCTTATTATAACTATTCTAAATCTCATTAATTTATTATAAAAATTACAACATTAATATCATAAATATAATTAAATGTTATTATGAATATGAAATTTCAATTACTAACCCTATTTCCCATCAAATGGGAAGTGAATGTATTGCTTGTGCATATGTACTACTTACCATTACCATGTTACAATAAAACTGGTTTTTCATTTCCATATTTTATGGAAGATAATTATGGTGGGTTTATTGTTTAAATATGATATTTATAACATAAATATACATTTTTAATGTTAATATCATATCTTCATTCATATATTCAAAACTGTTGGTAAATGATTACATCAATAATTCGTACGTGTGGACTACCAACTCCATGAAGTGATGTGATTCATTTTTAACTTATATTTCAATTGGATGGTATGTAGTAATGGTTTTATGAATATATATGATTTCTATGATATAATAATTATTCTTAAATGGTTAATTAGTATTTAAATTTTTATGAATCTATATAAAATGGATAATTGTGTTCATAAATATGTAGGGCCTACCTTCTCTATGAAGAGTGATATTAATATTTCTATATACAAATTTTATGTATTAATATAAAAATATTTATTTTTTATATATTATATTTATATATTTATTTTAATTTTGGATATGATATATCAATTATTAATGTATAATGAAGAAAACTACTAAAAACATACATGAAAAATGAATCTCTTATCATATGAAACATTGATTTTGATAAAGAATTATTATTAAATGGGTGATAAATGGTAATAAATATATCATATATTGAATGATATATTTTATAATGGTCATGTAAAAAATTAATAATTAATATATATTTATTATACATTATGATCAAATTCATATAAAGCAAGGCAAACATGATGTAAGGTTTTATTTCACAATCTCATCATTAATCAAGATTGTTTGTGTTTAAGTCCCTACTGAGAGAATATTTTACTCCATTTATTTATTTAACATAAATTTTTTTAAATAATATATCAACCACACCCCTATGAAATATTAATTACCTTTTAACCATGAATTAATTTTTAAAAAATGGTTTTAAAGTAAGCGTCTTTTCATTTTACAAGAGAGGTAATTTTTATAGTTTTTTAACAAATTGTAAAGGGAATGTTTTTAACATATATGACCTGAATAGATTTTCAAAATTTTGTGAATGAATTTTTATTTTAATATTACTTTATATGTTTAAATATTTTTTCATCAAAAATGGTTTCATTAATTTGTGAGAAGTTTTTAGCTAAATAGATACATATGATTTTCTATGTTAAAATGGTATTTTTACAAGAGATTTTATAGTAATATCATTAATTTTATTCACATATTTAAACACACTTTGTTTAATATTATTTTTATTATATAATGTGATGATATGATTCCCTAAATTTCATTTCATTGTTTATAATCAATTTATCTAGAGAAAGTATTTATAATACATATAAATAGTTCTTCCAATATGGATAATTATTGATTTTTTAGGAATAATGATTGTGTTTTACTATTTATATGAGGAATTCATTGGAATAATTATGTAATGTTAAAGTCACATTATTTACATTTTATGAATCAGGGGGTCACATGAGATGAATGAAATTGGGGTTTTTCTTCAGGCCTTACCCATTTATTTTTTGATGTTTTGGTCAAGGTTTTAAAATTATGTTTTAGGTTCCCAATATTATACATTCCCTCATTAAAAATATTTTATTGATTGAACACAATTATTTTACTTTTTTTTTGATATCATTGGATGCATTTTTAGTTTGTTTTATTATTTTCTATTGAATTATTTTTACGATAATTTATTTTTTAAATATTTTTCATTCTTTTTATAGATTTTGTATTATGAATACCCTTACTGAGAATTTTTGCTCACCCATTCTAATGGTTATTTCACATGGATACCATGATGTATATTATTACTGATATTAAAGGTTATTCTAGGAGGAAAAATTGTTTTTGTGAATAACATAGTATATTTATTTTATCATTTTAAATTTAATGTGAAATTCAAGTATGTATTTTGTTTTACAATATTATTAAATATTTTGTTCCTTTGGGATAGGATTTCTTGTATCTATTTCCAATGCAATAATTTATCCCATGGCTATAGGCTACTAGGTTCATGGTCTTTGCAGTAATCTAGATAGTTTTATAAGAAAATATTGAGTTACTTTCAAAAGTTGATGTTTCCAAAGTATGAGGGGTATATTTTGGGCCCTGAGAATAATAGATAGTTAATGGTGGTTATCATATATTCTTATACATAGTAGGTCCAAGGGTGGGGTTTAAAAGAAAATAAACCCACAAACATGGAGGTTCTAAAAGAATAAATATCGAACTCACCCCCACATGTACAGGAGTGGAGTAATCGCTATACTTCAACCCATGGGGCACAATTGTGATAGATTCATAGATAATCTAAATTGTAGATATGCTATATGCCATTTATTTTGTGATTTTATTATATGGCCAGATGTTTTTTTGTTAGACTCTTGGTTTGGGAGATTGAGATGTGGATCTGATGAGATAGAATTACCATCAATGAAATTTTCAGGAAAGTGTTCCTATTAAAGACTCTTAGGCTTGAGAGTCATAATGAGAAACAAAAAAAGTAAATTATTTTGTTTAGTATTTTTGATTACAAATTATGTAATTGATGAAATATTTTATTGATTTCATAAATGAAGATATATTGGGAGAACATAAAATTAAATAATATTTTATCACTATGATTGAAATAAAATTTTCAATATGTTCAACAAATTTCATTACATATATATTAAAATAGTATAAGATGAAATAATATGTTATTGTTATTGTATGCAGCTATGAGTTTCTTAGAGTGGATCTAAAGTTATAAGTTATAAACTTTCGATGGAAACATTGTTAAATTGTGGTCACTGGAGTTGGTTACTAATGTGATACCATTTATATTAAATGAAAATTAAGAATCTGTATTTTCAAAATAACTGATTTAAATAATTTTATTATAGTGTTGGGGCCATCACTAGTTTTTATTCAAATATTTCCATGGTGTATTTAGGAGTCATAATAAATGTTTTAATAGTAAATAAACATGCCAACAACATCCTCAATTAAAAAGTAAAAAACTATTACATTATACCTATCAAATAAGTCTACCACCATAGGGTATTATTGAAAGAGGATGTTAAGATGGAGATCAATAGGGAATTAATGAGGGTGGAGTACTAGGTGGAAAAAAATTATGGAATGGAGGAGGAGTTAAAATAAAGAAACTTTAGGCCATATAATTCCAAGAAGTTATGGGATCCAAGATTCAAATAGGTATGAATTTAATATACTTCTTACTTTCTTAAATTTTCATTTACAATGTAAACTTTCATTATTTTATCACCCCTTATCCAATATATGGTTTAGATATTTTTAAATATAATCGTTAGTTGAAATTGGAGTTAATAAATCCAATGGGATGCCCTAAATGTTTTTTTAGATATGTAGTTGTGAGTTAGATGTGGGGAGAGATTTATTATTCTTAGAACTAAATATAATTCTAGATATAGTCATATGATGTTATGTTTTTGATGGATTTGTTTTATTTCATACAACCATGATTTTATTATTAACAATGTTGTGTGACTTTCTCTAGTTGGTGAAATTATTGTGTTTTTTTGTTAAATAATGACATGTCCACTTAGGTAAGAGATAAATTTTACTAGAGAGTATTACTTCTCTGTTGTAAAGAATCATAATATTTTTTGATTGATGATTATATAATGAAATTTCATTAATATTTGAGTGATTTTTTGGTCTATTCTAAAAGAATTATATCCCTATACCTCCATGTTAAGAGATCTATTTTGGGTTTGGGATATATAAAAAATATCTATTGTTTCTGTGATATCTTATTAGAATGTGGTTATAGAACATAGTTAATTGAGAATGCATCTTGATTTTTTTTTATGTGGTGTTTTGTTCACTATAGTACTTTTTTTCCAGATTCTATAGATTTCATTAAAGAAATAAAATGGGAACCCGTTATTGTGAATATAATATTAGAGTTTGAAATAATGTATAATGGAGAACCATTATCCACTTCCTTGAATAAATGATTTTTTTGATCTTTTAAAGAATTGAGTTAGTTTTCTATGATTGATTTAGGATCTATCAACCAATTGAGGAAATTTAAGTATAAATAGATACACGAGACAATATTTTTGTATTGACATGTTATTTTTGAGTTTATATTTATGTTTTATGGATTTATTAATTCAATAACACTATTTAAAGGTATTATGTTTTTTTTGATTTTAACTTATCTTGATGATTTCGTAGTTTTATTCATCGATTTTTTTGGTTTATTCATTGTTGGGGATTATCATACACAGAATCTAAATATCGTGTTGTATTGGATTAAAAATCAATTGTTGTATATATAGATATCAATTTTTTTGGTTTTGGATATTTTAGATGCACTTTTTGGTCATGTTATTTCTAAAATATATGTGGATGTGGATCCAATATATTTTGGATAATTTTTCAAGTTAAATAATTTTAAAATTTTTTCCAATGGTATTTATTTGTATTAAATTATTATTATAATAGTTTTATATTCATGTATGATTGGATTGAGATATCTTATCAAAATTTACTATGAATGTTAACTATTATTTTTGGATAGAGGGGGGTAAAGATAATTTCAAAACATTGAAGATGATTAATCCAATTCACTACATTCTTGAGGAGGGAGTTCTTTGTAAGGTCTATTTTAATTCATCTCATTGGGGTTTTGGATGTGTCTTGATGAAAGAATGTGTTGTTATTGTATATGTGTTTAGATAATTACATCTAAAGGAATATAATTAATATTTATATGATTTCGAGCTTATGATGGTGGGGTATGTGCTTAATATTGAGTATAATTACTTTCATATTCAATAAATTATTTTTTATACTAATCATAAGAGCATGAGATATATATTTAAATAATATTATTTGAATATTAAATGGGATAGGTAAATTTAATTCCTCTATGAATATGATTTTGAGAACATAAATACTTACTAAAATATAAATATGGTGGTGGTACCTTGATTAAAAGTCATATATTGAGGATCGTTGTTGGATGAGTGCGAAGTGGAAAGTAACATACCTTTTAGCACCCCTTCACCTTGGCTATGAAGAGATTTACAAGGGAGCATATCATTATCATATGGTGGTTGTATCTTTATTCATGTTTTATATAAATTATTCTTAATTGGAAGAATCTATGGTAAAAGTTTTGTAAGATTATATTATTAATTGAGACACATTGTATGGATGGTTTGAGAAATAATAACCTTAGGTGATTTACTTGGAATTTTAGTTTTCCTATAACTCTGTGGGAAGTGTTTATTTTTTAATTTCATAGTTTTTATTTTATAGTTGATCTAAGTAATATGAATATTTTTAATAATTTAAAGTTGTATTTTTTTGGGATTGGATGAATAAGGTGGTAGCACGATTTTTTATTAATTTTTAGTATGCTAATAGGTGAAATAAAATCATAATGTTATAAAGAGATCACTATATGATTTGAAAGATTCATATCAAAATTGGGAGAATATTAATTTGGATTTTTTTATCTTAATAATTCCATGATAGGATGTGTTATAATTTAGGTTTTTATGTATTGATTTAAAAAATAACATCACCTATAACTAATTAAAAATCAAGCTCATTAGACTACTTTTAGAAAGTTTATATAAAAGAGGGGTTGATGCTTCATTGAATTTTGAGGATGACTGAATATAATCATGATTAATTGTTTAAATCAAGGATATTGAAGGCATTCCAGCTTGACTAGGGTAACTATTTGTGGCTTAGCAATAATATTTAAAAAATAGAATAGATGATAAACTAATCTATTGATCGAGACCTTATACCATATACAAATTCCATGTATATTATTTTTAGAGGCTCATGAGAAGACCACTTGTAATTTATAGAGTTCACATATAATATGAATTTTCATTCATATATTTTTATGACTCCTTAGGAAGAGTATTATTATAAAATGTAATTTTCCTCATTATGTTGGGTTGAGGTTGGTGAGGCCATTATATGGGGACCAAATTTAGTGTTGGATATGATGAATCATTTGTCAGTTATTCAGGATTACTTGTGGTATTCCTAGAGTATGTTTAAATCCTATGTGGCTTGGTGTAATATTTTTTTAGAGTTTGTGTTTGGATATCTTGTTTCTTGAGAGTTTACTCATGGTTTGGACATCAAAAGATTCAAAAGGGAAGAATGTTTTCAATAAGATTTTTATGATACTTTGTGGTGATGCTATAGGTCAGAGAGGATGATTGTTATATAGTGTTTTCGATATGTTTTGAAATGGTAATGAATCTTTTAATGTGTTATATTTATTGTGGTGTTATCATGATAGATCACATGTTATTGATTTATAAGACATGGATATAATGAATGATATTATTTTTATAGTATTTTGTAGATATTTAGGATCATATATAGCACTTCCAATGGGGATGATTCACTACCTTAGTGGGAGTTACCTTGTGAAATAATTTTGAAAATAAAATCACTTATGAAGGGGAATCATGGATTCGAGTTAAATGTGTGGAATTGTTTTGAGCTAATCCTATTTTATAAGATATGTGTTTTTTTTCTTTAGAACGATAATTAAAACTATTATTTTAGTCTTTTTACACTTTATGATTGTTATTGATTATTTTTTAGGATGAAATGTTTTAAACGAGTGTGTAATGTAGGGCCCTAAAATTTTAAAATGGGAGAGTTTCGAAAATTTTAATTATTGTTAGCTATAAAGGGTAAAATATTTTTTCCCCTAGTCTTGGAATGGAAATTTGAATTTGTTTTTTTATTTGGAATAATATTTTCACCCTTAGGAATTGATCTCATAATTTTTTCAAGGGGATGAAATTTACCAATGATTATTGAGTGGCAGTGTAATTTGATTAGTATTTTTTTATTAAAGGAATTTATTTTTTTCAGTTTATTTTTCCAAAAAAAAATAATGCCGTATTTATGATATTCCATATAGCAGCAGGTCAGTGAAACTTTTATTAAAATTTTGAGCTGCATATTTATATGATGACATGGAAATCTATAAGAAAAATATATGGTATTTGAATTGAATGATTTTACAAAATTTAATGAAATAATTAATGCATACTTATGTTTTGTGTTGAAGGGAGAGAAGTTAAAGAAATATAATTCTTGTGATTTATTATAAATCATGGTAATTTCATTGTAAATCCTCTAATTCAATAAATTTATCAAAGTATAGGACACCAATGAATGATTTCATATCATATTTGAGAAATACTAAGGGAGAAATAATTAGGGATTAATTGTCTATGGGTATGTTTGAAGTATTTGAATGTCGTATTGTTTATTGAAATGAGGAAGGTGTTCTAAATATTCATCAATTATATAATACTTTTTAAATTACCATTATTATTATTTTCTATATTGAGTAGATGATTCATAATAATGAAGAAAAATTAATATGAAACAATATAAAATTGAAAAAGATCCCTAAATATACAATTGTTAGAATAATTTTTATTACATATTAATTGAAAATATAAAAAAAAATTATTTTTTGAATATTATTGTAATTGATAATCAGGTGAAATTAGATGAGGAAGTTATTATTAATTTAAATCCATGATAATATCATATTTAATTGATAGATATGGAAAAATTATAATGGTAATGATGATTATGGATTTTTGAATTATTGTGAAATATTTATTTTAATAAATACGTTAATAATACTCTCTATTTTTAATGTGGAATATTGTTGTAGATAATTATTTTATTGATATTTATGAAATATTTATTAATTCACTATGTTGATTATAGAGCATGTGATAATTAAAATACAATGAAAAAATTACATGTGAGATGATGAAAATTATAAACATTAGTATAAGGGTCATACCGCATTCTGGTAAATGGAGTTAATGTGATGGTTAAAGATTTAAGATAATGTTTTAGTGATTTTCATTGAATTTTTCCATATGTTCATTGGGAATTTGACACATTTTTGAGTTTATTGAAATTTATGGGAGTGAGTAACATGGGATGGATTGATTTTGACATGGTAATTATATAGTGGAATGTGGATATTAATTTATAGTGGGGGCTATGAAATAAAACAATTTTGGTAGCGTTGGTAATTGTATAATGAGATGATAATTGTGGTGGAACTTGAATCTAATTGGAACCCCTAGATACGATATATAGTGTGAATATATAGAGGTGAGAATATGGAATGTAATTGTAGATGATAAGGAATGATTGAATGGTGTCATTTGATAGGTGAAAGATTTTTGATATGGTTGTAGTGTAGTGTAAGCCCTAGATATAAAAGATTTTCGTGATTTGGTATATTTATAATGCCTGAAATATCAATTATACTATCCCATTATGGTACCGAAATATATCTACACAATTGTATATATCACTCATCTCAAAGAATATGAGATGAATTAGGTAGTTAAATAATATGATGGAGGGGGTGTTCATCCATTTGTGATGTGTGATAATGATATCGATGTGATGAATCATGATATTGAAATAGTTGTGTTATGTGATAATGGTGATGTTTAATATAATGTGATGTTGGTGAGGATTTAATGTCTAGACATAGTGGAAATTATGCCTAAACATGGTGATGTGAGTTTTAGAGGAGAGGTTCTATGAGGGTGGACACTTGATAATACCGTGAGATTCCTAGAGTACAGATGGTTACCCAACCAATAAAATTTTATGATATGTGATATGTGGTGGTGAAAAAGAAGGTTACTAAAGGTAATGTCCCTATGTGTGGACAAACAAAGAAAAAAATAGTGTCCCCAATGGTAGAATACAACCTAAAAGATACATGTTAATTTATGGAGAGTCTTGGAGGATGGAGTCCGGAAAATATTGCTAGAGTCCTCAGGTGTAGAAAATGGCCAAATCAATGGATGTGGATATCCCAAATTGTTCTACATGGGTGTATAAATATTATTTGTTTATGGTGAAATCTCGGTGAGTTTTCTAGGGATGGATAAATTTAATGTGGCGATTGGGATATAATGTGAGTTTTTTAGAATAGGATATCTACATATTGGTGATGGTGGGAATCATAACAATTTACCTATGAGTGGATAAAAATGTGGTGGATGTCATAATAAAGTGAGGAATATCTGAATGAAAAACTTATTTGATGTGGATTATTGTTGGTTATTATTATAGTGGTGGTTATGTAGTATAATATGTAGATGATGTGATCTTGGTTGGAATGTGTAATGAAATGGTTTTGAACAAAAGTGGTGGGATGGTTTAATTGTGTATCACTCTTATTTTTTTCTATTTATTCCTTGAAAAAGGAATCAATATTATTTATTTACATAGACAAATGAAATTTTTTTGGGGGAACATACTAAGCATATTAATATTCTTACCCTTTCTTTATATAAAATATTTTTTAGATTAACTTCATAATAAATTATGTACTTTTAAGATTAATAATTTTCATATCATCCTAATATTAATTAACACTATTATATATATTTATATTCATAATAATAAAATTAGGTAATTTTTCTATCAAAAGGGAAATTATTTAATTCTAACCAAATTTGGTTTTCATACCGGATAAATATTTATTTAAAAAATTTATTCCCAAGTTATATTATTTTAATTTTAAAAATTAATTTTTTTTGAATTATTAATTGTATAATTATCTTAGGATTAATTATTAAAAATTTTATTAAGATTTTGATTTCTTCAAGAATTGTTAAAATACTGATTTTTTAGTAATAATATTTTATTTTTGAGTATATACAATGTGAAACTAAATTTTTGATTATTTATAAAATTTAATTATTTCCTTTATAATAATTAAAAAAAAATCTAATTTTCTTCTTTCTAATGATGTTTATACTTGAATTTGGTATAAAAACATTACTATACTTTAAAAGGTTTTTTAGAAAAAACTATTTTTGATCACATTTTGTGGGATTAATTTTATTTAAATTATTCATATATAATATGTTGAATCATGAAAAATGGATTAAATATTTTAAATCATGGGTAAAATTTTATTAAATATATTTCTTTTATTTTTTGTCATTATGAATAGTAATCATAGTAATATTTTGTTACAATTATAAAGGTAAAAAGAGTTAATTAGGGATAAAAATAAAATAATAAGGATTAAAATTAAAAAAGAATTTGAATTTATTACATTTGATGTATATTTTTAGTACATAATCATCCAAAATAATAAAAAAATACTTTATTTCAATTTTACCTTCTATTTTCACCTTTATATTAGTTTTAGTAAAGAAAATTAAAAAAGCTCACTCTCTTACTTTAATATTCTTTTTATATGTTCACATAGTGATAAAAATAAGTTATGAATGAATATTAAATATTATTTTAATAATTATTTAATTATTTTTTGGTAGTTAATTTAGTTTTATTTTTTAGTAATTATATAATTAGTATAAATGCTTATGAAACACTGATAGAGTGCGAGTGAAATCTATAGAAAAGTAATGAAAATCATTTTAAAATCTATAAAAGTAATATAGTATGGGAGAGCTAAATTGTTAAAAAAATTAGATTAAAATTAAATAATATAGATTTTTTAAATGTTTACAATTTAATTACATTATTATCTTGATTACATTAACGCTATAGTGAATAAATATTTCATAAAATGGCATTAATGTGATTTTGTAATAGAAAATAATTTATTAAATTATTTAAAATACATAAATATAGTTTAATAATACAATTTAATTGGGTATGATTTAAAATATCATTCTGGTTCTATTTAGGGAAAAATTTCAATTTATTGAAAATTTGTTTTTTACCAAAGAGTACAAAACATTGATATCACTGTATTTGTTTAAAGGGTTAGTAGGGTGTTAAAGTAAATATATAAAGGTCAAAAAGTAATGTAAAAATGAAAAAGTATTATGAGATTATTTCAGCCTATAATCAGAATATATTTACATTATATAAATTTTGATCTTCATGAATCAGAAAATTAATTCATATTAATTTAAAACGTTTTGAAATTCCAAGAATAACCCTCCCCTAACATATAAAAGGGAACATTATCTCCTGTATTTGTCACTCCATTTTAGATATATATCTTTATTAAAACCCACCCAAATTACTTCCTAAAATCCCTCCTCACATTGTGGAGGTGTTATTTTGGAAATAATGCCAACCTTAGAGTGATTTATGTGCAATGAGTATGTGGTTTTCTAAAAAATTGGTAAAAGTGTTCAATAAATGTTATAGTATTAGATCTTTTTCTACCTCTTTAAAATAATTTTTAAACATGTTAAAATAATATAAAAAACATATTTCAAATAATAATATGTTTTTAAGTTAATGTAATAGCCTATAACCATATCCTTTATCCACTAAATGGGAAATGGATCCATAGTTCGTTTATACAACTGACTACCGCCTCATGAACTGAAGTAATTCTTTTTTTATCAAAATATATTATGGATATATATAATGAGATATTTAAAGTATTTTATGATATTAATAACATAATTAAAATTAAATAATTATAATATATCATATATTTTATTTATTTTTCATCTATTGATGAATGATAATTTTGTTCGTGCTTACCTATAGATTACCAGCTTCACGAAGATATGCGATTAGTTTTTCATGACCACATCACATAGATGATATACATATGGATATTTAATTAAATAATATTATATATATATATATATATATATGATATAATCATCTTTTAAAAAGGTAAAACAAAACTTTTTATCTTCCAATCTTGTCCATTGAAAAATAGAAACATTTCTCATGTGTACGTAGGACCTAACATCACACTGCTTGTAACATGGTTCATTTTTATAACCATATTTCAGGAATAAGTAAAAAATTTTATTTAAGAATTATTATTATACCATGTTTATTAATATTTTTACATGATTTCATAATTTCCTTTTTAACTGTTGTCAACCTATTGATGTCATTTGGGATAAATGATCCTAATATAATCAAATCTTCTAATGTAAATATAATTGATTAAATGATTAAATATTACACGAAAATAAATAAAATTATATTAATAATTATGTACAAACTAGTTAATAAGAAAGAAAATAAATAAAACAATTTTATTATTTAGAAATAAAAATAATGTACATGATTATTTAGATACAATGTAAGGGGAAATTTACTTATATAATAATTTTATATGTTATTAAAGATATATATTTATTTTTTATTCCATATTAATATTCATAAAAATAATATAATTTATGTATTCAAATATTCTAAAATTAATTGTAAATGACATTTAATTTATATTTTTACTTTCTCTAAAATGTATTTAAATGTAATATTTTTACATATTTTATATAGAAAATTCAGAGTTTATTTATAAAAGGCAATAATGAATGTTTTATTTTAACATATGAAACATCAATAGGTTTTTGAACAACCAAAATGGTTATTTAATGTTTTGGATTAAATTATTATAGTCCGTGTCTTCTTCAAGTAAAAAGAATCCTTATCTTTTTATGTGATTTTTTTAAAATCAACATTTAAAGAAAATGGATATATTAATATATGAAAATGTTTTTATTTTTGGTTTAGAAGTATATTTTTATGATTTTGATTTTGGAAATTTAGAATTTTACCTATTTATTGAATGTTATAGACTTTGGAAATTGTTTCTGATGGTGGGTGAGCATGATATTGCCCATGATGATTGGTGAGGTCGATACATCTCATGATGATGGGTTAGCCTAATATAGCTCTCCAATGTATTGGTAAAGATTTTTTGCCCTGTAGAGTTTTGTTTCGAGTTAATCATATTGGTTATTCCACTTGTATGTTTTATTTTAATGTTTCTATAATGATGTTGTCCTTGGTCACCAACATGGATTTTTTGTTATTTCTGATGAGTTTTCAAAGAAATAATTTTATATCGACACATATATTTCACACTTAGATATTATATATTTATAGATGAGTATTCAATATCCATGCATGTATTATATAAGTTTATTATCATTGGAATCTTTAACACATAAACAACTAGTTCATAATTGAGCTACATCATATAACACTAATTTCTTCATAACCATAAATGTTCTTATACATATCATACTTAATAATATTCTTTATAACTCAATTAAAGGAAACCCAAGTGTTGGTGATATTATATGCTCATTAAGGAAAAATGGATATATAATTGATAAAAAATAATAAACTGTGAATAATTTCAGGAGATAATTATCTTATCATTTTAAAATCATACCATATATATCAAAGATCATAATATTTAGTCATTGAATAAATATTTTTAGTTCAAAAGACATGAATCATAAATAAATTAAATGAACATTATCCTTGATACATACAATAGATAGATAAATGTGAAAAAAACAAAAAATTATAATAATTTTAGCATTTATTAACAGAAATAGGTTCCCTAGATAATTTAAGGACCTATAATTAGGCCCTCAAAAAACATATGGACATGAAAAAAGTTCCATGCACAATCATATGGGCATGAAATCCATGTTCCTATAAAAATATATGTATATGAAATATAGATCCATTCTTAATCATATTGACATGATAAATATATCTATTGAAGACATTTTGAACATAAGATCAAGTTAACGTATAATATATTTATATCATTAGTTAACAATATTTTCCCAAGGAATTGGAGAACTATATAATTTAGGGATCACCCATAAAATAATAAAACTAAAGTGCTGAATGATCATATAAAATTAATTATATCATAAACCATGAAAATAAATGGGCTTTTTAAAGATTTACTCAAAGCATAACCAATGGAATATAAATAGGTTTTATACATATTTCATCAATTCACCATATCCTAAAATGTGGAAAAGGAACAAGTTTCTGACCTATATTATCATATTAATCCTAAACCATACCGAGAAATAATAAGCATTTAATCATAATAATATTTTCCCAGTAAATATTAGGAAACATTTACGGATTTACTCTTATTTAGAAATTAATTTAAAATATCTGTCATAATATTTCTTGTGGAAAATACCCTCTTTAAATTGAAATGAATTATTTAAATTTAAAAAAATTAAGAATATTAAATGAAATTCATTATTTCAATATAACCTTGAATAAATTTAAAATAAGACTTAATGTATTGAGTAGTTATGATTTATGGAAATATAACTCATGTCATACATGTTATAACAAATATATCGTTCACATTTCTAGTATACAAAATAAAATTTCCTCCTAAAAATTTGATCAGAAAATTAAAATTAATTTTCTTTTGAAAACTAAAATATTATTTAAAAATAATTAAAATAACCATAAATAATTATTAAAATGTTTCTTGAGAACTATTTTAGAAAACATGGATATGGAAAAAACCTGAATTTTCACTGAAGAGAGAAATAAAATTAGTTTTCCATAAAAACAAAAATTTCAGCATGTTGTTTCTGTAAAGAGAGGAAAATTATAGGAAAAAATTTATTCTAATGTATTGAATATAGAATAATAAAATATGTTTTTTTATTGATATATATATCATAATAATTTATTTTAGAAAACATAAAAAAAAATGATATATAATGAGATTGTAACATAAAGACCTTACCACTTTGGTAACTTTTGAAACATAATGAAAATGAAATAATAGGATAAAATTAAAAAAATAATTTAAATAAATAATTTAAATATATAATATTTATGATGGTCTATATATATAACTGATAAAATAACGCTGGTGTGAAGCATAACATATCTCTAAAAGAAGAACTCTTGAGATGAAAATCCCTTAACACTCTTGTGTCTTTTCAATCATTAGCCTCATGAAAGATAGAACCTTAGTTGTAAATTTAAATACCCTTACTATGAAATTTAATATTGACAAAATATAGTGATGTTATTTATATTAACTACTTAAAAAACTATTGGTGAATATAGAATGTGCCTCATAGAAATAAAAGTGAGATGAAAATCCAGTAACATAAGTCTCATCATTTTTAACAGATGTCTAAAACTCCATTATAATAAATATAACTATAGTATACAGGTATTAAAAACCCAAAAACAAATATATTATACCATATATGATTTACATTTATTCTTTTCCCACTCGTTTATTAACAATTATTTATCATAATTACTGTTTTGGGTGATAACTTAATTTTTATATGTATACTTTGGTTGATAGTTTTGATCCTTGTATAATTATTAGGATAAAATTTTAATTGAAAACATAATAATGAAATAAATATAATACATATAAGTTATTTGCATGTTTAGAGTCATCCATAAATTTAATATATTGAAGATTTAATTACACCGTTCAAGGAGACTGAAGGCCATACACACACATCAATGTTGTTTTCATTTTTTAAATAACAGAAATGAAGAATAGAAAATATTAATTAAACTTTTTATAATATTTATTATATCATATATATCATCTATATTCATTTAATTAATGAGTGTTACCATTAATTCAAATATTAAATGAAAAATGAATCACATCGCTTCTTGGAGGTTGTAGTCCACATATAATCATGAGTGAAGATATCATTCCCAAAAAATTAGAAGCTAAGATGTTTAATGTCATATAATAATTCCATATGTATAATTTTTTCATAAATATATTTTATAAATATTAATTCTATAATTTTATTAATTTGTGATAGGTGGTAATGGAAAAATAATTACCTCATTCCATGAGGATGTAGTCTACCATACAAACTATTAAAAGTTTTGTTTCCCATTTTATTGAATGAGAGATGGATTTAGGTAAAAAAATAAAAAATAAAATCTGGGTATATATAAGATATTTTTTATTATTTAATTAAATATTAAGGAGTTATTAATGAAATGAAATATGAAACAAAATAAAAATGATTTGTTAAAAATGATACCTCTTTTTCTAAAAACCATTTAGTTTGCATGAATATGGTTTCTATCAGGATTTAGTAATAAATAATGTGATTTAGAATTTTTTTTAGAAAATAAGGAAGATATTTGGGTTTTTACTGGTTGAACCAAAATGATCCTCATATATTTAAATGAGAGGATAATAATAAAATATGATAATGTAATTACCAATAAAATGCCTCCAAATGGCCATGTAATATATTTTTTATAAAATAATGTTTAAATATGTCCATAAAATTATATTTTGAAAATAATAATAGGAAAGCATACCCTTATCTTCACGTCTAACCATTTGTAAACCCATTTTAACCTTAATAATATTAATACTTTTTTATTCTTTTCACTATTAATTATGATCTAAAATTAATTTGAACATAATTATAAATATTCATTATTATTATTAAAAATATTTAATCTCTTTTAAAAAATTATACTCATATAATTGCAATAATATTATTTAAAATTCTAATCATAGATGCGATGAAAAATGTTTTCCAAAGATAATTTTTTTATAAGTATAAAAATATTTTATATCAAAATTTGACATAAAATTGATTAAAATTTTATAAATTTTCTTAGTCAAAATATACCTTTTCTATTTTTACTTTTAAACACATAAAAATATTTCATCTTTTTAAATTAATTAAATGAAAATAAATTTTTCAATAGAAATCACCATTTTTGTTGTTCAGTATAAAATTAATCTTTTATAGAAATTATCCAAAATTAAATCTAATATAATATCAATATGTTGATTTATAAATCGAATTTAATTTTATAAATAAATTTTCTAAAATTGAATATAGTTAATTTTAAAAATAAGTGCGAGAAACATGATAAAACCATTTAATATAAGAATATATTTTTATGATTAAAACTAGATTTATTCTCATCCCATGCATAGAAAAAATATTAAATTAACGATAAAACATTTGATTGAATCTATAATATATAAATTTCATTAAAATTATCCACCAATCATGATGAATTTAATTTATTATGATGAACACACATTATCCAGGTGAACACATATTTCAAAAAAAACATTTATTTTACTTTATAATGAACTTTATTTTCATTTATAACCAAAGAATTTATTTTTTACATGTCTAAAGTATATAATTTTCTTAATTGTGTTATTTCTATTTATTATGATTAATTTAATCCCTAGTTTATAGCATTTACATTAATTAAAAAATTCTTGTACTTTTATTCAAAAAATTAAAATATCTCATTCTCATTTCATACTTGGGAACTAATATATATTTAGCAAATTTCTGATAACTACAAAGAAATTTTACTTGATAATACAAATTTTCCATAAGAAATTATATCTATAATCCAATATTTTTCTAGTTTTTCGTCATCAAAATGATCATTTCATAGTACTAAAACCTATGAGTTAAGTACATGTGATGAATTATGTATGTACTTCCATGGGATAGATACATGGAACAAATCATAAAATTGAGAAAGAATTAGTGGGAGTTCTAGGAGATAAGATTACATCCATAATCGATCAAGAATATTTAAGGAGACAATATACAAAGGTATTAAATTTATTTTATTCTTGAATATGATAACCATATTCTATGGGAAAACATAAAAACATTCTCACCAATTTCAATTTCCAAACCACACCATTGCTTTTCAGCATAAACATCTTATCAACTCTAGTATTTCATGATGTGATATTTTATGGTGTTGACTTTTTCTACCATTTCATCTAGAAAATACTTTCCTAATTGCTTCACTTCCATAACTTTATCCTCAGACATTTTATTTCTACACTTATTTCCATAGAGGGATTCATCATGAGCCATAAATATACATAATTTAAATCTATTGTTATATGAGATCTCAATTAAAGGAAGGTAGTTATACAAATGAACTTTGAAATACATAGAAAACGATATCAATATATACTTTAGGGTTTGAATTTTTCTCGTAGATTGACCATTCATCCTAGGATGATATATAGTGCTCAAAATTGAATCTTTATCAAAATCTTACTAAAGGATAATCCATAAAACCAATTTAAACCGCAGATCCTGATCATATAAAATAGAATACGGTACTCTAGGGAAAATAACACTTCCATAATGTATATATTGAAATGTTTATCAAGAGAGAAATATTCAATGATATCAATGGATCATACTGACTTAAAAAGAAGATAAACTATTACCCATATAGAATAGTTCCTTTTATATGTTCTGGACAGTCTAAAGACAAATTACATGGTTATATTTTCACATATATATTTTGGTATGGGAAATGGTTGTAACCTCCCCTTTTAATTTTATCTCTCATCTATAACTTTCTGACATACCAAACATCGAGATACATACTCAGCAACTTCTCTCTTAATGTTGTCCCATCATGAATACATTTTTATATCTGAATAAATATTCATACATCCATTATGAATAGAAAATGGAAAATTATGAGCCTTCTCGAATAGATTCTCCATAAAATCTTATATACATGGATGAAATACATAGTTTTGAACATTATTATTATATTATAATCAATGTTAAAGTCATGTTTATTTCTCACCTTCTTTTATAGATCAAAATCAACCTTCAATTCTTATTCAATATTCAAAAGGATTGATAGTTGAAAAATCATTTGGGAAAGATAATATTTCTCCCCTTACATTAAAATTTCAATATCCATACTTTGTAAATCAAATAAAATTGGATCACTTATAATCCTCAACATGGATAATAAAGAATTATTCATTATTATTAATGAATCAACCACCATGTTCACCTTCCTTGGGTGGTATTATATTGAGTTGTAATATTATTTATTCATTTATGACCATCTTCTCTAGTACATATTCCAATATTTATTTATAAATATATACTAGAAACATTTTTGATTATTATATATAACATATATTTCTCTATAAATATAATGACTCCGTGTATTTAATGAAAATATTACGAATGTTTACTCCAAACATCGAGTTGTTTAATTTTTCTCATTAAAAATATTTTTTTGAATCATAATATATAACCATATAATTTTACATGAGAACACATCCCAATACATTATTATATGCATTATGATATATTAAAAACCATTCTCCACTATAGGGAAATTGTAGAACATGTGCAGTGAAAAAGCTTATCACTAATTCCTTGATGATTTATTCACGTTAATTTTTTCAATGGATCCTGTATCCATTCTTCATTAATATGGTGAGTGGATTAGAAATATCTAATAAATATTCCACAAATCAGAGATAATATCCATCAAAAACCAGAAAACTAAGAATCTAAGTCACCATGGTTAGTCTAGGAGAATGCAATATATCTTCTTTCTTTAACGGGTCTACAGATATGCCATAGAATGAGATTATTAACTACATAAAGAAGCTTTTTGTAACAAAAACCACACTCTTTTAAATTTTTCATACATATTTTTATTTCATTGGGTCTTTAGTATAATGATAATGTGTTCTCAAAGCCCTTACTTTCTCTTTTAATGGATAAGAATATAATCTATAAATACTACTATAAATTGATTAAGTTAATATGTAAAGACCCTATTCACTAAATCTAGGAAGATGAATGAGGAATTAATAATACCAAACGAAATCACTGTGTATTCATTATTTTCATAACTTGTACTAAATGTTGTGTTGTGTATTTCCTTCTTTTTGACCCTTAATTGACGATAATGTGAACAAATATCAATCCTATAAATTTTTGTGGCTATACAAATTTGATTACACAAGTCATAAATATGAGGCATAAGATAATTGTTGTTGACTGTGATATTGTTAAGTTCCCAATAATTAATATATATTAACATTTATACATCTTTCTTCCGTATAAAAATAACTATTTTACCCCAAGGTGACACACATAGCATTATGAATCCCTTGTAAATATTATCTTGGTGTTGCTTATTAAATTTTTATAACTCAATTAGGGTCATTCTATACGGTGTCTTTAATATAGGTATAACACTTGGTATGAGTTATATTTAGAACTCCACATTCTGGTTTAGTGGAAGATTAGAAAAATACTATTGAAAGATCGTAATAAAAACCCACACAATATGAATATATTTGATGTTTATTTTTTCCCCAACCCTTTAAGATAAACACCCCTTATGGATATAAATCTAGTTCCATAAAATGGTTGTCATTTTTATTGGATGTTCATATTTATCCTCAAACTGATAGATTGTT
The DNA here is from genome assembly GCA_963277665.1 of Viscum album. Classification (NCBI taxonomy): domain Eukaryota; kingdom Viridiplantae; phylum Streptophyta; class Magnoliopsida; order Santalales; family Viscaceae; genus Viscum; species Viscum album. Next base: position 291,392,835 of record OY728138.1, read on the forward strand.
ATAGATTTCATTGGAATACCATACGTGAGTTACCTCCCTCAATAATGGATTTGGGATTTATGTAGATAAATCAAATCCATGAAGTGATAACATCAAATTAAATTATACGAATAATAATAATATTTGAAGGATGTGTATTCCTAAAAACATAAAAAAGATACAAATAATAGGTTTGTGATTTGTTCATCATACTATTAGGGGTTTTGACTGGTAATTCTTATTTTACTCATTAAGGATATGAATTGAGATTCCTTGGTAATTTTATTGGTACTGATAAATTTATATAACTAAGAACAAATAGGGTAATTCAATATTTGGGCATACAGATTACAACAAAAAATTCATCATTATATCTTCAATCCCATCCTAAATCCAATTTTGTTTTCAGGATCATTAAATATCATAAATCGGAATAATTAATAAATAAAAATTATTCATATGCTATCAAAATCACGATACATTCCCTTCAACCAAGGTCACTATAGGTTTAACCTAGGTCATTCATGGTCATCATCTATTTAATTATTTAATCATGGTCTGTATATAAAATGTGAATTAACCTATGAATATCCATTGCATGTGTCAAACTAGGTGTACAAAAAGGACATAATCACCATGTACTAGAATGATGAATTATGAATACTCGACTAACTCTTTTTAGGGATATTACCCCTATATTCATTTGTTCTAAAACAATATCCACATGTAACTTATATATAGGGATTTTTTATAGGAAAACCACACTCCTTTTGTATCACCCCAAGATTTCATAGTACGTTATTACATTAAAGTAATTTAATAGCCTATGTTATACGCAACACCGAGTTCGAGCGCAACACAACTTACCAAACTTTCTATTCAAAAGGTGGTGATGAATAATATTAATTTAATTTTGAATCTTATATACTCTATATAATTTAAACATCCATATTATGTGTTTCTTAGACAAAATATAAAAAAAATTCATTTTTTCAAATAAAATAAGTATTTTTTAAAAATGAAATTTTACTACCTTTTAATGGTGAACCATTTTTAAAACCAATATTTGACAGTTTTTTATATTCAATTTACTAATATTAAATTCTTTTTTAGAATTGGAACATAAAAGTTTCGTTTGGATAAATATTAGGTACTTTTCTGATAACATTCATATTTTGACGAATAGTGAACAATACAATGTTTTAACTGAAATGAACTTCTTTAATAGAAATAATTTATAGTGTTAAATTATGAATTTGAATGGTTTTGACGTATAATGAGATTATATTTTTTAATTTAATACAATGTAGTTCATTATATTTACTTTCACATTTAAATTTGACATAAACATATGTTAATATTTTATAGTTTTTAATTTTTAAGAACCAGTTTTTTGGTTTTGACAATGGGAATTAATTTTAAATTAATAAATGATTCTTCTATGTTTTGAATTTGTTAAAATATGCTTCATTTTATAATTCATAATATCAAAATTATCTTAGGGTAAATTTTTGTTTTTTCTGAAAACTTTCAATTTTTGATGAATCGTGAAAAACACTACAATATTATTTATAACATACATTTTATTTAAATAATTATTTATTTTATTTAAATTTATTTTAAGAAAAAATAGATATAGAATAACTATACATGTTATATTTATCCATTAGAGTCAATTTATAATAAGTTTAGATATATAAAATTGTATTGAACGTTTTACCATATTTTACCTACCTTTTAGGAGCATTTGCAAATTTTCATAAAACTAAAATTTACTGCTTCTATAAGTTGAATTTAAAAAATCCGAGAGACATGGTTGAATTTAGTAAGTAAAATGTGGTCCAATAAGATGAAAATAATTTTTTGGTGAATAGTAACAATTGATTTTTATTTACCACTATTTAAAGTAAATAGGGTAATTAAGGGTAAAAATGAAATTATAATTACCCTAACACAGGTAATAATTTATTTGATAAGTTTAATTAGACCAAAAAAACCTTAAGAATAAAACTTTATTCTTATTGGTCCACTTGGATTATATTAGGAAATTTATTATTATTTCATTTAAAGAAGAGTTAAAAGTTTTAAATTCAATGTTTAATAACTAAACCATTTTCAATATAGGGTTACACATAATATAAATTCGACTATAACAATTCATTATAAATATAAAAATATTTCTTAAATAATGGTATTATATTTACAATTTTTTGACATTAAATAATTTAATTTATTTATGACACAATAATGATGCAGTAATTACCTTATTAATGAAATATTAAAATAATTGATATCATAAATATCCAAATAAATGTCAATTGAGATTTCTGATAAAATCTAAAAAATTTATAGGTTAATATTACATGTTAGAGTTGATTAGATAAATTTTTTTCACTGTGATAATGTTTTTTCTGACTTTCACAAAAACAAAATATCAAATAGTGTCAAAATTGACATAAATTAGTATTTTTAAAAAATACTATATTATTGGTTGATATAATATTCTTAGAAATATAAGGTTCTGAAAAAGGGATTAAATAATATTATATAAGTCATTAATTTACCTCTTGAGTTTCTCATTGATGTTTAGTTTATGTTTATTAACCATATAGTGTAAGAATAAACGAAAACACACTAAAAGACAAAGTATTTAACTATGAGTAAAATCTAAATGATAAGGTTAAAATGGTAATATAATCTTATCTAAAACCTATTTTATGAGGATATTTAGACCCATAAACACCTAAGGCTTGAAATAAATTCATTTAGAGCCATTATAAATAGAATATGATTCTATAATAAATTAATATTTTAATCTTTTCCAAAAGTGACCCTCACCTCTCTTATAAAAGGGAACTTCCCCTTATCTCAAACTCACTCCTCCAATGGAATTTGAATCAGCCAAAACCTACCCAAATATGCTCAAAATTTCCCTCACATCATCATAGGGGCCTTATTTTCATTATAAATCCAAACTAAAGATCCCTTTTTATCAAATCAAAAGGAAGAACCTGAAGAAGAGGAAAATATTTCATCACATATTTCAAGATCTGTTCTTTCTTTGACTTCCTCTTTCATTGTTGATTCCATTATAAAATAATAACTCAAGTATATTCTATATAAATTGATATTATAATAAAAATTGTACCACCATATTCATTATTCTATCCATCAAATGAATGACAAAGTAACTGTATGTAGATATGTACGGCCTACCGTCTCCACAACGCGATGAGATTTATTCACACATTCACCATTCAACAATGATTATAAAAATATATATTATTAATAAGTATTTAAGGTCTGAAATTATAATGCTACTGGAAATTTATATATATATATATATATATATTTAATTACATAGATATTATTTACTTTCTACCTTTCAATATGATATGAAAATAGAAACAACGTTTATGCATACGTACGACCTACCATCTCTATAAATGGTACCTTCCATTTCATATATCTCTCTATTATAAATATTTATATTCTAAATATACATAAAATTAAAATCAAGGATTATATTATAGAAGTATTTAAATCATGATCTAAATGATATGATCATGAGGAACAAGTTAAAACACGTACGGTAAAGAAGGTAATTATTATCAAAAATGTCAATTTAACATGGAAATAATTATTAAATGGGTAGTATAAAGTCATAAATAAATCATGTATGAAATAATAAATATTAATTTGGTTATGGAGTAATTTAATAACAAACTATGGTCATTATATAGGAGGTTAAACATACCCTCGACCAAAGGAAAGTGCAAGGTAAGGGTTAATTCCTCAATCTCATTATTATTCGAGATTGTTTATGGGTAAGTTTTTATTGGGACATATTTATTATCTATGTCCATGTTTCATATAAGAGTTTTCAAATTGATTCTTTTTAAGGGACTCTCTTATTAAAACATCATTTTAAATATTTTAAATATTTATTCTTCTAATTCATTGTCATTAATATCAATGTTTTCAAAATCGGTTTTATGGATTTATTTACATGGAGATGACTGTTTCTATAATTATAATTACATTAAAATGTTTAAAAGTGTTATGAGACACTTTGAAACAAAAAATTTCTTTAAATTTATTTATTTATAAATTGTGTGACATTTAAATTTTTTCATTAAAAAGGGATATTTCTCTCAAAACGTTTTACAAACAGTTTTCCTATATATAAACATCCTTTGATGGATTTTAAACTTGTTTGAAGTTGATTTATTATAATAAAAATATTCTATATTTTATTGAACGTTTTGTGACATGTTTAACTATGGATGTGTTATTTTTCTACCATTCATGGTTTATGGAAAATTATTGACATTTCAAATGCTACATTTAATATGAATGTTTATGTTATGTTTCAACCTATTCATATGAGGAATATATTGGACATAGTAAGTTATGGGTGGAGCCCATTATATCTATTTGATGCATCAGTAGGTCTCATGAGAAAATAAGATGTGGAATTTGTTGAGCCCTTTCTCAATTTAATATAAGGTTTTGGCCGAGGCCTTAATCATTTTTAGACGTTTTGGCTGAGGCCTTGAAAACATGTTTCATAATATCTGGCATTATACATTCTCTCATTATGAAAATTATATTTATGGTTCATGTGGATATTTTACTAGTAGAATACCCATGATGATGTTTTATTATGGAATTTATTACACAACCATTATTTTATTATTAAAGTGTTAATGTTTATTATTTGTAAAGTCTTGTGTTTTCAATTATTCACCTTGCCTTTTGGTTATGATATCTTCCATATAATTGTTTACCATTACTAAGCATCTGAACTCACCACTTTATGAAATTTATATTCCCATTATTTCCAAGAAGTGTATTATGATTGATATGTTGGGTGAAGCTAAAATGGAATAATGGAATTCCCAAAGAACTATCTATGTTGTATTTTATGTATGAAATTGTAATGTGAAGTTGATGTATGAAATATATTTCTAAGACTACTAAACGGATCGGTCTTTTGGGACATGATTTCCATGTATCATTCCAATGAATTAAAATATTGCACCAACTCTGCATAATTGGGGTCAGGGCATTATAATTGGTATCAGAAGAAGTTTTGCAACAACCTTGGAAATAGATTTAGATAAACTCTGATTAGAGAGCATTGCACTATGATATACTTTGAGTAATAGTATAGAATAACTTCCTAGAATTGTGGTAATGTATAGATTTTATGTATTTTCAAATAAATATATCCTTCTATAGATACGAATAGGTAGATGAGGCTCTGTCACAGATGTTCTTGGGAGTGAAAAGTCCGACAAAGAGTTTCAGGCTTGACCCAAGGTATCTTGGTACACGACAATGAGCCTTGTTTCACTTTTGGTTAGGATACTATCAGGTGATTTTCTTATGATAATTAAAATTTTTATTAAGATCCATTATGAAATATTTAGGAGTAAATACTCCTCAAAGAAAAGATTTTATGACTATATATTATAAGCATAATTTTTTCAATTTACGTTTGGTATTTCAAATGTTTGGAATTATGCATTGTGATTCATAAACTAACCAAGTGTATGCCACTGTTTATAAATGGAACCTAGAAGAAGGAATGATAATTCTAGGAGTACGTATGATCGAATGATTAAAAAGGATCATATATTTCATTTTATTAACCCAAAATTTAAACGGGAAATAGTCTCCCATGTATTATCATTATATGAAGGAATAGTATCATATGTTAATAAGATGTGTATATAATTCTCTGTGTCCTATGGATTTGAAGGGATGAAATAGAAGAAAAGGATGGAATAGAGAAATATGGATAAAGGAAAGAGGGGAAAGAAGGATATTTTCATATGTGATAACTGTTGAAAGAATCACCTTGGTAAATGCATGATGGGAATGGAAGTTTGTTATAAGTGTGGAGAAAAATGACCCCAAGTATGTGATTTTAAGGGTATGAAAATGTTTTCAAATGTACAATGCTTCATCTCTAAGGAGTAGGGACACTACCCAAATCAATGTCCAAATCATTAGAGTATACCACAAATACTGCTATTGGATAATAATCATGTTTTGATACTACCGAAGATGAAGAGGAATTATTAGAGTTCATATGTTTTTATTAAATTATTATTTCATTTTATTATTGTATTAATGATATACATGTCATAAAAATTATATATTATATAAGGATTTTACTACGATACTATTTCATTAAGGACATGAGATTATATAGTTCTAACAAAAGTGAATCAATAGCAAGTTAAATATTTTTAAAACATATATTGTTGAGAGAAAGATAAACCATAACATGGTTCTAATACTGAGGTAGTTATTTTGGAATAATATATGATTGATTTGGATAATTTATATTAGATATTCTTAACTACCTTGAAATTGATTAATGATTTGTATATTCCATAATTGTTGGAGTTTACAAAATTTTTTGTATAGAAGGAGTATATTTAATATTCTATAAGGAATAAGGGAGCATGATTGTAATAAATAAGGTTTTATGGTAATTCAAAGTGTTAATGTGTTTTAAAAGAAAACATGATGAAGGTTTTCACGTGTTTTTACGTGGAAAAAAGAATCTTCATTGTTTTTATATTCATTTTAAATTTTGGAAGGCGAGTTTGGACAGAAGTATTTTGGATAAATCTAAATGTCAGAATTGATTAAGTTTTACATTGGATACTTTTGTTACGGGTACATCATTTCTTGAGATTATTTTTGGAAGGTTATGAAAAGGACAACCCAGAGGTTGGGCGACAACATGTCTCATCTAGCAAGGCTGTGAGACGTGAACCCAAAACTGAAGGACGACAAGGTCGGATCACCTACCACTGGAATACATGATGTCCTGGTTTGTATAATGTAGTTTTTTTTAAATATTCTGGAAAACAAATTATAGATTCATTATTTTTTAAACCCTATACAATTAGGATGAATTGAATATTTTTGAATTATATTACCTTTTAGTGTGAAAGATGATTTTGTGGTAGTAATTAGTTAAAGAATGAATCTATACTTGTCAAATATATTTTTTTCATAATATTATATGAATAAATTATTTCGTAAAATTTAGGGAAGAGATATTAAAATAAAAAATGTGATATCCTAATACGTTATGAATTTTTGAACCAACTATATTTTAAATCATCATCGATTGATGGCTTTGAGTCCCTCAATGTTACAGTTGTTTGTGATTGATGACCTCAATCACCCCTATATATTTTTACGTTTTTTATCCAATTATGTGTCTTTAATTTCAAAAAATGTTCTCCTAATAATGATTATAATTAGGTGGTGACTTTTTCATTTACTTTCCCTCTTATTAAGACTAACTTTTATTGACCCGATTTCCGATGTGGGTTTTCCAAAAAGTTATTTTTAATTTTTAACCTTTTGTTTTCAAAGAAAAATTTCAAATTGTGATGATGCAACTAATTGAAGGAGGGGAGAATGTAACAACCCAATATTTCATAGTACATTATCTCATTAATGTAATTTAAATGCTTATGCAACACGCAACACCGAGTTCAAGCATACCACAATTTACCAAACTAGCCATTGAAAAAGTGGTCATGAATAATATTAAATTCATTTTGAATCTTATATACTCTATATAATTTTAACATCCATCTTATGTGTTTATTATACATAATATAGGAACAAATTCATTTTTTTCATATAAAAGAAGTATTTTTTTTAAAAACAATTTACCAAATTTTAATGGAGAAACCATTTTAAGACCAATATTTGATACTTTTATATATTAAATTTAATTAAATTAAATTCTTATATAGAAGTGGGACATAAAAATCTCGCTTGGAGAATCTTTTTGTACTTCTTTGATAACTTTTCTATTTTGAAGAATAGTGAAAAATACTATGTTTTAACTGAAATCATGTTTTTTTATCAAAATAATTCATAATGATAAATTATTCATTTGAATGGTTTTTAAGTTTATTTAGATTATATTTTTTCATTTAATACAATTTTTGTCATTATAACTAATTTTACATTTAAATTTTACATAAACACATGTCAATCTTTGGGTAGTTTTTATTTTTTAAAAACCTGCTTTCCGGTTTTGACTATGGGAATTAATTTTACATTAATAAATGAAAATTCTATGTTTTTAATTTGGTAAAATAGGCTTCATTTTTTAATTCTTAATAATAAAATTACCTTAGGGTATGTTTTTGGTATTTTTTCTAGAAACATTCAATATTTAATGAATAGTGAAAAACACTGTGTTATTATTTAAAACTGACTTTTTATTTTAAAAATTATTTATTTTATTTAAATATATTTTAAGAAAAAATAGATATATAATACTTATATATGTTCAATTTAATTCAAAGGAGTCATTTTATAATAAGTTTAGATATACAAAATTGTATTGAACGTTTTACCGTGTTTTACACAACTTCTAGGAGCATTTGAAAATTTGCATTAAAATAAATTTTACCACTTCTCAGAGCTGACTTTAAAAACTAAAAGAGACATGGTTAAAATAAGAATGTAAAATGTGGCTCAATAAGATGAAAATAATTTTTTGTGAATAGTATGTTTTGACTTTTAATTAACACGGTTAAAAGTAAATAGAGAAATTAAGGGTAAAAATGATATTATAATTACTATAAAAAATGACTTAATTCTATTAGATAACTGTAATTAGACCAAAAAAATCCTTAGGAATAATATATTATCCTTTTTGGTCCACTTGGATTAGTTTAGGACATTTATTAATATTATATTTAAAGAAGTGTTAGAAGTGTTAAATTCAATGTTTAATAACTAAACCATTTTTTATATAAGCTTACACAAAAAATAAAATCAACTATAAATATTTATTAAAAACATTAAACGATTTCCTACATAATGGTATTTTATTTATATTTTTTAGACATTAAATATTTTAATTTATTGGTGACACAATGATGATACAGTAATTACCTTATTAATGAAATATTAAAATAATTGGTATTATAAATATCCAAATAAATGTCAATTGGATCTTATGAGGAATTAAAAATAATTACAGTTTAATATGACATGATAGTATTGATTATATAAATTTTTTCTATGTGATAAGGTTTTTAGGACTTTCACAAAAATAAAATTCCAAATAGTTGTAAAATTGACATAAATTAATTTTTAAAACAAATACTATTTTATTGGTTGATATAATATTCTTAAAACTCGAAGGTTAGTCATAATGGCCTAAATAATATTATATATGTCATTAATTAACCTCTTTAGGTTATCTTTTAATAATAGTGTATGTTTATTAACCATATTGTGTAAGAATACAATAAGACATAGTAAAAGATAAACTATTTAACTAAGAGTAAAATCTTAAAGATAAGGATAAAATGGTAACCAAAACATGTCTAAAACCTATTGGATGAGAGCATTTCGACCCATAAATACATAATAATCGAAATAAATTCAATTAATTCCATTATAAACAGAATATGATTGTATAGTAAATAAATATTTTAATCTTCTCCTAAAGTGACCCTCACTTCTCTTATAAAAGTGTGTTTTCCCTTATCTTAGAATCACACTTCAAAAGCAATTTTTCTCAGTCAACCCCTGCCCAAATATATTCCCAATTTCCCTAAAATAAAAATATAAGCCTTATTTTGATCATAAAGAAAACTTATGTAGCCCTTTTGATTAAATCAAAAGTAAGAACTTGAAAAAGAGGTAAATATTTCATCACCTCTTTCATGTTATTTTTCTTCTTCCACTTCCTCATTCTTTGTTGTTTCCATTATAAAATAATCACTATAGTATATATTATATACTGTGATATTATTATAAAAAATGGTAAAAACATATTCATTATTCTATCCATCATATGAATGAAGAAGTAACCTAAATGCGTATATACGGCTTACCGTCTCCACGACGCGATGAGATTTATTCCCACGTTCACCATTCAATGATGATTATAAAAATATATATTATTAATAATTATGTAATATATGAAATAATAATTCTAATGGATATATATATATATATATGAATTTATTTATTTTTTACCTACATATATCTTGTTCAGTTACTTCAATTAAATAAGATATGAAAACGGAAACAACATTTATGCGTACGTACGACCTACCATCTCCATAAATGATAACTTCCATTTCAAATATCTATCTCTTATAAATATTTATATTCTAAATATATATTAAATATAAATCAAGGTTTATATTATGGAAGTATTTAAATCATGATCTATATTATATGATCAAGAATAACATGTTAAATAATGTACAATAAAGAAAGTGATTATTACCCAAAATATTAATTTAACATGGAAATGATTATTAAATGGGTAGTATAAAGTCATAAATGAATAATTTATGATATAATAAATATGAATATAGTTCATGTATAATTTAATAAAATACTATGGTCATTATATAAAAGTTTTATTGTACCCTCCACCAAAGAAAGGTGCAAGGTAAGGGTTAATTCCTCAATCTCATTATTATTGGAGATTGTTTATGGGGAAGTTTATACTGAGAAATAATTATTATCCACGTCCATGTTTCATAAAATAGTATTCAAAAGTATTCTTTTTAAGGGACACTTTTATTAAAACATCATTTTAAATGTTTTAAATATTTATTCATCTAAATAATTCTTATTAATGTCGATGTTTTCAAAATGGTTTTTAAGGATTTATTTATATGGATATTAGTGTTTTTAAAAATATAATTCAATTAAAAATTTTCAAAGTGGTATAGAAAAATTTGATTAAAAAATATATTTAAATGTCTCCCATTGTAAATTATGTGACTTTTAAAAGTTTTCATGAAAAATGGATATTTCCCTCAAAGAGTTTTACAAATAATTTTCATCTATGTAAACATCCTTTGATTGATTTTAAATATGTTTGATGTTGATTTTTTAGTTTCCCCATTTGAGGTATGTGGCTGTTTTTTATACATTTTTATGCCTTAAAGTGCATGGGATGAGTTGGGAAGAGGTTGGCAGAGTTGGGAATGGTTTTAGACCAGGTTGGAGGCTTTTAAGGGGTGCGCAGTTTGAGCACGGTTATTGTAAACCGTGCGGGTTCTCTGAGAAACCATGTAGGGGAGATAGTAGGCTTCACAGGGCCTGTGCAAGTTTTTCGAATCCATGCAAGGAAACCATGCAGAACCTTTCTCTTAAGGTATAGCGTGCGCACGGTTCGCGCACGGTTTGCCAAAACGTGAGGGCTAACCGTGCGGGCACTTAAAATTAGGGTTTTAAAACACAGGCTCACTCGGGATTGCCTCATTTCACTCCAATATTCCTCCAACTTGAGAATCACATGGGATTTTGGGTTCTCGGGGGTTAAGGGTGATCTCCCACTCGATTTGGAGGTGTTTTAAAGGGGTTTCAAGGAGGTTTGAAGGTAGTTTCTCCCTGGTAAGTCTCTCCTCTTGTTTCTCATACGTTTTCCTCTAGATCTGCTCTTCCCTCTTTCTTGTTTTTCTATATCTACACATTTTGTGTGTAGCTATAGGGTTGTGGTTTCCTTGGATGATGATTTTATGGCTTGTGAATATTAGGGAAGGGTATCTAGAGAGGTTTTGGTGGTGCGTTCGCCGGATTTGAGGTGCGGTTGTTCGTGGGTCGATTTCTAAATAACCCTAAAGGTAGGTGGATTCTCTCTCGACTCCACTTGGTTAGAACTAGTGGTTCCTTGTTCCAATTAATTTTTGTTCTGAAAATTATTTCTTGATTGTTATGCAAAATTGGTTGGAAATCCATTGGGTGATGTTTTGGGGATTTTTGGAAAAAGGGGTGTTTTATGGTGAAATTCTATTCTTGTGGATTTTAAAATGATTATTTTAAAATGGGATGATATGGTTGATTTGTGAAAAGGATTTATGGAAAGGGTTTTAAATAAAAGGGTTGTTTTATTGAAATGTTTTTTGGCATGGAAAATGGTTTTCAATAAATGGATGATTTATTGAAGTAGATTGATCTGCAATGGAATTGGTTGATTGCATGTTGTTGTGACCTTGGTGGGTTTATTCTTGGTTTGGTTTGATTGAAATTTTGTATGGAAGTGGGCGGGAAGTCTAACTATATAAATAGGATGGATAGTGGTCGGAAGAACCCCCATATGAGTAGTGGTTAGGAAGTACCACTAGTGTGAATGGGTGCATGGGTTTGGCGGAAGTCCCACCATTTTGATTGTGTTGGTGTGAATGGGTGAATGGGTTGGGCGGAAGTCCCACCATTTTGGTTGTTTGTTGTTCATTTCATTGAAAGATGGATGTTGTTGTGCTAACGTGTAAATGAGGAGATGGTTTGTGGCATTTTTGGTTGGTTTTCCCTTGGTTGGTTGGTTTGGGTGTGATGGCTTGGTAAGGGAAAGTTTAGCTTATGAAAATGGTTTCACTTGTGATTTAAATTATATAAATTGTTTTATATAAATGTGCTAATGGTTTCATCCTAGTGGAATGTGCAGGGAAGTAATTTGGGGAAAACCTACTATGTTTTAGTACTCACTCTCTGCTTTGGCACTGTGGTTTCTTTGTAGATGTCATGTATCATGACATGGGAAAATGTAAGGCATCTCCCACCTTTAGTGGTGCATTGTGATGTCTCGGTGAAGCTTGGAGCTTGGAGCTTGGTGTGGAGCAGTGGTGGTGTCAGGGCTCACAGTTTTGTTATTTAGTTTCCGCTTCTACTCTGATATGGTTGATTGTATTGGATTTGGGTTGCGTTGTGCAACAACTTGGCTGTCTTTTGGGAATACATGTTTGGGTTTGAATGTGCATGCATCATATAGTGATTCACAGTGGATGGTTTGGTTGGTTTTGTCTTAAGGGAAAATCATTCCCCAAATTGATCTGGATAGCCCTCGACATTCATTTCCTACCTTTGGCATCTTGGGAACTTCACTTAAATCCAAGTAGCCCTCACCGCCTCCTTAAACCATTGAGGTAGGGGAGGGGTGTTACAAGTGGTATCAGTTTGTTCATTCCTTTGGAGTTGATTCTCAGATTTGGTGTTGACATTCATTCTATTACATTCCTTGAGTTGGGATGGTAGTAAGGTGTAGGATTTTCGAAACATAGAATTTATAGAATAAAAGGACGTAGCTAACCCTCTTATGCTGAAATTCAAGTTACGAGGGTGTTGGGTACATAAGTGTTTTGGAGGTACTTATAGGCATTGGATATCTCATTGTCATGGGTGTAGCCAATGAGATGATCATGGCATGCATGGTAGAAATAACTTCCCACTAGGATGTATATTTCATTGGGGTATAATGATTTTTGATGTGATATGAATTTGTGAAATTTTATTGCGAATAAATGGGTATATTAAAAATTTTTTGGTTTTCAAAATGTTGAAACATGGGACATGTGAAAATGTGAACTGGTGGACAGCCTTGTTGTGATAGTTTTGTGTAATGAGATTTTAAATGGGATTTCATGATGTCTACAGAAGTGATACTCATGGTTGTTTGTTTTTTATTTATAGAAATGGAATCGGGTAGGCGTCGTAGACACAAATCGAAGGAGGCTGTTGAGAATGTGGTAGCACCAAAGCCTCAGGTGAACCAGCAGCTAGTGCAAAGCATAGTGCAAGCTTCCCAAGCTATGGAAAGTGGAAATAAAGTGGATGAAACAAGGAATGTGGATCGTGTAGTTCAGTTTCAAAAGTATAATCCACCCATCTTCAGGGGTGATTCAGAGCTGGATAGGGAAGAAGCATGGTTGAACATAATGTACAAGATCTTTGAGTTCTTGGGAACGCCGGTAGAGCTGAAAGTGAAGTTGGCCACGTATATGTTGGAAGATCTTGCCCTTCAGTGGTGGGAGTTTGTAGTCCAAGCAGGGACAGACCAAGGTATGATGTGGGACATCATTTAAGAATTGTATAATAAATAATTATACCCACATATGTTCAGAATTCAGCGCATGACTGATTTCTTCAGTTTGAAGCAACAACTTATGTCGGGGACGGAGTATGCTGCTTAGTTTATGAACTTAGTGCGGTTTGCACCTGGGGTGGAAGGTAGCACGTCATTGAATGAAAGGATCTTTGAAGCAGGATTAAGGAAACAAATCCGTTCAAAATATCAGTACTATGTATAGATCATTACACCGAGATGGTGAATGCTACCTCGGTGGCTGAGTGGGATTTGTTGGGTGCTCCGGGTGGAGGAAGCACGGTGGTCCCCATGGGGAATAGTGGGAACTCTAATGCTGGTATCAAGCGAAGGAGGGACACTTATTCCCAGGGTGGGAATATGGCATATAATCTGACGACAGGATCGGTAAATCTTCTTCTGAAGCCCCGGAGAAAGCCGGGATGTTTTCAGTGTGGTTCTACGATCCACATCAAGCGATATTGTATGACACAACCTTGAGCATGTCATAATTGTAAGCAAATGGGGCATCTGTAGTGATATTGATAGAATACTCCAAGGTCAGGTGCATGTGACACTCCTCAGGGATCTCATACATCGTATGCTTTGACGGGATGGTTAGAGCAGCACATCCCTCGTCAGTAGAGTAATGTGGGTCATGGTGATTCTCGGAATACCACGACGCCTCAGCTGGGAAATAAAAAGCAGAGTGTGGAAAGAAAACACGTGTTCGGAGATGAGCAGGTTGTGGTGGATGATCAGTCAGTACCATCCATAGTGTGAGGTACTATTATTTTAAATTATACCTTGATGCAAGTGATGTTTGATATGGGTGCTTCACAACATTTTATTTCTTAACGTGTGGTTGATTTTCTATGTTTAAGGGTATAAATGATGCCCTCGGTTTTGAAACTTCAAACTCCTCTCGGTCGAAGAGAGTGTAGATCCTTCTTATGTAGAGAATGTTGTATCGTTGTGGGAATGGATGAGATAGTGTGGAATTTATCAATGCTTGAGATGGATGGGAATGATGTAATCCTGGGAATGGATTGTCTATTGGATTTTAAATCCCACACTGATTTTGATGCACAAACAGTGGCTTTTACGAAACACGATGATGTTAGACATCTCTTTAGAGGAGTGAAGCATGAAAGGCAGGGTGCAACGGGATTGTTGGCACCATTAGTGGGTACATTATCGTATCAGTTGGTGGGATTTTCATTGTAATTGGTATAGGGTGTTGAACAGAGTGTTGCTCCAGCTGTGGTGGATCAGTTCGTGGATTTTTTTTCTGACGAATTCTATGGGTTACCTCCCATAAGAGAAGTGGAGTTTACGATTGATCTCTTTCCGGGGACTAGTCCTATCTCACATCCATCTTATTGAATGGCACCAACTGAATTGCAGGAATTGAAAATCTAGTTATAAGAGTTAGAAAACAACGTGTTTATTTAGCCTAGCACATCTCCGTGGGCAGCACCGGTGTTGTTTGTGAAAAAAGCGGATGGAACTTTGAGGCTCTATGTTAATTATCGTAGACTTGACCAAGTTAAGATAAATAATAGATATCAACTTCTAATAATTGATGATTTGTTCAAACAATTGAGGAGATCCAAGTGGTTCTCCAATATTGACCTGAGGTCAGGATATCATCTTTTGTGGGTGAGGAAGGAGGATATTTCTAAAACAGCTTTCAGAAGTAGATATAACCATAATGAATATGTGATTATGCCCTTTGGTCTAACGAATTCACCAATAGTGTTTATGGAATTGATGAATAGGATATTTTAGAGATATCTATATTCATTTGTGGAGGTATTTGTAGACGATATTCTGGTGTATTCAAAGACAAGGGTGGAGCATGAGCGGCACATGGAGATAGTGATGGGGATCTTGAGGGATGATCAGTTGTATTCCAAATTGTCAAAGTGTGACATTTGGATATGGGAAGTTCATTTTCATGGCCTTGTGATTGCTTAAAGAGGTGTTTCAGTGGATAAGATAAAGATAGAGGTTGTTATATCGTGGAAACCACCAAATAATGTGTTTTAGATATGGAATTTTCTCATTCTAGCTGGGTATTATCGGAATTTTGTTCGTGATTTTTCACATTTGGCTTCGCCGATGACAGCTTTGACAAGAAAGGATGTTTCATTCCACTGGAATGTATAGTGTCAGCAGTGTTTCAAAGAGCTAAAGGATCATCTTACATCAGCACCAATCTTGGTTTTGCCAGTACCAGGAAAAGGATATGTGGTGTATCGGGATGCATCGAGATCACGGTTGTTGAGAGTTCTCATGCAAGGGAATCATGTGGTTGCATATGGTTCATGAAAGTTGAGAGTGCATGAGAAGAACTAACCAACTCATGATTTGGAGTTGGAACCAGTTTTCCATGATTTGAAAGTGTGGCATCATTATCTCTTCGGTGAGAAATTCACAGTATAAACGGATCAGAAGAGCATGAAGCACATTTTCTCACAAAGGGATTTGAACTTGAGGCAAAGGAGATGTATGGAATATCTCCATATGTTTGATTTTGACTTGATATACACACTAGGTAAGGAAAATTTGGTGGAAGATGCATTATGTAGAAAATCATATGCTCAGGTGGTGTAAAAGGCATCAGACTGGTGGCATTAAATGTCGGTTTTAGATGATATGTGGTTGGAATGTGAGGACCAGGGCAATAGAGGGGTATTATTTCGAGTTTTGTGGATTCATGACTTGGTTGGCCTAGTTAAAGAGGCATAGATATCAGATTCTCAGTGTGTGACCATGGCGTCAAGACTCAATGGTGGAGAGACCATTGAGGGTTGCAAACTAAATGGAGATTCAGTTTTGTGTTTTCGGAATCAGATGGTTGTACTAGTTGCTTTTCAGGAGGATTTTCTTAGGCCGTATCATCATTCCAGGTGGGATGTACATCTTGGAATTCAGAAAATGTATAAAGTGTTGAAAGTGAATTTCTGGTGGGCTCGTATAAAAAGAAGTGTGGTTGAGTTTGTTTCGAGATGCTTGACTTGTCATCAGGTCAAGGAAGAGCATCAGATGCCAACAAAAAAGCTGCAGTCTTTACCAATCCATGTTTGGAAGTGGGATTATATAGCGATAGATTTTGTTATAGGTCTCCCAAGAACAGTCAGAAAGCACAATTCCATTTGGGTGATAGTGTATCGGCTAACGAAGTCAGCCCATTTCATCTCGATTCATGAATCTCATATGGTGGAGGATCTGTCCAAAATCTATATCCGGGAGGTGGTAAAGTGGAATGGTGTTCCAGTTTTGATTGTATCAGAAAAATATCCATGATTTAACTCTCGTTTCTAGAAATTCTTACAGCAATCACTAGGGACATAGTTGAAGATGAGTACGGCGTATCACCCTCAGACGGATGGTCAATCCGAGATAACAATACAAACTCTGGAGGATATATTGTGGGATTGTGTCATGGATTTTGGTGGCTCGTGCGAGGACCACTTTTCATTGGTTTAGTTCTTGTATAATAACAGTTACCAGGCATCCATACAGATGGCTCCGTTTAAAGCATTTTTTGGGTGGCCATGTCGTTCTCCACTATGTTGGGTGGAAACGGGTGAGTCCTCGATGGTTGGACCAATCCTTGTCTAGGAGATGATAGAGAAGATCATGTTGATTAAGAAGAGAATGGAGACGGCTCATAGTCATCAGAAATCATATTCGGATCATTGTCGATGGTCGTTGTCATACGAGGCGAGTGATCAGGTGTTCTTGAGGATCTCTCCTAGGTTGGGACATCGTCTGTTTGGAATGTAGGGAAAGTTATCTCCAAAGTATATTGGACCTTTTGAGATTCTTGAGAGGGTTGGTGAGGTGGATTATCATTTAACTCTTCCACATAGGTTTAGTATGGTGCACAATATATTTCATGTCTCGCAGTTGAAAACGTATTAGCCGGATCGTTACCATGTGATTCGATGGGATCATGTTGATCTAGAACCATATGCTTCATTGTTGCACGTGCCAGTGTGGGTTTTGTATAGGTAAGAGAATGTTTTTAGTGGTAAATGCATTGGTTTAGTTATTTTTTTGGATACATGGTTTGATTCAAGAGGATACTTGGGAGTGGGAGAAAGATATGGTCGAGTAGTGGCCCGAGCACTTTCGGCAAAGGGCAGGTTCATTACTTTTCGAGGACGGAAAATCCAATGGTGGGGAGAATTTAGTACCCCTGGTTTTAGGTATGCGGACTTCTATTATAAATTTTTATGTGTTAAAGTGCATGGGATGATATGGGAAGAAGTTGGGAGAGTTTGGAATGGTTTTGGATGAGGTTGGATGATTTTATGGGGTGCACAGTTTGAGTATGGTTAGTGGAAACTATGCGGGTTCTCCAGGAAACCGTGCAGGGGATACAGTTGGCTTCGCACGGTTTGCACACGGTTTTCCAAACTGTGCGGGGAAATAGTGAATACCCTTGCTCCCGAGGTAGTAGCATGCACACGATTCCAGCATGGTTTTCCAAACCGTGCGGGCTAACCGTGCAACCACTTAAAAGTAGGGTTTTAAAACCTGGGCTAACTCAGGATTGCCTCATTTCACTCTAATATTCCTCCCACTCGAGCCTCACTTGGGATTTTGGGTTCTCAAGGGTTAAGTGTGCTCTCAAACTCTATTTGAAGTGTTTAAAAGGGGTTTCATGGAGATTTGAAGGTGGTTTCTCCCGGGTAAGTCTCTCCTCTTGTTTCTCTTGTGTTTTCCACTAGATCTGCTCTTCCATATTTCTTGGTTTTCTAGATCTACACTTTTTGTGTGTAGATATAGGGTTTTTGTTTGTTTGGATGATGTTTTTAAGGCTTTTTAATGTTAGTGAATGGGATCTAGAGAGGTTTCGGTGGTGCCTTCGCCGGATTTGAAGCACAGTTGTTCGTGGGTCGATTTCTCAGGAACCCTAAAGGCAGGTGGCTTCTCTTGCAACTCCACTAGGTTAGAACTAGTGGTTACTTGTTAAAATTAATTGTTTTGATGAAAATTAATTGTGGGTTATTACCCAAAATTGGTTGTAAAACCCTTTAGTGATGTTTTGGGGATTTTTGGAAAAATGTGCGTTTTATGGTGAAATGCTATTCTTGTGGATTTTAAAATGAAGATTTTAAAATGGGATGATATGGTTGATTTGTGAAAAGGATTGATGGAAAGGGTTTCCAATAAAAGGGTTGTTTTATTGAAATGTTGTTTGGCATGGAAAATTGTTTTCAATAAATGGGTGATTTATTGAAGTGGATTGATATGCAATGGAATTAGTCCATTGCATGTTGTTGTGGCCTTATTGGGTTTATGATTGGTTTGGTTTGATTGAAATGTTTAATGGAAGTGGTCAAGAAGTCCCAATATAAAAATGGAATGGATAGTGGATGGAAGAACCACCATATATGTAGTGGTTTGGATGTACCACTAGTGTGAATGGGTGAACAGGTTGGGCGGAAGTCCCACCGTTTTGATTATTTTGGTGTAAATGGGTAAATGGGTTGGGAAGAAGTCCCACCATTTTGGTTGTTTGTTGTGTATTTCTTTCCAAGATGGAAGTTTTTGTGCTAATGTGTAAATGATGAGATGGTTTGTGGCATGTTTGGTTGGCTTTCCCTTGGTTGCTTGGTTTGGGTGTAATGGCTTGGTAAGGGAATGTTTGGATTATGAAAATGGCTGCACTTGTGATTTAATTTATATAACCTGTTTTATATAAATTTGCTAATGGTTTTATCCTAGTGGCGTGTGTAAGGAAGTCATTTGGGGAAAACCTACTGAGTTTTAGTACTCACTCCCTGCTTTGGCACTGAGGTGTCTTTGCAGATGTCATGTACTGTGATGTGGGAAAAGGTAAGGGATCTCCCACCTTTAGTGGATCATTTTGATGTCTTGGTGGAGCTTGGAGCATGGAGATTGGTGTGGAACTATGGTTGTGTCATGGCTCGTAGTGTTGTTTTTTAGTTTCCGCTGGTACTCTGATATGGTAGGTTGTATTGGATTTGGGTTTCATTGTGGAACAACATGGTTGTATTTTTGGAATACATGTTTGGGTTTAAAAGTACATGCATCATTTAGTGATTGATAGTGGATGGTTTGGTTGGTTTTTTCTTAAGGGAAAATAGTTCCCCAACTTGATCTTGAAGCCATCAACATTCATTTCCATCCTTTGGCGTCTTCGGAACGTCGCTTAAGGCCATGTAGCCCTCACCGCCTCCTCAAGCCAATGAGGAAGGGGCGGGGTGTTACAGATTTATTATGATACGAATATTCCATATTGTATTGAAGGTTTTGTGATATGTTTGACTGTGGATGTGTTATTTTTATACCATTCATGGTTTATGGATAAAGTATTGACATTTTGTATGCTACTTTTAATACGAATGTTTATGTTATGTTTCAACCTTTTCATATGAAGAATTTACTGGAGATAGTAAGTGATGAGTGGAGCCTGCTATAGCTCCTCGATGCATCGGTTGGTCTCATGAGATAATTATACGTGGAATTGGATGCGGCCTATCCCGATTTTATATATGCTTTTTTCCGAGGCCTTAATCATTTTTAGACTTCTTCGTCAAGGCCTTAACAATATGTTTCAGAATGTCTGGTATTATACATTTCCTCATTATGAAAATAATATTTGTGGTTCATGTGGTTATCCTACTAGTATAATACCCATGACTATGTTTTATTATGGAAATATCTACTCAGCTCATATTTCTCCCATAATGTTTTTATGTTTATTATTTTTAAACGCTTGTGTTTTCAATTATTCAGCATGCCTATTTTATAAGTTATCTTCCGATAAAATGTTTACCATTATTGAGAATTTGATATCACCCCTTTCTTATGTTTTACTTTCCCACAATTTAGAAGAAGTGTATTATGAATGATATCTAGGGTTAAGATAAAAGGGAATAATGGCATTTTCAAAGAACTATCTAAGCTGTATTTTATGTTTGAAATTGTAATATGAAGTTGATGTTTGTAATCTCTTTCCAAGACAGCTAAACTGGTCCATCTTTTGGGACATTATTTCCTTGTATCATTCCAATGTATTAAAATAATGCATCGACTATGGTTAACTAGGGTAAGGGAATTACACCTTTCATTACCAAAATATTGGATATTATCTTATACAATGGATTACCCTATGGGTTCTCACTAAAGATTTCTAACCCTAGATTCTAATGGTTTACTAAACCATAATATGAAACCTAATATATCCACCCATTATTTTCAAACTATGATAATATATCTTATTTGTTAATATTCATTGAATAATATAATGATCCATGCTAGAATTTTATAGTTACAAAATCGTATGAAACATGGATACATAAATAACCAGTTAATAAGTGAACTACATCATCTCCCTCACTGTTATTTATAAGATGAACCCTTCTTAAATATGTCATACTTATACATTCCTCGTATAATTGTAAAACACATAAGAAATGGTGAAATTAGATTCACCGTAAGGGTAAACATGGTTGATATCAATGATCACATAAGTATAACATGAGTATAGAGATATGAAAACAGGATAATGTCATTTGAAAACCTCATTCTAAATATCATAGATTATAATCTAGAGTCATGGAATAAATCATGGGTTTTCATATCACCTAAATCATAATGTAATTCAGTGAAAATAATATATAATATCATAATACACACATAGAAATGTGGAAAAAACATAAACTTATAGCATTTTGAACATGTATAAATTGAAATAGGCTCACTCAATAAGTTAATATCTTTAAATTAATAAATCTTATAAATTTATGTACATAAAAACTATATCCATGTGTAATATTATGGATATAAAATCCTAGTCCACACATAAAACTCTGTTCATTAAATATAGGTCAATGCATTGGCTTATGAAGATGAAAAATAGATCAAAACAGGAAATTGTTAACATGAAATTAGGTTTAAAATTAACATATTTACCTCCCATGTTTTCCATGTTAACCTAATCAATTGTAGAGATATATAAATCTAGGAATACCCATCAAAAAATTAAAATCACACATATTTTTTCCATAATATAATAAAACATTCATCATATAACATTCGAAGAAAGGAAATTCATTTTACAAATATTTCTTCAATTCATTATATCATAAAACATTAAAAAGGAACATGTTTTTTAAGAACATAATAATAATAATATATAATATTGAGAAATATTAATAATTATATTATTGGATAATTTCTTTATTAATGATTAGGAAACATCAACACATGTTATGGGATATGGAAAAGCTTTTAATAGATCAAAAGGATCATATATTTTGGAAAAATAAATATTTAAAATTGAAATCGATTTTCAAATACTAAAAGAATAAAAATTATTAAATAATTATTTTCTTTCAAAAAATGAAAAAATTATAAATTAATCATTAAATCATTGATAGATCCTTAAAATATTAATTTTTTTTTCATTCAAAGAAACTCAAAATAAATATTCCCTTCACATTTTTTGTAAAAATTTAAAAGAACTTCATTAAATAAATGAAAAGTGGATTAATTTGGAAAAAATTATTATAAACTATTAAATTGGAAATAATAAAATTACAAATTCATATTTAAATATTAAAAATATTCTTGAATTTTTTTAGAAGTCATGGATATGGTATGGAATGTATTTTCAATCAAAGGGAGAAATAATGTCAGTTTTTTGTAAAAATATTATTTCGATTTATCAAGTAATTAAATTGATTAAAATGAACATACACCATATATACTAAATAAATAACTATATTATAAAAAAATCCAACTATTTATTGAGATATATGTCATAATATTTCACCATAGAAAATCTAATCCTAAAAAATCATGAAAAACAAGGATATTGTAACATAAAACCTTTAACACTTTGGTAACTTTTGAATAAAAATCCCCATGAAAGAATAAATTCAAATGAGATGTAAGATATCATAAAAATAAAAAATTTCATGATTTAAAATTTCTATGGATATATATATATATATACACATTATAAAATAAGGTTCATGTATGGGATAAATTAGTCCCTGAAGAAGTCAATTTGGTATTAAAATCCCTAAACACTTTGGTGACTTTTAAATAATAATCACCATGAAATAAATTACATTATATAGATATTTAAGTCAACATAAATTTAATAAAAATAAATATAAATAAAATTAATGGTATATATATACACTACCAAAAATAAACAAATGATGACTATGGAATGTGTGTCACATAAATTAATGGGGGATGAAAATCCCATACCTTAAGTTTTAAATTTCATCATATACAATTGAAAGTAATGTAAAATAAATTTAAATTTCTTATAGATGTATTAAATAACCAAGAGTATATATATAATTCCATATATTATTTAATCACCCACCATTATCGCATTTTTTTAACAATTATTTATTAAAATCCTTATTATATGTGTTTACTTCTACATTTTGTTATATAAGTTTTGGAGCAGATGTTTTGATCATTGAACTTTCATTATGATTCCATAACATAAATAATGATATTAGTTATATAAATATTATATATATTCATTATATTAATATTTAGAGTCATCAATATAGCACAAATATATAAAAATGAATTACATTGTTAATAAGGATGATACGCCAAATGTACACATGAACACAATTTTTATTTTTTGATGGATGGAATGAAAGTAATTTTAAAATTAATTAAACATTATAGTGTAATTATTATTTCATATATATCATATATATAAATTTATTATGTCCCTAATTCTATCAATATAAATTTGAAATATAAAATAAATCACATCACTTTGTGGAGGTAGTTGTCCAGACATACACACGAGCGACGTTATTGTTTGAAAATGGATTGTATGGTAAGAAGTTATGTGTGATATTATAATAAAATACCTTTAATTTTTTACTAAATATCAAATATTTACATTAATTCCATTACTATAATAATTTGTGATAGGTGGTGGTGGAAATAAAATTACATCTGTTCATGAGGCGATAGTTCTTTATACACATGATCGATTGTTTAATTTCTAATTTGACGGAGGATTAGATGAATTTGGGATTTCATATTAACATAATAACATATAATTATATTTAATATAATGGTCTTATTATTTAAAAATATAGAAATAATATTTAATGGATTTTGAAGAATAAATAAAACAAAAAATGATTGATTAATAACGCTACCTCTTCTTTGGATAAACTCTATAGGTCTGCAGAAGAAGCCTTCCTATGAGGGTTTCCTAAAAGAATATTTTTAATGGAAATGCAATTAAGAAATTTGTTTGTATATGTACTGACTAAACCAAAAAAATTATTATGTTTGTATATGAGAAGACAAGAGTTTCCCTTTTATAAGTGTGGAATTCCATAAAATAATAAAAAAGAGTTA
Source organism: Viscum album (assembly GCA_963277665.1). Lineage (NCBI taxonomy): Eukaryota > Viridiplantae > Streptophyta > Magnoliopsida > Santalales > Viscaceae > Viscum > Viscum album. The sequence continues at coordinate 291,417,103 of OY728138.1, forward strand.
AATTAATTCTAAATAAAAATGATTTGAAAAGGAAATAAGTTGTTTATAAATATATTATAAGGTTTAAATAATCATATTAAATATTATTTGAATATTTTTAATTGGAAAAAATATCCATATTTTTTTATCCCCTTGTAAACCTGATTTAACCATTAACATAGTAACTGATTTTTACACTTTTCACAATTCATTTTAATGAGAAATTATGTATACATTATTTAATAATAATATTATTTAATATTATTATGAAAAATTTTAATACATTTTACAAAATTCAAATCATATATGTTTCAAAACTTAATTTTACATTAAATCCATAGATGCATTACAAAAGCTTGTTTCTAAAGAAAAACATTTTCATAAGTACAAATAGATTATAGGTAAACATTTAAGATAATATTGAGTCAAATGATATAAATTTTATTAAGACAATAATAATTTATCTAATTTTTCATTTAAATTATATTTAATAAAATTTATCTTATAAAATGATATAAGTGAAATTAAATTTTTAATTAAAATTAGTTTTTTAACTATTCATCAAAACATCAATTTTCTTATAAAATTTTAAAAAATTATATCTATTTTAATTTTTACACATTGGTTTCAATTATTATGTCATTTTAATGAATTAACGTTTCTATAAGTTCAAAATATAAATTAAAAAAATAAGTGTACAAAATAGGATGAAATCATTTTTAGAAGAATATTGTTTTTTTCATAAAACACGATTTATTCTCATCCCATGCTTACAAAAAAATATCTAGGGAAAGTTAAATTGTTTTACTGAAATATTATTTTATAAATGTAATTAAATTATTCACCAATATTTATGAACTAAATTTAGTATGAAAAAAACACATTACACATGTAAAACTTGTTTTTTTGTGAATCATTTACATTACTTCCAAATGATTTTTATTTTACATGATACCCAAGAGTTCAATTTGAACATGTGGAAACCATATAATTGTCATAAACTTTTAATTAGTATTCATACCCATAAATTTAGAGGCTATATTATTATAGTCTCAATAAATAATAATATTTTTTAGTATAATAGAGTTTATTTAAACTATATATTATGTGTAACACAAACTGTCAAAGAAATTAAATTCATTTGTTAGAAAACATTTTATAAAATCTTAGGGTATTATAAATATAATTTTATAAGTTATGGTAACAATATTTTTTTCAATGGAATTATTAATCCATTTTAAGGTGAAATTTATTTTGTGAAAATAATTTTCTAGTATAATAATAATTTTTAAAGAAACCCACATGATAATTATTTTTACACTAGAATTTATTAAAAATGATTTTATAAAAAGATTCGGGAAGTGAAGATAATTCTGAATTAAATAAATTATTTTTTGATATCATATATTATTATGTTTAATTACAAGTGTCTTTTATGATACCATATTGTTAAAATAGAATACAATGATTAATTATTCATTTCTTATGATATTTAATTAAATTTTTGTCGTCATCCCAAATTTTTTTTAAAATCCATATTATAATGTATGAGTATGACCAAATTAGAAGTCATGTTTAAAATCATAAATATTTTTAATGAAAAGAAAATGGGTTTACATTAAAAGGCTTGTATTGGAAGAAATGGATACTATGATTAATTGTAAAACATTTAGCATATATATTTTTTTTATGATACAGTGATAACCTAATTATCTTAAATTATTAACCTAAAAATCTCTTCCAGAATGTAAGAAAATTAATTCTTATTTAAAAATGAAATAATGGATTTAATAAGGATTGGGTACTTATAGCTGGCAACAGAGACTGGGTTATATAATCTTTTTGTTTAAGATAATTTATGTTGACACACTTTAAAATTATAAATTATGTTCATCATGATATAGAATAGGAAGATTTGCATGTTTCTTCATCTAAAATTTGTCTTTTTTAATTGTTTTCTATGGAGGAAACATGAAATATAATGTAGGAAGACAACAATAGGAATATTGCATTCCAATTCAACAACCTGGAATGGATGGAATATAGACAATGTATTTTAATGCTATAATGGATGAGTTGAGACATTTTATAAATGGTAGTGGTATCCAAGTGGGAGTGAAACCAAATCCACCGTAGAGGAACATATCTAGAGTGGAGAAACTCCTGAAGAAAAACCATCGAGTATTTAGTGGATCATCTAACCCTATAGTAGCTAAATAGTTTTTTAAATTCATATATAAGTTTTTCAACGACACTGGTTGTTCAGATAATTAAAAGGTGACTCTTGTTATTTGGAATTTTATGGTGAATTATGTTAACTGTAGTGAAAGGTAATGAATAATAGATAGAGGGGATTGATTCCATTTAGTGGGACACATTAAAAGATATTATTTGATGAAAATATTATTATAAGGTTTTTCAACTTAGGATGGAAAATAAACAATTGGATTAAAGGTAGAAGGGTGAAGATTCAGTGGCCATGTGGGAAGCATATGTATCCCGATTGGAATATATGCACCAAGGTTTATTCTGGTTCTTAATTGTTTAATAAATCTGTTATAAAATGGATTGAAGACATGATATTTTAGGTAACTATCTTGTCATGAATTCAAAATTTATGAGAAAACTTTTCAATGTACTAAGAAGGTAGATTTTTTTTTTTCAAATGATCATGCATTCTAGGACAAAAAATATACAGAATGGTCTAAATGATAGGAAATGGGGAAGAATACATCAAATAAATGCGATAGTGAGAATATAATGTTCTAAACATGTGATTTGTTTTGAAAATAATCATAGATAATTGCTTTTAAAATCATGGATGTTTTTCTAATGTAATTTTTTAGACTAGATGTTCTCTACTACAAAGAAAATGATCAGAAATATGATGAAAATATAATGATAAAATGAATTCATTATAATGAAATAGTTCTTTATGTGTGTGCTTTTCCAAATATATAATATAAGGATAGTAATAATTTAGATAAACAATATAAAGGAATCTTCATATCTTTTGAGACCAAATCAAAAAAATTAGACCATCTAATGATGTGGTGTTAGGTATATAGCCAATTTATTTAAATTACGTCATTATGTTATTTTATTTGGGGTATACACACTCTTCTGGTTTTCAATTTTTTTTTTAATAAATTATAATATTCCCGAGAACAAGATATGCAAAATATTTATGTAAAAACCATTAGGGTACATATTAATGAAGAAAAAAATTATTATAATATTTATGTTTTAATTTTTAGAAATAATGTTCCTATAGAAGTTTTTTTTTATTTCCTCTTATAGAGGTTGATGTTAATTTAGGTATGGAATGGATTAATTTTTACCATGAAAAAATAGATTGTAGTGTTAAAGATGTTGTTTTTTAAAATGTTTTTTATTTTTAGTAATATTAATTCATAACATTGAAAAAATATAAAGAATATTAGATAATATTAAGATATATATATGAAAATTTTCTTGAACATATTATTTTGGAGAGGGAGTCTCTTCATATTAGTGATGTCCCTATAGTGGATGAATTTGTTGATGTATTTTATAATGAGTTTTTTGGTATTATGTTTGATGAATAATTTGGGTTTACTGTGGACTAGTTCCTTCGGATAATAAAATTCCAAAAACCTCATATCAAATATCTCATGTAGAAATACTTGAAATGGAAATATAGTTACAAGAGATTATAGATTAATGTTTCATCAGTATGAGTAATTATCTATGGGGTTATCCTATTTTATTTGTTAAAAATAATGTTGGTTTATGAGAGTTTTCATTGATTATTGATCCATGAATAACATGACTACTATGAAAATTTATCCTTTCAATTATAGAGACCTAGTTTTATATTATGAGGACATTGAAATATTTTTATATGCATTTCCAGAGCTAGGCATTGAGATGGTATAATATTTTGAGACCCGGTGCGCCCAAAATTAATTTTTATCAAAATGTTAAATATATTTTATATTTCAAGAATTTAAATTAAAAAATAAAAAGGATTACTCTAAAATGGAAACTTGGATCATAATTCCATGATCATAGTTGAGTCTAGAACATAGTGTTTACCGTAAACATGACCAAAAATGGGTTGTTGCAGGTAGTTTGGAATCCTCGCTTATTTTTGCTACGTTCAGTTAGTTAATTAATTATTTAATTAATTTATTAAATCATTTTAACACGCAAAAATTATTTATAAGATTAATTCCAAGGAGAATTCTCTAGAGTTATCCACATAAACTTTGGGAGAAATCGAGTTCTCTCCCTTCATTCTTCTTTGGTGAATCTCATCTTGCTCAGACTAGGATGTAGTGAATGAAAATTATTCTCTTGATCATTGTATTATTTTTTCTTCATGAGTGAATGATGAATATTCAAGGTAGGACTTTTCAATTAGTTATTTATGACCTTGTTTGAGAAAATCCATCCTTGTTCTTGAATTTGAGCCAATTGTGGTTTATTTCTTATGGTTGGGTATTGAATCTTATTTATTTTCAAATTTCTGTAACCATGGATTTCCATTATTTATATTTTTCCTAGATCTATTGGCATAAAGTATTTAATCCTTGGGTTTTGGGATTTTGATTCTCAAATCATCACATTATTCACTAGTTGGACCCTACGATTATGTTTTGGCATTACTGGGTGGTACCAAGCCCAATCGAACCCCAAAAACTAATATAGAATCACGTATGAGGAACTAATCTATGATATAAGACCATATATAGGGTTTTTCATGGATTGGATGTTAGTTTCGGTGATTTGAGATCATGGAATTGATGGTTGAAGGCTCAGTGGTGTGAGGTTATTTTGAGTAAACATCATTGAATAAAAGTGTCCCATTTCCAACAATAACAGGTGAAAACCATAATTTTTAGTTAATTTTTTTCATTCAGAACTAGTGTTGGATATGAATTGGTGAGGCCTTATTTAAAGTTCCATAAGTAGATATGATGATCTAGAAAATATTTTGAAAACATGGCTACACATTGTGTACATAGATAAACATAGTGCGTGCGTCACCCTCAATAGTGATAGATTGGGTTTTTTAAAACATATGGATGACATGGTGTGTATCCATCCCACACATTTTGTACCACTTCCCCTAGTTAGACAACACATATATAGGATCACATTGGTGAAAACCAATGTAGTTGTATAAGTCCAGGTACATGCAAGTGTAACCATGTAAATGGACATGATCTAGTCAAACAAGGGAACCTCGTGTGAGGAATACCACCATGTACAATGTACATGAATATGGGGTTAGTACACACACATGGTTTCTAGTACAAAGAAACAACCAACAAGACATGGTCTGATCCCGATTATAGTTGACACTACATTTAGTCAACCTACATAGTTGGTACTACTACATGGGATGTGTTCTATGTGATGACCATGGACATGATCAAGAAGTGGATTGAGACCACACACCTTATGGGTTCACACACAAATCATGTATCCCTTGACCTTTTATTGAGAAAACATCAAGGTTCCTTATTTCCTTCATTTGAACTTGGATTTATTATCATGAGTAACCTATGCTAAGATTTTTTAAATGTGAAACCCAATGGTTTTCTAGGATGTTTATTTTGAGATACGATTTGAAATGATTTAGGAAGGGAACTTATTTATGAAATATATGATGATGGTAGTAATTAGTTAGAATCACAAGAGACTAATGAGTTGTACCCTCTTCTAGAGTTTGGAAGTAGACTCCACAAACTTCACTACTCTAAATTAATATTATACCAACTGTTTCAAACCATCGGCAAAAGCCCCAAAACCATGGGGATAACAATATCCCAATATTACACGCTGAACCATTGGGATAGGTCATCCGGATTTTTAAAATACCAACATTTTAGTAATAACCATTTGTAAATTTCTCTCTCAACGGTTAATAACCATGGGTTTATACAACTACACTAATGGTTTTTAACCATTGGTATACACCAATTGCAATAGTTCAAAGTGAATGGTTGCCACAATCCAGGCTGTATGGATTTGTATACCAACGGTTCTATGAACCGTTGGTATTTAGTCGTATATACAAAATAGACGTAGGCACCTCTTCTAACCATCCCTTCTTCTAGACAGACCGAACCAGCATATAGTGGCCTCCCCTCCTATGCAATTCCAGTAGCCTCCCCTCTCCAATTCTATTACTACAATTCCAACATGCATCAGGTAGCTTGATCCACACTGGAAGTACAGTACAAACCTACAGAATAATGATGAATACAGAAAAAACACTTATGAAAACAATATAAAATGATGAATACAACACCTAAAAATACACAATTTAAAAAACGCTAATGAAGACAATACAATGTATAAAATTCAAAAAACAAACACCCCCACTACCCCCCTGAACACCCCCAGCACCCACATGCCCCCTAGACATCCCCCTAGCACCCCTACACCCCCATACCCCCTTGGACAGACCGTTTCACCCTATTAGATAGCCCCAATGCACCCCCTTGAACACCCCCTAAACCCCCATGCCTCCCTAGACAACACCCTTTCTCCCCCTTGGACAACCCCTTGCACCCCCACTAGACACTCCCTCCCCCCCTAGACACCCCCTGTACACCGCCTTGGACACCTCGTCCCCCCTAGACACCCCCATGACACCCCTTCCTGGACACCCCCCTACACCCCATGCCCCCCAGGATAGCACCCTTTAATCTCCCATGAACACCCCCATGCCCCCTGGGACAGCCCCTTTTCACCGCCTAGACAACCACCTTGTGCCCCCGCTGGACACCCTCTCCCTCCTAGACACCCCTCCGGGATAGCCCCACCTAGACCCCCCTAGACCCCCCCCCCCCCTGACAGACCTTGGACACCCTCCCCTAGACACCCCACCTGCACCCTCCCACCTGCCCTGCAGACCCCCCCGGACAACCCTTGGACACCCCCAGACAGCCCTTGGACAACCCCCTGGGCAGCCCCCTAGACACCCACATGCACCATGTCCTTTCCCTGCAGACCCCTCAGACCCCCCCCCCGGACAGCCCTTGGACACCCCTGGACAGCCCCTCTTATACACCCCACATGCACCCTCCCCTTTCCCTGCAGACCCCCCGACACCCCCCCCCCCCCGAACAACCCTTGGACACCGACTTTGAACAGCCCCTCCTAGACACCCCACCTGCACCATGCCCTACAAACCCCACAGACATCCCTTGGACACCCCCTGGACATCCCCTCCTAGACACCCTACCTGCACCCTCCCCCCTGCCCTGCATACCGCCACACGCCCCCCCCCCCCCAGACAGCCCTTGGGAACCCCACTTGGACAGCCCCTCCTAGACACCCCACCTACACCCTGCCCTATAGACCCCCTCCCCCCCGGACAACCCTTGTACACCCTCCCCAGACAGCCCCTCCTAGACACCCCACCTGCACCAGCCCCCAGCCATACAGAGCCCCCGACACCCGCCAGACAGCCCTTGGACACCCCCTAGACAGCCCCTCCTAGTTACCCACCTACACCTTGACCCCTACCATGGAGACCCCCCCTGAATAGCCCCTCCTAGACACCACACATGCACACTCCCCTGCCCTGCAAACCCCCCTGTACCCCCAGTCTTCCAGCCACAACATAGAAGGCTTCCTATTTTCCCAGTACAACCAAAATTTCATTCTGGATAGTTAAGACATTAATCAATATAACAAAACAAATATGAATCACCTCAATGGATTTAGTATCCCAAAGAATCCATCTGGTACTCTAAATTGATTCATGTAACCCAATATATTGACATTGTTTAGACTTCATTTGGTAGTCTAAAAAAATATACCTCTGATGATCGTAAAAAAAAGATTCTTTTGGACCACTTTTCAGCACTGATATAAAACCACGTATTTTATCCTAAACGAAACTGGTGAGAAAAAAATATAGTTTTAAACCACCACTAATAGGCTCTGACCTAGCACTTCCTTTTTCCCTTGTTGGATATTTCTCCACCTCACCCATGAATAGAAGAAACAGGAATAAATGAAACAAGAAACACCTATTGTAGAATCGTTGGGAGTCACAATGACAGAAACGTGAAATGAAAGAAAACGCAAAAATAAAGAAAGAACACAGAACAAACAAATGTACATGGTTTGGGAATAATGCCTACGTCCATGAAGTGGCAAAATTCTCGCTAAAAATCCGGAGCCCAAATTAATGATTTTTGCAGGTTAGAAACCTTTTCCTAAAAATGGGCTACATATGGATAAAATGATACACTTTTCTGAACAATAATTCTGTATCGCTATAGTGAACAACATCCACCTTTTTCAAAAGTGCTATAGTGGCTACCGGCTGGAAGTCAAAAGTGAAATAGTATATTTTACTCTACTAATCTTGCCTCAACATTGATAGATTATCTCATAATAACTCGAAATAAGTGGAGTCCAAAGGAAGAAAAATCTAGTGGCAAGTCATCAAAGACTTATCTATAACCAGAAATCCATTAAGGAATTGTCCAAGTCTAGATTAGGAATGCATGGAACCAACTGGATAAACTGATTTCTGTATGCGAACACTATTTCAACTCATTCCTAGAGCCTATAAAATTCTACAGCAGTTAGAACCTTCACTTCATTATGAAATAATTATAAATGAAACATTCCTTGAAACGTTTCCTAGAATAGAATTTGTCAGGCTTAGTATGCATAATAGACATCGACCAATTATAACCCAGACCCTCTAGTAGGATGGTTACAAAAATAACCTCAAGAGACTCATAAATCTAAATCTGGATAAAACTATCCTCAACCCACAGTATGAAAACCAATTAATCCTAAGAATCATATTATCCATGAATTATTGTGGGGATACCATTTTGATTTTGGGGTTCCTGGGTGTTCCTTTGTAAGAACCTGATTTTTTCTATGAAGGACTTCAGAATATTCTTGATGATATTCCAGAGTAGCACCTTCAGACGACGTGCGATTCCGAGCCCCGAAGTGGCTGGAATTAAGTTTTCAGTGCGTTCACACTAGAAACGCCAAATAAATAGGATAACTCATAAATAGAGTTTCGGATTAGAGATCCGAGTATATGGATGGGTCCAGAATGGGGTGTTTACCCTATGAACGACATAAAACTTGTCGGCGCGGGATGTTTGGACCCCTCACTCGCTTATGGAATGTTAAACGGATTAAATAAATTAATGTATCCGTTTAATGTTGAAATGCAAGTATCTCTTAAATGGTGGCTCAGATTGGAAAACCGAGGGCACCGTTCATTTCGGAGCATGCCGTTTACCCTAGTAGGGGTGTATGTATTACAGGTGCGGCCCGTCTGTGAAAAAATGGCCCCATGAGCATTTTCGTAATTTGGTGGCTTAGGATGATATGTTTAATAACTTTTGAACGGGGTCTCAGATTAAAATTAAGAGACCACCATTGTGCTCGGGAGGGGTATTCACCCTAGGGGAGGCTTAACCTCGACCCCGTCGGGAGTTTCGGATGCGGGTCTTTTCGGGGGTTTTAAATTAATTAAATTGTTAATTAAATTATTTAAACACCCCCTTCCCCTTCATCCCCTCTTCTCCCCTGGTGATAGAAGCTCCCCACAGCGAAGGCGGATGCTCCCCTCCATCACCTCCTCCTCTCCGGCAAGGCGCGGCTCCAACGGATTGCGGCGAAGCTTCGGGCGAAGCCCATCGAGGTAGGATTTGTCGTTTGCATTTTTCTTTCACTGCACCTAATTCGTGCTCAAATATTTGTATTGAAACACTGTCGGGTTATCAAGAAAATCCCATGGATTCGTAGTATAGTTTTTTCCCTTTCCAATGCCTCTCTCGGATTTCAATTTCAAGTCCCGAACTGCTCACAAAAGTTCGCCGAAGTTTGCGGGAATTGGGGGATCGGCAGTGCGGCGTGGTGGTTCAGCCGAGCTTCAGGCGGCCGAGGGTCTTCACAGCGGCAGTAGGGGGGGTGTCTGCGGGACTCTCGGGAAGCGGCGTGGGTGTCCGGTTGAGCGGCTAGGAGAGGACGGGGTGCGGCGTGCCTTCAGCTGAGGGCGAGGGGGCGGCGTCCGGAGGAGGTCGGGGCTCAGGTGGAGCACCCGGCGTGGCGGCGAGTCACCAGGGAGCGGCGACCGCAGGGTCGCGGTGCACGACCCCCCGTGCGGAGACAAAGACCCGTGTTGCGCGGGTCTTCATGCGGCTGTCGCGACCAGCCGCAATGGCCGGTCGGCGCACGGACCGCGAGTCCGTGGCCGGTCCAGCCCAAGGGGCCTCGCCCCCTCGAACTTCGGACACCCGTATTTTCCGCTATAGGTGTCCATTTTGAGTTCCGTCTACGGCGGTGGAACCGTATTGACAAGGCGGACTTTTTGATATGGTTTTGGATATTTTTTATTTCCTGAAATGAGGGACCTCGGTGGCGTGACACATACGTCGAGGGGTTAGTCGTTTCTTCGGGGGATCTTGTTTTGGATGGCGCGGACGCGTTCGACGTCCGTTTTGAGCACCTCCAGTGGCGTTGGGACCCTGGAATCGAAGAATAGAATTCTAGGGTGGTTTCAGGCATTGAGGCCGAAGTTGAGGCGCGGGCCCCACAACCCGTCATTTGAGCTGTGTGCATCCTTTAGCCACTTTTTCCTCGGACGTCTATTCAGGGCATGTGAGTAGTCGATGTTGGGTGTTTTCCGACGGCATCGCGTTGGCGCAGTCTGACCGCTGTAATTCCGCATGATGGTGCAGGTCCCGCGAGGGCCGTTTGGGTGTTGACGGTGATTTCCCATCTTTATCACCAGGTGTCTGTTTTAGACATGTGAATAGTCCATTTCGTGTACATTTTCGAGAGGATCGCAAAGGTTTGATCCGTGCGTTGAGTTTGGGGACCGGCATGCGGGTCCCACGAAGCAGTGGTCATGTGTTGTGCACCAGAATGCATCTTTTTCTCCGGATATCTGTTGCGCTCAAGTGAGCAGTATTTTTGACGTGTTTTCCCGAGGGGATCGCAATGGTGCGATGCACCCGACTATTTTCGGGGCTGAGGCTCGGGATCACGGGAGGTCGTTTGGGCGTGAGGCGGTGTTGGCGACTTTTCCGTGGGATATCCGTTTGAGGCGAGTAAGTAGTCGATCTCGCATGTTTTTCTGTGAAGATTACAACGGTGCGATCCGTTTGGTTGTGCGGAGACTCTTGCACGATCTTATTAAATGCGGGAATGTGAAGGGTGCTCTGGTGGCAGTTCTTTTTGTAGTGTTTGCAGATAACCCTTGGCGTGTGATCACGTGCACTCCTGTTTGAGTGAAGAGATGTGGTTGGCCGTGCATGGACCATTGAGGTGGAGTTGTTGTGTCACGCATTCACGCTGCCGCTGGGTGCCGTGTGCATGATAGCTTTTGGGCTGGTGCGAGGTATACTCTGGGAGTATACGATAGCACTTGGTGGTACATGTGTTTTGTACCGGAGAATGTTTGTGCGCTTGGTTGGGGCTGAGATGGGGCCACACGTCGTGTGGGCCCCATGTGTGTGTCGTGTTCTGCTTTACGTACTCTTGACCTCTCGCGACGTAGAGGGTTCCTCTGCGCTCGTTTGTTTGACTAGCTGGGTGGAGTTTTCTCATGGCTTTGTGCTTGTTTTTTGACAAGCGGGGTGGAGTTTCCCCTAGCCTGGTGCTCTTTTGTCTAACCAGCAGGGTTGAGTGGTCTCCCCCTGTTCTTGTTCTCGATTGTTTGGTCGGAAGAGATGGTTTGGTTCCTCTTCTTCCTCAGCTGTGAGGGGTTTCAGTATCAGGACACTTTCACCGGACTGCGACACCGTTTTCGACTACGGGTGTTCGTACAATGTGGGTTTTTCCCCACATTCTGGGGTGAGTTGACTCGGTCCACTTCGAAAGTGACTCAGTGGATTGGAGAGGGATCGCCTTGTGAGGCCTGGGGAGTTTCTCCCATTACTTCATGTTCCCTGTTAGAGTTCTTTTCGTTTCGTTGTGACCAACAATTTATGCGAGCACCGATCCTCTACCCAGGAGGTTGTTTCCAGCAGGGCTGATGTTTTTTACAGCAGGGATGACGTTGTTTCTAGCAGGGCTGAGGTTGTTTCCCGCAGAGCTGAGGTTGTTTCCAGCAGGGCTGAGGTTTTTTCCAGCAGGGCTGACGTTGTTTCCAGTAGGGCTGAGGTTTTTTCCAGTAGGGCTGACGTTATTACTAGTAGGGCTGAGGTTGTTTCGAGTAGGGCTCACCAGTGGGTTACCATCCAGCAGGGATGGCCAATAAAAATGGTGTTCACTGAGTAGTACCATCCAGCAGGGATGGACAGAGAAGTTCCAGGCTTACCTTTAGCTAGGCTGGGCAGTGGTCCCCGATGCCGGGCTTACCTCCAGCTGGGCTGGGCAGTGGTCCCCGATGCCGGGTTTACCTCTAGCTGGGTTGGGTAGTGGTCCCCAATGCCGGGATTACCTCCAGTGGGGCTGGACAGTGGTCCCCGATGTCAGGCTTACCTCCAACTGGGCTGGGCAGTGGTCCCCGATGCTGGGATACCTCCAGTTGGGCTGGGTAGTGGTCCCGTCGATGACTTTAGCCGGGTCTCCCTCCAGTGGATTACCCTGTTACGGGACTGGGCAGGGTGGCACCTGTCGACTTTTTGGGACTCCCTGTAGTGGGAACCCATTGACTTCCAAGGACCCTCCAGCGGGGCTGGGAAGGGTGTCGCCTGTCGACTTTGAGACCTCTCCACTACAGGGCAGTGACGATTCGTGGTTGACGTTCCCCCAGAACTCTCAAGTATGAGGCACGTTTTCCCCACCGAGATGCGTCCTTGTGACGCGACCTAAAATCATACGGGTGAGTCAGTGTCATCCAAAGCGGATAGTGTCGAGGTGCAGTGATTGAGCCCTTTACTTGTAGTTCGGGGCCGACGTGCGGGATGCTGGGCATCGATGGTGTTTACTTCCAGGACTGTTGGCGACTCACTTTTCTTGGGCTGAGCTACGGGATGGAGATCCCCTTACGATCTTGTTTGGGCTTCTTGTTTGATCATATTGACTTGTATATACCTTTTTCTAGTACCCACTTCTTGGGTTTGGTTACTCTCCTTCTAGGAGAGGCGAAGACGCATGGGGTATGCCACGTTCTTTCCGTGTCTGGCTTCTCATAGTTGGAAGAGTATACTCTCCTACTATAGGTAGCGAGGACTCGACGAGAATTTCATCTTCTCAACATTTCCAGCTCCTTGTGTCTGGAAGAGTCTACCTTCTTTCCTCTTGTTGGGTTGAGCGGGACTCTCTACTGTTACTCTTACTACCCTTTCAGTTGTACTCCTCTACTTTTCATGTTCGCTCTACTGCTCACCCTTCAGTACATCCTTTTGTTGCTCCCTCGAGCCTTTGGGGTATCCTACTGAGTATTTTTATACTCACCCCTGCTTGGGATTTTCCCGCTCTTGGTGTGCCCTTGCAGACGACAGATAGGTGGAGCGTGACTTCAGTGGTGCATAGGATCTTGGGAGCTTGGACTGCATGTGGTGGTCAAAGTTGGGTTCCAGGTGGGGGACCATTCTAGCTATTTTTCCTTTTCTTTACCTATTGTCGGGTTGTGGCACTTTTTGGTTGGGCGCGTGTTTTGCCCCTTTTCCTTTTTTAGTTTACCTTCAGCTTGCTTTGTACTATTTAGAGGTCGATGCACATTGTGGTTTATTTATAGCAGTTTCCCTTTGCTTTTCTTTTTACTCTGCACTTTTGCATTGAGTGTGCTGTGTGTGTGTACAGGTTCTTAGACAAAATCCTCCCAGAGTTTTTGTGCCTTCGGCGATGGTCTCCAGCCCCTGGCCTATAGAGGTGGGCTTTGGGTAGTTGCGGCTCAAGCCCAGGTAGGGTCGGGTCGTGACAGCCTTCATGATTGATTTATGCAGGGCTTTTTATTCGGTCAGGTGGGACTTCATATGGGATGCTTTCGATCTGCTCATATTTCTAGCTAGGTTCATGTCTTCTATTAAATGATGCGTATCTACCCCATTGATCTCGGTGAAAATTAATGGTAGTTTACATGGATGCTTTTCGGTGAAAAGAGGGATCAGGCAAGGGGATCCGCTTTCACCTTTCCTTTTTGTGATTTGCATGGAGTTTTTCTCATGCATCCTAGACTCCCTTATTTCATCATCATATTCTTACAAGTTCCATTGAAGGTGTGGTAAAACCTTTATTTTTCACCCTTTTTTACAGATAACCTTTTCTTATTTCATTATTGTGATTTGGATTATTTTTTACTCTTGAAGCATTCTTTGGATATTTTTTATTCTCTGTCTGGTATGAATGTTAATAATTCAAAGTCCCCAATGTTTGCAGAAGGAATCACTCCTGATATTTGTGTTTATATTGAGGCAGTTATAGGGGTTAAGAAGGGGTCTCTTCCTCTTTGTTATGTAAGAGTTCCCCTCATCACTTCCAAGCTTAGAGATTGTGATTGTGTGGTCATGGAAGATAAAATTGTTCGAAGAGTTAAAGTTTGGACTAATAACTCTTTCTTTTATACTGGGGGGTTACAGCTTGTTCAATCAGTTATTTTTAGTATTCTATATTATTAGTATAATCACTTCATTTTACACAAGATAGTGGTCAAATCCATTGAAGCCACCCTTAAGAAAATTCTTTGGAGAGGTCCTTCACTAGCTTCTTCTGGGGGTGGCCTGCTTTTTTCTATACTTGAGGTGTGATTTAGATTGGGGATGGAGTAATTGTTTTTTAGGCTTGTTGATTTGGCTGTATATAGTTGGAGTGGTTTTCTGGTGGATGGGGTGCTGGTTTGTTGTGGAGTTGCGTGTAAGTGGGTGGTGTGCATGGGCTAGGGTTTTGGCTACTATGGTTGGTGTCTGTGGCTAGTTTGGGCTGGGGTGGTTAGTGCGGGTTGGAATACAGGTGGAAGGGGGTTTTTAGGGGACTGGTGTGGGTTGGAACATGTGGTACGAGGTTGTTTTGTTGGTGGAAGTGGGTTGGTGCAGTCTGGAATGCAAGAGGATGGGGGCCAATGCGGTGGATGGTGCTGGCTAGAGTGGCCGGTGTGGGCCGGAAGGCAGACATTAGGTGGATGTCGGGGGCTGGTGTGGGCTGTAATAGGTGGCAGGGGGTTGGTGTGGGTAGGATTGGAGGTGGATGGGGGTTTTTGGGCATATGGAAGGGGTTGGTGCGGGGTGGGATGTAGGAGGCCTGAGGCTGGTGAGGGATGGAACTGGTGGTTGGGGCTATTTTTTAGGTGGCAGAGCGCTGGAATGAGTGTTTTACAAGAGGATGGGGGTGGGGATGGTGTGGTGGATGGTGCGGGTTGGATTGTAGGTAGTTGGGGGCTGATGCAAGATCTAATTCAGGTGGAAGAGGGCTAGAATGCTGGTGGAAGGGGGCTGGTTGATGGTGGTGGTGGGGGGGGGGGGGGCTACTCTGGGATGGAATGATGGTTGAAACAGGCTGAAATGAAGGTGGAAGGGGGTTGGTGTGGGATGGATGTGGCTGGTGCAGGCTGGATTGTGGTGGTTGTGGTGGATGATGGTTTGTAGGTGGACTGTGGAGGCCTCCTTGTGTTGGTGGTTAGGAGCGTGCATTCGTGTGGTTGGGTGTGTGCATGTTTTTTCGAGTGTGGGAGTGTGTGCTCTCTATGGGGTGGTTTTTTGGGTTCGTGTAGGTGGTTGCGTGCGTTTTCTTCTTGTTTGTAGCTTGTGTCGAGTAGACCTTGGTGCATTCATGACGGCGGGGTGGTTTCATGTGATACTTGGGTCTCCGGTCGGATTTTCATTT
This sequence comes from Viscum album, assembly GCA_963277665.1. Lineage (NCBI taxonomy): Eukaryota > Viridiplantae > Streptophyta > Magnoliopsida > Santalales > Viscaceae > Viscum > Viscum album. The sequence goes on from OY728138.1 coordinate 291,432,835, forward strand.
GATGTTCACATGTTTCTTCTGTGTCTCTTCATGTGAAGGTTGCTTCTATACTGTAGGTGGAAAGATGATGGTGGTTGTTGTAGTCTCTTCCTTTTGGCACTGCTTGTTGTGATAAGGATTCTTGTTGGGCACGTTCTCTTGATGGTTCTTGCTTCCTCTCTCTGGGTTGCAGACTCCGTGTGGCATAGAATTTTGGGCGGTTTTCTTGCATCTGCAGCCTTTCTTCTCCATGGGGGATGGTTCTTTTCATGGCTTCCTGGCCTTGTTCCTGGCACTTTTTTCACATTGTTCCACCAATTGGGTGAGTGGTTTGTTATTAATTGTAATTCATCATACCTCCAGGAGTGAAGGGAGCGGGAGGAGGCGGGGAAACATTCCTGCCATCGCCTCCCTCCCCATTAACTATGTGTGGGTAATGTATCTAAACATCCATCTAGGAATCATACATCAAATTCTAATAGGACTGCGAACCACCGTAGGGTGTTGTCCTAGAGTAGGGAAAAATCACGATATTAACGCGGCGTGACTGCAGCGTGACCGTGGCGTGACCGCGACATGTTGGCCCGGTCCAGCAAAAACTGCAAGGCATCATCATCCGGCCAGGAGCAAAGTTTGCGGGATAAGGTGGGGCAACATTCTGGTTTTCGCCTCCCTCCCCATTAAAAATGGGTGCGTAATGTATCTAAAACTCTATCTAGGTATCATACTTCAAATTCTGACTGGACAGCAAACCACCACATGGTGTGGTCATAGAGCATTGACAAATCATGACATTAACATGACATGACCACGGCATGACCGCGACATGACCCCGACGTGATTACGGCGTGACCGCAGTGTGACCACGGTATGACCGCGGCGTGTCCACGGCACGACCGCGGCCTCACCACGACCTGACCGCGGCGTGATTGCGACCTGACCGTGGCATGTTGGCCCTGTCCAGCAACATCTGCAGGGAAACATATTAGGGCCAGGAGGGAAGGGATCAGGAGGATACAGGGAAACATTTCTCTTTTTTCCTCCCTCCCCATTTACTATGGGTGGGTAATGTATCTAAAACTCTATCTAGGTATCATACATCGAATTCCAACTGCACTGCGAACCGCTGTGGGGTGTCGTCCTAGAGCAGGGCCAAATCACGACATTACTACAGTGTGACTGTGACCTGAGTGCAGGGTGACCATGGCGTAACTGCTGCCTGACTGTGGCGTAACCACATCCTGACAGCGGCATGACCACGGTGTGACTGCGACATGTAATCCCGGTGTAGCGTCATCTGTGGGGCAGTATCTTCTGGCCAGGAGTGAAGGGAGTGGGAGGAGGTGCGACAACATTCTGGACATCTCCTCACTCCCCATTAACTATGGGTGGGTATTGTATCTAAAACTCTATCTTGGTATCGTACATCGAATTCTGATAGGGTTGCGAACCGACGGGGGGTGTTGTCCTGAAGCAGGTCCAAATCATGGTATTACCGCGGCGTGACTGCAGCGTGACCATGGCGTGACCACGACATGTTGGCCTGGTATAGCTACATCCTCAGGGAAGCATCTTCCGACCAAAAGTGAAGGAAGCGGGAGGGGGACTAGTGATCATATAGATTGTTTTTGTATTATTGATATTTTATTCTACTTACCAATGTATATACTGGATATCAAAATTTTGTTTACTCTATATACATGATTCCAAATAAATCCTATGTTGTTGTCCTTCACATTATAGAAACTGATCTTATGTATTAAAAAATAGACTCTTGATTTAGGATTGTGGTATGATAAAGATATATATTTAATATTCATTGTTTTTTAAGTGGTACTAGGTAGTTGAAACTACTGATTGATAGTGAACTTTTGAAGGTGTATTACTTATCATTTGAATATGAATTTCATGGAACTATAATAATAAAACATCAGTCTCCTTGAGAATAATAGAATTTGAGTATGTTTTAACATCTTAGGATGCAACAAATATCTTATGAGAGAATTCATATATGTAAAAAATTAGATGTGCATAGAGGATAGGAAAACACCCCAAACAGTGTTAAGATGAAGCTTATGGTGGGAAGCACCATAAGACTGACAAGTGTTAAACAATGACACCATCAATTTTTTTAGATATATAGACTCCGGTAAACACTGAAACGGGTGGCAAAGAGGCTAGTCAAACACCTGAAATGGGTTTCTCTAATAGATAAGGTCACAACAGACATGATAGAACAAATCAACTATTTAATATGTTATAAAAATGGATCGTTGGATGGTTTTAGTGAGTGGAACAATGATACAATGTCTAAATGGAAACAAAATAATGGAAAAGAATCAAACACCCTAAACTATATCTGTGAGTTTTCATAGACATCACATCTCCATTGTAGGGGTTTTATTATAAAAACATGAATTTAGTTATCTAATGAAAAAATTATATAAAAGAACACTTATTCAATATAAGAAATTCAATATAATTAAGAAGAATTATGAAAAATTGAAATTCAATTTAAAGCATTCTTAAATTAAAGAGGCTACGAGAGGGACTCTACCTTAATGTGTAACCAAGCCTTTCACTTCAGCTTTTGGAGCTTTCTAACTAATAGCTTCTTCTCCTCCACTGGGTATACACACCTTCACACACATGCAAGGAAACCTAGACCCTATTAACACACCTGTTTGTCCATGAGAATGTGCAAGGGTATCATTGCACATATGCTTATATTCATATACCAGTCTCCACTCACCTGTGTATGCATTTATATATATATATGGGCACACCTATCCCTATACGTGCATAATCACTTCCATGTGTGACTATACACGTAACAGGGGGACCCACATACATATGCTTACTTACCTATGCACACGCATGTGTGTCGCCCTTGACTTGGTGACTCGAAACCAATGAGAAAGGATCAATGCATTACACAAAGGATATTAAGAACCTTAAAACACCTGAAAAACGCCACATAAATAGTGAGAAACCAACCAATGGAATTAAATCCATACCTAGATTGGCAGCAGAGAACCAAATCCACCTGAACAAAAACAAAACGTTCCAACACCCAATCAAAAACATAAGATGGAGTCAAAAACACTAAATCCCCAAATACATGAGGTTCTAGACATGTAGTAACCATAGAATCTTATCTCAGATCAAAATAGGTGGACTGAATTAATCCGGACTTCTTCTGGCCCCATTCACAGAATATAACTACACTCTATACATAGAAAATAGTCAAATATCTAAGTGGAAAATATGATAAAGAAAATAAAATAAAAAATATACTAAAATATACCTGTCTCCTGTGATTATAAATGTCACTACCCAACATATAAGAACCACAACGCCCTATGGATCAAATCATGTTCCTTCAACCAAAGGAAAAACATATCAATGTTTCAAAATGATACTATCAAATAGTAAATTCCTATTAATTAACAATTAATCTTCCTATTAATTGTATATAATCAATTTGGCCCATGTTTTAACTTATTTTGTTTCTATTCGATACAAGGGATGAGGTCTTATAATTCTTGGTTTTTTATGTTTACACATGAGATATTTATTTATAAAAGATGCATGTATTTGGAATTATTATGTATGGTTTTAGTTCTTAGATTGTTGTAATGGGGACTATACACATGAATAATTCTTGTAATGTAGGTTTCAGTTGAAATTTATACTCTTTAATGTGATTGATGTCACTAACGATGAGGAATCAACTGTTTAAATTAAGAAAACCCTATATGGTGTTTTCCTATATTACTTATTGGAAGTATTATACATAGTTTAACCCCAGTATTACTTCTAATTAATGGTATTACAAATCATATGGTGAGATTTTCCTTGATGATGACAACATAGTCTCTCCATGCAAGGGATGTATATTTACCCTTGGCGAATACTGGGCAATGGTGTTTGTAGTTACGAAGACAAAAATCATTTCATATTACAAGATAAGATTCACTAAGTTATCTAAAAATTAATGATCTAAGTATGTCAAAATTTATGGCTATATTATCACTATATAGTATACAAAATCCTTAAACATCTTTCTATGGTTTATCCATACTGTTCATATGAATCTGATATGTGATTTCACCATGAAAGGGATGTATACCTCCGCTGGTTCCTCCTCCAACTCATCAAATGCCATCACCTTATGAAGAACTTCCCTCAAAGAATACATACAAGAGGAAATGTGTGAGGTAGTAATATAATATACCTCACCAAAATTCATCAAGTAAGTAGTGTGTTTTCTAACATTAATCATCAAATTTCTTAAGTATCTATTCATATATAATGAAAGTATTAAGAGCCTATACATACCCTTACACACTAATATGATTATTCAATCATTTATTGCTAAGGAATTGACTATAAATATGTTCCATGGGAGTCATGGACTCTATGGATGGTAAATTAATGGAAATATATGAACATAGTAAACCTATATATATGGTGTTCACAAGCCAACTAGGTTTTGAGAAGGTTATTTAGAGATTTTATGGAAATGAAATCACCCTATCACTAGGTCTCAAAGTGGATAAGATATCTATTAGGGTATGAGTGTTCTAAAATATATCTTAAAATTGAGATGTTATTTCTATGGACTAGATGAGGATTTAGATCAAGTAAAATATTCCTAAGAGGATTGGGCCTTGTAGTGATAGGTGTCGAAGTTTTATATCTAGCGTTTGATATAGAAATACTTGTGAGGATGGATTGGAATATTGGTAGGTTCTTAGAGTGGCATGGTCCCTATGAGTATATACAAATTATTATGAAATGTTTTACTCCATTTAATGATTCAAGATTTCAACTAATGAGATTAAGTATGAGATGCTAGTGCGAGTATTAGGTATTGTCGGGCAGATTGGCATTATAATTCCAAGTGTATTGGTTTAATTTATTTGAAGATGGAACCTAGTAAGTGGGTCTGGGTTATAATACATGATTTTGATGAGTTTCATTACTATATTATTGAGAATATAATGTAGATGGGTTCGACATAGTGTGTTTTTGTGAATAGGACAATAATAAGGTGAATAATCCTCGTTTTCTAGTTGGATAATGAGATGTGCATCGAGGCCTAGAATAACCCTTGAGAGATGAGTCTAGACTATGTGACTAAGAGGATAGACTAGGATAGGTTTGATATGATTGGGTTAGTGGCCAACCCATGCAAGGATGATACGATGTATGGAGACACTTGGAGACATTTTTGGTTATTTGTGCTATCTCATGGAGACACATGGGGCTATTTCATGACTCCCATATACTCCAGAAATGTTCCCACACAATTTTTTAGAAAAACAATTCCATCTCATGGAAGACCCCAAGGCAGCTCTAGCATAAAATTATTCCTCACACTAACACCTCATGGTATCATAATATACATGTTATCTACGTCAACTAGTCTGGATAGCATCACGCCCCTCCATCCTTAGAAAGAAGTAAAATACCTAAGTGGATAATGTGATAAAGAAAAAAAAATTAAAACTAAAAAAAAACATACATGTATCCTATGACTGTACATTTCACGGTCCAATATATAAGAACCACAACCCCCCATTGGTCAAATCATGTTACTTCATGCAAGGGGTAAATAGTTTAATTTCATAATCTCTTCCTTTTTCATTATGTTATTTATATAGAATGTTGTTGGAGACATCATAATAGTACACTTATCCATTGAATATGCTCCTATGATACATTAGATGAGTATAATATTGTGAACATAGCCCACTTTACTCTGGAAATAAACTCATAGGGACCAAAATCAATGTTTAGTATTTAATCCTACTCTTGAACCTGGTTGGGGACCTATCCATGAACCAGATAGTCTAATCGGTCATGAGGGTGTACACCATTTAATTATACTATAATAAGAATAATGGTCTTGGTATCTTTTCTACCAATAATGGGAATCTATCAAGGCTTTAGTGCCAATCGACTTTAATTCCAATGTTAATGTCCCCTTATGAATCCGTAGATGTCAAGGGGTGACTCCCATGGGTTTCCTATGATGTGTAGTGTCTATCTATGATTTTTATAGTGCCTCCGTATTGTTGGAAATGTGTTTTTCATAGTCAGTTTAATAAATACATTGGTCAATGTGAATATACAGTCATAGTCAATATAGATATACCCACTTTTGATAGAGAATACAATACAAATAACCAACTCGGATATTCGATACCAACATTTTACTTTACCAATTCCAATTACATAATTTATGCAGCACCAAATTATGTTTTATGATCCAATCAATTAAAGGAAATAAAACTCCACAAAATAACCCATAAAATCTCATATTTCACCACTCACCTCCAATTAACCCACATCATTGCACATCTTACTGACGATACAACCTCATCACATATATATCATGATTAAAAAACAATCCAACACAATATATGGTCTAATATGAGTCTATAAAGGAAAATATGAGGTTCTTAAAAAATCATAAACTTTTTATTAAATGTACTGTTTTAATGAGTGGAATACAAGCGATGAATCTAACCCTACATTTTTAGAAGACTCTATTTTAAAAAAATTCACAATTTACCCAATAATTCACCATAACATGAGTTGGTTACTACCCATAACTCTAGAAAATGAATGATTAATATGAATGGTTATCTTAACTATAAACCTAACAACGAATTACTTGTTGCCTCAATTATTAAAAAAGAAGACTATTTATTACCTGGATTTATCAATCAAGAACCCCGGAGGGGGGAGAGGGAGTTGATAGAGGGGGATGTCCCACGGGGTGTTTGGCCATGGGGGTCTTGTGCGCGACTAAAGAGGGTGCTGGGTGACGTTTTCAGAGGAGATTATTCAAAGAGGGGAGGGGGATGTCTCAAAGAGAGGGAGATGAGAGGGGAGGGGGGAATGTTGCTGAGAGCCCATAGGGGAGGGGGACGTCATCAATAGAGATGGATCTATGAGGGGAAGGGGAACATCACCGATGGAGAGGGCGGGGGGCTAAGAGGTGGAGGTGCAGACTGGGAGGAGATCGAGATTAGGGAGGGGGAGGGGGTCAGGAGGTGAAGTTGGGGGATTTTTCACGTGAGATGGAAACTTGGAAGGGATCCCTAAAGTGGGTATATTTTTTCCCTAAAATTAATAAAATTGTATGTAAAAGTTTTCGTTCCCAATGGTTTAACAAAAACTGTTGGGAAAACCCAACATATAATACCATATACCAACATTTTACTAGAACCGTTGGTATAGGTTCTTTATCCCAAAATTATTTTGGAATCGTTGGGAAATAATTGTTAGTATAGGCCCTAATTATACTAGTTCTTTGTCATGGGTCCTTCCATTATAATGGCATGTGGGTTCTCTACAACTACCTTCTGAGTCAAACCCCCTACCAGGTAGTGTGTGGGTCCTCGAAGACCAGAGTTGAACCTCTTATTGTACTGAGGTGTGGGTCCTTGTATTTCAATAGGATCTCATATATTGGGTAGATCCGAGGTCCTTGATGACTTGAGTGGGACCCTATATTATACCAGGGCACAAATTCTTGAACTTTATAGATATTCCCCCATTGTAATGGGTACAATACCTCTACCTTACCTAGTAGAAACCCCTATTAGAATTGGGTGAGGGTCCACATGAAACTTGATTGGAACCCCTCATTAGTATGGGTGTGGGTCCTCTATGGATACTATTGAACATGAACCCCCCCATCACCATGGGAATATGTCCTCTAAGATTACTATTAGAGTGGAACCCCTCTGACATACTATGGTGCATGCCAAATTTTTCATGTTTGGGGCCCATAAACTCAAAGGCATTGTAATGAGGAACAGTTTAAATAATATGGATACTTTTGGAAGTCACATGATATGATGGGAATCCTTTATGGACTATTAAAAATATTGACTACTTTTTTTCTTAGGATGACCTGTGAGATGGAGATCCCCTTACTCTCTTAGTTGTGCTTCTTTTGACTGAGCATATATATATATATATATATATATATATATATATATATATATATCCTTAGGAATCCAATCCTTGGATTCTGTTAATATCCTTCCATGAGAGGAAAATAATAATTTGATATCAAACATTATTTTTGCATTTATCTTCTCATGGTTGGATGATTCTACTATCATTCTAAAGGTTTTGATGACTTGATTGGTAGTTCATCTACTAAAACTTTTTATCCCTTTGTGTTCGGATGATCTTACTCTCACTCTTGTTTTGTATTGAGATTTTTTTTTATTTGTATCACAAATCTACTATATTTATTTCTTATTGTATCTTTGATGGATCATCCTTAATCTTTCAGGTTGTTCTATAGGGTATGTATACAGTCAGAACTTCATGGGAATTTCCCACCTGTGCCTTTTCTTATGCAGAAGACAGAAATATCAATGATGAATTCATAGGAGATTAGGGATATTGTGTTCTTGGCCCATGTATAGTGGTCATATATTGGGATTTAGGAGCCAATATCTCTTTCAACCATTCAATTTTCATGTTTTTTGAGGTTGGTACATATTTCCTTTTGGTTATGTATTCTTCACCTTTCCATGTCAGTTCACAATACCATACTCTTGTACTATCTAGAGGTTCTTGCATGCTTGTCTTACTTTATAGTAGTGTTTCATATTTTACTCATTCCCTCTATATTATTACATCATGTTACATGTGTGTGTGTGAATATATGCAACTACCCTTATTTTGAGCCATTGTAAATTTCAAAGGGAATTTTTACAATTACATTTACTTGAAATATTTTTCTTTGAACATAGATTTTGAACTCAATTTTGAGATTTGTAACACCTCATGGTGTTTTTTAGATTTTGTTAATGGCATGGGGGTACTTCATGTGTCTTGTTGAGTTTCGAGAGTGTCGAGATATGAAATCTCAATGTTTGGGTGGCCTAGAAGAGGTGCATGGTTTTTCAGAAACCGTTCAAACCAAAACAAAAAATTGTGTGTTCTATACAAGAGAAAACGATTTTCCATGCATGGGTTGTGCATGATTTTCCATAACCGTGCACCTATTCTACATGGTTAGTTCCACTTATATAGTAACTAATATCTATTCATCACATGGTTGGTACATTGTTTTGAAAACCATTCAGTATAACTATGAAAGGTGGGTTCTTTAGGTAATGAGTGTCACACAGTTGTCCCACTGTTTGAAAAAACTACATAGCCAACCGTGTGAAATGTTTTTAGAGTGAAATTACCATTTTTTTCTAAATGAGATTTATGGTTTCTTTCCATTCGTTTCATATCATGCTCTATCCATTCAAGGATCTCCTTGGTGTTGTGGGTTTCTTCCTCCAAGCCTATTCTAGGAGTGTTGAAATCCCCTCTATCCTTCTTCTTATTCGACCACTATCGATTTCTATGGATGCATAAAGGTATGCTCTTGATTCCTATTTACTCATACTTAATTTAATTTCTTCTTGACCGAGGTACTGAGGAGTGAGCTAAATTATCATATTTTCTGGTTGAAATCCCATTTTTTAGATTTCATCCAAACCGAAGAAAATCAGCCATCGATATTGGACTAGTTGAACATATTAAAGATGATATAGGTGGTCTACAAATTTTTCTTTAAAATTAAATTGATTTATAAATAGCCCCATTGGGCCACATTCTCGAAATTACAATAGATTTCTCTAAAATTGTTTTCTTCAATCAGTATTGGTTTAATCAATACATATTAAACTCATTAACCATTAAATAATAAATTGAGGATGCCAAAATTGATTAGAGATGTCTTGTGGGTGTGCTGACTTTTATATACCTAAGACAACTAAATGATTAAAATATCATAATGCCTTGTGTGGTCCCGACTTGGTCTAAAGATAAATTTCCATGTGTACATAATTTCCATAATTTATCAACGAACCCCCTATGTTCCTTATAATTATTTATAGTTTTTCCATCATGGTAGTTATTTCAAATGAATCTTTAGTGAATTTAATAGTAATGCATTTTTAGTTAAATGAATGGTTTGATAAAAATTTCATGTTTTAGTAAAAATACCCCTTAGATTAGGTGTAATATATTTGAAATTATAAATTCATATCTAGTGAAATGAGTCATACTTTGTCATGTTACATTGGTGTTTCCCTCTGCCTTTTTTGTTATTAAATATATAAAATTCAAGTATATTTCTTTTATGTGATGTTATGAAATGGGGTTATCCTAATTATGTATATATAGGTTTATTTAAACCAGGATCCTCCTAAGGGTTTTTACATCTTATAAATGAAATTTCTCTAGTAAAAAATTACACACTTTATGAAGGCATATTCTATGTTCCTTAATTAAACTTGATAAATGGATTAACAGGTTTTCTTTATCTAAATGGAATAAATTGAAATGATTGGAATATTTATGATGGGTTTCCGTTCATTCAATGGAATAAATGGTAAAATTTAAATGGTAATTGATATGGGTGGTATGAATACATTTCTTAATTACACTAAACATCCCATTTGAAAAACAATGTAATGAGTGGAAAGGGAACACCAAGTATTTCATGCTTACGTACATTCTTATTTAATTTTTAATAAATAGTACACCCATATTTTTAAAGGGATTAGTGAATATAGATGATGATAGGTAATTCCTTATTGATCCTATTTATATAATGAATACATTATTAGACTATATACATAGAATACAGAACAATGGTAAGAGTTTTTTTGCGAATATAGGTATCATGCTCCATTACATTACATGCTGATAATGACTTCATGCACATGTGATACTTATAGATTGTGGGTATGGCACACCCCATCCTTTGTTGAGTATTGATATGACAACACACTCACTACCTTCAAGGGTTGAGATAGTGATAAACTCAACATCTCGAGTAATGAACATGATGTCTCCCACTAATTATGAGATTTAGGGCATCTACCATTTTGAAAATGCTTATATTCCTATTTAGACTGGTTATGGAAGTATGAGTTACACCCCGGTCTGACTAGAAACTAGTATTATAGGTTTATGACTGCTTACATCTCTATATACTTTCTTCATATAGATGGATGAAATACGTAACTAAACTACATATATATATTTTTTGTATATATATATATATAGAATTACTGGTCAAGAATCATATTCCAGTTGTGAAATAAAGTATGTAGAGTCAGAATAATGTCCTAATGGAATCTGAGCTAACCATTGTTTATTTATATACATTACACTATTCATTTATTCATATTACCTTTACATTTATATAAATTATATTTCTAGGATGGATTCATTCATACACACCATTGGTGGTAACTTAATTTGATTTATATCTCACACCCAACTCGGGCCTCCCTTACAATGGGGTTTCCAAGTAAATCTCATGTTCATAGCAACATGAATGATTTCTTAATCTATGTTTCTATTAATGGAGAGTTAAGAACTTTGGACTGAGATGGGGCTCAGAATTCTCATAGAGATCAACCTTGGTTCTTTTCAATTAATTATTTATTAGGTACTATATTGTATCGTGATACCTTCTATATGTATATTATTTTAGCTGGTGTTTCATCATTAGGACATGCATGCATATATTATATATTGGCATTGTCCATATTTATATTCATTTTATATTATTCCTCTGCTACTGTGTTTTTCTAACATTGTTTCATCCACTGTTATCTATTATCTGATAAAATACTATAATACTTTTATATGAGGGTATATTCTCACCAATTATATCTAACTAGAACCTTGCCACTAGTTAGTAGCCTATGGATTTTATGGAGGCATGCTTAAGGCCATGTGACCCACCAATCCAGATATCTTTTTAGTAGTCAGTTTAGACGAGATGTTACAAAGTTGTATTAGAGGTATTTTATTTTTTTCCTATAACTTATTGTTTGTGTCTAGTATATAGGAGACATGGAATGTGTTCGATCATAGTAAATAGTCGTGTTTTGGACTGATCACGTAACCCATAATGGGAATTAATTGTGTTCAGGAATGGGATTCATGTTTATGTTATTTTATATTGTAGTTTATTATTATTTCACCTTGATTTAATTGTTTACATTCCACTACATATCAATTTATGAGATTTTTGTGTTTTAAGATTTTCCTTGTATAGAAGGTATGAACCATTTCATGTATCCTATTATCCAGCTAGAAATCTACATTTCATGTATATTCCATGCCATAAAATTTCATTTATATGCTTCTTTCTTATTTTGATTACGTTCTTTGAGTGTATATTGTACCTCATATTGATTAGAATTCATGTTTTTATATTATTTTTGGGTGATTTATTAAACATATTATTTTTTTCCCATGCATAAGTTAATATATTCCATGCTACTAACCTATTATTCTGTCTTTATCAACATTGTGATTATGTGCTTATTATGATTATTCTTTATGTTTCAGTTTCAAATGACATGAATTTTTTTATCAGGTTATTGTTATTATGGTTTGAATTTATTGATTGTGATTAAATGGGAACATGTTTTTAGATGTAATGTGTATGGGTGCAACATAATTGGTAAAAGGTAACCCATCTACTTGAACCATCCTTGTGATTTATACAGTTTTAGAGACTACAGATAAAATGATAAAGGCTGCTGATGTTTAAAAAACAATGTGAATTGGTTTTAATTATGAAGTGGATAATTTAAAACTATAATGTATATGATAACATTATGGGTTTTATATGGGATTCTGTCGAACTGAATCATTATATATGACCATGATGTATGTTCAAATGGTTTTAATGCTACATTCTATTTAATTTTTATCTAAAATGAATTGGTTTCCCACAAAAAGGCTTGTGAATATATTACAATTTCATGGTGATCATATGGTTATCCTCTTAAATACAAAAATTCATTGAGGTAGGTTCATTGGGACATGTTTCTTAGGAGGAAACCTACTAAGAGTGTTTTTAAAATCTTGAAAAATTAAGAAACTGCTTTAGGGGATCATTCTTATGAATCCAGGTAGGATTAATTGGACCATATAAATTTTCCTTATGTTTGACTACTTAGTATATTTAAAATATTATTTATATGATAAATTGAATAATTATGATGGGATATCAATAAATGATTAATGTTTGAGGGAGAATGTTTTTATAACTTGCTTGTTTTAATTATTTCATTAATTGAAAAAGGGAACAAATGATATCGTTTTATAAGTGGTACATGATAATCAATTTTAAGTATTTAAATGTTTGATGTTTGAATTTGATTTAATTTGATGACTTTATATTGAAACTTAGTAGTTATCCCTTATTTTATACCCTCATTTAGGGGCAGTATGACCAGTTTAATTGATATTCTACGTAATATAAACACAAGAATTTTCCCCATGCCTTCTCTTTTCTATAAATTGATTATGTGTGGGATCTTATTCCTAGTGAAATATATTGGGAATAACCCTATGATGGGAACACATTACTTTTTTTAAGGGGATAGCCTGACTTTGGTATCACCCTTAGATATTAAATTTCTATCCTAATGTTTTGAAATTTCTTAAGTTAAGTGTTGGATGTAAAACTTTTTCACTATAAGGACTCTTGGTTTCTAAATCACACCAATTTTTAGATGCGTTTTGATGTTTTATTTGGAATTTTTATAGCCGTGAGAATCATGTAAGGCTTAGTTTTAGTAGGTTAGACACTTTTAGGGAATGGTCAATCACTTCGTAAGTCTCATGATCCACTATTATTCCTTAGTTATGGACAAATATGGGTGCATAATTCAGGTTAAATGGTCGTATGAGAAAGTACGAATCTGGATTAACCCTCTCATAGATACCTCATAATAGTTTAATTCATGGGGCATCTATCATATTGGTATTATTGAGGTTGTTTCATCAAATTTGTTAATCTTTGTATATTATGTGTTAATATTCATGGTACCCATCTAGTATAAAAATGATATAAAAATCTGGTTGAGTTCGGTGAAATCATTATGCCATTTTCTACTGAGTATGTTATTAGTTCAAATTCATAGTAGAGTCACAGGCGAGTTCAAAATAATCAATTTTACAAAAATTAATGGGGTGAATTTATGATAGGATTGAGTGTTTTTAAACATCATCCTGGTTGGTGTTGGACCTCATGACAAATGCTATGATGTACATGAACAAGGCTCGGAGGAGGGCCACATGTGCGTTTAAGGTCAATCATTTCTAGTGTTTTTATGAGTGGCTAGTATAACTCCCTATTTGATGAATATTATCCTATTAATGTGGGTGGATTATCATCATTTCAAGTGAATCTGTTTCCTTACTAGTGGAAGGAATAAACCCAATGAGGACCATTTTGAAATGGCCAGTCTTATTTGAATTTCCTTGAGGATTGTATATTTTAAATCACATCAATGATATCTTGGATGCATGATGTTGATGTGTTTGGTTATGTATGAAACCTTTGGAAACACAATTGGCCTTGATGGACTTTGTTGGTAACACTTGAGCGATCGCAGAATGACATAGGTGGTAAAGGCATTGTGGTTCCACTATTTCTCTTTACAGTGGTTGGGTATGGTTCGTTGGAAACTATATAGATAACATCCTCATGGTTATAATAATGTCCCAGATTTCATTGGTTGCACATTTTTTTACTTCATTGTAGTTCAACCAATTAAGTGACTCAGGGCGCGTGCCTTCACACCACACTATGGGTCCCGGAAAGATTTTTATTTAATTTAAATAATTGCATACATTTCATGAAAAATGTCATGTTGCACTTTGGTGTAGTGTTTTGGTTTTAAATAATGAATTAAGGATTGGAAAATAGTAATAAGATATTTAAAAAATATTTAAAAGAATGAAAGAAAGGATAAAAAAGACATTATGAAATAAAATAAAGAGGGAGTTATGGGTAAAATGAAAATAATTAAAATGCGGGATTCTCGTTTTTAATTATTTTTATTATTTTCCATTCTATTATTTTGTTTCATTTTATCTTATTCTTTTATTTCCTTTTCCCTTATCTTTTATTTTCCTCTTATTTTCCTTTTCTTATCTTTTTCATTATTTTCACTCTTTTCTTTTTTTTCCTCTCCTCTCTTCCTCTCACACTCATCACGTCGAACCCCTCAATCCCGTCACACTAACCAAAAAAAACTTTTGTAAGGACACTTCTCCTCCGTCCGACATCTGATTCCTTCGACATTAGGTTATTAGTAATCCTTAGAGAATGGACAACGTTACTCAAGTGGAATCATTCGATTTTACTGACTATTCTGTGAGTAGTTCATTGCGGAACATTGTTACCTTATTTTTGGGTTTTTCTAAAATCCTTCATTTTCATCCTTTTAGGTCAAATCGATGCCTACAACGGATCTTAAAGTCATATTAGACTAAAAGTTAGGGTTCCTACTCGCTTTCCATCCAATTCGTTTTAATTTATAAAAACTGCACTATTGTGCCTTTAGTTGGTGCCTACTGGCTTTGTGCAATTATACCAATTATTATTACTTTAATGGTTCGTTTTATTTGTTGTTGCTTTAATCATCTGAAATTAATTTTTTTTAATGGATGAAACAAAATAGGACACCCCTTTGGGTGTTCTGACATAGTCGGCGTATTTTTCCTTTAGCCGGGTTATTAATTTAATTAGATGTGGGTAATGCACATCCCCTTTTTATTGTTTTTAAATTAAATGAATAGTTGTTTGAATTATTTCAACAATGTTGGACTCCCCGTTGGGCGTGCCGAAATGATTAGTGTATTCTACAATTATCTGATTTTATTATTTTATTAAAAGCATGTGTTGCAAAGAAACTTTTTATTGTAATTAAATTAAATAAATAGTTTCATGAACATGAACTTAAATTGTTGGATCATTGGAACTTGTTTTGCTGAAATGTTTATTATTTAATTATTCATTATCCTATGAGGTTGATATGATATGTATATTGCCTTGCTAGTTGTTTTATTGTACAGTTAAATTTATGCTTTTTTATGGACGGGTGTATCTGGTTAATTTTCAAGCTACAAATTTACATGCTCATTATGTCACATATGCTGCTATAAATAAATTAATTAAATTCAGGGTGGAGAAAGCAGGATGCTCCTGTATTAAGGGCCATTCTTAGATCCTCCATTCATGAAGGGTTACCTCTATGTGTCGGGGGGGCGGTGTCGTTGTCTTTGCCGAGCTGAGACTACAACATACTTTCTATTAATTTTGAGTGATACTGGTTCCAAAAGGGTCCATTGGGACAGATCCATTGGAAATAGGGTTATGCCATCCTTAGATGACACTCAACCCCTTTTGTGAGATCAGGATGGACTCAGGGTAAATCCTTGCCTCGGGTGATACTTGGTCTTTCAACATATTGCATTATACTGGCTCAATGGCATTGGATAAATAGATGGATGTTCCGTAGTGATACCTTCAGGACATTATCAGACTCCAACTCTCCACTTGAACAATAAATAATGATGCAATTAATGTTTAGGTTATTTCTAATTGAGACTCCTGAGAATTGAGATATTTCCCTTAATATGTGGAAGTGTTCCTGGTTGAAACTGGACTGGAACCCCATGTCAAAGCACATGGTTGGGGTATAAATTTTCCTGTTTTTACCTTGCTTTCTGGGTTATATATATATATGAGTTCGTGCATTTATGCTGATAGGTACCCTTTCAGACTACTAGCTTAGGCTGAAGCAGGGGACCTTGCACGAGTGTCGTTTGAGACCCAGGCTGACATATTTATTTCATTGTACTGCAATTTATTTATTTGAAATGCTTATGTAATGGAACAATGTATTTTTTTTCATGAAATGGAATGGTTTAGACACCACGGGTGCCAGCCTACTAGGAATTTATCTCACACCTTGCTCAGGCGTCACGGACACCTGAGTAAATTAAATTCTCGTAGGTATTGAAAAAAGGGAAGCATGCTCCTTCCTCTGATAGACTTTTGATTATTGATTAGGATAGAGATTGGGGCAGCGGATCGGGCCTTTCTCTCGATGTAGTTATTGCTTGTTTCTTTTCATTTAGTTGTCTGTGTTTTTGAGTTCTATTTTCTATACATTCACTTTAGACTCATATCATGGCATGACACTCTTTTGTGAGTTTCCGCACTTTGTTTTTATTATTAAGTTGTATTATTTACATTTTTTCTACTGCAGTTTATTTATTCACATGCTTCTACTACTTATTATTTGTTTTTTTACTTCTACTCTGATATTATCTTTTACCTATGAGGGTATATTCTCCCCCATAGACACAAAAGGGCCCTCGCTGCAAGTCGGTAGCTTATGGCATTTGGGGAGATGCACATGAGGTTATGTTATGCACTGGTCCAGCCACCGTCTTAGAGGTGAGCTGGGTCGGGATTTTACAAAGTGGTATCAGAGGCGTTTTTTCCCTTTTCTCTTACCTTTTGGGTTAGACACGAGACTATGATACATGGAAGGGGGATGTACTCTATGCTTAGATGTAGCTACCCTATGTACTGGGGAAAACTCAAATTTCTTGGGTTGGGATTATAGTTATTGATTATTCCAGTTACTTTTGATATGATTTCACCTTGGGTGGATCACTTGTATTGCATTTTTATTGTGCTGGTATTATTGAAATAATGGTTTTACCAATGTAGCTCAGTGGTATGAGGGAGGAAAACACATGAATCTTGATTGACACTATATGATTTAAATTCCACGCATATTTCCATGATATATCTACTTTCAGCGTGCATTTTCTTACTGCATGTGAGTGCTATTATACCTAGTGGTAGAATTTTGAATTGTTGGTTTATTGAATATAAGGTTGTTTTAGTCTGTTATATGTTAGCCAGACTCAACGTAAGAGAGGGATTTAGAAATGTTTAGCAATCCTTTTTAGTTGTCTCTTCTACATCTAAAACCATCTCTTGAGGCAGGTTGTCTGTTTTTTAGTGCTCAAAGGTAGGCTATGTTCCTAACCACTTTTGCACCCAACATCTTTTCTCAAATCTTTACTCCTTGTATAAGGGTGTGTTTTGTCGTCATAGACAAATTCTTCTGTGACGCCTTTGTGCTTTGTCTCAGGAGAGTGGAAATGAGAGTATTCCAGAGATGGTGGGTCCTGAACCACCGATGGTTCATTTCATAGTGCCTCCTATGGAACTACCTCATGTTGATCTTCCGAGGGACAATGAATCTTAGTTCAGGGATAGTCTCATCATGTTTATACAGTCAGTTCAGAATATTCACATACCTGCCCCACCTATGGCCGACCTAATGTGGGACTTTCTACAGCAACACGCTCCAACCTCCTCTGGGAGTGGCGACCCTCATGCTACAGAATCATGGATAGAATCTATATGGTCTATCTTCGACCACCTTGAAACACCTCCAGAGTGAAGGGTCAAGCTTGCAGTCTACATGCTTCATGGAACTGCCAAACACTGGTGGGACGTTGTTTCTTAGGAAGAGTAGGCCAATGAGATGGCTTGGGACGATTTCCATGAAGCCTTATACAATCAGTTTTTTCTGCAAACTCTGAGAGATGATCATGCACGAGAGATACTACATATTCAAAAGGGATATATGACTGCGTTAGAGTATTCTACTCGTTTCATGATACTTCAGCGTTTTTCCCCATCTCTGACTGGCGACACACAGACTATTATGAGTCATTTTGAGGACGGAATTGATTATACTATCCGCTCGATGGTGAACGTCTTCCGTTTGACCACTATTATATAGATCGTAAATCAGTCTCTAATATTAGAGAAAAATGTCAGGGATGCTAAACCAGTGAGCCAGGGCGGTTCAGTTCTGAGATAGGGTGATGAATCTTTTGGTAGTAAGAAACGTCACTTTGAAAGTGCACGTATGGGAAATGTTATCCAAAAATCACATCTTGATTTCTCCCTCACATGTTAACAGTGTGGCAGGGATGGTCACCAAAAGCCATTGTACATGAGAGATCCGAAGGAGTGCTGATATTGTGGCAGGATGGGTCACCTTTAGTGTTTTTGTCGTTTTTTCTCTACAGCGTACAATGGGAGAGGATCCGCACATGCACCTCTGTCGGGTATGGGAACTATGAATCCAAAACAGGAAGGAAGTTCTTTTTCCACCGGTCGATCTGGATGAGGAAATGGTGGAGGTCTTGGTTGAGGAAATCAAGTTCTATACTATCAGCATCAATAGAGTGGACCTTCTCAAGCCAACCCGGCAATATATTAGGGTTGTGGCTCTGTTCCCATGTATGCAGTGCAATCAACACTAGAAGAGTAGAGATAAGGGCCATCTACAGTTAGAGGCACTATTCTAGTAGCATCTACATTAGTTTCTACACTTTTTGATATTGGAGCATCACACTCATTTATATCTGTTGTTGTTGTTGAAAGTATTGGTTTTCTAATTGAGTAACATTACAACATCTTGTCTCTCAACATCCCACTTTGGGTCAGGACAGAGGGCGTATGCCAGTTCCAAGAGTGCCCCCTCAAGATAGGCGGGTATCGTTTTGTCTGGAATTTCTATATCCTTGATATTTCTTCCGTTAAAGTCATTCTTGGTATGAAATTTATTTCTATTTACCATGCCCAACTGGATTTCTATCATCCTCGGGTGTCATTTATATCCCCTGAGGGAGAAATATATCGTCATAATGGAGAATTGGATATGCAAGCAGACCAATCTAGGACTAAATATGCAGGGTTGGGTAGAGTTACCGCTCAGTTGGAAAGTCTCTTCATGAGCGATCAGGGAATGAAACTAGTTGAATTCCATACTGTGGTGGATCTTGTCAGGGAAGTCTTTCCTAATGATTTATATGGCTTACCACATATGAGAGACGTTGATTTCACTATCGAGCTCATGCTAGGTGCGGTACCAGTGTCTATTCCTCCCTATAGGATGGCTCCAACAGAGCTACAGGAACACAAAAAGGATGTTGAAGACCTTGAGGATAAGGGTTTCATTAGACTTAGCACATCCCTGTGGGGTTCACCTGTCCTTTTTTCCAAGAAGGCAGACGGTAACCAAAGGTTATGCATGGATTATCGTAAAATGAACTAGCTTATGGTAAAGAATTTATATCCATTGCCTCATATATATGATCTCCTTGGCCAGCACTAGGGAGAAACTTTTTTCTACAAGATTGATCTTAGGTTGGGATATCACCAGGTTCATGTGCGACCATCTGGCATACCATGTACAACATTCCAAAGTAGGTATGGCTTGTACGAGTATCTGGTTATGCGATTCGGCCTCACGAATACACTGAAAGTCTTCATGGTCTTGATTAAACAGGTATTTCATCAGTATCTTCATTCCTTTGTGGTAGTCTTCTTGGACGACATCTTAGTGTAACAACGTTCTAGACACAACTATGCAACCCATATTTAGATCGTGATGAGTACACTGAGTGAGCACCAGTAATATACTAAGCTTAGTAAATACCACTTCTGGATTTATAAGGTACACTTCTTGGGTCATATTATATTGGAAGTAGGGGTATCAGTTGACCAAGAAAAGGTGAGAGTTTTGGTTTCAAGGGAGAAGCCTAAGGGTGTCTTCGACATCCCGAGTTTCTTGGGGCTTGCTGTCTATTACAGGAAATTCCTCCTAGATTTCTCCAGCTTAGCAGTGCCTCTCACGGCCTTGAATAAGAATGGTGTGCAGTTTATCTGGTTAGAATCTTGTGAAATGCATTTTCAAGAGTTGAAAGGAATACTGGCCTCAACCCCAATCCTGATTTTTCCTGAACCTGGTAAGAGTTATACAATTTATTGTGTTGCTTCATGAATTTGACTTGGTATGGTTTTGGTGCAAGGTGATCGAGTCGTGGCTTATGGATCCCGCCAGATAAGACCTCACTAGTAGAACTATATTACACAAAACCTTGAGTTCGCAGCTGTGGTTCATGCTCTACATTTTTGGAGACACTATTTGTTGGGTGAGAGATTCATTGTTTACATAGATCATAAAAGCATGAAATATATCTTCACTCATAGTGATTTGAACTTAAGGAAACTTAGGTTGGTTTAATAATTGTAGTCGTTCGATTTTGAGCTTGCTTATAGTCCTGTTATGGGTAATCCTATGGTTAATGAGTGATTCTTTAGTGGAAAAAGATATATTTTACTTTTTTATTCACTGGTTGTCTATGTTGTGCATTATGGGAATATAAATTAGAGGCTTCTTGAATTTTTAACATTTTTTTCAATGTCTATGGTTAATGGAATATATATTTTAAGAACATAATTATGTTAAGGTATGTGAAATATGTGTTAGAATTTGTTTTTTCATGAAGGGATAACTCAATATGTCTTAATAAGGTTTGTATGGAATTGACCATGTGTCCTATTCAAAATCATGGTAGGTGATTCTATAGAATGATTAGGGGAAATATTTGTAAGGAAAATCTATTGGTGGATGTATCATGGCATAGACTTGGAAACATTTTCCCATTAAAGTTGTGGTGGGGAGTGCCATTAGTTAGATGTTTAAATAGACAACTTCATGATTATGTCTCTAGATAAATGTGATTGGGTAATAACTATTTCAATTATTCTATTGGGGAATGAGGGTGAGATCGGGTTCTGAATACTTATGTTTCTTATGCTTATATAATCCTTGTAGGTGTATTTGGAATTTGGAAATGCAAAGTGACTATTTGAAATGAACATCAGAACCATTTTTTAGTCAGGAGATGTTTTTTTTGTACTCCAAGGCATCCCAAGGATGAGAGGTTCTATGTTGGAGAGGTGGTGATGACATGTTTTTTGGAAAAATTTAAAATTTGAAGGGAATGTGAACTTTTGATGTTTACTGGAGGGTTCATTATTCGAACTATACTTTGGAACACAATTCCAAGAGTTTGAACACATAAAAGTGTTATTTTTTTACTTGGTTAAATAATTGTTGGGTACCTCTAGTGTGTCATTGTGTTTTGGGAGTGTCGATATCTGAAATCTCAATGTTTGGGTGGTCTAGCTGAGATGTACGACTTTTATAAAACCGTATGGCCCCTAGAATCAAACTTTGTAGCCCATATTAGAGAAGCAGAGGTGCCACACATGTGCTACACAAATTTTCCCCAAACTATTCACCTATGCCACATAATTATTTTGACCAAGGAAATTACTATGAAATATTAATCACACAATTTGAACACTGTTAGGAAAACCATGCATGGTGTGTTCTATAGTTTATGGGTGTTTCCCGGTTGGCACATGGTTTGGAAAAACCATATAGTGAAACCATATAACCTAATTTTTGTGGTGAGCTTACTCTTTATCACATTATGAATCTAGGTTTTATTTTCATTATTTTCTTCTCCTCCTATAGCTGTGTAAGGTTCTCCATGGTGTATTGGGTTTTTCCTCCTATCGAAATCTAGTATTCTTGTTATCTCCCTCATCTATCATCTAATTCGACTGCCAATGGTTTTCTATGGATTAACATCAGTAAGATCTTAATTTTTAATTAAATGTTTTTATTTAGTTTCCTTATGACTGTGTTATTGAGATGACATATAATTGGCACATTTTTTAGGTTGAATATCTATTTAATAGATTTAGGCCAAATCAAAGAAAATTAGACCATGATATTTTATGAGTGGAACATATTATGGATTAGGTAGGTGGTCTATGTTCATTTCCTTAAATTTCCATTGATTTACAATTAGAACCACTGAGCTACAAGCCGAACTTTTCCACAAGATTCTCTATTAATGTTTTCTTCAATCTAAATTTTTTTTTGCACCATGAATTACACATATTAACCATTATTTAATAAATTGATGATTCCAATTTTGATCAAGAACACCCTATGGGTGTGGTGAATTATATTTTCCATTAAGAATTAAATTATTGAAATCTATGAATTCCTTTTATACATTTGGGTTTTTCTAATAATGAAATTTCTATGTGTTAGAAAGTTCTAAAATTGATTAGGGAAACAAAAAAGTGTGTTATAGAAATTTATAGTTGTTTTACATGTTTTTATTTATTTTAAATTCATTATTAGTTAATTGATTTATTATTATTTATTGGTTAAATGGTTTTTTGATAATCAATGTCATGTTTTTATAATAAAACCCATAAAATGAGGTGAACTGTCCTAAAATTGTAATGTAGTAATTAGTGAAATCAATCTTGATTGGTTGTGTTGATTTTGTTTATTCCTAAGAGTTTATTATTGTTATATACATGGAATGCATGTGTATTGACTTTTTATGTTGTTCTAAAATGGGGTTTCCATCCTAATGTATATAACTATTTATTTAATCTAATCTGATCCTATGTGTTTTGACATATTATAAATGACATTTCCCATGTAGGAAGTTTCTCATTTGCTAAAGTCATCTTATAAGTTCCTTATTAAACCTTGATAAATTAATTGAATTTTTTGAATAATGAAATTAAATGTATTTAAAGAATTAGGATGATTATGATGGGTTTCTATTCTTGGAATTGATTAAATGGTAAATTGAAATGAAATTTGATTTGGGTGGTATGTAAATGCCTCTTGATTATATTAAATGGATCATTTTAAATGCTATATAAAGGGAGACAAGGACACACCCGTTATTTAATTCTTAAGTACACGCATATTTAAATTTTTAAAAATCGAACACCCTTGTTTTAAAGAGATTTTTGAATGTAAGGTAAGAGTGGTGATGCCTCATGGCTGCTGTTATTATTATTGTTACATGATTTTTCCTTATACATAGGTTTTGGAGAAATTGTATGGGTAGTTTAGAGCATTGTGGTATCATTCTCCCTTACATGAGGTGTTGAGTATGAAATCATGGAATAGTGATACTAGTGGATGGTGAGCATAACACATCACATCCATTTTTGAGTTTTAAAATGATGGCACACTCACTATCGTCGTGTGTTGACATGGTGACACACTCAGTATCTCAATTGATTGCCCCGATGTCTCCTACTCATTATGAGATTTAGGGTATGTACCCTTTGGATAGTGATTATATAATCATTTATACAGGTCATTGTTGTCTGAGTTATGCCCTAGTCCATCCAACTCATATCATTCTAGGTATATTTCCACCTATGTTCGTATGTAATTGGTTCATAGAGGTATATGTGACATATAATGAAACTATATATAAATTATATATTTATATAAATATATAGTTACCGGTTATAAATCGTATTCGTTTCGTGTGCTGAAGGGGGTAGAGTTGACCATTTTTATTATTCAAACATGAGAGGACTAGTGTTTCTATATTTATTCAACACTATTAATTTATTCATATTACATGTAGAATACACTAAATTTTATTCATGGTATGGATTCAATCATAGACACCTTGGGTGGTAACCTACTCAGATTTATAAATCACACCATATTGGGGAAACTATTTCACTTGGGTATCTGAGTAAATATTATTTTTGCAGGACCATGGATCATTTAATGTGATGTTTTTCTATTAAATGAGAGTTTGGAGCAAAAGACTATGATGTATCTTGAGATGATCATGGATATCACCATTGGATATTTGATTTTATTTATTTATTTTTACCATACTCTATTAGGACTTCTTCTACATGTCTATTGTTCTAGTTTTTTATCATTATCACAACATGAATGCTTCTACTTTATATTGTCAATGGCCATCTTCTATGTTCAGTTTATTTTATTCTTCAACTAATCTATTTTTCATTTTTACTTCCTCCAATGTTTTATATTATTTGTTCCCTAAAAACCATTTTACAACTCTTATATTAGGATATAGTCTCCCCACTACCACCTCTTTAGACCCTCACTACTAGTCAGTAGCCTCTATCGTATGGTGGGTTATGCCTAAGGCCATTTAACCCATCTGTATTGCTGTCGACTTAGTGTTTAGTCTAGATGAGATATTACAAATTGGTATCAGAGGTGGTTATTTCATTTTCCATTATTATAAAATTTTGTGATTTTAGATAGGAGACTAGGAATATGTTAGTTTTTGGTAAATAGTAGTGTCTGGGACTGATCACCCCACTAATGGGGAAAACTCAATGGCCAGAAATTGGATTGATGTTCATGTTGTTTTAAATTATAGTTGATTATTATTTTACCTTGAGTGAATTGTTTAATTTTCACATCTTAATTATTTGTGATATTTTTTTCATTTTACACTTATCCTGGAATGGAAAGGATAAAGCACTTCATGAATCATATTATGCAAATAGAAATTCCCATGTCATGTATATTCCATAGAATGTAGTGTCATTTATAAGCTACTTGATAATTCTGATTTTGTTTCATTAGTGTATTCCATACCTTGTATTATTATCATGAATGTGTATATGACATTCTTTTGTGAATTATTTAACATTATAGTTTATTTCTATTATTAGGTGAAAACATTTTATATTGCCTACCAATTTAGTATTTCTTTCCCAGTATTGTGGTTCTGAGATTATTTTCATGATTCTTTATGTTTTCTGTTTGTAATTACAAGCTAGATTATTCATTACATAATTCATTTCATGGGATTATTTTATTTTTTGTGATTAAATTGTAACCAATTTGTAGTTGTATGGTGTATGAGATCCTTTTATGTGGGAAATTCTAACTTGTATACTAGAACAATTCTTGAGGTTTGTACACGTTTATAGTGCATTTTTAAAATGAAAAAAGAAACTAATATTAAAATTCTAAAGTGAATTATTTTATATTAATGGGATCCAAATTATAAACTGTTTGGTGTGTGTGTGCTTTATAGGTTTGTATATGAACACACATAGAACTGAATCAATAGATATGAACATGTTTTATTTTGAAATTGTTTTAAATTTAAATGATATTTAAATTTGATAAAGAAGAATTTATTCCATCAATAAAGGATTGTGACTCTATCACACGGGTATAGAGGTCATGTTGTTAACCCCTTAAATGCACAATTACACCAAATTAGTTTATTTGGGGATTCTTTCTCATGAGATAACCGACTATAAGTGTTTATAATTCCATGAAAAATTAAGAAACTACTATTGGGTTTCATTATAATGAACCCATGATGACTGAATGGGACCCTTGTTGGTAGCCTTATTAATTAAATCATAGTATTATTAAAAATGTAATTACATGAAAAATTGCATATCTAGGACGATATGTTGAAAAATGATTAAATCATAATGATGGAAGTTGATATAACATGCATGTGTTTCCTTATGGTGTAAATTAAAAAATGAACTTAATGATTTTGTTTTATAACTGGTATTTTGTAATCGATTTTAAATATTTTATTGTTTGAATTTGAAATGTCCATCAATGTAATTACATAAAATGAAACCTGATGAGGTTTCGTTAATTTTAAACCTTGTTTAAGGGTAGTTTCAACTATCTATTTGAATTTCCTTGGAATAGAGTCATGGTCATTTTTCATAGGGATTATCCTTTCAAGAAATCACTAATGTGATAGGCTCTTAGGGATTGTGAAATATATTGGGGATGACCAAGATAATTGTCCGATGCCTATATGTTGTAATGGAAAAACATGATATAGGAAGAACCCTTATATCTAAAATCCCATGCATAATGTTGTGATCTTTCTGAAGATCTGTGTAGTTCGAGGGTTTTTGTCCCTAGTAGGACCCCTTGTTTCTTAATTAAACCTTTTTTTGAATGGGAGTTCATGTTTTCATTATCCTTGATATTTTTATGAGGATCGTTTAATAATCAATTTAAAAAGTTTATACAGGCCCAGGGAATGACCAACCTCTTTGTAGGTCTCATGAACCTCTCTCATTATTTAGTTTCAGATGACATGGTGTGTCATCATCTAGGTTAAATAGACATATGAGGTAATATGACACTCATTTAAAAATCATTTTGAAACCTCCTAATACTCGAATTCCTGAGGAGGATAAACTATGGGTAGTATCAAGAGTGTGGAATCCATATTCTATAATATTTGTGTATTATGAATTAATATTGTTAGTACCCATTGTGTTTACAAATGATGTAACGAACAAGTTGAGTTCAGTGAAATCATTGATCCTTTTTTTGTTGAGTACATTCTCGAGTCATCACTGCAGAAAAGTGACCTATGATTTTAAAATAATTATATTCTTCCTAATGAATGGATGTATTTAAAAGAGGATCGAGTGTTTTGACATGTCGACCTGGTAGGTGTTTACCCTCATTTTAAATGATATAATTTATGTGAGAATCGTTCAGAGGAGCATCACGTGTGCATCTAATTTGAATATGATCCAGCACGCTTATGAGTGGCTAGTCTACCTATCCTTATGGTGAATAGTAAAATCCTACAGTGGGGAGAATATCATCATTTCAGTTTAATATGTTACCTTCCTAGTAGAAGGAATAAAACCATGGAGGACCATTTAGAAATTTTTGTTCTTGCATGAATTCCCATGAGGCAGACATGTTTTAAATCATGTCAGTGCATTATTTTTAGCATGATGTTAAAGTGGATGGATATGTTTGAAACCATTGGAAACATCATTTCTCATGGATGCAATTCAATGTTAAAACCTGAGATATCATAAAATGTATTGATTAGTAAATTTATCTTGGTTCACCTATTTTTCTTTCTAGTGGCTGTTTATGATTTGTGGGAAAATATAACGAGCACAGAGTCTGGGTTATGATGGAGGTTATTTGAGTATACTAAAACACTTAGTGTACTCTTTTTTAGTGATGAACATGTACCTCACCTTGAATTCATCTTAGACACACAAAAAGAGTGTCAAACTTACATAACAATAATGTTTTAAAAGTTGTTGGGCTTGAGATGCGATCTCTATTAGAGTGGCACACATGATGCAAAGTTTTCCTCCAGTCATTGTTATTATTGTGTGATAATGTGTTTCCCATACATGAATTCTTGGGATGGACTCTTGGACACCAAAAATCTTATCATATTTGAACTTCATGAGGTTGTTGATATTGGATCATTCTGTGTTTTGATGTCGGCATCATGTTCTTATACCAACACCAAACAAATAAATGTGGAGTATGGAGTACCTTGAGATAGTTCCTCATACTCCAGTTTGGTGAATCTGAGGTCACCCCAAACCTTTAGTTGGGATCATAATCAATGATTAAATAATAACGATTCAAGTGGTATGGGTCTGGATAACATTTTTATTCATGACAAGAGATAAAAAATTAAATGGTCATGGGATTATTTGATCATGGAATGTCATCGGAAGTCATGTACATTATTTGGTGAATGTTCCCAAGGAAAAAACAAGATTCCTGGGAGGCAGAAAATTCAGTTCTTTTATACACTAGACTTCTATGCAAGTATTTTAGCGAATGTTTATACAGATGATTATCTACTTGTTCCCATCTTGTTCAATGTGTATAGTTAACGAAAGAGCTGTTTTAAGCACATTATCGGGTTAAGGAATGTTCTGTATGTTTCTGTAAAGGATTTTCATGAAAATATGGATTGACCTTGCTAAATGACTTCAAAAGGGATTCGACCATGTGACCAACTAGAAATCATCATAGGTGTGTCTCTAGAATTATTAGGGGATTCATTGTAAAGAAGATAAGATGATGGAGTTACCACGGCTCAGATTATACTGCTACTGTTGTTGAACCTATATGGGGGAGAACAATTGACCATATGGTTATACAGATTAATTTGAGATCTTGTCTATATATAGACATGTTTGGGTAAGCATCATTTCATTTTTTATTTTGTAAATTGAACATTGTCTCATGTTTTGACAATATAAGTGTCGTATTCTTAAGTAATCCATATGGGTTCATTGGGAATTTTTAATTTAAACATAACCATTTTAATGTAAATTGACAAGACTTGTTGGTTAGGTGTTTTTTTCATTATTCACAAAGGATTCTTGGGGTAGAGAAGGTATAAGGTTGAGAGGTCGTAATGACCCATGTTTTGACCCAATGTAAAAGTCAAATGTAATTTTATCTTTTGACATTTACTGTCTGAGAAGTTATTTGAACTGAGATTTGGAATGCATTTCTGAGAGTCGAAACAATTCAAAGAGTTTATATACTTGGGTAACACCCTGAGGGGTCCCTTGGGTGTCTCATTGATTATTTGGAGAGTTGGGATCTGAAATCTAATGGTTCAGGTGGTCTGGTGGAGGCACACAATTTTACTAAAACCATGCATCCCCCAACAACAAACGACACAACCTATATTAGAGAACTTGAAGTGAACCACATTAGATATTCTTAGTTTTTTCAAACGGTGCTTCAATCATGCATGGGTAGTGAATCATAGTCAGTATATGTGAACTATACATTGCATGGTTGGTGCACGATTAGGAAAACCAAGCAGCAAACTATGTGAGGTGGGTTCCATAGGAAGTGGATTCTACACTGTTGGTGTATAGTTTGGCCAAACCACATAGATAAAAATTCAACCCAATTTTATAGTGAAACTACCGCTCACCCTTAATGAGTTGTATATTTTCTTATCTTTCCTTTCTCTACACCATTCAGCTTCACGAGTCTCTCCTTAGTGTTGTGTGATTCGTCCTGCAAGACTATTATAGGCTTCTTGGCATCTCATCCATCTATCTTATGATTTGAGTATTTTTAGTTTCAGTAGATCTAAATCAATAATTTTTCAATTCCTTTTATAGTTATTTATATTTTAGTTTCATCGTGGTGGAGTTATTGAGGTGAGAGATCATGTTCCCTTTTTTCAGGGAGAATCTCTATATCTTCAATTTCTTTATAACCAGACCAAATGATACATTGATATTGGACACGTTGAATTTCATATATATGAGGTAGGTCATATATAGCCCTTTCATTAAATTTTTATTTACTTATAAATAGTTTTATTGTGTCACATGCCGATCATTTCTGCATGACTCCCTAAAATTGTTTTCAATAGTATAAATTGGTTTATGCACCTTGTATTACACCTATTAATCATTTTTAACAAATTAAGGAAGAAAAATTTGATCACGAACACCCCATTAGTCTTCCGATATATTTTTACCTTTGATAATTAATTTATTAAAATATTTGAATTCATTCATAGAGTTATTCCTTGGCTAATAATGATATTAAAATGTGCAGTCAATTTCCCAAATTTATTAGGGAACTCCTAAGTTTATTTTTTCATCATTATAGTCGTTTTCCATGTTAGTAGTTAATTTAAATTCATATTTGGGAAATTAAGATGGGATGATTAATTTTTTAAATGGATTGTTTGATAAATAATGTC
The DNA here is from genome assembly GCA_963277665.1 of Viscum album. Lineage (NCBI taxonomy): Eukaryota > Viridiplantae > Streptophyta > Magnoliopsida > Santalales > Viscaceae > Viscum > Viscum album. The sequence continues at coordinate 291,462,964 of OY728138.1, forward strand.
ATGTTTTTATAAAAATACCTTAGATGAGTTGCGCTATCTTCAAAATTATAAACCCACAATTAGTGAAATGAATCACGATTATCCATGTATCATCGGTGTTTACCTATGACTTTTTAATTGATATATATATATGTAATCAATCTATATGTTTTTTTATTTTTTGAAATGGGTTTACCTTCTTATTAATATAACTATTTATTAATATTAAGATCTTATTAAGGTGTTTTCTGTCTAATAAGTGTCATTTACCATGATAACAATTCCTCATTTTCTAAAGGAAACATTTAAGTTCTTTCTTTAACATTGAAAATTGATTTCCATGTCTTGTTTAATTAAATGAAATTAATTTAAAAGTTTGGAATGACCATTACGGGATTCCATTATTTGAATGTATTGAATGTTTTAATTGAAATAGGAATTTATTTCGGTTGTATGACAACACCACTTGATTATATGAAACTGGTGATTTAAAATGAAATGTAATGGTTGGAAAGGCCACTGGGGATATTTTATGATTATGTACATGCTTATTTAAGTTGTAATAATGGGAAAAAAATTGTTCTTAAAGGTCTTAGTGAATGTCGATAATGATAGGTCCCCACCAAATATACATTTTATATTATAAATAATAACACTTTTATGGAGTATGTGAGAAACCAATAAGTACACCCTAGCCGTCAAACACTATATCACATTACAAAATTATTAAAGACCAACTTAAAACTAGTAGACCTACTATCCATAAACAATTTCCAGAAGAAAAATGTTACCTCTTTTTCCAGGGTCATCTCTGATGATGCCTTCGAAATGGGATGCCAACTTCCACCAAGCTCGCAACAACTACTCCTCATCAATTTTCTTGTTGTTGAAACCTCTGACTAAGATTTGATGTTATTTGTCAATCCACTCACTTTTTTCCTTGGTCGTGTCAACTTGTATCGATCTTTCCTTCATCCGTTCCATTATCTCGACAGAAGCATGGATGTCTACCACCTTCTTAGATATACCCTCATCAAAATTAACAAGTAACTCCCCTGGATATTCCCTTATCACAGACTCCCCTTCCAGCTTCCCACGCATTCGTTCCACTTCCACCTTGGAAGGTGAGACCAATTCACTCAGTTGCACCACCTCTTCCACTACACCTGACATGTAAGTTCTCATGGTTTCTTCCTCCATATGTGTACCCCGATAGGGATCCTCCTTCATCCTTTTTATCACCTCCTCTGTATGTAATTACCTCTCCTCAGGCTGATCTCCTTCCAGAGAGGGTTTATTCTCATGTGACTCGGTGACCATGACTGGCTGGCCATCCACTCTCCCCGCTGATTAGTACTTGAGCTCCGTGGGTTTCCCCTCTTTTTTAGCCGATCAGGTCTCCATTGTTCTCTGTAGAAAAGAGTAGTCTTTGTACACCTTCAGTTTCGGATTCCTAGAAACAATGCAGCACCCTAGGTCCCTATTCTCTTTGTTTATTTTTCTTCCATCTTTGGTTGTAGAAGTCTTTCCCCTCCCATCCCAATCCATTATCCTCAAAAAATTGTCCATCACTCTCAGAATCAGTCTCATAAGATCCCATGGAGTGACCCCCAGACTCAAGTACATTAATCAATATCTGAAACCGATTGTTGAGGGGAATATGGGAAATATCTCCCCTCAGGTTGATGTCCTTCATGGAGTCCATTGACCTGATATCCCCTAGTGAAATCTGCTCCCACTCCTGGCCTACCTTTGACCTATTCTTTCCATTAGACACCCTTCCAGTGACCAAGTTACTACCAGCCCTCACCGCCATTGCATAAGAGCTGGGAATTTAGCTTGCCTCAGCCCCAGAAGGTGATCCATCTGCTTCAGCAGCTCCTGCAACCTCCCCCGGAGCCTGAGTGTGAGTAGAAGTTGAGGACCGAGTACCTTCAGCCACCTCACTGTCCCTAGCTCCCCCACCATGGTCCTATTGTGTGTGTGTGGGGGGGGGGGAGTAGCCAAGTCACCTCTCAGCCTTGTGAGGACTGCCGTGACACATGGTCCTGGAGGTACCAAGTCTGGTTTGTGCACCCCAGCTTCCCATGAGTATTTAACCATCTCCGAAATACCCCTGTACATCTCTTCTCGCTCATCTCTACCATCAAAATCCCGCACCCTCTGGTTCTCAACATCTTTATCCAACACCACATTCCCCTCAGTAATGCCAAACACCTATTGTCGAACCCTACACCCACGGCGACAGACAGAGACTGAATGCCTTATTTTGTGGAATCCCTGGAAAAAAACCAGGCCATGATTCGAAGAAAATGTTTTGCCTCCAACAAAAATCCTCACGAATCGAAATCCACAACCACTCTGTGTGTGGCTTTGAAACGTCAGCCTCGACACATACCCGAGGAGAAATCAGATGCCATACCACTTCCGTCTGACTATCAGAACACAGAAATCTGCCTACCGTATTGCCTATCATCCTAATAATTGAGAGGTTCTGGAAAGGGAGAGGTAAATCTTGGAATCTTACCCAAATAGCAGCCGAGGGCACATCACGATTCATGATGAGTTCAGTAGACCAGTGGAGAAGAGAGAAACTTCATACATTGATTTTATGATGGGATTGAGACTAGGCAACTATCTGGTCGTCCTCCAAAGTGAATCTAACCATCAGGTGTCGCCGATCGAAGAGACCCACCACTACGCGCTCCTGGAGATCCCACAAATCAAAAACGAACAGATCTAAAGCATCGACAGAGGAACGATGTCCCCTGAATCAAACCAAAAGTGTCTATTAGTGAAGGTCTGACGCCTCATTGAACTCCTTCTTAGAAAGCACGAGCTGGAGCGGTCCATTGAGAAGGTTAGGGACCTTAAGGCAAAGAGAAACAAAAGGAAAGGGGGGAAGGAAGTCTGGGTTCATGAAAGGGAAGAAGGACCGAACTGATATGGATGGGGGAAGACCTTTCAACCCTCCCCAGTTTAGGGAGGAGGGGGCCGGAGTTTCGAACATCGCCACTATGGCTTCGCCGACAGTGCTCAGCTAGGGCAGCTCCGCTCTATCATCGATCATGATAGGTAATTCCCAATATATCAGGATAATATAATAATTACCTAATTTTTACCTATACATAGGTTGTTAAAAAATGGTAAGATTATTTTTGATCTTGGAGGTATCTTGATACCTTAAATATAGTGTTGATAATGAGGTCTCACATCAGTGATACTTGGGGGTGGTGAACATGGTGCATCACGTCCCTTGTTGAGTGTTGATATTATGGATCAATCACTACCTTTGAGTGTTCACATAACAAGAAACTGACCATATCAAGTGTAATTAATTAAGTCTCCATCAAATTATGATATTTAGATCATTTACTCTATGGATATATATTATATGTTAGTTTAGACTCGTTTTGGATGTCTGAGTTACACACTGGACCATCCAACACATAGTATTAAATGTATATGGCCACTTATATTTGTACGTACTTGGTTCATATAGGCGGATATGATATATAAATAAAATTTATTTATAATTATATATATATAGACTTGTTAGAAATATTATTTTATCCCTGATACTTAGAAGGTATATTCGTCTAGGTGTCCTATCGGAACCTGTGCTAACCGGGGGTTATTTATTTATTCGACACTATTCATTTATTATGATTACATGTACACTACATTACATCATGTTCATGGATTGGATATAGGTGTAGACACATTGGGTAGTAACCTACTAATATTTATATCTCACAACCTCCCGAGGCCACCATTTCACATAGGTACCCGAGTAGATCTCATGTTCATAGGACCATGTATTATTTATTCTGATGTTTTTCTAGATCCTAAGAGTTAAGAGCATAAGACAGATCTGGGGACGTGATTCTCATGTATATCACCATCGGAGATTTTATATTAATTAATTTTTTAGTATACTATATCATGATGCATTTGGTATTTTTATTATTTTAGTTTTCCGATCATCAGGCAGACATGCTTACATCTATTGCATACTGGCATTAGCCATCTTTTATATTAAATTTATATTATTTTCCCAATTCTATATTTTTCTTTATTTTCACTCCCTCCATTTTGTTTTTTTTATTATATGATACCTCACGGTGTTAAAATTATTTCAGGGTACAGTCACCCCACTACAAACTCCATAGACTATCACTACCAGTTAGAATCCTTTTTTCATATGGGGATGCATGCTGGAGTCCTTGTGACACACCGGTCCATGTACCGTAATAGTGGCGAGTCAAGACGATATTTTATTACACATGTATTTAGGAAATGGAATCCCCTATTTAGTTATTACTTTGATGATTTTCACCACACCCTGGCCTATAGATGCGCGATTGGAGAATTTGAGGCTCAAGACCCATCTTGGGTCGATTTATGACTGATTGGTATCATAGATGGTTCAATCATTGGGATGTTGTTTGGAGTATTACCCTTAAAAGTATTTTGGTTGGGTTTAGGGAAACAATGTAAAAGTATCTCATGTGAGGATCTCAGACCTGAGAGTCTAGTGATGGTGTGGGTGGCCAACATATCTATTATCCAAGACCCTAAATACCTTTTTATTGGTTGGGCATTCCAAGACATTTGTTGTAGATATCAGTGGCAATCAAATCATATAAGATAGAGTATTTTACTTTACTTCCTAAGTCATATCCATGTTATTGATGATATATATTTATGTATGATAATTTGAATGTGGTACATATTGAAAAATCTTGGATGCATCGATGATGAAAGACCACTAGGATACCAGTTCTAGATCATGATGACAATCTTATGAGTGATGTGGCCTCAATTCAGGGTCCATCCCACAATCTCCATCATACATGTGGGAAGGTGGTAGCACCTAAAACAATTGAGATAAATATAATAACAGAAAAAGAGACTATGTGTTCACATAATCTTAGCATGCTATACTAGTTCCTCCACTAGAGGCCACAGAGGTTCTGTGGTGACACATTTCCTCATGTAAAAAAATTATTGGCTAGTGTAGACGGGAATAGTCATCCGTCTAATTTGGAAAATAACGGATTATGTGGGGTTAATTGAATCTATCCTCTTCCATGGAGCAATAGGTAAATAGTGGAGTCTTTATAAATAAATGAATGATGAGTTAACACTCAAGTGTACTGAATTCTATAATATTTTCCATGCTTTTTACAACCCGTACTACTTGTTCTTAGTCTGCATTCCAGAGTTTATAGAGATTAATATTGATGGATGTGTGTGGATATGTATGCAGTGAGGTTGAAAAACCTTACACGATATAATCATGATGTAATATTTGATAGCTACATCCATGAATTGGAGTTTGAGAGGGGAATCTACAAAGAGATCTGATCCAGTGTCGTGCCATTATGCATACCCACCATTGTCAGGGTGTTAGAGTGACAACTAGTGATTGATAGATTTCTATAAGAGGGAATCCAAAATATAGGGATAATAGTGATCATTATATGTCTAACACCTTATTAGTAGCTGGTAGACACCTGACACCAGAATCTCAACACAGGAGACCTCCTCATGATGAGACTCAGGCACATGGTAAGGGGTAGTTTATATGTAAAAAGAAATATAGAGTGGGGAGGTGTTAACATTTTATGGAGCATTTCACATTGTATTATACTATCGAACTAGACACGTCGAGAAACATAGTCAGATAGCTGATGCATTTCCACGTTAGAGGAGACGCTATGATCATGGATCTATCATTCTTGGAATGGATGGTATCTAGGGAGGAAGAGCTGGAAGGGGAGAAGGGGGAGATAAGAGTGTTGGATAATGATATGAGATCCTTCCACCACCACCACCAAGTGGTTGATGTCAGGCTCTTGGAGCTAAAGGACAAGGTCATGGACAACTACATTCTCTGGATGATTATGATCCTGTGGTAAATGAGATGATTAGAGGTATGATATAAAGGTTTTCTACTGTTATCTAAGTATTATTAGAAATAGGTCAGAGTCATTCTTTTATCTTTATAATCCTAGTTCACGAGATGGATGTCTCAGTTGTGTTGTTATCCATGTTTCTTCTTCTTGAGGTTCATATATGGAATGATCCTATGATATATTTTTTCTTCGAGTAGTACGAGATTTCAATTGGTGGGGGGAGGTTTATGTAGGACCTTTTGTCCATCACAATGGAACTCTCTGATTTCATTTTGGGCTTGGAATGGATTTCCATGGTCTATGCCCAAATTTATTTTCAATGTATACAATTCAGAGACCTACAGACTAATGGGAGTAGGATTTCATTTTCAATAGAGAGATATCCTTTTAGGGAAATTGGGTTCTTTGATAAGAAGGATGATTCAAATCCACCATCAGTTGGTAGCTAAATCCCTTTTCATAATAGGATACTCAAGAATATGGATTCCATCAATTATGGAGGATATTATGGATGTGTATTTTGTAGATGTTTGGGGACAACATCTAAGATGGGAGGTGGATTTTTTCATTTAATTTCTTCCCAGAACCACACTAATATCTTTTTTGGAATATCTTTTAACCCATGTTGAGCTTAAATATCGAGAATTTCATTTAGAGGATCTTCAAGAGAGAAGTTTCATCATATCTATTCTTTTCCCTTGGGTAGATCTGGTGTTGTTCATGAAAATGGTGGATGTGAGCCTTTATCATTCTGTGGATTATTATTTCAAGAAACATTACAAGATAAAGCAAAATTATGACTTTGAGTATCAGATACCTCTTTTACAAGTTTAATGGAATGAGAAGGTTCTCAGAGATTTAACATTGGTTTAGAAACCACCAGTTGGGGGTTTGTGAGGATGATATTCCAAAGGAGTAATTATTATGTTTTTATGGACACTATGATTTCCTTATAATTATCTTTTGTGTGATGAATAACACCACCTTGTTTATGAATTTGATTAACATATCCTTCCAATAGTACTTAGACCAGTTTATTGTTGTCTTAATTGAAAACATAGTCATTTACTCTACATTATATGAGCAGTGTGTATAGAACGTGAGGGTGGTCCTATACTTTCTTTGATTGAAATCACTTTAGGGAAAGCTCTCAATGTTATAGTCCCTGATTCCTGTGGATCCCTTTTTAGAGAATTAATTTTTGAGCATTTTTTTACAATGGAACTAGAAAATATTGGAAAAGTGGATTCTTGGGATCCACACCAGAGTTCTTCATATTTGTAGAGATTCATTGGCTTGACATTGTATTAATAGAGAATTGTGGAAGACTTATCCAATATCTAAGCCCTTTGGCCATCCTGAAATGGAAAGGAAAACCTTTTACTTTGTATGTGAAGTTCTATATGGATTTTGTGGAGTTTAGGATAGGGATGATGATTGATCTATTATTGAGGCTAGGGTAGGAAGGCACATAGTTTAAGTGTCTTGTGGTTCCTCCAAAACTGTTCTTGAATTCATGTTGACGCATCGACATGAAGTTATCACATACGGGTCCAGGTGGTTGATACACCCAGAGAAGAATTATTTTAATAATGAATCTGAGCTAGTATCAGTTGTCGTTTCCTTCAGGATGTGGTGGAAGTAACTTCTGAGAATGAATTTTGTGGTTTAATAAGACAATCAGAGTCTCAGGTACATATTCACATAGAGAGGCTTCAACCTGAGATAATGGTGCTAGTAGGAGTACCTAAAAGACAATGACATTGAAATAGTATATTATTTAGGTATGGGAAACATAATAGAAGATATTATTAGTAAGAATTACCAAGATCACATGGTGTAAGAGGATTCTATGTAGTTGGGATCCTTGCAGTTGAACCTAGTGAAGTACGTTGGTATAACTTTTATGATATTTAAGTTGCTGAATACTACACTTCTCTAGCATCAGAGAGATTCCCAACTGTGATAAATCGACTGTGAGGTCTACATTATCATATATCCACAAGAGGCCCACTGGATGTATATTATAAACAAGGTAATCATATGGTCCTTTTCCCAAGATAGATTATGGACCGAGTCACATTTTCGGAGGACGTGATATTTGAGTTCAACTATTTCCGCTAGATTTACATCATTGTGTGTGGAAGATGTTGAGAGTTCATTATTTGAAGTTTTGGTGGTCCAACATGGGATGATGTGTATCTGGGTTCATCTCTTGGTTCCTCACTTGTCAGCAGGTGATATCTAAGTACCATGTTCGAGTAGGCTTGATGTATCCCAATGTGATACAAGAGTGGAAATGGGAAACCATATCCATGGAATTTGAGACAAAGATTCTGAAAATTGTGAATTTCCATGAATATATCAGGGCGATAGTTTAATTACTCAAAATCTTTTCACTCTTACAATCCATTGGGGAGAATAATTCAGTCGAATGTTTTGGATAGAAGTATGTACAAGATATTTTTCACCTTCATAGGGTTCCCTCAATGACTATATTTGATTGTGATACCTGGTTTATGTCATTATTATAGAGGGTCCTATAAGATGAATTCAAAACGCAAATGAGGATGAGTAATGAATTTCACCCAAGAACAATTGGATGACTGAGTGAACTATCGAGGTGTTGGAGGACATGCTAAGGGAGGGTGTGTTAGAATTTAGTCAGAGATTTTTGGATCAATTCTCATTGGAATAGTTTGGGAACAACAATATATACCACTCTACCATTGAAATTAAGCCTTTTAGGACCTACATGAGAGTCCTAAAATTCACCATTGTTATGGACTGAGATCAATGAGACATATCTTATGGGCCTGATGATGGTACAAGTGATGACAAAGAATGTCCAAGTCATTCATGAGGGGAGAAGGATGACCCAGAGATGACTGAAATCTTATATAGATCATAATTGTAGTAACATGGATTTTGAGAATGGTTTCCATACTTTCTTGATAGTCTCCCAATAATGAGGGTTTTATAGGTTCTTCAAGGGATGAAATATCTCTTTGAGGTTCATCACGTAGTTTTAGATCATGCAATGGACCAGAGAGTTGGATTATGGGCTCACCCTACCACCACAACTGGAGTTAGTGCACGACGTCATCCATGTTTCTCATCTAAATAGATACTTTCATGAACCCACACACATTATCTACTTGGGTGATATGGAATCCGAGTAAAGAGATACATTTGTGGAGCACCATATGGGAATAGATGATTAGTAGGATATGACCATCTGTGGATGTACCATCTCATTGGTTCACATGTTGTGGAAGAAGGTGAATGTGCATGAGAGTTCTTAAGATCAAGAGATCAAAGAGAGGGATTAGTATCCCATGTTTTTTGGTTAGTATTTTTTGATGGAGATTAATATATTTAAATAGGTAATGATTTATAATCCCATATTTTTTCTTATATGTTATTTAAACATTTCTCTATTTTTATTTCTAGAAATAATAACTGAGATGGTGTGCAATTCTTAAAGCCTTGTGTTCCAAAAATTAATTTTATAAAAAAATATAATATATTTTATATTAAACATGAATTTATTTGTGTATATAATGTCATAACTCAAAAATGGTTTCTTAGATTAGAAGTTTGAGACCACACTTGAGTCTGAAATGTTGTTTTCTCTTTAGGGGGAAACCTAAATTTTGACAGCACAGTGTGTTTGGACTCCATGCTCATTGGAGGTATGTTCGGTGAGTTAATTAGTTATTAAATTAAATATTTAAATTATTTTGATGAGAATATTGATCTATAAGATTACCTCCTTGGTGTATTCTCTAGGGTTTTCTACAAAAACCCTAGGGGAAATAAATATCTCTTCATTCCTTCTATATTGATGAATCTCATCAGATGATGATAAAACACCAAATTATATCTGATCTAGACACATTGAACACAAAATATCCATTCATAATTGAACGAAACATTATTAATCAATGAATGACCAATAATTGAGGTAGGAATCATCAATTTGTGTTTTATACACCCTTATTTAATTGTATGAGTATATAAATCTTTTATCTTTGATCGAGGCCAATTATGGATGATTGCATGCATCTAGGTACAAAAACATATTAATTATCAATTTTATTCTAACATTTTATGCATGGTCAAGATCATTGGAAAAGAATGTTTTCTCAATGTTATTTAAACATTTGTTTTTGTGTTTTTCTCCCTTATATATCTATGTTCTTAAATTGTTCAATTCACAGTCTATGGTCGACTTATTCAGGTAGTAATGAGCCAGATCATATCCCTAAAACCATGAGAGAATCAAATGAAATGCACTGATAAATAATATATGACAACATCTAAGATCATTTCAAGGGAAAAAAGTTTGTTTAATTGATTTTAGATTAAGGAAATGAATGTGGAAGGCTAAATGGAGTTCGATTCATGCGACGAACCCCCATCTATGAACAAATGCCGATTTTCAGAAAAAAAAAACATAAAGAAAAAATGGTTTTAGGTAAGATAAACCTTTTTAGGCTAGAAATATACCATTATATGATGCAAAAAGTCTAGATCTGATTCTTCAGAAGTGGATATATGGATTTGGAAATTGTGGTGTAAACTCGATTACAAGACTTCTACCTAGATAAACACATATCTTGTAGCTCCCATAGTTGCCACAACAAGGGGTTATAAAAAATGAAAGATGACAAGGTTTGTAGGCCTCTTATATGTTGTATACCCCTTACCTAGTTTCAAAATGTATGTGGAGGATCAAATTTGTATGAATCGATGTGGAAGTACATGACCAAGTACACGATCATGTACCTATGTACACAAAAAACACCAGGTCACATGGGTGGAATCGTTCATGAGGAAATATTCAATGTATAGACTACAGAAACACATGGTCCATACATGATCACGGAATCCAATACACAAACATGACCGATAGGATACAACCCATTCCTGGATAGACTGGACATGCCGGGTAGTCGACCTATAGAAAATGTACTACTACATTGGATGTGAGAAGTGTGATTTAAATTACATAACCAAGTGGTGGAGTAAGACCACATGTTGTGTGGGTCCCCTCACAAATTTTATACCAAATTACATCTTTTTTGGAAACATCATAGTTATGTATCTTCTTCATTTGAACTCATATTTTGTCTAGTGAGTAGCCTATATAGATTTTTTTGTGTAGAATGTAATCGTAACCTAAATTATGGATTTTAAGATAGATGTGAAATTTTACAAGAAGGTATCTTATTTTGGAGATAATTGATGTTGGTATTGGTTAAGAAGAATCACCAGAGACTACAAAGTTGTACACTCTATTAGAGATATAATTCGAATTCCTTGACCTTTAGAGTGGAACCCCCCATCAATTTGAGTGGGAGTCCTCTGCAACTAAATTATGTGGGAATCCCCCAACTGGGTATGGAAGTGGGCCTTGATTATACGAGTAAAACCCCTTTTTTTACCAGGGTCCATATCCATGTCTTTTGAGTGGAACCCTCTAACACGCCAAGGATCAAGTCCTAGACCAAAAGAGAGGAACCCTCCATCAACATGGGTACATGTTATGTGCTATACAAAGTAGAACCCCTTATTATCATAGGGAATGTGTCCTTGTGATACTTTAGTGGAACACCCCCATAAAATGGTATTGGTTATTCAATGGATATTATTAGAGTGGAAACACCATCACCTTTGGTGTATGTCCTATGTAGTTACAATCAGAGTGGAAAACCCATGACATAGTAGTGTGTGGGTCCACTACTTCGAGTTTGTATCCCCTTGACTATGTAGTACAATGATGAGGTATGGTTTGACTTGGATGGTTACTTCTTGGTAGTTGTGTGAGATACTAGGCACTGTTGATTAACTTTTGAAACTATTGTCTCCTCTTCTTCATGGGATGGTTAGTGAGATAGAGATCCTCTTACACTATCCGATAGAATTATTTTATTGAGAATATATATATTTATATATTCATCCCTATATATCTACTATTTGAATTTGGTAACTCTCCTTCCAGGAGAGGTGATGATGTACAAGGTATGCCACATGATTTCCGTATTTCGTTTTTGATGGTTGGATATGTATACTCTCCTACTATATGTGGTGAAGGATTAATGTGGAGTTTATATACTCAAAATTCTCATCCCCATGTGTTTTGACGAGAATAATTTCACTATTGGTTACAGTTGAGAAATTATATTTCTATTTATGTTACATCTATTATCTTTATTTTCTATAGTATCTCTTATGGATGCCCCTTAACCATCTATTTTTCTTACTAGGTATGTATATACTCACCCTATATGGACTTTTCTCTGATGTGTCATGTCATATGAAGATGACTAACTGGTCGTTGGTGACTTTAGAGGAGCATAGGAATACTGGGTTCTTGGGTGACATACAATGGTCGTTGCATATAAATCAGGAGATGAGGATTCTTTCTATTGTTTTCTTTTCCATTTTTGTCACTTTTGGGCATATTTATATTTAGGATTTTAATTCTTTCTACATCGTAGTTCACACCACTATATATTTGTACTATCTAGATGTTTATGAATTCTTGGTTTACTTTATAGAAATGGAATATATTTTACATCTCCCTTCTATAATATTTCATCAAGATGGATGTGTTTTTTCTAACGTTTACATCAAAAAAATCCTCCTTCAGTTATTTATTCCTTCAGTGCTAATCTCCACCAAGAGGCCTATGGAGGGAGACATGGGGTTGTTGCAGGTTAAGACTTGGATTCAGCCCTCTCATGATATACCTCATATTGATTATTTATTTGATCAGTTACCAGGAGCGTAGTTTGTTTCTATGATTGATCTCAGGTTAGGATACTATATGTTTAAGGTGATACAATATGATATTCAAAAGATAGAAACTGTAACTAGATAAAAAAAATAATGAGTTTGAACTTATTAGTTAAAAATAACTAATTATGATGATTTTAGTTTAATTGTGATTTTTGAAATGGTTTGAGGATGTTGTCAAAAGTTTCTTCTCAAAGAAGGCGAGAAGAGTTTGCACAAGTGTTTTGATCATGCATCAGAGTGCACTCTCTAGAATCGTAAGTGAAAAAGATATCAAGACTCACACAAGTAAGAACACTCTGGAATCATAAAAATTAAAATTATTTTATCTTTCATAGGATAAATGAATTTTGGTATCGTGTAAAGGATCATTAAGAGAAATTAATGAATTTGACTCACACCTGCGACTCACTCTAGGATATTCATAGGGTGATAATGTTGATAAGGGTTCAATCTAGTATATTTTACAATATGAGAACAAGGGTTCACACAAGGTTTTTGTACTAGTATGTGGTGGAAATAAAGAATAGAATTCGTGTCAGGGGTTTGTACATGGTGTTTGTGCTAGGGTTTTTTAGGATATTTCACAATGAACCACCAAGGATCATGCTAGGGGATCATGAAATGGGGTTTCACTAGGATACACTCTATATGTACCAATAGGGTTCGCACTAGAATCCTCATGCATATCACAAATAGGGTTCACACCAAGGAAATCATGTAATGTTAAAAGAGGGTTCATTACAGGGGACTTTTGAAAAAAACGAACTCATAGAAAGCGCGAACATGGGTTCACACAAGGTCTCATGCAAGGGTACATTCTCGGATTTCATGCATGGGTATATGCTGGGATCACATATAAGGATTTAAGAGGCATGGTCTTGCACAAGGGTATCACACTATAATAATGCATAAGGAGATACAAGCCTATGTTACACTATGAGAAGTATTATTTTCATATCGTAATTCTAAAAGAGAATAATAAGATGTAGGATCATCACAATTTGACAATGACCATTGAAGTGGTTGATTAACTATTACATTCAAAAAAAATTAATGGAATACTTTGCCTCACATGATGATATTTCAAAAAAGGGCAATTGATGTTTCTAATGAAAATAATGTATATTATAGTTGTCTAGAATGTGAATGTGTTTCATCTATTTGTTTTCACATATTTGAAGGGAAAACCTAGAGAAAACATCAACCGATCATCTTTATACATTTGGGTATACATTTATTATTGATCATAGAGAGACCAAATAGTCTATAAACTATGTTTTGATCCTTTTTAGAGTAGAAATAAATGGAAAAGGTAGAAGTTTACCAATTCAACCAACAATGATCAATCAAAATTCTATTATGGAGTGGCCCTTGAGAAAGAAGTAATATGACCCTAAAAATTGTAATGGTAGTTAGTCTGGCCATAGAAGTTTTATAGAGCTAACCATATTTTGGAAGTGATACTTAATGTATTTGATACATCGACACCGTATCATTTTATGATTCGTTAATATTTCCCATTGAGGGTGAACCATGTAAAATTTATGTGTCTCATGAATGATTTCGTTTTAATTCATAAATTGTAATGTGAAATTGAGAGAAGGGATTATTGATTAATGATGAAAAATGATCTGAATGAGAAGTTGTTTTAATCTTTCATACACTGATTAACCCCCAGCTTTGGGTATGTAACCAAGTTAGCATATTAATTTATATCGATGGTAAGGATTAATCTTTAGTGTTTCAATCTCATGAGTTTCAATGGTGTTTTTCAATCATAAAGGGATTTGGATCCTTGATTGATATTTATTTAAATTATGGAAGAATTATATATAGTAAATTTTTAGAACATTATTAATGGATTTATTTACAATAGAGATACATGGAATTTTTTCCAATGTCGATAGTGGGGCTTTAACAGAAGCTATATGCAGATAATTTAATGATGATGCTAAAGTAATCGATTATTTAGGTGGATCCATATCTAATGAAATCTATATAAAAGTGATGTCATGTAATTCATCAAATTATTTTTAGGAAAATATGATTAATATTTATGAGGATGACCCATTAGTCGAAGAAGAAAATATTTAGGTTTTATGGAACAACTGTGAGGATTTCAGAGTGCACCTTAATGTGTCTGTTGATTCATTTGGACCAGGTGAATGTTTTTATAGAACACATGTGCGGTGTTGAATAAAATATTGACAATATAATTATTTTCAAGCACACCTTGAGAAGGAGTCCACATAATTTCAATCCAAAATATTCTATATTGGACGATAATTATCTAATGGTGCGAAAAATGGATATCTTGTACCATAAACTTGTTGTTTACAAGATGTTAATGATGATAACGAGTTTGGGTAAATGGGGAAGTATAAAGAAGTGGAATTCAAGGGCATAAAAAAAATTTATATTAAATATGAGAAGGATGTAGAAGAGATTGAGGAATTCTTGTTATTCATTTTCATCAAATTTATGAATACGAAAATGAATATTCAAAGAGAAACTCACAATTACCTGCATTAAAATAATAAATATTTCACATCTTGAAATGAGGATCACTAAGAAGTTTAATGATGATGATGAGGATGAAGTCAAAATTCTCCAGAAGAAATGTTCAGCCTATATATAAAGTAAAATGAAATTACAAAAAATTTTAATGAAAAGAATATACATTCAAATGAGGATGAATGTTTAAAATAATCTAAGGTAGAAGAGTTGGATGAATATAAGAATCGCTAAGCAGACGCTCTAGAGTCAGTTGTCATAAATTCCAAAACAAAGGAAGAAAAAGAAAATGATGATGGGGATTTCAAATGAAGAGTTGACTTTTAGGTCAACTAAGAAGATTCACAAGAATTGATAAAAATTTGGAGGTGAAAACAAAAAAATTCATAATGGAGTAGAAAGAAGAGAAGTCTTAGTTGATAAATGAAATTGAAAGGCTTAAATCATCTATGCCTAGGAACTATGAAATGGTTGTTTGGTAGATTCTCAAAATGAAAAAATATAAAGATGATATTAATAGTTTGACTAACACTAGAAAATATTAAATCAAATTCATTAAATAACATGAATAAGAAGTTGTTAGTATATGAAGGAAAGTAAAATATCTTGAGAATCTCTTGATTCTGACAGACCAGGATACAATGGAAACTAAAAAAGTAAAAAATGATTTCAGTGTTCCAATGAAAGAAAAAAAGGAGATTTAGAAAAATAAATTATTGGTGAGAAAGAAATATCGGTTAAGGGTCTTGATTGAATGAAGAATGCAGTAATGGTTTATGTTAGACCAGAATCTTGCACAATGAAAAAAAAAGATTGATTTGGTTAGGAATTAGAATTAGAAGACTCCGAGAACGTATTGGAAAATTAGTAGAGTAGTGTTGAAAAATATTAATTCATCCCATGTAAGATTTTATTGTTGTTGAAAGATGAGACACTCAAAAAATGTTGGTTCCATAGCCAAGAGGATCCTAGGATTACAAGGACAACATAGGCTATATACCAACTCCATATTAATAGTTATCAGTTAATGGTCACTATTTCAGGTATGGTGGATTAATACACATGAAATGTTGGGAATCATAAACAATGAAAATTATTATCCCAAATATGATTGATTATGGTCATAATAAGTTTCTAATTGTATCATGAAATGAAGAAAAAAAATGAAAAAAAAATTTATATATCTACAATAAAATGTTGGTACATCATACTATTAGGACTGTCAAGAGTATCAATTTTTACTTGGTGTGAAGTTAAAAATGGATTAAAAATAAGAAATATGAACATGAAGTGGTCACATATATTAAATTCAAAGAATCAGATCACACTTGAATATTTATGATTGATATTATACGCATCTCCCATATGATATGAAATAGGGAATTGGAGATAAGAATCATATATGATAAGGAAGGTATTGTAAGAATTTGTAATGATGAAGGCCTAAAAATTATTGGCTCAAGGATAACCAATTTTGGGGGGGAAATACTTGAGACATCACGATATATAGGTTTTTTATGGTCTCAGTCAAACCTTGAAAGGTGTAGGTCAACAGTTTCACTAAGGACATGCAATAAGATTTTACAAAACAATTATGCGTGATCTAGGAAAAATAGAGTGTTATTATCTTTTATAGAAAATGTTTGAAAGAGAATATCTACAATGTGAGTGCATAAGAATATATTTTATTTCTGTCCCAGGAAGATGAAAATATGTAATGGCATAAATGGATTATCCACAAAAGAACAACGTCCTTTGAAGATCTTGTGAAATATAATGATGCTCGTGTCCTCCCTATGTGGTCATATGATCGTACCCATATATGGGATTCCTTTAAATAAGGAAAGATCATTGGAAATGCATAAAAAATAAAAAGAGGAATCCAAATAAAATTATTGTGTTGGACCATATTGGTGTATTTAGACATATTTCACTAAGACAAACTGATCGGAGGAGATATTTTGTTATATTCAGTGATGAATTTATCAAAATGGCATGGGTTTCAGTCATCACTTCAAAAAATGTGGTTTTTATTTTCATAATAACTTCTCTAAGGGTATTTGAAAATATAATATGTTATAAAAATCAAGAGTATATAAATAGATAATAGAATAGAGTCCACAAGTATCCCACATATATTTTATATTGAGAAACATGCGACAAATCACCAAGTTTCAATATCGAAAACTCCACTCCAAAATGGGAGGAAATTGAATTATCAACAACATGGATAGAGAAATACTCATTGAGAAATACCTTGTAGAGAATTTTTGTAAATAATAAGTAATTAAATTATTGTACACATCAAATAGAGCATTGTTATTCCCAAAAGAAAAGTGGACTCTGTATGAGCTATGGTATAGAATCAATCCAATGTTTTAGTACATTAGAGTCTTTGGAAGTATGTGTTTTATTATAAATAAGGAGAAATAAAGGATTTTTTAATCCCATGGAGATGACAGGATATTTCTTAGATACTCAGTGAAAATAAAATAATATAAATGCTTCAATAAGCGGCTAGGAAGGGTAGTTGAAAGTAATTACGTAACTATAGTGAGAATGGGTACAATATTTTTTAATTTCATGATCTATCTAAGGTGGATAGTGATGAATAGATAAGAATATCAGAGGATGTTCCCTTTTTAATGGAAGAATTATAAAAAGATTCAGATAAAGAAAAGGATAAATATAAATTTCCATCTACACAAAGATAATATAGAGAAGCAAGAATTAATAGATAGTACATAACAGGTGATCAGACAATTCTTGTCTAGTAAAGTTGGATGAATACTCTACAACAAGAATATTTATTCTCATTATTAGATCCTAAATTTTTTTATGAAAAAGAAAGAGATAAAAATCAGGTTCAGGATATGAGTTTGGGGATTAACCAACTTGAGAAGAATCAAATATCATAGATTGTTTGAAGACCAATAGATAATAATTTCATTAAGAATAAATGGGTGTTTCTCGATAAGATTATTGAAGAGAGTGTAGTGATTTAACCAAAAGGTCAACTAGTTTTCAATGGGTACTCTTATATAGAGGGCATAAATATTGATGAATTTTTTTCACAAATTGAATGGATAGAGACAAATCACATTTTTCATATATATAACAGTGAGAGGAAATATCAAAGTTATCTACACAAATTTTAAGATATAATATATGAATTGGGTTCTAGAAAAAGAAGTTTATAATGAGTAGAAATATTTTTTTTAGATTTATTAAGTTGAAAATAATGTTTTTCAGAAGAAGAAAGAACTTTATTGTTTAAAGTATGTGCGCTAAGAATGGTATTCTAGGCTACCAACTTTCTAAAAGAAGCTTGGTTTTATGTATGGTTGATTTGATTAAAATATATATGTTAAGAATGAAATTAATCAATGGATGACTATGTTGGTATATATCCATGACATAATATTTGGTAGATCAGATGATTCATTGTGCAACCAGTTCAAAGAATTCATGAAAAGTGGATTTGAAATGTAAATTATTAATGAACTGACATTTTCCTTGGTTTACAGGTGGTAAAGGAAATAATGGAACATTAATTTCTAAATAAAAATAAAAAAAATATTTTTTTAGAAGATTCATAATGTAAAATTCCAAAGTGACGATGACTCCAGTGGATAGAAAAATGAAAAATTCATGGAATGATGATAAAAATGAAGTTGGTTTAATAGAATATAGGAAGAACATTGGTATTATATTTTATATGATAGAGAAAATACCTAATATTATTTTTTCCACATTCTAGGAAGCATGATATAAAAGTAATACTTAGGGAAACACCATTAATTCAAGGGAAAAAATTCTTCATTGTGTGAAGGGAATGGTTCATTTTGGTTTTCTAAATAATGAAAATTCTCTACAAGAGTTATTGGGATATATAGGTTCACAAAGTGATGTAGTTGATGATAAAAAAAATATACCTTAGGTGGTGCATTGTATTCTAGAAGATAGTTACTTTCATGGATAAGAAATAAATTTTTTTTGATTTCATTAATCATCATAAAATCTAGATATTTTGTAGCTACTCAAGTGTGTAAAGATTTATTTGGATGATGCAACAACATGATGTTATGTGAGTTGATGTGAAGATTCTAATCAGAATCCCTTGATATAATTAAAGTTATTTGAGTCTCATTAGAAATACATTACATCACTAAAGGACCAAGAACAAGGAAATAAAGTATCATTTTAATACAGAGAAGGTGAAATAATGGATTATGATGTTATTGTATGTGCCTACAAAACATCAGGTTGCATGTATTTAAATGATTTCCTTGACTAAATAAGAATTTGAAGTTCATTGACTCAATATTAATGTTTAGTGAATTCCCCATAAATGAAAAAAATTATATGTGAGGCCCCATATCCCAGATGTGAGATGTATTTTCCCAAATATGCTGATCTTTGTTCTATACCCTCTTGCAAACAACAAAAAAGTGACTTTTGTATTTGTTGAAAAAGTAGGAGAAATTGTGGATATTGAAGGGGAGAAATTATCTTAGTCAATAGAGGGGGTAGAAGATTATAGGAGGATTAGTGAGTTAGGGGTATTTTTAAATTGAATTCTGCTAAAGGTGATTGATCAAATGATAAATATCATGATAGATGATGTTCAAAATTATTTTTTTGATTATTTTTTGGAGAGAAGTGTTTCATTGATTAAAATTGCAAGATATACATTTTTATCATTACAATCATGAATCATATGGGCTTACAGTGTGTATTGAAAAAATATATGACTGTTATAAGAATTGGAAGAATAAATTTTATATTAAAATAGTAATTAATTTTTAACGCAGTGTCAAAATGTGAAGATTTGTCTATAAACCCATTGGGGGGTATTTTTAGTTAAAAATACCCTATGATTTTGATTTGGGGTTGATTTTGTTTGTTGAAAAATATTGATGCAGTTGAACAATTCTATTTTTTAAACACGACATGAAGAGTTAGAGTGAGTGTTTTGATCGCATGCATGCGTGAAAACACTAGACCTCTGAATGTTTGGGCTCTTTGGACTATTGTGAGCATGAACTCTTTAGAATCACGCAAGCCTAAATTATTTGATCTTATTCAAGAATAAACTATTTTTTCCATGTGAAATGGTTCACAATGTGTGAATTTTGAATTTACCTCATGAGAGAGATACATACTATGTGGTTCACTGAGCAAAAATGTTGAACTAGGTTCGTTCAAGGTGCTTATGTAATGTGAAAATAAGGGTTTGTTCTAGTGGTTAAAACATGGACCTTGTGTAATGCGCAAACATGGTTCTCCCCATGGGTTCTAACTAGGGGTTTTCTCAAAGTGATCCTGAATACTATGAACATGGTTCATTCTAGGGGTTCATGTTAGGGTTTTCCACTTGGAGGATCATGAAAATCGCGAACAAGGTTAATGCTTGGAGACTCAGGAAATGTGTGAACAAGGTATTGTGGATTTAGAATCAAGGAATGCATGAACACGATTCTTGCTAGTGAACTCACATGATGCGGAACTCAAAAAACGTTCTTATAAGGGTTCACACTATAACTAGCCCAATGGTACATGATAGGATCTCATGCAAGGGTACAGGCTAGTGTCCCATGTAATGAGTTATGCATCAGCATCCTAGTCGTGGGTATCAAACTAGAATCATGCATATTGAGATATATGCGTATACTACCATATGAGGTGCATCATTGTTATATCTGAATTATTTAGGAGTATAATAATATAGAGGATCTACAGAATTCAAAAGTACTTGCCCATTGAAGATATTCACTAATACATTCAAATATGTAAAAGGAATACATGGAATAAATAAGGATTTCTACAAATCAAATGTAATTGTATTTTCTATTGCATAGTGAATTTTGTTCCAGTAGTATAGAAGTAGAAGTTCTATATCTAGGTGTTTTCAGAGAAGTGAAAGAGAACCTCAAAATGAAAATTAACATAGAATCTACACACTATATAGGATTCATTCATTATTGATAATGAAGGGACATACAAGTCTATAAACTTTGTGTAGATCATATCTAGAGCAGTGATCAACAGAAAGGGAAGGTAGTGATCCTTTCCACCAATAGTGGTCCTTTAAAAGAGTGTTTAGGAGATACCATTTGGAAAGGAGTGATTTGACCATAAAAATTGTAATGGTAGTGGTATTAAGCATAACATTGATCTATCCCAAACCTTAATTTGGAAATGATCCTTAGTTAGATTCGAACATTGATATAGTACCATTATATGATCCTTGAATGTATCACAATTTCAGTGGATCATGTAAAATTATTGTGTCTCTGGAATTATTTCTATTATAATCATACATTTCTATGATAAATAGAGAGAATGATGTTTTGTTTAATGATAAAACAAGATCTGAAGGTGACGTTATTTTAATATTTCATAACCCGATTCACCTCCCTCTCAGGGGATTTAATCGAGTTGGGATTACATTAGTGATTCAATTTGGTTTTTATAATGATCCAATTGTATTTATAGATGATATAAATATATTTTTTGATGACCCTTTAGGTATTTTTTAGTTGTTTTTATCAACAATATATTCGTATATTCTAAAATTCAAATGTGTTATAAAAGAAACCTATGTATTTTTTTTGAAAACCATGAATGAAAATAATTTATATTTAATTTTTTCATGTGTGAATTTTGGTAGAAATAGATTCTATTCCTCTGAAATATTGTTTTTAAACATGGAATAACTATTGGAATATCTAAAAATAAAGTTTTTTAATAATTGAAATGACCTAAAAATTTCATTGAACATCATATTTTTTTATTTGTGGGTTTCTACCAGTGGGTGTTTGAAATGTTTTAGTTATTTATCCCACTAACTATATTAACATTAGATAGATAAAATTCATATGGATAATGAGAATCACGATTGTCTCAAAAAATTGAAATGACGATTGGTATATGATCTAGTTTTTTTCCTTGCCTCTATAAAAATGTATTTTTTCAATCGCAAAGATCCTCCATTGAATGGACTTGGTTGAATTATAATGCATATTGATTAGATAATCACATGTACATCATGTAAACTAAAACTATATTAGATAAAATATCATATACATAATTTATAATTTTTTGATGTGGTTTTTTATTTAAATTCTTTGAAGAAACATTTATATTGGTTAAAGTGTGAAATATATTTTGATTACAAAAGTATAAAGTATATATTAAATTTTAAAAATATGAACATAATGGAGAGATGATGGTTGGAACTGAATAAGGATTATAATTACACAATTAATTACCATACTATAAATTAAAATAAATTATATGATTCATTGTCGTATAAATATAGTGCTATATTTCCCATGGTACATTTCAATTATAACCCTTTATTTACAGATTTTACGAATTAAGTCTATGAAATTATGAATAATGAAACATCCTTAGTTTTGTTTTTGGTTGTAATAAAAACATCTATATTAAATGGAATTATGTAAGTTCTGAAGTATGATCTTGTTGTACATGAAAATGTTATAATCTATTAATAATGATAAATTTCTATTTTTTTATTGATAAATAAGGGGTTATCAGATTTGAAAAATTATTTTTTGTTCATTATGATGCCCATTTGATGAAATAATTTTATTGTAAAGCTCATTGTTCCATGAATTCCATTCATCCATGAAGTAAAATGATGTAAAGAGTCCCCTGGGAGTGTTATAAGTGGGAGGAAATGAAAAGAGACATTGTTTAATTTTTCTTGAATTTATTGACTTTTGGTTAATGAAGAAAATAATTACCAATGGGGATGGTATATCATTATAATGTTCCAAAAATAAAATGAGAGAATATATTCCCTGTTGTTTTGGTGGAATTTCAAAAAATAACTCGATGTAAAAATTTTATTTGGGTTATTTTTTATCAACTAACTAAATATGCATATTTCCATTTCATTTGGGATACAATATATTTTTATCATATTTATCAAATATAATTCAAGGGGATTTTCATGTTATATAGAGTTACTCTTTCCATTATGTTTGAATATGATCCCGGTGTTACATATAAATTTTTGAAAGGGTATAAAAAGTTATTGGGTAAAAAATTAAAATTTCATTTTACTTTTCATCCCCAATCCGGTGGATAGTCTAAGAGAATGGTTAGAACAATGGATGATTATTTTGATATATATAAATGGATTAATAGGGATGTTGTGATAATCATATTTAATTTATTTAATTTTCAGAAAATAATTGTTTTCATTACAATATATAGATGGATGCTTTTGAGCCATTTTATATAAGGTAGTGTTAGATTCCATATTCTTCGGTTGAATTAGATAGAATAATGTGTTTGGGAACATATTTGGTAAATGAAATTTTCTAAGAAGTGAATATGATTTAGGAAAATATGAGGACAAATCAATATAATCATAAAATTTATACAGATAATTAGAGGAATGATATTCTATTTTTGGTAGGTGGTCATTATTTACTTAAGTATCTCCATGGAATAAAATTAAAAATTTCAATAAGAAATAAATTAATATTCCATTATTTATTGAAAAAATTCAATATTGGATAAATATGGGTCAATTTATTACTTATTGGATTTACATGAAATATTATCTCATGTATATTTCATATTTAATGTAAAATTATTATTAAAAAAGGTTTCCGATTTATCTCATGATTTCTTCATTGATGTAGATCAATTAAATGAAACCATATCATATAAGGAATAAAATATTTATGTTCTTGAACATGGGTAGACCGTGCTAGCATATATTTTATTTCACTAGGTTATGGGTTTTTTTTGAAAAATCCTTATGAATGAATATGCAATATGAGAATCAAAAAATGTTATAAGGGAATGATATCCCTACATATTTAAATAGAAAAGAAAATTGTTAGGAAGTAATTTAAAAAGGTGGGAAGAATTTGAAAACCTAGTTGAGGTTAATAAAAATAATTTTCATGTATTATTAACATTTTTTAATTATATTTTATAGAGTTATATTCAATATAAGAGCACATGATAATTTTTTCAGTTAAAAGGGAAAAACATTTTTTCTAACGAAATAGGATTTTCACCCTACATATGGTTTTATTTAAAATCTAAATTTCTAAATTATAAAATAATTGATAGAATGAATAAACATAATTTTTGAATTAATAATTCTAAACATATAATAGGATTTGGTTTTAAGATTTTCTTAATTCTTTTATTTTTCGATAAATAGTGAAAATATTTTTTTTGATTGGAAAATTTATTTTCATTTTAAGTATTTACAATATAGGATTATAATTTTTATTATATTTAAAAATTAATAGTTTTATTTTGATTAAATAAAATCATAATATGGTGTTTGGACGGAATTTTATACTTGAATTTGGCATGATGACATTTTTAAAATTAATGGCCTTTTTTTTCTGAAAAACTGTTTTCATTGTGTTTTATATTTCTAATTTTAAATTACATTATTTCCCTTATATAAATAGAATGTTGAAACATGGTAACTATATTGGAATTCACGAGTTCAAAATTTTGTAGATAGGACCCCATTAGTTTTGGCCAATTTGAATTGTAAACATAAGAAATTTTTATTACCACATGATAGATAAAATGAGTTAATTATAGTAAAATCTATTGTAATAAAGAATAAAAATACTGAAAACACATTCATTTAATTAAATTAATGAGCATGTTTCATCCAGAATAAATCAAAATTCTAAAATATTACATTTTTCCCTTTATCTTTGATTCTGACGTTAAAATTATTTTATGTATAGAAAAATACCAAATGTCACACAATGGATTTTAAATTAAACCAATATATTCACATTAATATTAACATATGTAATAAATAACTATTAAATATTATTTTAATATAACTAGTTTTTTAATTTTTAATTTCTTAGAGATTATATAATTTCATTAAATTATTATAGAATGCTGAATCTATTCTTGTGATAAATATAGAAAAATAATCAAAATGATTTACTTTTAAGAATAAATTTAAAATATTATTTTTCTATAGAGTTTTATATTATAATTCTATTATTATATTGATTACTTTAAATCTAATGTAAATGAATAGTTTAATTAATGATGTTAATGATATATTATAATAAATAATATTTTATTAAATGATTTAAATTTAATAAATAGATTGTATTAAACCATGTGAATGTTGTATGGATGAAAATATAATCCATGATCCATTTCTGGAAAACTTTTCTTTTTATTGTAACAATCTTAATCCCTAATGAGTAAAAAAGATTAATGTCACTATATTTGTCCAAATGGATAGTAGGGTGTTTAAAATATAGATAAGGGTAAAAACTTAATCCAATGATTCAGAAATTTTATTATTTGTGATTATTTTGATTCATTGAAATGCTATAGTTATTATTTTTTTAAATTTTTACTAACTTTATCATGAAGATTAATTTATATTAATTTAATACATTAAAAAATTCCAAAAATTCTTCTCCCCTCACATATAAAAGGGAACCCCATCTCTCATCTTTAAGACCCCATTTAATAAATTTATATTGAAAATAACTACCAGAATCTGTCAAAATAATCCGACATTACATTCTACAGCTTTTATTTTGGGTATAATTATGACCCTAGATGGATTAAGGTTTAAAACAATGATGGTACCCAAAGAATGTGTATTGCTATTAATTGGATGTTTTAATTTTATTTCTTATTTTAACTAATTATAATATTATTAAAACATACATAAATAATGAAAATATTAACATCCATGTGACTGTATTTTTTTTATTTCATAACCTCGATCCATCGCATTTTTTCATCACATGGGAGGTAAATTAATCAATAATTTGTATGACCGACTACCGCATCATGGAAAAATTTAATTTGTTTTCCATTACAACCTATTATTTATGTATATAATGATGGATAAAATATGAATATATATATATATATATATATGAAAATAATGTCTTAGTTTACATTATTTTAAGATATTATCTCTTGAATTTTATTATTTTTTTATCCATTGAAGAATAATGATTTCGTTCATGCATATCTGTATATTACCACAACCACGATGCGATGTGATTCATTTTTAAAAACCATAACACGTGGGTGATATATATAAGAATATTTAAAGAAAAAAGTTTATATTTGTGATATAATAATTATTATTTAAAGTTAAAATAATACTTACCATCTTTCAACCATTTATGTTGAAAAATAGAAGTGTTACTGATGCATTTGTATAACCTCTCATCTCCAATATTATAACATAGTTCAATTTTTAATAATGTTTCAGAAATGTTTAAAATTAATTTATAAAAAGGATAATAATATTAGGATTATTATACTCTAGATGATATAATAATGAAATATTTTATCATATTCAACCTACTAAAGTCATTTTTGACATATGAACCGAATATCATCAAAACATCCAACACAAACTTAGTTGACTATGTGGTTAAAAATTACATTGTAAAATATAACATATAAGGGAAAATTATTTGGAATTTTTTTTAAAAAAAATTAATATAATATTATTATTTAGTAAAATAAAGAATGTATGTGATGTGTTAGACTTGATTTAAGGTAAATTTTTCTTAAAAAAATCCATTTTAAATGTTTTTAAGGATCTATTTTTCTAAAAAAAATTCTTCAATGTTTATATCATTAAAGTTATTTTATTGATTTATTAATATATATATAAATAAATTTTAAATGATATTAAATTTCTCACCATTAATTTACATTAATAGTTTTCAATTGAATTATTTTTTAATATTTTAAATGGAACATTTTTAATTTCCTTACCAAATAAAAAATAAAATTATTTATTAATGTATAAAACATCCATTGATATTCCCAAAATCACCACAATTATTTTATGTTATGAACGCCTTTATAATCCTATATATTTTATTTAAGGAGAAACCCTTATTCCCTTTGTTCTAGGAATTTTTTTTTAAAAAATTTTATTTTAAAGGGAAGGGATAGACCAATATATATAATTTTTATTCCTATGTTTTCAAAAGTATATTTTTAAGAGTTTGATGATGTAAAGGTGATATTTTATATGTTTAATTCATTTGATAGTCCATAAACTCTATTGTTGGTGACTATTGATCCTGATATAGCTCATGATGATGTTGAAACTGATATAGATCAAAATGATAGGTGAGATTGATATATCTCTCCCACGAACTGTGTAATGATTATTCTGTTCAAAGAATTAGTTATAAGTTTACCATATTTATCATTATAATTTGAAGGGTTATTGTATGGTCTCAATAAATATTCCTCCACATGAAACCTACATGACTACTCAATGATTTGTAATTATTTTTCTAAAAATAACGTGATTTCAAATTGTATGATAATGATATTTTTTTTAAAGGGAGGATTATACACTTTTAGTATAAATGTTATTTCTTATGAAAATATATTTTATCAAATATCATGTTTTATAAAGAACTTATCATGATTATTATTTTAACTTTATGGTTTACTAGAATTTTTTTATGATGGACTTTTGATAGTGAAGTTTATTTCATGCATAAGAAAATGATTAATTGGGACTAATGTTTATTATGTTAGAGGAACACTCTCTTTTTTGATATCATAGTTTTAATATAGAATTATGGTTTTGTTTATTCCTTTTTATTTCCTTTACTAAGATTCTTTTGATCATCAAAAAATTTCAAATGTTTTTTAGGTGCAAAGGATGATTAAGAATAATAAATTATTCAAGAATAAAATCATAAATATTTTTCATTAAAAAGAGTATTGTTTTATTTTAAAAGCATTGTATTTAATAAAAAATGGATACTAATATTAATATTGAAACTATTAATGTATATATTTTTTCATTGAGAGTTATTTCATAATTTTCTAAAACTATAAACATTAAAAGATATTTGAAAATTAAAGAAAAATATTTTCTTATTGAAATTATTGATTTAATAATGGATGTGTCAATATAATTTGGATATAGTTATTTATAGTGATTTTATGAGACCATAGGTCTGGAAAAAAATACTTTATAATAGTGGGTATTAAATTATTCATTTTATGAGGACCATACATTAAACAATAAATAATATTGAGTTTTATGAAAATAATTAACACTCGTACAATATTTAAGATTGTTAAAATTTATAGTTTTAGAGAAATATGTTACAAATCATACAAGAAAATAATTACATGATAGAGTGGATACTTTCACTTAGTATACATTTTCTCAAAATATATAAATTTTAAAATATAACAAGTTTTATTTTCATGTTATATCTTTACAATTTTAATCATTGCCACATTGTTGTCCCTAATAATCCTTAAAGAAATATGAAAAACATTGGAAAAAGATAGATAAGCCTAAAAATATTTGTAAGAGACATATAAAAAGGGAAAATGAAGACTATTAGTCCATGAATATATATAAAAATTTACATTTTTATAAATAGTAATTTTTCTCAAAATAAAAATCTTCATACCAAAGAAATAAACTTCTATACATAATGGTTTTAAAAAGATAGTTCATAAAAAATTTTAATAGAAATAATAATAACCATAAATGTTTTTTTCAATCCTTAAAATATCATATTTGTTTACAAAAAAATATACATTTCAACATTAATAAGTAGTATAAAATCCCAATTAATCTTAAACCAAATTTCATTCCCTATGAAATTAGAATACATCTATTAAAACCCATAGAAAGAAAAGATAAATCACTTACGTAAATTTAAAATTATTTTTATATCACTCTTTCAAATGTATTAAGCTACCCAGTATGTTAAAATAATATCTTATAAGATACCTTTCTGGTTAGCTTCATCCACATCACACCTGATTTTAGAGCTATATTAGGATCACCCATTATTGTTTTATCAGGGAATTAAATGTTCTTGGTTTATATTTTAAAATACCATACATGGTTTATAATTCTACCCCCAGTTATAATAACCAATTATTAAGAACCATAAAAAAATCATAATTCAAAAAATATTTCATTTTCAACATAATATTATTTTTATGCATAAGAAAAATAATACTAATTATTTAAATAACCATTCCATTTAAACCCCTTTGTAAAATGCCAAAAACAAAATTATGGATGATATTATCTAATAAGACATCAAATATTTTAAAGGAATCCAAAATTTATTTTTTGAAGGGGTGGGAATGATCATTGACACCATATCAGATAAAATAGAACATTTCTTTTACATTTTTATTAAAAGAATCTAAAAATTTTTTTTAAACACATTCATTTTTTTGAAACAATATCAAAATTGACATAAAATGTGATTTAAATTTCATTTTTCCCATAAAAATACATTAATAAATTCATTTTAAGAATATATTCATTGAAGAAAAATATTTATAAAGTAAATATTTTAAACATTAACATTGGGGTTTTTTAATTGAAAGTGTTCTTTACATAGTGTCCAACTCACAATATTCATTCCTTATCTTACTAAATAATAATAAAATTCCAATTATTTACTTCCATAAAGTCCTTTTACATTTTTTTACCATCTTATATACAATTACATAATAAGTTAAATTCGCCTAATATTTTTGATGATATTATGTTTGTATGTCCATAAATAATTTGGTAAGTTTACTATTGTCAATGTGGTCATTAATCTATCATATATTAAATATTAGTTATCACATAATTACAATTTGATTTATTAATTATACATTGAAAACTAACTATTAATATTGGTTCTAAAAAATTAATTAAATTGTAATACTAGAGACGATAGTCAATATATTTAATGAGTAAATTTTACAGATTTCAATGTGCTTGAAAAAAATAATAAGTATCATATAATATTTCAATAATGATGATTATATCATAAATATAAATTCTTTTCATTAAATACACACATATATATAGTATATGTGTGATGAGGTCATGAAAAAGGAATTGCATCATTTTGTGGATGTGATAATCCACACATATACACGAACAACATCATCATTTTTCAATGGGTTGAAAGGTATAATGGTAGATAATATATTATTTTAACATAATAATAAATATTTTATAATTTTAATATATATTTGTAAAAAATCCATCATTATAATCAGTAATGAGATGTGGGGAAGGAGAATAAATTATATCAGTTTGTGAGGAGGTAATTCATCAAACGCATGAGTGAATGTTTTTGTTCAATTGGATGGATGTGGAGATGAATATATGTTATGAAATTAACAAAATAATGTATAAGTATATCTA
The DNA here is from genome assembly GCA_963277665.1 of Viscum album. Taxonomy (NCBI): domain Eukaryota; kingdom Viridiplantae; phylum Streptophyta; class Magnoliopsida; order Santalales; family Viscaceae; genus Viscum; species Viscum album. The sequence goes on from OY728138.1 coordinate 291,493,417, forward strand.
GTATTATAATCTAATTATTTAACCATGTATTATGAATATTTAAAGGTAGTATAATAAAAAAAATGAATATTCATGGTTAAAAATTTTACTTCATATGCCTACAGCTTTTCTGGTTTATACAAAAATACTTCCTAGGTTTTTTTATGAGCATAAACGTCCTCAAAAACATATCTAGGGATATGACTAAGGTATTTGTATTGGTATTTTCATATATAAAGTTATAAAAATGTTTCATAAATAGAAGATAAGAGGTACCCATATATATATATGGGGGGTTCACTATTGAAATTAGTTTAAATATTAAATTAATATAAATTATTTTTAAAGGAAAAGTAGAATAAAATAATATATTTTGGATATATGATGATAATTAATCAAAAATAATATCATAAAATAAAAATTTGGAATGTTTAGCTGATATTTTCACCATTTTCTCACTGAATTAACCCTTCACTAACCCTTTCGACAATTACCATATTATCTATGTTTTTTAATCCTTATGGTTCCAGAAAGTGACTATTAAAGGAAACATTATGTATAAATAGACGATGGTTGTTTTTCTCTACCATATTAAACTCAGTTGTATGGATTTTTTTTTAATTTCAAATCATTTATTAATATACTTATTATCAAATATCATTAATGTAATTTTTTAGAAAGGTTCATTTATATTGACTTTTATGTTTTCAAGATTAAAAATGAATTTAAATATAAACTTTTAAATAATATATAATATGTCATATATATATATATATAAATTATGTGACACTATAACAGACACCTAAAAAAATATTTTAGTGTTTTTAATATCATTTATGTTATTTTTCTTCTACTTGAACAAGAACTGTGTTAGCATTGTGTTAACATTTAAGGTAATTATTTTCTCAATAAAAAGTAAATAAATTACAATGAAAAAATCACCCTTATTTCAAATTTGTGTTTAGATATGAATATAATCTCGTTTATCTTGAAGATAAATTTGGACTATAATAAAACAAAGAGAATGAAATTTGATTTTAATTCATTATTTAAAATTATATTATGGTCATTATTAAAGGAATTTGGAAATAAATTGCAACATTATTGAACATTTTATCATCATTTATTAGGAAAATATATTAATATAAATACTAGTGTTGAATTTTTGAACCATATTAAATTATTTTAAACCTTAATTACATGATTTACCCTTATCAAGGAGAAACAATTTACTATATTTAAGATTCATAATGACAAAAGATAAAATAAAATATTTCCAAAATCTTAACATCTTGATTCCAAAAATATATATCATTTAAGATTCATTATCTATAAGTGGAATTATTTAATTTTATATTAAACATGGAAAACACGACATAAAGCAATTTTATTTCTAAAAAATTGGTTTTTAAGTAGAAAAATGTGTTCATAAAAAATTAAGTAATTTTTTTTAATAATAATAATTTGATTATTTTTAATCAAACCTATATATTTAAATTTTATAAAAAAATGAAAACTAGAGTGTTACCTTTTATATACTTGAAAATTGAAGACAATTTTCAAAAAAGTCACTATTTTTCACCATTAAGTAAAAAATAAAACTTAAATAAAATTGTCGAAAAACTATCCTAAGATTATTTTTACAATATAAAATAAAAAAATAAAGTGAATATTTTTGCACTAATATTATATAGTTTTGAAATCAATCATTTAAATATAACCTTATAATTCATGATAACCTAATTTGGTTAGAAATAAATCGTATTTCATTTTAATTATATAATTAAAAAATATTCGAAAAATTAAAATAACACTATGAAAGATTAACAATGAATGTTAATAATAAATGAAAATTATTTATCATAACACTACCTAAGATTTTACATTCATTCCCAATGTTGGTAATTGTGTCTTTATAATTTTATTCATTACTTAAATATGTAGAAATATTTTTTCTTCATAGCATTTTCATATTCCCATGTTGCTTCCTCCATCTTTCCATTTTAGAAAAATAAATTAATTTGATAAATTACATTATTTCACAACACTTACTATCTACGTTCAATAATATATACTAGTTATTTTTTATACTAATGGTTTCCTTCCAACTGAATTACTCCAGGGATCAAAACATGAGATACATTGAACAATTTTTTTAAGATGATACCAAAAAAACATCATGTACCTAAGATAAATATTGAGAAATAACCACATTTTAGGAAATTGATCCAAATGTTTCTAGGATTTCATATATCCAAATGAACCATGTACTCAAAATCCTCTTTTTATAAAATATTATAACACTTATCAATGGGGATACATTAAAAAAACATGATCACCTACCTCAAAATAATAATCTTTCATTTATTTATCTGTATAAGCTTTCTTCCTACCATGTGACACTGTAATTTGATTTTGGATCATCCTCACAATATCAGTGATTTATTATAAAAATTATAATCCAAAAACATTATTTCTAATAATTCATCCGAACAAGATATAGACTACCACTTCTTTTTGTATAATTCATCAAACAGTTCCATCTGTATTTTTGAATGAAAATAATTATTACAAGAAAACAACCCCAAATTCATATGATAATCCCAAAAAAATTTATAATACATTTAAAAATTTAAATTAATATCCAAGAAATTATAAAACTTTAATCTAAATATATATTAGATTAAGGATGAATGATTGTACATAAATGAAATTGTGTGTGCAGTTACTTCTAATGTAATTTATATAAATTAGAGGCGAATTTGGTATCATAATTAGATACAATGTAATGATGCACTCCATGTAATATAATTATCTATTTATCATAATGTTGTTAATTTTTATCTAAAATCATATTATCTTCAATTGGAATAAATTTATAATATTTAGTAAATCAATGAATAATTTCCTATAGCACATTACTAGATTGAGATGTCTTTGGTAATACCACCATAGAATACGTGTATATATTCACAAATATTAAATATATAAATATGAAAATGTTTATTAATCCTCTTAAATAATTTTTAATTGTCTTTAACATGATGAATATTCAAATATTTCATGTTAAAATCAACTTATGATTCTTATCACATTTTAAGAAACAAATTCCATGAAGGTATCTATGAATATTTTATCTATAAAGATAAATATAATATTGAGAACTATTAGGCTCAAATGATAGTTTATTCTTAGATTAAGAATCAATTTTAACAAAAAACCTCTTTTTAAATCTAATAACACCTTCTTCGTTAGCATTAATCTCAGGAAACATACCCTAACTAAAATGTTCAACCGTTTATTATAAAACATGATCCTCATACTATGTTGGCTTAATTATACCGACCAAATATGATTGTAGTGACACCTAAAACATAGAGGGAGTTTCTAAATTCATAATTTTAAATCTATTATTATTAACATTAGTAACCAAAGGATTATATTATTGACATATAATATTTAATTTATCATTATTGTTCTGACATAAAGAGTCAAATACCATGTTTTCATTACCCAAATTGATATTAATTATGTTTTTATAAAAATTTAAAAAAACCAGGTATCACATATATATTATGTTCACCTCTTAATGGTTGAATATATACACAAAACTATTTTACCTGTATATATTTTACTATTTAATTCATATAAATTATTGCCTTAAATTTTTAACGAAAAAACTAAAGTATCAAATTCAATATCATGTGTAGGATATTTTTCTCATGATGTTTTAATTAACATGAACCATAAGTAATTACCATATAATTATATATTAAAAATAAACTGACACAATTTAATGAAGAATCTCTATTGATTTAAAATTTTCTATTTCTTAATTCTAGCTATAAAATTTTATTATTCACTAAGCTTATTCCTAGTTCCAAGAAAAAAAATTTACATTCATTTTTCTAGATAAAAATAACCCCTCTTTATGTTTACTTGGTTATTAGGAGAGATAACTGTAAATATTTTTCAATGTAATCATGAAATGTTTTTAACAATTTTTTGATTATAGACAACAATTTCTAGTAAACTATGAATCTCAATATTATTTATAGGGATTTCCAATTTATCAACTATTTTAGATTTAGTAGGATCATTAATTTTTTATGTTAATCAATGATATTTCCTATAAATGAAATCAGTTGTAACCAAAAATCACATTAATTTATTTTCAAATATGAATTATTTTTTTGATGGTTTTGTAAATAATCCTTTGATGGTTTTAATGATCCTAATAACCTTTTCAATTGACCAAAAGGTCATCATTAATTAAAACAAAAAAATATCCAAATATTCATGGAAAAATCTATTCATAATATCCAAGAATACAATTGGAAAATTAATCCACCAAAATTGAGTAACCATAAAATCATAATTCTGATACCTATTATGAAACAGTATCTTATATATGTCATATACCATTACCTTCAGGTAATGGTACCCTGATCAGAGGTTAACCATTAATAAATAATGATCTCCTAGGATGTTATCTAAAAAGCTATTGATACCAGGAAACATATTCTTCTTCTTAATAGTGATTTTTTCAATTATCTATAAAAAATTAAAAACATTATATAATGATTTTTAGTCTTTATATGTAAGATGGGTGAACACTAATGTATGATTATTTTTTGATTCTTAAATATAGAACATGTTTTAAAATAAATAATGTAGTAAATAAGCACCAAAAGATGTCTCATATGAGGATTATTTTCCATGGTTTCTTGATCATGATATTTATGATATTTTTAATTTTTATGTTTCAAGGGGTTATTTTTTACTAATAAAACTAAACTTGTGAAAATTAAGAGAATAATTAGAAAAACAATATTGATTCTAATTGAATTAAGAAACAATGACTTAAGAATAAAATCATATATATGAGTCTCACCTTATAATTCAAAAATTAGTCCATTACTATAAATCTCTCAATGAATTGATTAAAATTCATAATATATAATATCATTAATTTTATTAAATTGATGTCTATAATAAAAATTGTGTCTTATATATCCTTTTTGAATGGTATTTTAAATTAAATTAATGATATCTATGTGAAATGAAATCATGAACTCCATTTATACTCAAAATATTTGATTAAATATTGAGTAATTTAGAAAGCGGTAATTATAATCAAACTCTTACATTTCTTGAAATAATAATCCACAATAAGATACCATGACACTCTAATCAGTAATATTTGTTTCATAAAATATAAGAAACATAATGAAAGAATTGATATAAAAATTGACCATCAATAAAGGATAAAATTTTATTGTTTACTAATATTAGGAGTGTTAAATATATAAAATAAAATAGATAAAACTCATAAACCATTACCATTCAAAACAACTTATTTGGTGATGAGAATTATAGAAAAAAAAATTTGAGGTTCTATAAGGAACTCCAATATCAGACTTCATCAGTATGATCTATAATAGATCACCTTTGAGCATTGAAGAATATCTCCTAATTCTAATCTCTATTAACTCCTCTATTATAATCCCCCCCAAATAAAATTTGGGAAAAAACATCTAGTAATAATTTACTCACAACCCAATTGTAGAGGTCATAATGTCTGATTAGTTAGTTTTATATTCTTCTTATAACTAAAATGAAATGATATTTTTCCCTTTATAACTGATATGGTAGATTCATAAAAATCCTTTTTTGGATTCATGTATTGTACCATGAAAATTTTTATAGGGTAAAATGAATTTGTTGATGTTAGTAGAAACATTTTGATGGATCTCCTTGAATTATACATCAATATCCTTTGGATTATATGTTAACTATGGAGGATCACATTGATTTTAAATCAATATATGAATTTAGTCCACCATATAATTATGTTATCTTTATTAAAACCATAAAAATATTTCATCCAAGCATAGACCTAATAAATAAATAGGTGCCCTTACGTGAGTGAGCATGTGAGATGCATGTTTCCCCAATCAAACCACAACCATTCACACTTCACTAATTCTCAATCACAGTTAGGTATACTACTACAATATATGAGGCTATAACCTAGATATATACTTTTAATAAATTCTTTAGTTGAAATTATCTTCCTTTATTCAAAATTTTCATTTATTTTAAATAAAACTCATTTGTTCTTAATCAATGATTTTATGGATGAGTTATTTAGATGCTCAAGAATTTCACAAGGATTGAATTCATCCCCATCAACCTCGTTGTCATTTACATGATTTCAAAATAATATATATATTTTAAATCATGTTTGGTTTCAAAATTTAAAATTACTAAGCCCTCACTATTTTTTAACGATCCCTTGAACTCCAAACATTTAGCACTCTGATCATAAATTCGACTTAGGAATTTGAATCAATAGTTGGCATGTGTAAGACCCTGATGTCTGAACCAAATCCATTTTTGAAATGAAGCCCCTTATAGTTTTCAAATAAAATGAAAAACTACATAAATAATAAATCTGTTATACAAAACTCTTCAATATGTAACTCATCTACAATGTTCCCAACCCAATACAAGCGTTATCGACTTCTTTGACATCATATGACATTAATTAAAGTAATTTATTCTAAATAAGCCTTGATCAGTGTTCATCCAATATCATCCCAAATTGGTATATTATTTATCCATAAATTCTTTGGATTTTATACTCTGACTCTTGTTTATCATTAAAATTATTCAAATTCAGTAATTCAAGTTTCACTAGATCAATGAATTGATTTGAAAACCATTTTAGTTCCCTTTGAACATCCATTTTCATGGCGTTGGTTAAATAATCCTAATGTCAAACTATGATTTATAACATGAACGAACCCATTTCCATAATGAATCTGATCATAATACCAAAATCTTTGTCTATAATTCTTCTAGATGTGGATTTTTTTTTGCTTAGTTCATTAGTTTCTGAAATCTTCAAAAGTGAATGGCCCATGTACTCATTTTTCATTCACCATTCGAACCAGATCCATTAATCACCATCAATAGATCTGAACCTATCTCAAGGAAGTCTCCTAGTTTTTTCAAGTATTATTATTTTTTAATATCTTACATTCAACATCAACTCTTGAGTTTTAGTCACTATAACATGTTCTAATTGGGTCATTTGTGAACACGAGTGCATCATAATCACTAACTATTTCTATGTTCACCAACTCATTTTCTTGATCAGTTTCACATCTAAAACATGGCCTCCATATTTCAATATTCCTAGGTTCCTCAACATAGTTCAATTTTTTAGAATTCCCGATTAGTCATTTATCACATATTTATAAGTGTCTTATTCAAATGACTTCTATAAACCCATGGTCAAGATATTTAGACTCAGAATCACATTTACGATAGTTTTCATCACATACAGTTGATTAAAAATAAGACTACGATCATTATACAGACTGTAATGATGTGTTACCTTTACATATGTGTGGTCACCTAATTTACTATTATATATCTGACGATAACATTATTTTCAAGTGTGGTGGTGTCATCATCAACTAGGAAAATGTAATATTTTAAACATAATGTCACTTAATTGACCATGTTAGATTCATTTTGGTATAGTTTAAGAAGTATACAGTCAGTTGGACTAACGTTATATAGTCAGTTATAATCCATAGACATGATCTGTTAAAGTGAATATGGATTTTAAATGCATCAACTTTAGATAATGATTATTGGTATGTTAAAACTTTTATTTTATTCATTATAATGACGAAAATTCAAAAATAAATACAATAAAATAGTTAGTTAAAATTAAAAAAAAGAAAATTCATAATTGAGATTAAAATAAAAAATAAAAAAGTAATATTTTAAAAAAAATAAATAATTTATTAATTAAAAAAACGAATTTAAATCATTTCAAATAATTTTTTCATTAATAAAAAAAATAAATAAATAAAAACATAATGTTAAATAATAATTTAAGAATAAAAGAAAAAATAAAATTCATATTTACAAAAATGAAATATAAGGGAAGATACAACAAAGATTATTAAGTGGTATTCATCTTTTAATAGAGGGATATCTAATAATGGAGGTTCCATGTTCTCATCTCGAAATAGATTAAACCTATTACAATTTATAGTGATTGTAAGAAAAATCATGAGAACATTAACTATTAAAACTAAAAAATGTAAATGATGCATTATAATAAAGGTTCAATTCAATTTGGAATGAAATTTACCCCATAAGTGATTTATCATAGAGTTTTATAAGAACACTTTATCACAAAAATGAAATTTATTGTTGAAAATCATATTGTTTTGGATAGTGATTGTTTTCTAAATATAAATCTTTAAATTGTCTTATTTTTTATTCAAGACCACTTTCAACTCTAAGAACCACGACTTCCAGTCTTTTGTAGCTTCCAAAAAATTCAAATTTCATAACAAGAAAACCCAGAATGTATTTTTCTTCAACTCTATAGGTAAATGATAATCTATACTAAATACTATAATGTAGGGTGAAATATAAATGGGAATTTTATAGACTATCTAATAAGAAAACAAATAATCTTAAGTCTTAAACCCCAATCCTTCCTATTAGAGAAAACTATTTTCCCAAGAATCCTCTTAATCAATCTATTTTACACTGCATCCATACCATTTGTATGGTTATAACATGGTAGAGATAATTTATGTCTAACCTGATATCTTATTAGCATAAATTCTAAAGTTTTATTACTGAAATGAGTACATTTATATGGAAGAATGATCCATATAATCCTATATCTATAAAAAATATTTCAATTGAAGTTCTCAGACTCTACTCTAGCATCATCCATTTTAGATTGTATATCTTAAATAAAGTTATACACGTATTCTACATTAATAAGGATGATATAATAACCAGAGTAATTTGGAAACGAGAATATAAAATCAATTCCTTAAATATTAAAGACATAAAAATGGTTGTTGTAGAATCTCATGTATTTGAGTAATGTTTCATTAGAATCGATAATCTTTACTAATCCTATATCACTCATGAGAATCTTTAAAAATAGTTAACAAGAATAAGAATGAAGATAAAATTTTATAGTTATTCATTATAAATTAAATTGAACTTCATAGTTAAATCTATAGAAGAATATCAATACCAAAGAAATATTAGAATTTAGAATACACCTCCAACAAATATAATAACTTCCAATATGCCACACAGAGGTTATCCTAGTCATATTTCTTTGACTAATTAATCAATTTAGAAACCTTCCTACTAGAAAACAAGTGAGGTGTGGAATCAACATCTGAGTAATTAACTATTTCTAAATACAAATTTATTTTATTCAAAATAATATAAAATAATCATTTAACATAAAAAACTCAATAATGGGTTCTAAATTTGAATTTTCTAGAAAAAACTCGACATGTATCCCACTCAAATGATTATCCAAAATTTTATCGATTTAATTCATAACTTTTATCTCTATATAATATTCTTAAAGAAATAATTTCTATATAAAAAGCCTTATTTTTTAATTTTGTTTCATCATTTGATATTTAAAAATAGAATGGATAGAGAAAATGAATACCCTAGACAACAATAGATAATAATCAAACTTATCAATTGAAAACTAAATGGACAAAAATTATATCTATGTTGTTTTGTAATTTGACTGGGAATAATTTGGTGCCCTAGAAGTATAAATAATGACATGTCATTTCCATCCTACTATCTTCTAAAAAACATCCCCTATGGGTAATTATGAATCAGCTTGCATATACTCAACGGGAAGGCCATAATTAGTTGGTTGGACAATTTGTTTAGACATGTGCTTCTATTTAATTTCATTAAGGGATTCCTCACAACTCCCATATAGAAAAATGAATATTGTTTTATAGAATTAATATAAAAGGAAGATAAATATATTTAGATTATTTTATGTACATCATATAGATTAGAAAATGGATATTAAAATATCTAATATCTTTCATAGTTTTTTGAAAATGAAGAGATGTTATATTGTTAATCATTTACTCATTTACTTGAATTACATTTTGAGACACTTCATGAGCTAGAAAAATTCTTCTCTCAACCATAATATTAAAATTTCCATAACATAAAACAAGTTTCATATCAACAAACACTCTAAGAACATCCCATAAGAATTTTAAATAGCTCACTTAATATGGAACATACACTTTCAAATCTTCCAAAAAATACACAACATATTCTTTAAGAAGATCAAAAAATGATAATCAGACACATTTTGAAGGTGAATGTGGAATTACATAGTCCATATGGAATTATAATGTATTAAAAGGTCCCAAAAGAGAATGAATTTTTTTTATACATATCATTTTGGGAAATATGGATTTGAAAGTATTTTGAAAATACACCCATCTAGAAATAATGCTATTAATTAGCTAAAATGTGAAGTATATGATCATTAAAAGGAAAGGTAAAATGGTTATTACTAGTCAATATGTTTAGAATCATATAATCAGTGCATACCCTCAACTTTTTAGGTAACCAATCAGGCATTAATTCTACACTTCTAGAAGGTTAAGATTAATGTTTTCCTATAATTTTATAACATGTTGGTAATTTTCCTCTAAATGTATCTTATTTATACATAGAAAATGATTCAAACCTTTTAAATAATCTAAATTCTATCATATAGCCTTAAAATTCATTCAAAGGAACTCTAAAAGTTTTCTATCATTTTCACAAGACAACCAAAAGAAAATTTAATAGGTTTTTCTCTTTTATTTGGGTATATTTTAAATTTTCAAGGAAGGCCATAAAATAAATTATAGGTGGGATTTTACCTTTTGAAAATAGGTTTTATGGTTTCATTGAAATAGTTATCATCCATTACATATTTCTATAGGTTTTCAAAAATATAGAAGAATAATCTAACATTGAAAATTTTCTCATGTGTCGACTATTTGTCTTCCTTAAATGAAATTTTAGATTTATTTTCACAAATATGAGTTGACTATAGAATTTTTTTTAAAAAAATCACATTAAACATAATGAAATTTCATAAAATAATTTCATAGGAATAATAATTATCCCCTATATTTTTAATATACAATTTATTTTAATTGAGTTTCAAAAATTACAGGTTCAATTTGACAATATAAATAAAAATTTCTTACAAAATTAAATATTCTAAAGATATAAAAAAATCATCCTCTATCTCAATATCCTTTTTAGTAAAAATCGTAGATTTTAAAATATTTACTTATTTAAAAACATCATAATAGAAATACTTTACCTTGATTTTTTTAAATCATTACAATATATTTTAGAATTTTCATCTCTAATAACTATATTTTTAGATGAAACTTCTTATCCTAAATAATATAGCTGATGGTTTTCGTGAATAAATATGGGAAAATATTATAAAAAACCTGTCAATAAAATCTACTTTTATATAATTATATTCCACCATGTGATGAATTAGTTCAAAAATACAAAAAATATCTATATTACCTCAAAACTCTAAAAACAACGTTCATTTATGAACATTAATAATTTCTTATGTGGTTTTGAAGAATGGCCACACCAATATCAATAGTTTATGTGCACTAAATATTACATTTTATATTTCTAAAACATATAATAATCTTGGAAAACATTATATTTTACCCTTAACACTACATATATAATTAAACTCGATGGCTTATTTGAACATATATTAGTCTCTTATATTATAGTTCATGAGTTATTGACCTCTCCAGCTTGCAATGATGAAAAAAATAACAAGGAATAACATTATGGGATTCCACAAAATACATCATATCATTATCTAATTTATTATTTCCAATTACACAATAAATAATAAAAAATCAATAATATTGGTATTTAATAGTGATATAATTATGTATCATGGAGGAAACATTTTTTCCATAGTTAAATTTATATCCTCCTTTTAACTTCCTCTTATGATTACAAATTTAATTATCATTTATAATATCAAGGAATTTTTTTCATAAAATATAAGAGGGAAATTTTTCATTGAAATTCATAAATGTTTCTATAACAACATTTTCCATTTCGGTTTCAACATTATTTTTAACATGAGTACTACCTATAGGTATGGTGGCTAGCTCTCTGTACTTTTTCATGTCATCATAAAATTTATTTTCCCATTAAAAGATCACATACTATTTCAAAATTATTTATATTTTATTTATTTATTTATATTTACCTTATTATTTTTTCCTCTGGTTTTATATGTTTTTAAACTAATTTCATGAACATATTCATAAGTTTGTAAAACGTGATCTTTAAGTTGTTTTGTATTTTTTCAAAAATAGAGATATTTTTTTGGTTCCATCCCATTTATTTCATCTTGGGGATTTCTAATTTTAGTTTCAATTTTAAATATTATGTCGCTAACATTATCTATTCCCTTAGATTCACTTCATCTTGTGATGGAAAACTACAACTAGTTTTATTTTTAGGAAACTAATTTTAGTTTCCATTTGACCCATTTTTGAAACCAAATTCTACAACAAAACAAATATTTGATGATAAATTTATTTATTATTTTTAACCATATCATTATAGTCTAAATAATTTCAATAATTACTATTTTTTTATTAGTTATCTAGGTTCAGAAACATTATAAAATCACACCCATATTGGTTAAAAAATTGACTATAAACAAATCATATGATGTTGATTAATGTTTTGGGGATATAATTTTCTATTTGGTTAATCATTAGTTATAGGCCAATTATTATGTTAGTAATTATATCCTTGGATGATTATTGTTTTATGTATATAAATTTCTATTTATGGATATGATTGATTTTAATATTTCTATGGGTTACTTTCTCAAGAAATAAAAAAAACCATTGAATATAAAAACAAATGTAGAATATAAATGATGATGCTAAATTAATAAAGAAAGAACATACCAAATATAAATTCTTATATATTATACTTTATCATTTGAAATGTATTACATAACTATGACTCTCCTAATTCATAAATTAGAATATATAATCAATAATCTCATTATGTATATTAAATTGATTTCTATAACCAATTTCTATATTATAGATTAAATTTATTTTATATCATATCAATTATCAATGATCATTTAGTGAAATTATATCATCAACTCCCTCTGTAATCACTATCAGTAATTAAGTATTGAGATATTTAAATATGAATAATTAAATTTAAACTCCAATTTTTCCGAAACTAACAATCCGCATTTAGAGATCATCACACTCTTATTGGAAATTTTATATTATTATAATGGAAGAAAAACAATAAATTGACTATCAAAAGAATCAAACACAAATCAAAAATTATATTTCAATGTTTAAAAATATTGGGATAATTACAATTGGGAAATAAAAGGGATTAAAGATAAAGAGATATCACCATTGAAAACCCTAAATATTGACCACTATAATTCTAACATAACACGATCAAGGTCTGGGAGTGAATGATGATCTCTAACTTCATTAGAATTATCAGAATCAAATCCTGTTTATCTTCTATATAAGATATATTGGATCTATATTTCATGCCTTTCAATAGTACAATAATCCAACAAATATAATCTAGAATAAAATATCTACTAATATCCCACTGAAAACCTAACTACATAGGTGGAAACATCTTGTTAGTCTATTTTTAATATTTCTCATAATAGACATTTCAAAACAAATTTATCTTTTTATCTGGAAAATTAAATGAATGTGAATATTTATTCAGCACCATGGATTGAATATGGATAAGTTTCTTGTCTCAAATGAATTTCTAAATGTTATGTGGAAATCATAATTGTTGTTCCTAGAATCATTGTTGGATCTCTTTCTAATTCTATGAGATCGAAAAGGGACAAATTTTATTTTACAATAAACTATGAATTTATGCCTCTAAGAAATTATTGGCTTTATAATAAATCAATATAGGTTTCAACCATATATATACCCATTAAAACATTTGGTACCCTTACATGAATGCTCTTGATATTTTTTTTATAATCAGGTTATCCTTATATGGGTCAGATTTTCCATTATATAGGGTAGAATTAGAGATGATACCCTTATAAAGGAACTATTCACTACCATTTCATAACGTTATTGCTAGCCCTTATGTGAGCGCCTCACACGTGAAATTATTTTAATGATCTCCTCAACTCCCTTAAAGTTGTCTGCATATATCCTTTAAATGGATCGCTGGCTTAATAACGCCATAACATTACATGGAAGAAACCTTTTAGTTTGTGAAAATACCCATCTATGTGTACTTGTATACATTTAATCTATAGGAATAAATCATTATATATCAACTTAAATGTGTGTTTCCACAATAGAATAATAATCATTCAAACTTTCTACTATCTCTAGTATAGTTTGGTAAATAGATACAACTGATTATCCCCAAACCCAATCTCATTATTTTATTTAATTAGTTAGTAAAAATTCATATCCATCAATACAAATTATCATTTAGCCTTATTCACCATCATTTAACATTATCCATGGGTTTCTAGAAGAGGTATTTTGTAGATTGATATTTTCATCATCTTTGAATCCACTTACCTAAACCTAGGTATAGTTAATGTGATCACCCTGTCCCATTTTCCAATTTAATACTATCTGGTTTAAATTTTTTCCAATCATTAAGCCTATAATAGCATGTAATGGGCCCTTAAAATCAGAAAAAGAGGAAATATGAACCCCAGGTGCACATAGGAATTTGAATCCTCTGCTTTTGTGCATAAGACCGCCAAATAATAGATGTGGAAATTTGAAAAAATGTGTCCCCCTATAATATTAAAATCAAATGAACACCTATAATAATCATAAATATAGTAAATATTGTCATTTAATCTATCATTTGACTTCTAATTTCATAACAAAATGATTATGCAGTCAACTTCTTTCACATCGAGTGATATTATTACAACCATTTTTCTTCAATGAGACTTGATCTATGTCTATCAATCCTTATACCATATTGGGCTCTTATTTAGACCTAATTTATTTAGATTACATACTTCCGATATAGGCCACCTTTCAAAGTCTTGATATTAGAAAATTCATGTGGATATATTTTATTGAATAGATTTGTGAAACATACTATTTTCGTTTCAGATTCATTTTTCTCAAAACTTTTTTTGAAAATCATGAGGTTAAATTATGATAATTTAACTCGAATAAATTTGTTAAAATATTCAATTTAAGATAAAAATCACATAATTAGTATGGTAGTATCCTTGAGGCAGAATTCGTTTGATCTCAATTTTTTAGATTATACAATATTCATGGGTGAATGGACCTAGAGGCTAGTCATTATTTACCATTTGAACAAGATTCATTGATGTCCAGTAGTCACTTCGAACCATCCTTAGAGGAGTCTCTTAGTTATTCTCATTGATGTTTAGTATAAATTCTCCTCCATCTAAAAATTTCTCTTGAATTATAGTCACACATCCATGATTGGATTGAGTCATCTATTCATACTGGTGTCACATAATCACTCCATTTTACTGTATTCATGATCTTTATTATCCAGTTCAGTTCCTCTTTTAATACATGGGCATAGTTTTTCTATCTTTAATGGTTCCTCAAATGAGTTCAACCAGAACGAAGTTTTGAACAATAAGTGGACACATATTTAATAGAATCTCAGTCAATCTAATTTATGAAAATAGTGGTCTATATATTAAAATATTGAATCAGATTTATGATAGGTTTCTCCTAAATCATTTGATTGAGAAAGAGACTATGGTCATTATACCAACCATGAAGATATTATGACTTTCATTAGGTGTGGTACGTAGAATTGTTGTTCTTTTCCTTGTGTTTACATAATTAATAGGTGTGGTAGCCTCACCCCCATTTGTAGTAAGTTCAATTTTATTGTCAAACACATGATCACATAATTTACCTTGGAAACACCATTTTTTGATATGAAAAGAAAAACATGGTCACATTTATAGAACTCATACAATTATTTCTCATTCTCAGGCTTGGTAAATTAAATATACTATGGATATTAAATGAAAATGCCTTAGCTTATAACATACGGTAGTTTAACCTTTTTTTGGTTGTTATAGTACCCACATCGGAAAAAATACCAAAAAAATATAAATTAAAATCAAATTAAAAAAAATAGTAAAACACAAATATAAAATAAAATAAAATAAAATAAAATAAAATATTTTAAATTATAATAAATCATTTACAAAATTGGATAAATTTTATTAATTAAAAATTTTAATTTAAAAAATTTAATATTATAATTTTTGGAATCTATCAATAAAATTATATAAATAGATAACAAAAATAATTTCAATTTATAATTTAAGAATTTTAAGAAATTAAAATTACTGGTTACAATAATTTTCCAATTTAACAATAAGTTAACTTGAGAAAAATTAACAAATTAAATATATATTATAACATTAAATTAAGAGTTTTAATAGTTTATAATTTTTTTTTGAAATAAAACCATATTAATAAATTATAAAATATTATTTAGACATTAAATAGAAAATCATTTAAAATAAATTATTTGAAAAATATAAGTCTTAAAGGCCATATAACTTCCCATGATGATGTTCTGGGATGAATAAAGCCTTAATCTTGTAATTCGTGAAAATTATTTTTCAATTCCAAAATGTCAACCTATTCCATTCAATAAAATTATTCTAAATTAAGATTAGCATCAATAATTAAGACAATAGTAAACTCACCTACTTAATTTGATATAATAAGGAACCATTTTCAGAAATTAATTGCTTATACTGAAATAACAGTATCATTGAATTTATGAACCAATGAAAAACTTATACTAATAAAATATAAAATCATGAGTTAAAAGACATATGTACTTCTCTAAATTAATTACTTGGTCCATGGAATAGAACCATTTATATTTCTATAAAATTCCACTAAATTAATGTCTTAGAACATGCAGAATACATAGGAAGTATTTATCCAATATAATGTTATAATCCATGGTTAGATCTTCTTTAGTGTTTCTCATACCTTATTTCATTCGTGGTTTCCCCCCTTCAAGATCGTGTATAAAACATGGTTTAATTTTAGTTAGCGTTTAACTGATTATTTTTAGTATCACACGCATCCACAAATGTAACTCACTAGACCATGAAAATCAGTACACCATGTGTGGTGTTTTATTCATCATTTTCCCTCATATCATATAGGAGAAACACATATTAATTTTGTATGACATGTTGTTTATCCTTATTCATTATAATAAAATACCATGATCATATCATCTAGGATTGACGATAGGGTGAAATCCCACATTTCACATTTAATAAAATAATTATATATTATCTCCAAATTGATATCCTATAATAATTACTATAAAAAGTCATAAAAAAGGAACATGTAATATTAATTCAATCAAATGATCTTATAAATAATATAACATAAAATTAGAATATCAGTGGAGGAAAATTTCATTAGGAAAACATTAACTCACGTAGTTGATGAAGTAAGATAATAGTGGTTGTTTATGGAATTCATTATGAAATTTTATCTTGAAGTTTATATTAAAACTCACTAAGTTATTCTTTTTAGCCTCAATTTGATTTCTATTTTTAGTAGAATTTAAAGTTAGAGTAGTCATTTGATATGAAAAATTAGAGGAGAGGGAAACTAAAAATGTTGGGGAGACTGATGATGGGTGGTTAAATTAAGTAAATTTGATTATTTATTAGGGATGAAGTATTCTATTTCTATGGAGCAAATGTTGGATGTGTTATAAATGTTTCTATATTTGTGGGGTGCTATATTCCCCATTGAATCTAATTTTTATTATTATATAAAATTTATGTTTGATTAGTTTTGTTTAAATGTATATTGTTTATTTTTTCTCTTTATTTAGTATAAGAGTATGTTGTTAAAAATGTATGGTTATTTTAATCTTTAGAAGTTAAAACATAGAAGTGAGAGGAAATATATATGGAATTTAGGATTGGATGACATAAATCATTCTAGAAAGACATCAATATTTGGGTTATATATTATTAACTCATGAATTCATAAAATTTCCTACCAATATTTGAATTATTTATTATTAATTTTATTAAGAAGATGTATTTCAATGATATTAATTGACATCCTTGGTTTCTAATTCATATTATATGATATAAATTCGAATAGTTTATATTGATATTCTAGATATGACACAAAAGTTTTTTAGGGACCCAAATAAAGGTTTGTATGCTATATTATCCCTAAAATGTATTTAGATTTAGTGCCTTATTCATATTTTAGAAGTTATTCTCTGCTTACATTTTTATTATTTTTAATATTAGTGGGAGGATCAATTTTTGTAGGATGATTTATTGTATTATAAAAATTAAAAGTTATCAATTCATATTTAACTATTTGAGCCATTTTATGTTTCTCAATATTGGTCACCATTATATTTGGTTGTGATAAAAAAGGGACCCTTGTGGAACCGAATTTGGTTAAGGAGATAATAGACCAATTAAAGTGGATTCAAAAGTATATGATTTTAGAAAATATTAAAAAATTATTACAATGTTCATTGAATATGACCGTTGATATTTTAATTTAGAGATATTTTATTTTTAAAAGGAACTCTTAGATGGATCAATTAAATTTTTGGGAAGTAGGGAATGCTGTTGACCCGATATTTGAGTCCATTTGAGATTATTGATATAATTATATAAGTTTCTAATAAAATGTATTATCTATAATTTAATGTGTTTAAATTTTTTTTACATGTTTCTATATTTTCGATGAATCATCTAGACCCATCAACATATCTTATGATGACAGGTAGTTTAGTTAATACCCAATAAATCTTATTTGGGGGTTTTTCCTAGGGTTCATAGATAGAAGAACCTTTATATAAGTATGATTCATTTGGTATGGGTGTTGAGGAAACATGAGTAAATTTATGAAGAGCCATAAAATAGGCGGTTGAGATATTAAAATACTATCTAGTGTTACTTGTGGAGAATAAATCCCAGTGGGTTATTGTAATTGAATATTCATATAGTGGGGAGAATTATAATTAACATATTTTGGAAGGTAATAACTCTTGTGTTTCCAAGAGTTTCATGGTGGAAAATTTAGATTTTTGATAATGTTGGGAGATAACCCTATATATTCACATTATTAACCTAAAAATTCTTATAGATAGCTAATGGGTAGAATTTTGGGTAGAAGCCTTGCATTATTGGACACATATTTAGACAAACAATTTTATGTAACATCAATTCGTGGGAGAACCATCAAGTATATCGACACATTTTGGAACATAGTTTTCCAAACTATGTGACATAAACATGTATGTAAGGGATTATGGAATAAATATAATTCAAAAACCTTATTTCATTGAAATAGACATTCCATTTTTATCAATCCAAACATGGTTAAAAATCATGAATATTGGGGGTAGATTTTAACACTTCTCAATCTTTAAACAACATATTTCTTATATGAATTAATCATTATTAAATAGATTTAATTTTTAAGGTTTATTATTTTAATTATTTCATTAATATCCCTCTTAGATAATTATAATATTAATGAATACAATGTTGTGATGTTAAACTTATGAATTTCTTGGGTATATAATTTATTATTTTGATAAATCATATTTAGTGATTGAAGGATTTAACACCATTTGTGTGTTAAATTGAGTTATTAATTTTTTAAAGTTATAAATCAATGAGATTATGTTTTTTGATATTATAACAAAAATGTGATGTTTATTTTTATAGTTTTTTTTGATGGAATGTTTTTTTATTAAGAACTACTTTTAAAAAAAATATTCAATCGTGATTTTATCTAAAATAGTTATTTTCTTATAATCACATCTTCATGCAAATTTATTTTTAAATAATCAATGTCTTCTTAAAAATAGATTTTGGAAACTGATAATGGTATTTATTATTTATTTAATTCAATTTTATTTGGTACTAAATGGATATTTTCAAATGAATTTTCATGATTTTTTTTGGAAATGAAAATAGAATTTTCAGAAAAAAATTATATTCTTTCAAAGTGAATTGATTTTTGAAAAATTATGGAGTTTTATGATAAATTAATTTTCATATATTTTATTTGAATGAATTGGATAATATATATGTTGTCAAACCATTGATTTGGTTATATATTGTTATTGGGTTTGTTCATGTGTTTAAATTATCTTTTGTGAGAACTTATATACAAATATCTACATTTCACCTATAGAAATGATATTTTTTCCATGGAATCAAATGAGTGATATAGGGAACATGAATTATAATGATGACATAGTTTGGTTGAATTTTATATGGATCGAAACACACACCATATTGTGAGTTTTTATATATGAGTAGAGATCGTAACCGAGTAATGTTTTCTATCATGTATTTTAGAAAACATAGGTTTATTATTAGTTGATACTGAATAATACCTTATCAAGAGAATATTTTTCTAAAATAGAAGAGTTTACATCATATATTTTTGTAATTGCATTAATTTTTAAATGATTTTTAGTAAATATGTTCATTCATAATATATTTTGGAAAATATTTCCCCATCATATTTTTCAAAAATTGTGAGATTTCTAGTGGATTGGAAAAAACAGATTGTTTTCTGGGTATTTGTGGAAAATTAAATTTTCTGGGTATTCTAATAATTAAAGAAAAAAGGTGAGTTTAATGAATTAGTGTAATTTTATGTATTTAATGAAATATTAAAAATAAAATAATGATATATTTGTGTTGGAATATCACTATTTTAGAATCATGGTTAAATAAAATGTATTAATGTTTTTAAATTTTTTTTATTTAATATGTTTAATTAGAACTAAAATTTATTTGAGTCTTATAGATATATTGCAGAGTGTTTACATACCCTACATTTTCACTATGGTGGACATATCGACATGATTGTCCATGGTAAATGTAAATGTAAGACACAATTCACCCTTAGTATAGGTCCCTAATTCCACATTGAAGTTATGATAGATGAGGTGCATATCATAGTTGATCCTGCATCATTGGCGTTGGATTATGTTATTTCAATTTTCTTTCTACACTCTAGTTTTTTTGGGATTTATGAAAAAAATTTACGTCCATTTTTAAATAGAGTTATTTTTATGAAATCAACATAGGTGACCACAACATTCAAGTCCCATGTAATCCTTAAGACTATACCACGCTTATGATATTCTTTCTTGGAAATATTATTCCTAATAATCTAACATAATTAATATGTTGTAAATTAAAATTGGAGATGATTGATGAATTTAAAATTTCTTGAATAATTATTCATATTGAATAATTGAAATATGATACAATGTACATTTTTATATTATTATTTTAATTGATAATTTTTTGAAATAAGATATAAAATTTATTTAAAATAAATTTATATGACAATAAAATATTGAATCGATAGGGACTGTAAAATGAAAATAGTAATGAATATTATGAAATAATGATTCATTTGTTTAATATTAATTATAATTCATTTGAGAATTATTTTGTACATACTTATTATGGAATGTTGTTATTGATAATTATTTATGGATTTTTCAAAAGTATTTATTATATCCAAATTTTTTACATAGATCACATGATAATGGAAATTTGATGAAAATAACATGGAGTTAATAGGATTAATATTATAAACATTGGAATGGATTTTTTCAATTTATCATGGAATCTATTCCACATTATCATATGGGTCATTCCGCACTATATAAATAATTTTGGAAGTGATGTGAGGGGAAAAATATGATGTGGAAGTGAGTTTGATTGGGCTATTCTATATATGAATCGGTTTAAGAAACTATTTGAATGTGAATGGACTAATTAGAAATTATTTACATTGTGCAGTGTTACATTAAGCCATTTATTCCATATTATCATGGGAAAATACCATTTCATGTTGGGTTTATTCTACAAATGATTTTGAAGGATTATTGATAGTGGAATTGAATTATATCGGTGATAGACCATTAATCTAATTAGAAGCCCTATAAAATTTTCATAATATGAATAAAAAATGAAAATGTATAGTGTTGTGGTAGATTATATAGAATGATTTAAGGGATTATTATGACAAATTTTCAATATGTGATGAGGCTTTAGTTCTAGTGCGTACATATTATAGAAGGACTGTTAGTGATGTGGTGTTTCTATACTCTACGGGATCAGAATTATGGAAAACCCAGTTGGGAACATGGAATGTCTATAAAGTGAAATTGTAAAGAAGGTTGGGATCGTTGTAAACTAATGTGAGGCCTTGGATTATGTGACATGATATATTAAGAAATAAATGGAAGGTGGGGGTTTAAACACAAATGTTATATATAATAGTTATGTTGTAGTTTTGACTAGTGATGTGGTAGTGGTTGTGTTACATGATGATGCTGATTAAAATGATTTTATGTTTGTATGTTTGATATAGAAATCCACAGTAGATATTATATTTGGAGAGGTTGAAATTTATTTATAAAAGTATAGTCCTTTAAGGTTGACATCTGGTAAGATAGTTATAGTACCCATTGGTGAAAACTACTCAACCAACATACATTGAGGATATGTAACGTAAAATATTGTGAGTACTTATTAAAGAGGGTCGAGTAACTGTCATGACCTGACACTAACCGGGCTCGAGCCGCAACTACCCCATGCCCGCCTCCATAGGCCAGAGGCTGGAGACCAGCACCAAAGGCACAATAACTCGGGGAGGCCTTTGCCTAAGCACCTGTACACACACACGCAGCAAACTCAATGCAAAAGTTCAGAGTAAAAGAAATGACAAGTAAAGAAAAGGGGAAACTGCTATATAAAGACCACAATGTGCATCGACCTCTAATAGTACAAAGTATATACTAAAAAGAAAAAGGGGAAAAATATGCGCCCAACCAAAAAGTTCCACAACCCGGCAATAGGTAAACAAAAAGAAACTGTTGACGGGTCTCCCACCTGAAACCCGACCACAACCACCACACGCGGTCCAAGCTTCCAAGCTCCTACGCTCCACCGAAGTCACGCTCCACCTGTCCGTTGTCTGCAAGGGCACACCAAGTGCGGGCAAAGCCCAAGCAGGGGTGAGTATAAAAATACTCAGTAGGATACCCCGAAGGCTAGAGGGAGAAACAAAGGAGGTACTGAAGGGTGAGAAGTAGAGCGAACAAGGAATATAAAGGAGTACAACCAATGGTGCAGTAAAGAGTAACAGCTCAACCCATCAAGAGAAAGATAGAAGACTCGTCCTACCACGAGAAGCTAGACGCAGAAAGCACGTGGCATACCTCGTTCGTCTTCGCCTCTCCTGAAGGAGAGTAGCCAAAACCCAAGGAGTGGGTACTCAAAACATTGTATATACAAATCCCTATGCTTTGTCGAGAAGACCAAACAACGTCGTAAGGGGATCTCCATCTTGTAGCTCAGCCTAAGAAAATGAGTCACCAACAGTCCCAAAAGTAAACACCATCATCGATGCCCAGCATCCCGCACATCTTTCCCGAACCGCAAGCCAAGGGGCTCAATCACCACACTTCGACACTATACGCTTTGGGCGGCACTGAATTGCCCACACGGTTAAGGTCGCGTCACAAGAATGCGTCTCGGTGGGGAAAGTGCCCCTCGTACTTGAGAGTTCTAGGGAAATTCAAACCACACCATGTCACTGCCCTGCAGTCGAGAGATCTCCTCACAGTCAAGCCGTCACAACATCGACCCGTATAACCAAGGGTCTCGCTCCATTAACTACGAAGGAAATCCACAGACTAGCCCAGAAGAAAGGACTGAGCCTAGAATGTGAACGAGTGTCCCACTGCCCAGCACTGCTGGAGGGTAATTCATAATATGATATCGGGTGACCCACTGCCCAGCCCTGCTGGAGGGTAAACCATAACCAGATATCGGGTCAACCACTACCTAGCCCTGCTGGAGGGTAAACCCTAATACATCATCAGGTGACCCGCTGCCCAGCCCCGCTGGAGGGTAAACCATAACACATCATCCGTCGACCCACTACCCAGCCCTGCTGGACGGTAGACCTTAATAGCATCGGGTGACCCACTGCCCAGTCTCTCCTGGAGGGTAAACCCTAGAAGTAAGTGAGAAACCCACTGCCCAGCCCTGCTGGAGGGTAAGCCTGAGGAAGTCGATGAGTAGCCCACTGCCCAGCCCCGCTGTAGGGTAAAACTCAGAACCGCTCTGCCATCTCTACAGGAGGGTACAACACAGGCCGACCGAACATGGAGTGGGTGTCGTGCAACCACCAAACTCCAGAACAGCTCTCCCAAAAGAGGTGAAGTGTCTACCCCATCACTGGGTGTCACTAGCACCGCTACCGGCCAATCCATTAAGGACGAAACCAGGGGGAGACCACTCAACCCTGCTGGTCAAACCAACGAGCACAGAGCCAGGGGAAGAGCTCCACCCTGCTGGTCAAACAAACACACAGAGGGACCCTCTATGCCGCGAGAGGTCAAAGTATGTAAGGCAGAGCATGGCACGCACATGGGGACCACACGACGTGTGGCCCCAAGTCAACACCAACCAAGCGCACGAACATCTCAGGTACAAACAACACGTACCTCCAAGCGCTCTCGTATACTCCCAGAGAATACCTCGTTCCAGCCCATAGGCTATCGTGCACACGGCACCCAACATCAGCACGATGGCGTGACGTAACAACTCCACCTCAAAGGCCCATGCACAGCCAACCACATCTCATGAATCATTTACATCACTCTCCCAAGAGTGCACGCGTTCACACGCCAAGGGTCCGCTACAGACACGGTAGAAAGACCGCCACTAGAGCACCTTCCATGATTCCACATTTAATAAGATCGCGTAAAAGGCTCCGCTCGCCTGAACGGATTACACCGTTGTAATCCTTGAGGAAAAACACGCGATATAGACTACTTACTTTCCCGAAATGGTCAACCGGTGCAAAAGGTACTATTCACCATGACCAACCCGCGTGGGGGCCACCCCAGAATCCCGAAACTGAACAAACGAAGCACACCACTGCGTTCCCCTCAAACAAACACATATGATTGACTACTCAATCACCCAAAATGGCCACCCGGTGAAAAAGGTACTATTCACCGTAGCCCTGTCGGGTGGGACCCACAACACATCTCCGAAAGAGGTTGGGCGGTCTGCGCCATCGCGATGCTCGCGGAAAAACACGTCGAAAGCACTACTCGCTTGAGTAGAACGGGTATCCGGAGAAAAAGATGTGTTCCGGCGCACCGCACACGAGCAGCGCCACGTGGGACCCGCCTCCCGGTCCCGAAACTCAACGAATTGATTGCACTGTTGCGATCCTCTTGAAAAAACACACAAGATGGACTATTCACTTGTCCAAAACGGTCGCCCTGTGATAAAGCTGGAAATCACTGTCAACTTTCGAAACGACCCTCATTGACCCCACACCATCATGCTGAATTTGAGCGGGCGGATGACACCATTGCAATCCCCTCGGAAAAACATCGAGAAACAACTGCTCGCACTCCGTGAATGGACGTCCGATGGAAAAGTCATGAAAGGCCGCACGCAACTCAAGAGTCGGCCCGTGGGGCCCGTGCCTCAAATCCAGCCTCAATTCCTGGAACTGCACTGGAACCCTCCGCCTCAATGCCAGGGTCACAACGCCGCTGACAGCGCTGAAAACGGATGTCGGACGCGTGTGCGCCGTCCAAAACAAGAATCCCGGAAAAACACTCGTCCACTTAAGGACGCGTCATGCCTCAGCGGCCCCTCGTTTCGGGAATTAAAAATTCCCGAAACCATCTCAAAAACTCCGTCTTGACGCATGCTCCACGCTGCCGCAGATGGCGCGCAAAACGGACGCCTGTAGCCCGAAATACGGGCGTCCGAAGTCTGAGGGGCAACGCCCCTTTGGGCCGGACCGGCCCAGTCCGGGCGGTCCGCCCTGCTTGGGTCGGCGCGGTCCAGCCGAGCCGCGGGCCGCCGCTCTGCGGCCCGCTCCCCTTCACACCCGCGCGCCCGCCGCGCGGGATTGCCACTGACCGGCCAGGAGGGCTGATCGCTCGGTCCACGCAACGACCCACGAAGCACGGGTCGTTGCTGCGCTGCACGGGGCCGCCGCCTCGCGGCCCCTCCTCCGTTTGTCGGCGCCCGCGGCCGGCGCCGCGGCCGGCTTCTGAAAGCCACCGCCGAACGCCGCCGCCGCCTCCCGGAAGTGCTGCCGCCGCCTGCTGAAGCCCCGACCGACCGCCGGAGGCCCTGCTCCACCCCGCGCCACCCTGCGACGCCGCCGCCCACCGCCTTCGAACTTCGCCGGAAACCGGCAGTGGCCAGAAAATGTTCCTAGGACCACCGGGGACGATCCGGTGTTCAAAATTTTGATCTGGATAGCTTTCCGGAAACCTCGGGATGGGATCTACGCATCTAGGGGATTTTTTCGACAATCCATTGGTGTGATTGAGCATTAATGAGGATTAAAACGGGGAAGGGGAGAAAAACTCATCTCTGCCTACCTCGTTGGGCTTCGCCCCGCGCTTCCCGTGTGATCCGCCCAGCGCCGTTGCCTCGCCAGAGTTGGCTCACCGGAGCTCGCCTCTTCGGAGCTCGCCGGAATGGAATAAGGGAGGGGGGGGGGTTGTGAGGAAGAAGATGAAGAGGAAGAAGGGGGGGGGTGCGTGTTTAAATAAAACACTTAAACACCCCGCCCCGCACGCCCTCGACTCCGCTCCCGAAGCAGACAAAAAAGAGGGCGTACCTGGGGAAAACATGATTCTCCGAGCGCAACAGAGGTCTCTAAATTTTATTCTGATACCCCATTCAAATGTTACTGAACTTAGTCCCCGAGGTCGCCAAATTATGAAAACGCCCCTGGGGCCATTTTTCACAGACGGGTCGCGCCCGAAAAACTTACACCCTTCCTAGGGTAAACGACACGCTCCAAACTCAACGGTGCCCTCCGTTTTTCAATTCGAGCCACCGTTTAAGCGATACTCAAGTTTAACCATCTAATGAATAATTTTATTTATTAATTTATCCGTTTAACGTTCCGAAAGAGAGCGAGGGGTTTATACATCCCACGCCGACAAGTTTTATGTCGTTCCAAGGGTAAAAACCCCATTCCGGACCCATCCGTACACTCGGATCTCTGATCCGGAACTCCATTTAGGAGTTATCTCATTTATTTAGAATTTCCAGTGTGAACACACTAAAAATTTAATTCTGGCCACTCCGGGGCTCGGAATCGCACGCCGTCTGAAGGCGCTGCCCTGGAATATTATCAAGAATATTCCAAAGACTTTCTCAGCAAAAACTAGGTTCTTAAATAATTCCCTCCTTCAAGATTTTCATCCTCAAAAATCATAACCAGGGAAGAACACAGGGTACTAAGCCCACACCTGGCTTTACCATACCCAGAAGAACCCACGCACAGCTCTGTACCACCGCACACAAACCAAAGGATTGATCTATTCATGCGAGGTCGGCCCTTGCCGATGTCGTGCACCCACTCCAGACTTGGGGGGTAGGGAAAGACGGTAGGGTACCTCGCCATCCCTTTGCATGGTTTCAAATGGCCCGAAGGCCCTCGGAGGTAGCTCACCCCCCGGTCAAAACTCTACGTTGCAGGCCATGACTGGAGTCACCGCCCGCACCTGAAAAAAGGCCCGGTGATTCCCTCCTTCAGAATATCCATATGGTGAAACACCCAAGGATATATGGTCACGCTAGAGGCTCCATAGTCGATGCTCTCTTACACGCTCAAAAGGCGAATGAGTCAACACCATCGACTAAAGGAAAAGGTCTCGCACCTTTCTCCTTAACACCACAGGGTTACACCCAATGCCCTGCGTCACCCTGGTAAAACCTCAAACAAGGATCCGGGAGAGAATCATTTCACACGCAGAGCTTAACAATTCTACTTCAAGCAGTAGAAGGGTCGCAAGGGGTACCTCTCACCATCCCGTGCTCTGCAGGATCGTAGACATCCAATGCTCGCGGCTACCCGCGGTCCCAACTGTCAGTTCCTGGAGCCTGACATGGACCACCTAGTGGTGATGGGGAGATCTCGGAACGTTGTCCCCCACTACTAGATCCTCCCGCTCCTCTGCTAGCACCACCTCGTTGGGCGCTACTCTGATCACGGTGCTGCCTCTTCCATGGTGGTGCGGCTGCTACCTGCCCGAAGCTCCCAGCAACTTGGGTCGGGCAGTCTCGTGCCAAGTGACCTCGCCCGTCACAAGCATAGCACCGGAACTCTCTAGGCCGCCCTGGTGCCCTCCGGCACCACTGTGGTATACGACCGTGGCCCGGGATCCACTCTCGGAAGGGCATCCTCGGCTGAGGCCCTGCAACTTTTCGCCACAGTGGTATACGACCCCGTCTCTAAAACCGGCAGTGGGAAGGCCACATGCATCGAGGTCCTGTCCTACAGCGCCTGCTAGCTACGGCAGACGTCCTGGCTCCGTCGCACCCACTGCCACTACCAACCGCAAAACATGACAGGAAGCCCTCTGTCAGCAGCGCCTGCTCTAGTACCCCGGCATACGTGGAAATGCCCAAAGGTACCATGACAACACAAATCTATCAGCGGAGACCCTGCTCAAACTTCCACGCTCGGAGGTCGTCATCACGGACCAAGTCCGGGTAAAAGCATGCACAGTATGAAAAACTAGCCGCGTACTTGGCCACCGTCATCCCTCCCTGCTGAAACTGCAGGAGATCCTAAATCTGAACGGAGTGCAAGCAAGAGGGGAAAACCTCCTCACGGAACAACAACTGAAAGTCGTCCAACAAAAACGATGACTCGTCAAGAAACTGAGTCACCAGACTCCACCAACGCCGAGATGCTCCACGAAAAAGGGTGGCTTCCAAAGCCAATCTCTGGTCTATCGGCGTCTGCACAAGCCTGAAAAGGCAACCCACTGTCTCGAGCCAAGCCTCTGCTGCCTCAGGGTCTGGCTCACCACTGAACCTCAATGGTCTCTGCTGCTGGAACTCACGGAGCGCGCTCAACCTGTGCTCAAGCTCAGCCTACTCTACTGAATCTGCCTGCTGCTCAACAGGTGGGGGTGCTGCTACCGGCCCACCCGGAGAAAAGGGATCACACGATGGGTCCTGGACTGTGGCCTCATATCTCACAGGGTCGTCATCACGCACCCAAAGATGGTATCCTAGCTGGCTGTCCTCAAGGAGACATCCTAAAAATTATCAAGGAGTGTCGCGGTCAGATGAGCGTATATGTATATAACAAAACAACAACGATTGAGAGCTGACACAAGAAGGATAGTCAAGACTCAGTCCTATGTGATGCACAAACAAATTCCCTGCAAAAATTGTCTCATCATGCCGAGTCGACAAGTGGGTTATCAGGGTCCTGGTGAATGGATATGTCGGCCGCCGCACCATCACTGGACTCCCTAGCCTGAGAGCCGCTCTCGAGATACGTTAACACTGTTGCCCTAAATCACAACCAATTCCTCTTTTAGGGACGTCCGAACAGCATCCCAAGGAACAAACCACCTCTGATACCACATTGTCATGACCTGACCCTAACCGGGCTCGAGCCGCAACTACCCCAAGCCCGCCTCCATAGGACAGGGGCTGGCGACCAGCGCCGAAGGCACAATAGCTCGGGGAGGCCTTTGCCTAAGCACCTGTACACACACACGCAACAAACTCATTGCAAAAGTTCAGAGTAAAAGAAAAGACAAGTAAAGAAAAGGGACAACTGATATATAAAGACCACAATGTGCATCAACCTCTAACAGTACAATGTACAAACTGAACAGAAAAAGGGGCAAAAAACGCGCCCAACCGAAATGTGCCACAACCCGGCAACAGGTAAACAAAAAGAAACTGTTGATGGGTCTCCCACCAAGAACCCGTCCACGACCACCACACGCGGTCTAAGCTCCCAAGCTCCTACGCTCCACTGAAGTCACGCTCCACCTGTCTGTCATCTGCAAGGGCACACCAAGTGCGGGAAAAGCCCAAGTACGGGTGAGTATAAAAATACTCAGTAGGATACCCCGAAGGCTCGAGGGAGAAATAAAGGAGGTACCAAAGGGTGAGCAGTAGAGCGAACAAGGAATAGAAAGGAGTACAACCAAGGGTGAAGTAAAGAGTAACAGCTCAACCCATCAAGAGAATGATAGAAGACTCGTCCTACCACGAGAAGCTGGATGCGGAAAGCACGTGGCATACCCCGTGCGTCTTCACCTCTCCTGAAGGAGAGTAGCCAAACCCAAGGAGTGGGTACTCAAAACATGATATATACAAATCTATATGCTCTGTCAAGAAGCCCGAAAAACATCATAAGGGGATCTCCGTCCCGTAGCTCAGCCTAAGAAAATGAGTCTCAAACAGTCCCAAAAGTAAACACCATCATCGATGCCCAGCATCCCGCACATCTTCCCCGAACCGCATGCCATGGGGCTCAATCACCGCACTTCGACACTATCCGCTTTGGGCGGCACTAACTTGCCCGCACGGTTTTAGATCGCATCACAAGAACGCGTCTCGGTGGGGAAAGTGCCCCTTGTACTTGAGAGTTCTAGGGAATTTCAAACCACACCTCGTCACTGCCCTGCAGTCGAGAGATCTCCTCACAGTCAAGCCGTCACAACATCGACCCATACAACCAAGGGTCTCGCTCCGTTAACTACAGAGGAAAGCCACAGACTAGCCTAGAAGAAAGGAATGAGCCTAGAATGTCAACGAGTGTCTCACTGCCCAGCCCTGCTGGAGGGTAATTCATAATATGATATCGGGTGACCCACTGCCCAGCCCTGCTGGAGGGTAATCCATAACTAGATATCGGGTGACCCACTGCCCAGCCCTACGGGAGGGTAAACCCTAATACATCATCAGGTGACCCGCTGCCCATCCCAGCTGGAGGGTAAACCATAACACATCATCCGGCGACCCACTGCCCAGCCCTGCTGGAGGGTAGACCTTAATAGCATCAGGTGACCCACTGCCCAGTCTCTGTTGGAGGGTAAACCCTAGAAGTCAGTGAGCAACCCACTGCCTAGCCCTACTGAAGGATAAGCCTGAGGAAGTCAATGAGTAACCCACTGCCCATCCCCGCTGGAGGGTAAAACGCAGAACCGCTCTGCCGTCTCTACAGAAGGGTACAACACTGGCTGACCGAACACGGAGTGGGTGTCGCGCAACCACCCAACTCCAGAACAGCTCTCCCAAAAGAGGTGCAGTGTCTGCCCCAACACTAGGTGTCACTAGCACCGCTACCGGCCAATCCATCAAGGACGAAACCAGGGGGAGACCACTCAACCCTGCTGGTCAAACCAACGAGCACAGAGCTAGGGGAAGAGCTCCACCCTTTTGGTCAAACAAACTTATAGAGGGACCCTCTACGCCGCGAGAGGTCAAAGTACGTAAGGCAGAACACGGCACGCACATGGGTCCCACACGATGTTTGGCCCCATGTCAACCCTAACCAAGTGCACGAACATCTTAGGTACAAACCACACGTACCTCCAAGCGCTCTCGTATACTCCTAGAGTATACCTCGTTCCAGCCCATAGGCTATCGTGCACACGGCACCCAACGTCAGCGCGAAGGCGTGACAGAACATCTCCACCTCAAAGGCCCAGGCACGGCCAACCACATCTGATGAATCATTTACATAACTCTCCCAAAAGTGCACGCGTTCACACGCCAAGGGTCCGCTACAGACACGGTAGAAAGACCGCGAATGGAGCACCTTCAATGCTTCCACATTTAATAAGATCGCGTAAAAGGCTCCGCTCGCCTGAACAGATTACATCGTTCTAATCCTCACGAAAAAACACGCGAGATAGACTACTTACTCACCTGAAATGGTCAACTGGTGCAGAAGGTACTATTCACCATGACCAACCCGTGTGGGGCCCACCCCAGAATCCCGAAACTGAAGAAACGGATCACACCACTGCGTTCCCCTCAAAAAAAGACACGGGATTGACTACTCAATCACCAAAACGGCCACTCGGTGAAAAAGGTACTATTCACCGTAGGTCGGTCGGGTGGGACCCAGACCACATCTCCGAAAGTGGTCGGGCGGTCTGCGCCATCGCAATTCTCTTGGAAAAACTCGTCAAAAGCACTACTCGCTTGAGTAGAACGGGTATCCCGAGAAAACAATGCGTTCCGGCACACCGCACACGAGCAGCGCCACGTGTGACCCGCATCTCGGTCCAAAAACTCAATGAGCGGATCGCACCGTTGCGATCCTCTCGAAAAAACACACAAGATGGACTATTCACTTGTCCAAAACGGTCGCCCAGTGATAAAGCTGGAAATCACCGTCAACTCCCGAAACGGACCTCGTGGGCCCCACACCATCGTGCCGAATTTTAGCGGGTGGATTGCACCATTGCAATCCCCTCAGAAAAACATCCAGAAACGACTGCTCGCACGCCCCGAACGGACGTCCGATGGAAAAGTCGTGAAACGCCGCACGCAGCTCAAGAGTCGGCCAATGGGGCCTGCGCCTCAAATCTTGCCTCAATGCCTGGAACCACACTGGAAACCTCCGCCTCAGTGACAGGGTCACAACGCCGCTGACGGCGCTCAAAACGGATGTCGGACGCGTCCGCGCCGTCCAAAACAAGAATCCCGGAAAAAAGATCGTCCACTTAAGGACGCGTCGCGCCTCAACGACCCCTCATTTCGGGAATTAAAAATTCCTGAAATAATCTCAAAAACTCCGTCTTGACGCATGCTCTGCGCTGCCATAGACGGCGCACAAAACGGACGCCCGTAGCCCGAAATACGGGCGTCCGAAGTCTGAGGGGCAAAGCCCCTTTGGGCCGGACCGGCCCGGTCCGGCTGGTCCGCCCTGCTTGGGCCGGCCCGCGCCGGCAGGCCCGGTCCAGCCGAGCCGCGGGCCGCCTCTCCGCGGCGCGCTCCCCTTCACACCCGTGCGCCCACCGCGCGGGATTTCCACCGACAGGCCACGAGGGCCGGTCGCTCGGTCCACACAAGGACCCGCGAAGCGCGGGTCGTTGCTGCGCAGCACGGGGCCGCCGCCTCGCGGCCCCTCCTCCGTTTGCCGTCGCCCACGGCCGGCTTCCACCAGCCGCCGCCGAACGCCGCCGCCGCCTCTCGGAAGCACTGCCGCCACCTGCTGAAGCCTCGGCTGACCGCCGGAGGCCCTGCTCCGCCCCGCGCCACCCTGCGCCGCCGCCGCCCGCCGCCTTCGACCCTCGCCGGAAACTGGCCGTGGTCAGAAAATGTTCCAAGGACCACCAAGGACGATCCGGTGGTCGAAATTTCGATCCGGATAGCTTTCCGGAATCCTCGGGACGATATCTACGCATCTAGGGGATTTTTTCGATGATCCATTGGTGCGATTGAGCATAAATGAGGATTAAAACGGGGAAGGGGAGAAAAAATCAAATCCGCCTACCTCGTTGGGATTCGCCCGGCGCTTCCCGCGTGATCCGCCCCGCGCCGTTGCCTCACCGGAGTTGGATCTCCGAAGCTCGCCGGAAAGGAATAAGGGAGGGGAGGGGTTGTGAGGAAGAAGAGGAAGATGAAGAAGGGGGGGGGGTGCGTGTTTAAATAAAACACTTAAATACCCCGCCCCGCACGCCCCCGACTCCGCTCCCAAAGCAGACATAAAGTAGGGCTTCCCTGGGGCAAACACGATTCTCCGAGCTCAACGGAGGTCTCGAAATTTTATTCCCAAACCCCGTTCAAAAGTTACTAACCTTAGTGCCCGAGGTCGCCAAATTACGAAAACGCCCTTGGGGCCATTTTTCACAGACGGGTCGCACCTGAAAAACCTACACCCCTCCTAGGGTAAACGGCACGCTCCGAACTCAACTGTGCCCTCAGTTTCCCAATCCGAGCCACCGTTTAAGCGATACTCGAGTTTAACCATTAAACGAATAAATTAATTTATTAATTTATCCGTTTAACATTCCGAAGGAGAGCGAGGGATCCATACATCCCGCGCCGACAAGTTTTATGTCATTCCTAGGGTAAAAACCCCATTCCGGACCCATCCGTACACTCAGATACCTGATTCGGAACTCCGTTTAGGAGTTATCTCATTTATTTAGCATTTCCAGTGTGAACGCACTGGAAATTTAATTCCGGCCACTCCGTGGCTCGGAATCGCACGCCGTCTGAAGGTGCTGCCCTAGAATATTATCAAGAATATTCCAAAGTCTTTCTCAGAAAAAACTAGGTTCTTACAGTATCTTTGGGTGGGAACCCAAAAATATAATGATATTCCAAAAGGGTGGATAACTACCCAACTACTCTAGATTAATTTAGGGAGAGTCCCTATGTATGGACATTAGAAAAATAGATTTTTCCCAATGGTTATTAAGGACATAAAAAATTATTGGTGACATCATGAATGTTTCCCTATGGGTGGATAATTACTTGGTATGATTGTTATATCATTGAAATTTCACTATGGATGAATAGATATTTCTTTATCGTGTTAGTTTAGGGAGTACCCTATTGTTGGATAACTAAATGGGGGTGATAAAAGTTATATTCACTTTCTCCCTATAATTGTATAGATATATGGTGGAGATGATACTATAATGAGTTCCTTGTAGGTGAAAGAAATTCTTAAAATATGGATTAGTAGTTGTTATTTTTATAGTATAGGTTATATAGTGGAATGATAATAAGATAAAATATGGGTTACATAATATTTTGATGTGGTATTGAATTAATGTGTTTGTATGGATGACTTTTGGAAGATGGTTTTTAGATAAATAAATTATTTTATTTATTCTATAATTAAATTTATTTGTATGATTTATTCACATGGACACTTGAGATTTTTTGGGAGGAATATATTGAGTATATTTATAAACCCACCCCTAATTTATATAAACCATTCTATATTATCTATGTAATGTTGGTAATGGTGGTTTTGAGGTTGATTATATTTGGATATATGATAATTTATTTGTGGAGTATGTTTTATAATACATGTCATGGGTTATAGATATTATTCTATAATTATGAGAGTTTTAACATTATGGAATGTATTTTTATTTTCTACCATGCATTTTTTATAAATGATTAATGTTTTGGGATTTGTATTTTATTTATATTATTCTTGTAGTTGTGGTTTTTTATTTTAAAAATTGAAATTTATTCCATATATATGTGATTATAATCCCATGTTCTAGTAAAAAACATTTTCTTATTAAATGTAATGTTGAGGGGTTAAAATGAAACTCATAATCAACTCTTATAGAGTCAAAGTGAGGGTGGGTTTTGATAGAATGTTTCCTCAAAATGTGTCTATAGTATTGGAGTTTTTAGTAAATTTCTATTAGTAAAGTATGAACTTATGATTCTTCATAGTTAGTTCATATTGATTTATGTCACCCAACACAAATTGTATGTGTTGGTGGAAAATATTAGGTATATATATTATATTAAAAATAACTACATATACACGGGTTGATTTCATAACAAAAATTTTAGAATATTTTTTATATATGTCAAGTTTATTTCCCATGTTCAAAATATGAAATTTATAACCTTAGTTACTGTTCATAGTGATGTGAGGAATAATTTGAAAATTATGATTTTAAAACATTATGTAGTAACAAGGGTAATACACAGAATATTTCATATCTTATAAAAATCCATATAAATGATATTGT
Source organism: Viscum album (assembly GCA_963277665.1). Lineage (NCBI taxonomy): Eukaryota > Viridiplantae > Streptophyta > Magnoliopsida > Santalales > Viscaceae > Viscum > Viscum album. Next base: position 291,528,970 of record OY728138.1, read on the forward strand.
AATATGAATAAATAGGGTTCCACAAAAAATCACAAGAAACATATTGAGTGAATACACAATTGCTTACTATTTTTGGGAAAAAGCCACAAAAACAAACTATTATACAAGAAATCCATTTTTACATGGACATTTTCATAATAAAACATTTTATTAGTTGTGGATAGGAGGAATACAAAAACATTCATACATTAGAGTTTTTTATGGAAAGGGTTCATTCTGAATACCAAATCTAATCTACATTTTGTATTAGAGTATAATTATAATTATTATGGACTTTTTTACAATAACATTTTTTAAACATGGGTTTCTTTATTTTTAATAGGGCATATTTTTAATTGGGAAACATGAATTTCTAAATCCAAATAGACGACCAATTTTTTATGGTGATCATTATGAATATTTGGGTGATAATATGAAGATTTTCATTATCAATTTTGTTGTGGAACATTTTATTTTAATAAAAATATGTGATATACTTACTGATAAGGAAGTTACTACTTTTACTATAAAATAGAAAATTGAAAATCAACTTCACTATTACATTGAAAATACATTTTTATGTTCAAAAAGTAGAAATATATACATTCCAATTTCATCCTATGATCCAGAAAAATACAATTTGATGAAAATAAAATAAATACATTTTCTTAATATTAATGTTTTATAAATGATAAGATCTATGTTATTAGAAAAATATGGATATTGGGAATTTATATTAGGAGAACAAGTTTGAATAACGCATCATCACGTTATAAAAATTTTAAATTATCTATAATCTTAGGGATATAAGGATATGATAGACATATATTTGGATAAAATATTATATATATTATAAAAAATGAGTGCGAATAAATGTGAACAAGAGTTTATGATACAAAGATTCTTTCAATGTTGGGCTGAGATAATTTAATTTGAACTCTAATTCAATATGATGGTCCCTTAAAAGGTGGTTTAGAAAAGTGAAAATAAAAAATGTGGTACAATTTTTTCTCTATCACTATAGAAACTAATAAATTGCGGTCTATTTAAAGAATTATTAAATTTTATAATTATAATAAATGTGAATATGAGATAGAAATAATTTCATTAGAAGAGAGTGAATGTGAAATTTACAAACATGATAAATTAATAAAAATATATATTTTAAAGAAATATTTTCATTATACACATAAAAAGAATAAACATATATATGTGATAAGAAAGAATATTTTAAGATGATTTTCTAATAATATAAAAAACCTGGTCATATTATGCGATATTTTATAAAACTAAAATAGAATGTTAATATTTCAAAACATTTAATAATGAACTAGGGTATGAGAATATTAAAATTTTAATACACATAGATTGGATTTGGTAAAGATAATTATTATTAATTTTCATTAGAAAATATCTGTCAAGATCAAAATGTTTTTTGCCTTTTATAATATTTTCCGAAGACCAAAAAAATGTCTCATGGAAACGGTATCCACTATATACATAAAAGGAATAAATTTGAAAATATATATATATATATAATGAAAAATTTAAAGTGATAAGGACAGAAACTAGAAATAAAATTATATAATTTCAATCAATTTCATAAATATTTAAAATCCGACATCATAAATAGATAAAAAATATATTTCTACCACTAATAATTTTCATGAAAATCTAGTTTCAAAATTAAACTGTAAAATATTATGTATAAAAAATATTTAGCTAAAGATTACTTTTTGAAATAAATGTGTTGGTAATCTGTATTAAAAAATAAAAATTCAGGGAAATTGGTCTAATATAGGTTATATAACTACAAAACTTCAATTTCAAAACAATTACATCATTTTGAAAAATTAATCCTTTTATACTAAATGTTAATGAAATGGAACACGGAAGATAAAATGAACATAAAAATTGTTGAATATTTTTATTTTTTATATGTTTTATATTTCTAAAGAATTAATATTCATTAAACATAATTATGTTTAGAAGATATGGATTCCTACAGATTTATATTCTAGTAATTCTTGTCAAAATAATGACTTGGAATAAAAATAATAATTTCGATAATATAGGTAAGAAGTATATATACCAATGAAAGTATATTTGGTAATGGATTGTGAATGATCTAGAATAATAAATACAGAAAAGGGGATTTAAAAAAAAGATCATAATGTTGAATAGTGAAAAGTCACTTTCATAGATAATTCCCCATGAGATATTATTTTATAGTTTTCATTATATAATAACAAGTTTTTGATATTTCGACAATACCCCTCTATTCAGATAGATTTTAATACGTTAAGTAGACTATTGAAATGATTAAAATAATCTATTCATTTATCTTATTTATTTTTTCCTATATCATTATATTATATAACTCCTCAAAAAAACATGAGATCATTTGTTCATATGTTTTTTTAATAAATTCATACATTTTACTTAAAATTTTTAAAACAAATTATTATTACTTAACATGTGTTTTTTACAAAAGTTTACCTGAAAAATAAATATTTTTTAATGTTATTTTATTTTATTAAAATAATATCAATAAAAATCCATTTCCTTATTCTCTATATCTTATAAAACCAAGAATATTATATTATTGAAAAAATTATTCAATGATGTATTATAATAAAATATAGCCTTGTGGTAAATTACAAATGGTTTTCTGTAAATTTTTATATCTATTGTTATAATTTTCTATATGTTGTTAATAATTACTGTGATAAATACTTCATAATAAATCTTGTTTCAAATATTTAAAGATTTATCAGAAGAAATTATTTTTCTAATAATAAACCAATATTCTCATTGAAAAAAATTCTATCTAATAAAGGTCATTTTTTTCTTATATTTATAATAAAACATTAAAAGGTAAACAATATATATCATTATTAAAATATTTTTAGCATTATCTTTAAAATATCAGATATTTGAAAATATTTTTTCAATATTTTTTCTATTTTATGTGGTAAAGTTGGAAGTTGGTCCTCTTTATCAATCTACATGTATATATATTTGATAATTGTGACACCACTCCTTCAACAAAAAAATTATAATGATATATCTATATATATTTATTCCCTTCATTATGATAGTTTTGAGGTTTTTCCACTCATTCGAGTTTATCTGTAAAAAGTTCATGGAATCATAGAATGATTACACTAAAAAGGCTTCATTCAATAAAAGTGTGATAGAAATAATGTGTTTTGATAAATATTATTCTATATTGAATTAAAAAATTGTATTCAATGTTTTGGAATCATTTTTAATTTCTAAATAATATTATTATTTTCATTCTGGTGAAAAGATTATAGAATAATATATCAATTTTTTATTTAATAAACATGATGAACTCAAATACGTGTCTTTTACTCTTTATGGAAATTATTATTGCCCCAACATAAAAAAAGTTAATGAGTTGGTTTAAAAAATTTGAAGGAGATGAAAACATAATAAAAAAACAAAATGTCTAAGATGCTTGTAACTTATGAAAAATCCTAGGAAAAATCATCTTTTCTTTCCTATTTTGAGAAATTGAGAAAACTACCTCATTTCTCACTATATATGAGGATATTAACTATTTGGATTCAATAATTTATATTCTTTATGAAAGGGGATATGGATACCTTAGTGGTGTAAAACATCTTTATGTTATAGTTCCTATGAAATATGAGAAATTTTAACATAATAAAGTTTATTTTCATTTTTATTAAGGACTTAAAGAATGAAAAAATAAATTTGATAATTTTTTTAAACATGGTTAATTATTAAATTGTTAGTAAATTTTATAGACTAATAAAATGTTAATAATGTGTCAGTTTTATTAAGAGAAAAAAAATCATAATATGAAGAAGAATACATTAAAAATATTAAGTTAGTTTTTTCCTTATATTTGTATAAGATTTTTTATAAACAAATTAGTAATACCTCCATAAGTGAAGTTAAATAGATTAAGGAAAACGTTTTGAGAAAATAAAATTTGGGGAATAGTATCCACCCATGTTAAAAAAGAATGTAATTTATTTATTGTGTGGTTCTATACATGTTCTTTAAAATAAGGTAGAAAATAATTGTAATATCCCATTATTTTATTTTTAATCTCTATAGTTTATAGCCTTAATGAAACAAGATAATGAAAATTTTATTAATTATGAAATAAAAAAGTGGAAATATTTAATGTAAATGTATGAAAAAGATGTAACAGAAATTATAATGAATTTGAAAAAGTATATCTTTAAAGTGAAAATACAAAGTATGAATTTTCAAAAGTAATTTAGGTTGAAAAAGATCTACCATATAAAAATTTTCGTGATACCTATGTCTATAACCCCACCTAAAATTAAATAAGAATAATATTTATATATTCAGATAGAAAAACTTTATTTTTTGGGTGATGATTTCCATGATGATTGTAATGAAGTTAGTATGTTGTTGTTGAAGAAAATATTCATCCCCTATAACCCAATTGAGCACCATGAAAAGTCAGTTAATAAAGAAAGGAATTTTTGTTCAAGGATTGATGAAATATTTGGATATAAAAGAGATGTTATACGATACACAATATTTGTTATCTACCCAGTACCAAAATGATATTCATTTTAGTGAACTATATGTTGAATAATCCTACTTTAATGAAGTGAAACAATATAAAAAAACTACTAGATAATTTTTTTCGATGATTAAGATGATTTTATAGAGATTTTTTAAAATCAATTTGTATAAAAAGAAGAAGTCGGTCCATCAAGACCCGTAGCTCCTTTCATGAGATATCTTTCTTTTCATTCAGATTTTCTTTCTCTATGTAACTTTAAGAAAATATTAGAAATGAAGATGAAATACTTCAAAGAGGTTATAAAAAAGGATTCAAGAAATATTTCATTTTGCTTCCTAAAATCTATTCATGGTGCATGTATAACCATGGAAATCAGAATATTTATGAAAATATATGTTTTATCATGAAAATATTATAAATAGTTATCTAAAAAAGATGAATTCTATTATTTCAAGGGAAAATTAAATTTGGATATCAGGAATATAAGAAGTATTATAATGTGGATAAAACATACAGAGGGTGATATAACACTTTTCAGTGACCAAATGGATGGTATAAAAAAAGAATCAAAATTATTTTCAAATACACTAAATAATATTTACACCAAAATATGTGAAAGTAAAATTGAAATGGAAGATTTTTTATCTTAAAATATTGAAGGTTGATGAGATTTCCAAGAAAGTAATGAAGATCAATGATTTATAAGAAGATGTATCAAATATAATGTCTCTTCCCATGATATAGAGTACAACCAATATGATTGTGGAAAAATAACGACAATCATTAAAAAACATTCAAATATTTATAATTTTTGTTGAACTATTTGATTATTTTGTAATAATAAACTCAAAACATCACGTTGAAAAGTTTTCTAATATTTTTGGATAGATTTTTGTTTAATATTATATGTATATATTTCTTGAATTAGATGGATATAATTATTAAATTATATGAATTCATTTATTTAATTAAATGAATTCATCTCTTATATTTCAGGTATTTTAGTCTTGTATGTTTTGGTGAATTCAATAATTATATAATTTCATCTCATATTGTTTCATATAAATTTCCGAAAGCATTTTAGGTATCACTTTATACCTCTTAAAATCTATTTTTGGAAATCAAAATGTGGGGAATGGTCTAATTTTTTTGAAGAAAGGGTCTAGTCATTCTGAAAAAATATTAATAACGGAAGAATGTTTTAATTTTTTTGAAAAAGTGAAAAGGTCATAATTTGTCAACATTTTGGATGACATGGGAGTAACATTTTTATGTGTTTTTAATTTAGTTTTTGTCATTTAATGTTATGTTTTTTTCATTTTCAAAAGGGGAGATTGTTAATTTGAAAGGATAAATTCATTACATTATGAATTTATATATGGAAATCATAATCTACTTCATAAAAGGATCATACATTTATAACTTATATAATTACCAATTTTTTAAGAGTTTTTGTTGGAATGTTTAATTTTTTACCAGATAGAGGATATAAAATTCTTTATATAGAACGTTATTTTTTATATGAGATGAAAATGTAATTTTTACATCAGATGAATAGATACAGTGGTTACCCTAAATATGTTTATAAAGTCTAAGAGATGAAGTATAACAAGTTTCAGAAGATGAATTTCAACCAAATGTATTAGTATATATTTATTTAATGTAATAATATGTTTCTACTATATAAAATCTTATAAATCCTACTGAATGAATAAATTAATACATTCCATAATAATAATTTCAATTATACAAGAAGGTAACTATATACATGTTAATAGTTTAAAACATGAGAAACATTGGATGAAGATATTTTACTAAAAACTTTTAGGGAAAGGGAGTTCTTCCAATTCCACTAATATAGGCCCTGATAAATAAAGAATATGTCAATTGGAAGAAAATATATAAATATAGCCACATAATTTAAGACAATAATATTTTTCATGTAATTATTAAGCAATATTTTAAAATTCATATTATCTAGAGACGATATGAAGAGTTTTTAACATATTTTCTAGAGAGATAATTTCATATTAATATTTAGATATTTTTTATTAAGGAATAATTGATGTGGTTGATATTGTAAATTCCTTGATATATTTTTATTTTATAATAGATGTTTCTTATCTTGTTTGATTGAGCGATCTAATAGTAGAGAGAAAGAGGTCCTTCTGATCAGCCCAAAAAAGGGTTCCCAAGGTTAACAGAAATAAGTTTGTGTCTAATATTTGTGAATGAGGGATTATTATATCATGAACACAAAACTTTATGATAATGTGTATATAATGAATACATTAACTCTAGTTAAATACATCCTTAAAAATGATGGTTAATGTGTGAAAACATTTTTGTAATGTATTTATATGTTTTCAAATGAACATTATAATGTTTATTTATTCATTTACATCTTTATAAGTATGTTGTGTGTTTATGGAGAAATGTTTTATAATTTATGATAAAATATTATTCTTTTTAAAATTATAAAATCAGTTAGTATGAAATTTTATCTCAAAATATTCTTAAATTGATTATTAAAAATATTTATTTTGTTTTTATAAACTAAAATTGAACCAATATTTTTTATAATATGTCCTCCATCAGTCATAGAATATTATTATTAGTATGATTATAGTAATAATTTAATCTAGGATTATCTATAGTCCATTGAAATCATGTTGGTATAGATGGGGCGTTGTTATCTAACAAAGGAACCTACAACAAATAGATCAATATTTAATGTATAATAAGATGGTTTTATAGTGTCATGATAGTTTAGGATTCATGTATAATATATTTTAAAGGCATGATAATTTTGATTTTTATTATCATTAGGTTGATTATCCATGTGGTGGTGAATGATATGGGTATTTGGTTAGACATATGGATGATGTGTTATGTGGTTAGATATTTCTCACATATATATATCCTTTAGAAAAGGTTGGATTATCTATTTTTGTTAATGTTGGCTCTACAATTCTAGACCATGGTTTAATAAAAGGAGTTTATCTATGAAATTGATGATCTGTGTCAAAAAGTGGATTCATAAGATTGATAGTCTTATAAAAAATCCATGGGTGAACCAGAATATGATGATTCCAATATATGGGGTACATGTCTATTTCTGTCCATGATACTAAACATAAGATTGAGGTGGTTGAGATAGATCCTTATTTATTCTTAAAATAAGATGTGTTCAATGTTCTATAAATAGTCAATTTATTGTAAGGTTTGATTTTTTAATCATGGAAACTCTTTTGGGAGATTGTTAGGTGGTAATGATCAGATTGAATCAATTTTATGATAATTTTTGGTAAGAGTTCCTATTAAATAATTATATTCTTATAATTCACCATGAGAAATTACAAAAAAATAATTCTTCAATATACGAGTTATTGTATAATATATGGAATTGTTATGATATTTTATTTATTTATTCCATACAAGAAGATGTGATATCATCATTTTTAAATAAATTTTATCCATAAAATTCAAATGTAATTGTAATGTTTTTCACCGATATTATTTACATATATAATATAATACTATAATATTAATTAGAATTTGTTGACGAGGGATTACCTAGCTAGATATTTCTTATAGTGGTGTAAGAGGAAAAATCAATCAATTATTTTAAGAAATCTCTATCCACGTGAGGAAAACGGAGTTGGATGTCAATAGGTAATATTTTCTATGGGGTAAGAATTATGAAACCATATGTTAGAACTCACAGAATTAAATAATTATATTATAGTTTCTGGTATATCACCAGCTTATATGGACATCATTTCATAGATGTTATATGAGGCATGAGTTGAGTGTGACCATTCAAAAACCATGCTACGAGCCTCCTCAGTAACAATTTCTAATGTAACCACATTAAAAATTAACATTAATAACACCAACATAGCATTTTTTAGAAAGAGGATATTAGGATGGATCTCTGTTTTAACCTCCCTAACCCATGTTCCAATAAACAGGTGCCCAAGCCATGTTTCCACATGACCCCAAGTGCGCCTCCCCATATTCTAGATGATGACGACTATAAGTGAAGGTTTAAAAGGTCATGTGGGGAGACTATACCCTATTTACCACAGTACATAGAAAAAATAGATAAAAAATTATGTAATAACCATTGAACATGCCTAAATGAACATTTCCCAATATTGGGTAAAGAACATATCCAATAGCCAATATTACATGTTATGCTAACAGTTCCAAGTGAAAAAATAAAAAATAAATAAAAACAATAGAATCCCCAAAAGGTCCTGACTATATTTCTAGAACCACATTCATATACATACCAAGAACGACTCAACACACAAACATATGCAATTTTATATTATCCCGACCTGTAAGAATCAAATCTTCTCAGGTACCCAATAGTAGTCCATGAAAGGAGTGAGTACAACCCAGTTGGCAACCACCAACGACATCTAGAAAATACGTAATCTAAATAGATAGTGCATGCATGTACTAAATAAATGAAAATTAAATAAAAGATAATTTGGCTTCCATTAGATAACTAGCTTTACTTAAGTCATTACTGGAGTTATTTACTACTTCAATCCTTATAATATTTTCATTAATTAATTTAATTTCACCACAAATTTAATGGATTATAAATACTCCTAAATATTAATGTATAAGGGAAATAAGAGAGTCAATATCTCACTTGGGATGAACACATCATCACAAATATAAAAAACACACCAAGAAGCCTCGGTCTAGGTGGTAATATCAAATGAATCCATTAGGGGAATAAAATTCTATCCCCTTCCCTAACCCATACATATTTTTATGGAGTCTGGTGCCTTAGGATAGCATGACCTGCGGGCCTAGAACCTCATGTCAAAACCCCACTCTACCAAACCATGTGAACATGTTTATATATCTATTCACCACACAAAAACCACATCACAACCACCCATATCCAATATCAATATAAATATCACAAACCATAACTAGAAATATGTTAATTAATATAAATTCACAATCCATTAACACATACACCATTTATACCACAAATCCATTCAACCCAATTATAATTTCCAATACTAATATTACTATGAAAATTCACTAATCCCTATAAATTAACCCATATAAAATATTTAACCTTTCACATAGGTTAACTCACATAACTCATTCATCATTTCACATGTATAAACCACTGATGAATTTCACATACCAAACACAACTCATTTTGAACATTCCCATTAGTCCCATTTAATACATTCTTAATGGAATGCCAAATAATCCCTTATCCATTACCCACATCTAGAAACAACTACATATATTATTTTATTAATCATCCCATTAACCAATTTTCATGTTCGTCGCAGGATCAAGGTAATCAAAAGTCACTTTCAGAGTTGAAATTTATTTTAATTATGTACGGGATGGTCGATGCACCATATGGATGGCCCTAAAACTGTCAATTCATACTCAATGCATCGCGCGAGGATCATTAGTGTTTGAAATGATCATTTATATTTTCATTTAACAAAATATAAATAATTTAATTAAAATCATAACAAGAGTCACCCATGAACGCTGCCAAACATGCATAAATCAACACAAAGACTATAGGATATAAAATTTTGACCACCAACCATGAATCTATTTATTTTCATATTTCTAATCAGGACCTAAGATATATATTCCATAAACCCTTTAATCCACATCCTATAAACTCCCTAAAAATAATATTTTTTGGATTCATAATAATATTTCATATGATACACGCCCTAATCCATGAATGATAAGAAAGAGGGATATTCAACATACCAATATCATCAATTCAAAAATAAAGATGCCCTAAATTGATATAAAACTGGGGGATATCAAACTTCGTAATTTATTTAGTGTTATATCACATAATTAGTGATTATGGTATGATAAAGGAGGAGAAAATTGGGTAGAGCTAAAAAATCCCAGAATGGAAAAATTGTTATATTTCCAAATTATAAAGGGGAACATGGTTTACCCATACAGATTTCCAAACCAAGTGAAAATCATGAACAATACACTATCCATGGAGAGTTGGGTCTCAAAATTACCCAATAATCCTACATGATTTTCCAAAAGAATCTCCATCAGTGAGATATGTCACTTCCCATTGTTTCATTGTTTTAATGTAATGGAAGCACAATTTAATTGACAGTGCCAAAAAAATGAACAATATATAGGTGGGCCTAGTTTTCATTCCATTCATGAACTGAACCCCCATAACATCATCGAGTTCCCCCATACTCTTGGGAATTATTTAATTAAAAAAAGTATTGAAATCAACATTAAAAAATGTTAAAATCTCCATGATGTGATGTATTTTACAACCTTCATGTCTTATAATGACTCCACCTCAAGGCACACTCCCAAGAGTCATTATATTTTTATCGAAAAGAGATCAGTGCAATGGTCCCACACATCCGACTCACTTTCACACATTTCATCCTTGAAATTCCCATGTTTACATAAAACTCAAACAAGGGGCACATTCTTGCCTTTAATGACTTTCCTAGTATGATAAATGATACAAATGAGATACTCCTTACAAGATGCATAAGGCTCAAGATCTACATCCTAAATATTAAACCCATGATATGGACTGGGGTGATACTATCAATGCTTTAAAACATTAAACAAACATTCATTCATTTATACCATTGTGGAAGAGCTAATCAGTAATCCACTGTTATGATACTCTCCACAATCTGAAACAACGCCATGTACCTTGGAATAAACATTCCCTGTTTGAAAATTGGATGATTATCCAATCTTAGTAACTCCAGAAGAGACACACAATAACCCACCATAAACACAATAGGTCAACAGTTTTGATCTTAATATGATTTCTATCCACACTGATACATTTCCATGTGTGTCGGAATCAATTTATCCTTACTATGGTCTACTACATAAGAAGAGGTCCCAACAGCTCAGTCTCTCTAGCTTCTGAACAACACAGTGGAGATCTATACAGTCTCCCATAGAGTCCAAAAAACAATTCCATGTCAATCATATCCCGAAGAATATTTCTATAACAAAACTAAATTATAAAATTATGTTTTTTCCACAAAGAACTAAAATCATGGACACAATCCATCAACATGTCTTCCAAATCCTGAATTGTACCTTCTGATTGCAGATCCATCTGAGTGTGTTAGTTGTACTATAAAAATATTGGGCACTATGTGACTTATATAATCCATACCAGAAGTGTGATGTGAAATGTGGATCATGATCGAAAACAATAATTCTTAAAACACCCTGAAACCACACAATCTCTAGAACGTATTACTCACCCAACTGATCAACATTGAAATTCTCTAATATCCAAAAGTCATAGGCCATCATTTTCAACTGATCCACAACTATCTAAATTGAATCATTCTTATGAGGCATCCTTGGAAGAACCCCTATGAATTACATCATTACGTGTTCTCACTTCCACGCTAGAATGGGTAATGGATATATTAAAACACCTCAGCACTGATTCATAACCACCACCTGCTAAAAAATAAGGCATCATTTCATAAAACACATGTCCTATTTTTTTCATTCTCATCCACCAATACTATCTACACAGATCTTGAAACATATTAGTAAAACTAGTAAGAACTTCCCACTTTGATGCATGGAACACCAACATTAACTCTTTCTGCACACACACTACCATGATTACAAGTCCGTTACCAAAAATGAAAACAACCCCATCATTAACAACATCCCAACCAAACGGTGACTCTAGAGCTTTAAATATTTACTTTATAGCCAAACACTCTTGGTCCTCAAGTTCAATTGACTTGATCCAACTGAAAATCATGGATTCAACATCTTTGGACACAAGGGAAATCTACAAGTGCCCACCATTCACATCTAGGTAAATATCAAAAAACAAGGCCATAATTCTCTACTCGGAGTTGGATTATTGAACTACCAAATTTTGAGACGTCCAGATCAGAGCATTCAGACCACTATTTCCCTTCCCCATTGCTTAAACCAACCCAAGTTCAAAAGAATATATCTATTGAACACATATTATAATCTAAATATTCATATTAATAAATAATAATATATAATTTTGACTATTATGATCAATAAATATTTTGAACATACCTCACAAAAATTAATGCCTCCTACACCTTGAAGCATAAACCACAACCAAGAACTCAAGATCATGATTAGTGTAATTTATATCCTTAGTTTTCAACTATCTTATTCTATATAATACAAACAATTCATCCTACATCAATACAACCCCATTTATAACACCGGATGCATGACATAATAATGTATACCACTGACCTAGATCGGGTAATATTAGGATCGGTGCGGGAATCAACCTCTTCTTTAACTCTTTGAAATCCCTATTACTACCCTCATACCCTTCAAACATAACTGCCTTCTTGGTTAATCCCAAAAGTGGAATTTTCAAATGGGACAAATACTTAGTTAACCATCATTAATATCTACCCAATTTCAAAAAATTATTAACACCAGATATATTTTTGGGATAATACCAATACACAATATCCTACACTTCATTCATATTAGCTGACACACCTACATTAGAGATGATGTTACCTATGAAATGAATTTTATCCTTCTAGAAATGAAATATTGACAATGTTATCTATTAAAATATCTCTTAATGTAATCAGAATGATTTCGCGCTATTCATAATGATCACCATAAGTTACAATGTACACCAAGATGTCATCAATAAAGACAACTACAAGATGATCGATACATGGATTTAATAATAAGTTAATTAAATTGAAGAACACAACTAGTGCATTGATCATTCCGAATGAAATCACTACAAAATATTAAACCTATACCTACTCGTTAAAGTAGTATGTGGTATATCATAAGACCTCTCCAATGATGGTGATATCCTGATCTCAAATGGATAGTAAAAATCACTAATGAACTTCTCAGTTCATCAAATAAATCATCAATTCAAGGAAGAGGGTCTCTATTCTTTACATTCATCTGATTCAACTTATTTTAGTCAAAACATAATCTCAGAAATCCATCATCCTTCTTTGAAAACAACATGGGGGATCCAAAAGGCGAAGTACTATGACTAATAAACCAATTATGCTCCTAATATTCTAGATGAACATTATGTTCCTAGAGTTCTATTGGTTCTATCATATATGGTGGAATAAAAATAGGCTCCACTCACTCGAGAAACCCTATTGTAAACTCAATATCCCTCTTTTGTGGAAGCCCTATGAAATCCTCAAGAAACACAACCTAAATCTGATCCACCAGAGTAGTAAAGATATGTTTATAACAAATCCATCATCCATCACAACTCAAGCCATGTGGGTTGTGAATTATCCCAATATTTGAAAAACATTCCCTTCACAGCTTTCGTGAACATCCCATTCACCATGATGAACATTCATGCCTCCGTTAAGAGACATAAACATTACCTAATGGAGCTAAAAATGATATGGTCTTGGAATAAGACCCAAAAATGCATGACCAAAGTCATGTCAAAATGTAACATCTAGAGGAAGAACATGTCCCATAAGAAAATGATACACACCAACCTTCGAAGAATAACCCTTACATTATATGATATCCTCAGCTCACACCCCGTAGGTATTAGTTGATATAACCCCACACATGTTTCCCATAGTAAAGCCCAACCCACCAAAAATAGAGCAGTAACAGAAAAATGTGTGGTGATTATGTCAAATAATGCACTTATGAGCATGGAAGCTACATGAATCATACTTCGGACTGTAGATGGTCTAACCATGTCACCTCCAAGCATAGATTTAACTTTTTGATGTTCAAATTCTCCTATATTATGTGTTCTAATATCAAAACCTAGAACTAAACATGACTTATCTTATAGATTCCCTTTCCCTAGAGTCCCACACTACTACCCCTACCAGTATGACCACTGGAAAAACATCTTCCTATATGATACGTGGTAACATACCCCCTAGCTAAATTTGGTAGCTCCCTCTAACTTCCATTTGTGCCTAGATGTCAAGGTTTCATGTAGAACTTTTGTACATGACCCATTCCTCCACACGTCCATCATTACACTGGTGGTCATGGACATTGACTAAACATGTTCTTAAGCATGCCACACTGGTAACATAACACCTGATCTTTACACTAAGAAGCTGACCCTATGTTCTAGCAGCTTTGTGCACATCCACCCTAGTAAAAAAAATCCCAAAACCAAGATTAGATTCCCCACAAGCCACACCACTGACCGGTCCAATTTTTACCATAATCCCACTACCTAAAGCCCCCTTGAGGTTCATTTATAAGATAAGGTCATGATCAACTAACATTTCAAACCTTTTCAGTTTGATGATGTTCACCTAAGACCTGATCTCACGTATCTTCTCATCCAGGAAATAGGTCACCACAACTTCTTCATCTCCTACAAACCCTAGAAAGAATCATAATAAATTTGTGAAATAACTAGCATAATAAATCATTGACATTTACCAGTAGATCAAACTCTTGAAATCTATAACCATATATTGTGTCATATTATCTAGATAAAAATTATCAAAAAAACATTCATGGAGATCTTGTCATAATGTTAATTCATCTTGTTTGGTTTGAACCATGATATCCTACCAACACTTTTCCCAAGCTCTCAATATATAGGATTTCATCTTGAATATCTTATTTAAAGTGGTATCCAAATGGTAAAGAATGATCTAGATGGACTCTATCCCTAACTCGTCTACCTATGTTCCACTCTCTCCAGTAATGGTTGGAGGGTGGAATAGCTGAAATTTCATGAAAAGTTGAAACATAGTCACCAAAACGCACCTTGGGTCCCATTCCATCATTTAAGAAAAGAAATCAACTCTATAATGAAACTAATCTTCTATATTATCCTAGATCACCACATTCTCTTTCTCCACTAATGGAGGACCGCTTTTGAAAACATACTCTTATCTCCCAACTTGCACATGTCTTGATATTGTCATTTATCTATATATCCAGGCACTATCATTAGAATACATAACATAAATATCTCATAGTTTGTATAAAATAAGGATCTCTTCTAGGAATAATCAACTCATTAACATACACTATCCAAATTGTAATCAAACACAAAAGAAACACAACTTTTATCCATCCTTATAAAGGGAAAATGTTAATAGGGGTAACTATCTCACAAGGTCAGAAGCCTTACATTAGATACAATTTTAGAACTATTTACACACTTATAACAAAAACCATCCATATTAGGTACATTTACCATCTCATTATTTTTTACATTAATAATTTTAACCCATTTACAACCCTTCGTCAGAACTAGTTAAATAACAACAATTTCATTTAATTTCCCTTTTTACCCATATCGATATTTCATAATTTTTCTCAGGATGTAAAATGCATTCAACTATTTATAACCCGCACGCCCATCTTGGGTTTTCCTATCATGATGTATTTCACTTATATAATTAGGTTTATATATTGATGCATGAATGCACATCCATATATAATAATGGTCATGAGAAAAATATCATAAAATAGTCATATAATAAAAGAAGTGAATCAACCAATGGTGAAATACCATCAAATGTAACTCACAGCAAGAACAACAATTCCTGACATGGGTGACTTTTTTTTACCTCGTACATAGGCTAGCTACTACCAAGCATGAGCTCATTACCTAGCGAAGAATCCTTCATATCATCTAGTATACTACCCTCACATATATATCCATATAAAAGACTTCATCTGATACCAATGTGTAATTTCCTTGGCCAGGGAGCCACTAAAAAAATTCCCTAAGAAGGGTCCCCACAAGATTTAATGCATGCCTACCCATACGCTAGTATTTTACGACTATATTTGAGGGTCTAAAAGGTATCTGGAGAGAATATTCACTCTTTACAAGAGATATACTCTCCAA
Source organism: Viscum album (assembly GCA_963277665.1). Lineage (NCBI taxonomy): Eukaryota > Viridiplantae > Streptophyta > Magnoliopsida > Santalales > Viscaceae > Viscum > Viscum album. The sequence continues at coordinate 291,545,418 of OY728138.1, forward strand.
AAAATTAATAAATCATAGAAAAATATATAATATTATTTAAACATGCATAAAAAACATCTCCCGATGATAGAAAAAACATAGACATTAAAAAATATGTCATGATATGCTAACAGTTCAATTTAAACAAAACCCAAAATAAATACAAATAGTGGAATCCCCAAACGGCCCCGAATCAAATTCATGATCCTCTACCATGTATATACCAATCCCATGTCAACTCATAGAAACATTGCCATTTCTGATATGTTTACATTCAAACATTGTAACACCCCAAGCTTCTACGGTACTTTTCCCTTCGAATAATGCGATAGCGTGTATTGTACGCAACCTCGAGTTCTAACACACACCACAACTAATTAAACTAGCCGTTGTAAATAGTAATACCTACTTTTTGAAATCATATATATTTTATATTTTAAAATGGACTTCATTTTTGGATTCGGAATATCGAATTTAGCCTAAGGTGAAATTTTGGTACTTTTCGGATAACTTTCATATTTTGATGAATAGTGAAAATTACTAAATTTTAATTAAAAACAACTTTTTTAATCAAAATAATTAATAGTGATAAATTGTGAATTTGAGTGGTTTTAAAGTATATTTAGAATATATTTTTACCATTTAATATAATGTTGGTCATTGGACATAATTTTACAATTAAACCGAACATAAACAAGTGTCAATCTTTTGATAGTTATTATCTCTTAAAAACACGCTTTTTGTTTTGACAGCGGGAATTAATTTTAAATTAATTTCTGCCACTTCTGTGTTTTGAATTTGGGAAAATGGATTCCATATTTGGAATCAGGATGTTCAAATTTTGTAAATGGGTAACTTTTATTTTTAGACATTTTGAATAATTACTGCGGTAAATATTTTATTTACCATGGTTAAGGGTAAATCCGGTAAATAAGGGTTAAAAAATAATATTATAATAATACTAAATTACCCTAAAACGTGTCTTAACCCTATTGGTGGATACATGGTCGACCATGGGCATCTTTGGGTCTATTTTGGGACCCCATGGATCCACTTGTAAGTGATAATGACACTTTATTTTAATTTAGTTAAAATGAATACAAAAATGACACAAGCATATATCTTTTAGAACAACAATTTTTACATAGGGTTATATATGTTGGATTTTAGATTATAAATATTCATTAGAAAGCTAAATGGATTTCCTACATAATGATATTTTATTTATAATTTTTAGACATTGAATAATTTATTTTATTTATGACACAATGATGATGCAGTAATTACTATAATAGTGAAAAATTAAAATAATTGATATTATAAATACCCAAATAATTATAATATGAAACTTTTAATGAATTAAACTAATTTTATATGATAATATGATATATTAGGATTGATTTAATTGACTTTTTTCGAAGTAATCAATCTGTTAGGAGTTTCAAAAAAATCAACTATTGAATAGTGTCAAAATTGACATAAAAGAGTTCTTAAAACAAATATTATATTATTAATTGATATTAAATTCCTAAAAATCTAAGGTTCGGCCACGAGACTTATATTATGATAGGTTCCTCATTAATGGACCACTTGGGGGTCGCTTGGATGTATATAGTAAGTTTATTAACCATATTATATAAAAATACAATGAGACATTGTAAAAGTGAAACTAATTAACTTAGAGTTAATACTTAATGATAAGGTTAATATAAGTACCCAAACCTGTCTAAATTCTATTTGATGAGTGGTTTTCGACCTATCCCCACCTTAGCCTTTGAATAGTCAACTTTGGAGTCATTGGAAACCGAATATGAATTTATTATAAATTAATATTTCTAGCTTTTCCAAAGGTGCCCCTCACCCCTCTTATAAAAGGGCACTCCTCCTTCTCTTTTCCTCACACCTCTCAAGCCACTTGGCTCGTCCAAACTCTGCCCAACTAAGCTCCCCACATCCCTCTCCTCCTCCTTGAAGCTTCCCCTTAGGCAGAAAGCATTTCAAGAAGTCCTTTGGTTCCAACCAAAGTGAGTTACCTAAATTAAAGGTAACATTTTCTCTTAAAGTATTTTCATTTATTTTGCTTCTCCAACCCCCAAAATCTTTTTATTTCCTTTCTTTTGTAACAACACCAGTATCCTAAATATACTAGGATGTTGTTATAAGAAGGATTCAGACTACACATACACACAACTCCATCTAATGGATGATGAACATAATGTTTCTGTGGATGGCAAACTAACGCCTCACGAAACGATGATTGTTCAAATACATCTTACCACCTCTCATGGTGGCCATTATGATGGCACTGTAATTAAATATGATATTAATGATATATATTTTATATATAAGCTTCTGTAATTCCATTTTATTTCATACCATTATTCGTTTCATGTTGTATATACATACGATAATTTCATTTGAGGAAGTGCGGACTACCGCCCCCTTAAAATGATATGACTCGTTCATACCACACATGGAACGTATAAAGGATGGTGTTAATGAACTTAAGTAACATATATAAAATATTATATTATACTGGAATAGTAATATACCTATGTATCATTTGGATTTGATTCTTTTAAAATGAAAATCAAATGGAAGTAGCGTTCGTGCGTACGTACGGACTACCGTCTCCACGAACGCGATAAGATTCATTCTCCATCATATCCATTCAAGTATTATTCTCATTTTAGGGTTAAAAATAATGTTAATATCATTCTTATTATGAATAAGATATAATCTATCCATTACAAACATGTCTTACGTAACCAAACATTTAAGAAGAATGAATCGATTATCACCCGAAACGACGATAATACTAAGATATTATTAATAAAGCAATGTTAAAAGATCATATATGATATCATATTAATGTATATGATTCTTGTATAATTTAATAACAATTATTTCACCATTATACAGGAGGTTAACCTACCCCAACAAAGGAAAAGTACAAGGTAAGGGTTATTTCACAATCTCTTCATTATCCGAGGTTGTATATACGTAATAATCTACTGGGATCTCTTTATCATCCACATCCATGTTTTCTTAAAAATGTATTTCAAAACATTTTTACTATTTACAAGAATATGAGTTAAAGTCATTTATACCCTTGTTTTACTTTTTATAAGAGGTTTATAAAGGAATCTTTCCGTCGTTTTCAAAACAATGTCCTTTTTAACCTTTTCGACAGAATTGAGGTAAGAATGTTTTTTTAACTTATACGGCGGGTGTGGTTATTTTCCGCCGTTATAAAATCGTCGAAGCTTTCCATACAAGCTTATAAGAATATTTTCAAAGAAAATGTTTTATTTTATATGGATCTTAAATGATTTCAAAATAAAAGGAGATACTTCTTTAAAAAGAATTTTGATTTCATCTAGGTCAACATCCATTGATGGATTTTAAGATTATTTGAAGTTGATTTATTATGATACAAAACTTCTATATTGTATTGAAGGTTTTGTGATATGTTTGACTGTGGATGTGCTATTTTTATACCATTCATAGTTTATGGTGAAATTATTGACATTTCGTATGCTAGTTTTAATACGAATGTTTATGTTATGTTTAAACCTTTTCATATGGGAATGCATTGGACTTAATAAGTGACGGGTGGAGCCCGCTATAGCTCCTCGATGCATCGGTAGGTCTCATGAGACAAACTAGTGTCTTGGCACAAGGCCTTGACAAAATCTTATTTGTAGTCTTGGCACGAGGCCTTGGCTATATGGTTATGATAGTCTGGCATTATGCATTCCAACATTATGAAAGTGGTTATTGATTTTTGCATGTGATTATTCGATTAATAGAATATCCATGTGAACAAGTAAATGGCATTATTTCATTTTACTTTTTCCATACTATGTTGAAGTTCAATTTTAAAAGGCTTTTGTTTTAGTAATTCATTGCCTTAAATGTTTATGCTTATTTTGAATGTTCCGCTATATTTTTATCCTTACTGGGCATTTGAGCTCACCCCTTTTCTATGTTTTATTTTTCCCAGGTAGTGAAGAAGTAAATTATGAATGACTTGCAGGGATATTATGAGGGGTTAATAGTGTGGATATGAAGACTTTGTTGTTGTAGTAGTTTTTCATTTTATGATGTAATGTAAAACTTATGAATATATCTAGTGTTTCTAAGGCTACTAAACTAATCGGTCTTTCGGGATTTGATCTCTCTTGTGATCATGCCAATGTTACGAAGTAATGCACCGACTCTGGGTAGCTGGGGTCGGGGCGTTACAGTTGGTATCAGAGGAAGTTTAGTACAAACCTTGGAAGCTAGATTTAGATAAACTCTGATTAGAGCACGTAGACCTAAGATGAACTTTGAGGATTAGTATAGAAGAACTTCCTAGAATTTTGGTATTGTAGAGTTTTTGTGAGTTTTCCAAGCAATACATCCATGTCTGGATACGAGCAGGTAGAGGCGGCTCTGGCACAGATGTACCTAGGGGTAAAACCCGAAAACACCGCTTTGAGCTAGACTCGAACGGGAACTGGTGCACGACAACGGGCCTTGCTGCACTCTTGGTTACGACACTCCCGGGGGATATGCTTAGGATAACTCTCATTTTCTTTACAAATCATTATGAAGGGTTTATGAGTATATACTTCCTCAAAGAAAACATTTTTATGATTATGGATTATATCCATAAATAGTTCAATTTATGTTAAGTGTTTTATAAGTATGGGATTATGTATTTTGATTCATAAACTGATCTAGTTTATGCCATTTTTTAGAAATGGCGCCTAGTGGAAGAAATGGAAACCGTATCAATGCACGCACTCCATGTAGGGATTTCCCTCCTGCTCAAGATAATTATAGTGGGGCTGGTGATGCAACTGGTGCTGATCAGCTAATCACCATACTGGGACAACTTACTCAGGTTATGAATAATAACCTTACCCGTATGGAGCACCCTGATCCGCAGCGTGGAGGATCAATGTTAGATCGATTCATGAGACAAAAACCACCAACGTTCAATGGGAATACAAATCCCTTAGTAGCTGAGCAATGGATATTTTCCCTAGAGAAAATATTTCAGGCTTTGGGGAGCAGTGAAAGGGAAAAAGTTATCATGGCAGTTTACCGCCTCACTGGAGATGCTGATCAATGGTGGTCATTGATTCAAAACATGAAGGAAGATGATGAAGTATCAAACATGGAATGGAGGGAGGTCAAAGATCTGTTTTTAGAAAAATACTTTCCTCGCGACCATCGAGCAGATATGGAAAGACAATTTCTGAGTCTGAGACAAAAGGAGGATGAGAATGTCACAAAGTATGAGGCTAACTTTACAAGGTTAGCGAGGTACGCTGGTGATTATATTCGCAACCCAAGAAGTAAGATTGATCGTTTCATTGATGGGTTAAAACCATTTCTCCGTCGAGCATTAGTCTCACAATCCTTTTCATCGTACGAAGACATTGTCTCATGTGCTATCAAGACCGAAAAGGAATTCTCTAAGTCTTATGACTTTAAAGCAAAGCAAGAGAAGAAGAGACCTGCTGATCAATCTGTGAATGGAAATAAGGGGAAGAAGGGAAAGGTTGAATATCCATCTTGTGGTAAGTGCGGGAAGAAACACCCCGGTGCTTGCCTGAAGGGAATGGGAGTCTGTTACAAGTGTGGTGAAAAAGGCCACCAAGCTCATGATTGCAAGGGGAAGAAGGAAGCTACCAACGTTCAGTGCTACAATTGCAGGGAGATGGGGCATTATGCAAATGCATGTCCTAAGCGTCAGGAGAACTTACCTCAGAAAAGGCCAAGGGATCAAGGCCAGGCTTATGCTATCACTACTGCTGAGGTAGAAGCTCCGAAAGACGTGGTGGCAGGTAATTTAATGGTTTCCTCAAGTTTAGCAAATTCATTATTTGATTCTGGATCATCGCATTGTTTCATATCTTCCTAGTTTGCTATGAAAATTAGATATTTCCAATTTGATTTAATAAGGGAGTTGTCTGTTAAAACTCCTAAGGGAAGTATCGTTGCAACAAAGTTTTGTGAATCAGTCCCCATTAGAGCACATAAATTTTCTTTATCTGCTGACCTCATCGTCATACCTATGATTGAGTTTGATATAATCCTCGGTATGGACTGGCTTTCGGACTATGATGCGAAGATTTATTGTAAGAAGAAAGAGGTTACGATTCTTGATGATAATGATAAGGAACACCTTATTTTTAGAGCAGAATCGTCACCACCTAATTCTTATTTAGACCCACCCCCAGTAGCTCAACTTAATTCAATTATCGGGGAGGAAGAGAATGAAATAACTGTCGGTGAGGAAAGGAATGTTCAAATAGAGGATGTACCTATTTTGAAAGAATTTGTAGATGTATTTCCGGAATATTTACCTGGACATCCTCCAGAACGAGAAGTAGAGTTTTCCATTGATTTGAATCCTGGATCAAGGCCTATATCGAAGACCCCTTATAGAATGGCCACTGTAGAGTTAGTCGAACTAAAGAAACAACTAGAGGAATTGAGTAATAAGGGATTTATTCGCCCTAGTGTTTCTCCATGGGGAGCCCCTGTTCTTTTTGTTAAAAAGAAAGATGGATCTATGAGGTTATGTATCGACTACAGGGAGATCAATGCTATAACGATAAAGAACAAGTATCCCCTACCTCGTATTGATGATTTATTTGACCAACTGCATGGAGCTCAATACTTTTCAAAGATTGACCTTCGATCTGGATACCATCAGTTGTGTGTAAAGAAGGAAGACATTCCGAAGACAGCATTTCGAACCAGGTACGGGCATTACGAGTTTACTGTAATGCCGTTTGGATTGACTAATGCACCCTCTGTATTCATGGATCTGATGAATAGAGTTTTCAAGGAGTATCTCGATGAATTTGTGGTGGTATTTATTGATGATATCTTGGTATACTCCAAAACCTACGAAGATCATGAAAATCACTTGCGCATTATCTTGAAGACTCTGAGGAGGCATGAATTATATGGAAAGTTTAGCAAGTGTGAATTCTGGCTTCAGGAGATTTCTTTTCTTGGCCATATTGTCTCTAAAGATGGAATCTCTGTTGATCCTTCTATGACCAAAGCAATCCAAGAATGGCCAGCACCTACGAGTATAACTGAGGTACGTAGTTTTATTGGCTTGGCAGGTTATTATCGACGTTTCGTCCAGAATTTTGCCCGATTGGCTAACCCATTAACGAAGCTCACACGTAAAGGGGTTAAATTTGTTTGGACAAAAGAGTGTGAGGAATGTTTCGAAGAACTGAAGAGAAGATTAGTCAATGCTCCTATATTGACTCTACCATCGGGGAATGATGGGTTCGTTAGTTATAGTGATGCATCAAAGAAAGGACTTGGTTGTGTCCTTATGCAGAATGATAGAGTTATTGCCTATGCATCACGACAGTTGAAAATTCATGAACAAAACTATCCTACTCATGATCTTGAGTTAGCAGCTGTGATCTTTGCTTTGAAGATATGGAGGCACTACCTCTATGGTGAAAAATGTGAGATTTATACTGATCACAAGAGTTTGAAGTATATTTTCTCACAAAAAGAACTCAACATGAGGCAAAGGAGATGGCTTGAATTACTCAAGGATTATGATTGCATGATACACTACCACCCGGGGAAAGAAAACAAAGTAGCAGATGCTTTGAGCAGAAAAGACCATGGAGTTCTGAACATGATGAGAATTGAAAGGGATCCAATTTTCATGGATCTAGAGAAGATGGACATGGGAATAACCAGGGAAGGTGAAACATCAATGCTTTTTCAAATGGTTGCCAAACCATCTTTACTAGAAAGGATTAAGAGTTCCCAGACCGATGATGAAGAATTTCCGAAGAAGATTAAAGCTGTGAATGATGGGAGATTGAGAGACTTTGTGTATGAAGATGGAATTTTGAAATTCGGGAAGAGACTTTGTGTTCCCAATATACCTGATCTAAAAAGGGAATTGCTGGATGATGCTCATAGTTCCAATTTCTCTATACACCCTGGGAGCACCAAAATGTATAGAGATTTGAAGGAACATTTTTGGTGGGACAACATGAAGAGGGAGATTGCTGATTTTGTGACAAGATGTATGGTTTGTCAACAAGTCAAAGCTGGAAGGCAATAGCCTGGAGGAGTCATGCAACCTCTTCCCATACCGGAGTGGAAATGGGACAATATTACGATGGACTTTGTCATGGGGCTACCAAAGACTCCTAGAAAGAACGATGCAATATGGGTTATTGTTGATCGTCTTACCAAGTCAGCACATTTTCTTGCTATAAGAGAAGATCTACCCCTGGAACGTCTAGCAAGACTATATATTAATGAAGTTGTGGGACTTCATGGAGTACCCTTATCAATTGTTTCTGATCGTGATCCCCGTTTTACTTCAAGATTTTGGAAAAGTCTTCAGAAATCCCTGGATACTGAACTTCATTTGAGCACTGCTTACCACCCTCAGACAGACGGACAGTCAGAACGGACTATTCAAACCTTAGAAGATATGTTGAGATCTTGCTCACTTGACTTTCAGGGTATGTGGGATCAATATTTACCTCTGGTAGAATTTTCCTATAACAATAGCTTCCATTCGAGTATTCAGATGGCACCATATGAAGCGTTATACGGAAATAGATGTCGTACACCAACCTGTTGGGATGACGTTGGTGAAAAAAAAACTTGTAGGCCCAGAACTGGTGGAGGAAACGGTGGAAAAGGTGAAGGTAATCCAAAATCACATTAAAGCAGCTCAAAGTAGGCAGAAGAGCTATGCCGATAATCGAAGGAAGGATTTGGAATTTCAAGTCGGTGATCATGTTTTCATGAAGGTATCTCCGTGGAAGGGAGTCATACGTTTTGGTAAGAAAGGCAAATTGAGTCCCAGGTACATCGGACCTTTCGAAATTCTAGAACAAATTGGGGCTGTAGCTTACCGATTGGCAATGCCGCCAAGTCTCTCCAAAGTTCACGATGTGTTCCACGTATCTCTATTGAGAAAATACATGCCTGACCCAACACATGTACTCACCTATGAGGAATTAGAACTGGAACCCGATCTGTCTTATTGCAAAGAGCCCGTCAGGATTCTTGATACAAGAGAACAAGTACTGAGAAACCGGACGACGCGTCTGGTAAAAGTTTTGTGGAGAAATCATAAGATGGAAGAGGCAACGTGGGAACCCGAGGAACTTATGATGAAGAACCACCCGAGTCTTTTTATGCAGTAATACCCTAGAAATTGCGAGGACGCAATTATTTGAAGGAGGGGATAATGTAACACCCCAAGCTTCTACGGTACGTTTCCCTTCGAATAATGCAATAGCGTGTGTTGTATGCAACCTCGAGTTCTAACACACACCACAACTAATTAAACTAGCCGTTGTAAATAGTAATACCTACTTTTTGAAATCATATATATTTTATATTTTCAAATGGACTTCATTTTTGGATTCGGAATATCGAATTTAGCCTAAGGTGAAATTTTGGTACTTTTCGGATAACTTTCATATTTTGATGAATAGTGAAAATTACTAAATTTTAATTAAAAACAACTTTTTTAATCAAAATAATTAATAGTGATAAATTGTGAATTTGAGTGGTATTAAAGTATATTTAGAATATATTTTTACCATTTAATATAATGTTGGTCATTGGACATAATTTTACAATTAAACCAAACATAAACAAGTGTCAATCTTTTGATAGTTATTATCTCTTAAAAACACGCTTTTTGTTTTGACAGCGGGAATTAATTTTAAATTAATTTCTGCCACTTCTGTGTTTTGAATTTAGGAAAATGGATTCCATATTTGGAATCAGGATGTTCAAATTGTGTAAATGGGTAACTTTTATTTTTAGACATTTTGAATAATTACTGCGGTAAATATTTTATTTACCATGGTTAAGGGTAAATCCGGTAAATAAGGGTTAAAAAATAATATTATAATAATACTAAATTACCCTAAAACGTGTCTTAACTCTATTGGTTGATACATGGTCGACCATGGGCATCTTTGGGTCTATTTTGGGACCCCATGGATCCACTTGTAAGTGATAATGACACTTTATTTTAATTTAGTTAAAATGAATACAAAAATGACACAAGCATATATCTTTTAGAACAACAATTTTTACATAGGGTTATATATGTTGGATTTTAGATTATAAATATTCATTAGAAAGATAAAACGATTTCCTACATAATGATATTTTATTTATAATTTTTAGACATTGAATAATTTATTTTATTTATGACACAATGATGATGCAGTAATTACTATAATAGTGAAAAATTAAAATAATTGATATTATAAATACCCAAATAATTATAATATGAAACTTTTAATGAATTAAACTAATTTTATATGATAATATGATATATTAGGATTGATTTAATTGACTTTTTTCGAAGTAATCAATCTGTTAGGAGTTTCAAAAAAATCAACTATTGAATAGTGTCAAAATTGACATAAAAGAGTTCTTAAAACAAATATTATATTATTAATTGATATTAAATTCCTAAAAATCTAAGGTTCGGCCAAGAGACTTATATTATGATAGGTTCCTCATTAATGGACCACTTGGGGGTCGCTTGGATGTATATAGTAAGTTTATTAACCATATTATATAAAAATACAATGAGACATTGTAAAAGTGAAACTAATTAACTTAGAGTTAATACTTAAAGATAAGGTTAATATAAGTACCCAAACCTGTCTAAATTCTATTGGATGAGTGGTTTTCGACCTATCCCCACCTTATCCTTTGAATAGTCAACTTTGGAGCCATTGGAAACCGAATATGAATTTATTATAAATTAATATTTCTAGCTTTTCCAAAGGTGCCCCTCACCCCTCTTATAAAAGGGCACTCCTCCTTCTCTTTTCCTCACACCTCTCAAGCCACTTGGCTCGTCCAAACTCTGCCCAACTAAGCTCCCCACATCCCTCTCCTCCTAATTGAAGCTTCCCCTTAGGCAGAAAGCATTTGAAGAAGTCCTTTGGTTCCAACCAAAGTGAGTTACCTAAATTAAAGGTAACATTTTCTCTTAAAGTATTTTCATTTATTTTGCTTCTCCAACCCCCAAAATCTTTTTATTTCCTTTCTTTTGTAACAACACCAGTATCCTAAATATACTAGGATGTTGTTATAAGAAGGATTCAAACTACACATACACACAACTCCATCTAATGGATGATGAACATAATGTTTCTGTGGATGGCAAACTAACGCCTCACGAAACGATGATTGTTCAAATACATCTTACCACCTCTCATGGTGGCCATTATGATGGCACTGTAATTAAATATTATATTAATGATATATATTTTATATATAAGCTTCTGTAATTCCATTTTATTTCATACCATTATTCGTTTCATGTTGTATATACATACGATAATTTCATTTGAGGAAGTGCGGACTACCGCCCCCTTAAAATGATATGACTCGTTCATACCACACATGGAACGTATAAAGGATGGTGTTAATGAACTTAAGTAACATATATAAAATATTATATTATACTGGAATAGTAATATACCTATGTATCATTTGGATTTGATTCTTTTAAAATGAAAATCAAATGGAAGTAGCGTTCGTGCGTACGTACGGACTACCGTCTCCACGAACGCGATAAGATTCATTCTCCATCATATCCATTCAAGTATTATTCTCATTTTAGGGTTAAAAATAATGTTAATATCATTCTGATTATGAATAAGATATAATCTATCCATTACAAACATGTCTTACGTAACCAAACATTTAAGAAGAACGAATCGATTATCACCCGAAACGACGATAATACTAAGATATTATTAATAAAGCAATGTTAAAAGATCATATATGATATCATATTAATGTATATGATTCTTGTATAATTTAATAACAATTATTTCACCATTATACAGGAGATTAACCTACCCCAACAAAGGAAAAGTACAAGGTAAGGGTTATTTCACAATCTCTTCATTATCCGAGGTTGTATATACGTAATAATCTACTGGGATCTCTTTATCATCCACATCCATGTTTTCTTAAAAATGTATTTCAAAACATTTTTACTATTTACAAGAATATGGGTTAAAGTCATTTATACCCTTGTTTTACTTTTTATAAGAGGTTTATAAAGGAATCTTTCCGTCATTTTCAAAACAATTTCCTTTTTAACCTTTTCGACAGAATTGAGGTAAGAATGTTTTTTTAACTTATACGGCGGGTGCGGTTATTTTCCGCCGTTATAAAATCGTCGAAGCTTTCCATACAAGCTTATAAGAATATTTTCAAAGAAAATGTTTTATTTTATATGGATCTTAAATGATTTCAAAATAAAAGGAGATACTTCTTTAAAAAGAATTTTGATTTCATCTAGGTCAACATCCTTTGATGGATTTTAAGATTATTTGAAGTTGATTTATTATGATACAAAACTTCTATATTGTATTGAAGGTTTTGTGATATGTTTGACTGTGGATGTGCTATTTTTATACCATTCATAGTTTATTGTGAAATTATTGACATTTCGTATGCTAGTTTTAATACGAATGTTTATGTTATGTTTAAACCTTTTCATATGGGAATGCATTGGACTTAATAAGTGACGGGTGGAGCCCGCTATAGCTCCTCGATGCATCGGTAGGTCTCATGAGACAAAATAGTGTCTTGGAACAAGGCCTTGACAAAATCTTATTTGTAGTCTTGGCACGAGGCCTTGGCTATGTGGTTATGATAGTCTAGCATTATGCATTCCAACATTATGAAAGTGGTTATTGATTTTTGCATGCGATTATTCGATTAGTAGAATATCCATGTGAACAAGTAAATGGTATTATTTCATTTTACTTTTTCCATACTATGTTGAAGTTCTATTTTAAAAGGCTTTTGTTTTAGTAATTCATTGCCTTAAATGTTTATGCTTATTTTGAATGTTCCGCTATATTGTTATCCTTACTGGGCATTTGAGCTCACCCCTTTTCTATGTTTTATTTTTCCCAGGTAGTGAAGAAGTAAATTATGAATGACTTGCAGGGATATTATGAGGGGTTAATAGTGTGGATATGAAGACTTTGTTGTTGTAGTAGTTTTTCATTTTATGATGTAATGTAAAACTTATGAATATATCTAGTGTTTCCAAGGCTACTAAACTAATCGGTCTTTCGGGATTTGATCTCTCTTGTGATCATGCCAATGTTACGAAGTAATGCACCGACTCTGGGTAGCTGGGGTCGGGGCGTTACAAACATGATATCATCATGGGTGCCAAATGAAATCTAGATCAAGGTGTGAGTACAACTCAGTAGGCCACCTCCAACATTGTCCAAAAAATAAAAAGCTCCAAAAGATAATGCATGAAAGTACTAAAAAAATGAAAAATACAAAAAGACAGTTCCCGTGGAATTAGTTTACAAGCTGCACGCAAGTCATTCGTATAATTATTTCCTATTTTTACATTTATACCATATTCATTACTTAATTTACTTTCATAATGTTTTTAATGGATTAGTCTTATTCATTAATCTCAATTCAAAATGAGAATAAGTCATGTCCCCCCTCTCACTTGGGATAAAAAAATCATCTAAATATATAATACAGTCACATTGAATCCCATGTCTAGGTGGTCTCAAAAAATTCAACCATTATGAAAATAGAACTCCATTATCCAACATAAACCCTATATTTTGGGGTGGAGTTTAGATCCTCAGTCTAACGTGACCATTCGGCATAGAACCACATCTAAAAAACACCACTCTACCAATCCATGTTCAAATTATTATTTATCCATTAAACATACACATTAAACATCACAACCAACCACATCCAATATGAATATCAATATCAAGAACCATAACAATCAATAGGGTAATTAATATGATGACACAATCAATTAACACATTTAACATTTATACCACATAGTTATTCAACCCAATTCCAATTTTATATGCCTAAATCTCTAATAATATTCACTAATACCCATAGATTAAACCTTTTAACATATTCAAACATTACCATATGTTAAATTAAAAAACATTCTCATCATTTCCATTGTATTGACTCACTTATTCATTTCATGTACCAAACATGATTCACTTAGAACATTCCCATCAATCCCTATTAATCCATTCATAATTCCAAGAAAAAAAATAACACAAAAATAACCAAATCTTGAAAAAAATTTCAATTTCCTTTTATAATCATTAAATATTCAATTTATATGTTCCTCATGGACTCTACTTAATCACATGTCAATTCCACTATTAGCATTTTTGTTAACCAAGTTTGGGAAGGTCAGTGTACCCCATGAATGGCCCTAAATCGGTCAATTCATCATCAATTCATCCCAGAATTATCAATATTGGTTAAAATAATCATATATATGTTAATTTAAACAAATATCTAAAATTTTATTCAAATCACAATAAGGGGAACCGAAGAATGAAACCAATCCTGAAAAAATAAACACAACGACTAGGAAAAATAACTTATATACCTTCTACCTCGAAATTATTGACAAACGAACTTCAAAACATGGTCTTAAATCTGGATTCAAACAACCATATATTATTAATCCTAGAAACCACTAGTGGAAGATGGTTTTTTAGATCCAGAATAATATTTCTCATGATACAAGCCCTAATCTATAAATGAGAAGAAACAATGATATTAGACATACCTGGATCATCAATCCTTCAATGATATTGAGGGATATTGCTAAATAATAGGGGTGGTGGTAGGAGAAAGGTGGAGAGAATCATGTGGAACATTAAAATTTATAAAGTGAAAAAATTGTAAATTTTTTTCTATTAGAGGGGAAAATAGTTTACGTGCATGATTTTATAAACCTTGTCAAAAACATTCACAATCCAATATCTATGATTAGTTGGGTTTCAAGATATTCTAGGAAGGCCACACAAATTTTCAAACTCTGCACGAACCATGAAATAATACTTTATCAAGGGTTATACAGTTTTCTTGTAACAGGTGCACAATTTACTTAATCATGAACAAAACATGTGCCTTACACTAGTTGGCCTAGTTTTCCTTCCATTCGTGTCCCTAACTCCCAAAACACCATTGAGGGACTAAATACTCTCAATAATAATAAAATTTATCAAAAAAACATACTAGAAACAAAATTTAAATAAGGGAATACCTCTATATATTTAGGGTTCTTACATCTGTAAAGAGATAATGAAAGAGAAGTATAAGGTAGACAACAAGGATAACGATGATGAGGAGTTGGTAGAGGGTAGATTTAGGATGTATCATTTAAATAAGTGGAGTGATACATTATAAAAATATATTTTAATTAATTTAACCCTCTTTTACAAATAATTTAATTTATATTGTTTCCTCATATTTTTTTACCCCTTTTCTAATTTAGGTGTTAGATAATTTGGTAAATATTGTTCATTGGCCATTATATTTGACCAATATAATGGGAGGTCCAACAAGGTTGAAGTGGTGTGTAGCTGTGAGTTGGATGTGGGGTGATTTTTATTTTTCTTTAATCTTAATATTGTCATGTTTATAACCCTATGGTGTTTTCTTGGTAATGGATTGGTTATATTATGTAGAATATCTATTTGACAGTGATCGATGATGTGTAATTTTCTCTTACTATGATAGTGATTATTTTCTTGTTTTTAGGGAAAAAAATATCTTCATTGTTTAAGAGATATATTTTTCTAGGTATTATGACTTATTATTTTGAAATAATTACTATTTTTTATGATTTATGAGGATAAGAAGATGTTTTGTTAAGACGTGATTTACTATTTTGATGTGATCCTAATAAAGGTTATGAGCATAGCTACAAGGTGAGATATCTTGTTTTGGATTGACATATATACTTATTTATCTCAAATTGTTATGATATCTTATTATATGGAGGTCTTAGATCATAGATAATTTAGAATATAGTTTTATTATTTTTTATTGTATGGATTTGTTCATTATATTAAATTTCATTGAGATGATATGGACTTATTTTGTGAAGAAAGAAAATGGGACCCCATTATTGGGCATATATTAGTAGTAGTTTAATCAAGCATTAATGTGGAACATATATCCTCTTACAAGGAAAAATGACTTTTTCAATCAACTCATTGGGTGAATTAGTTTTCTTGGATTGATTTATGATCTTTATATCAGTAAATGAGACTTATTGATGCAGACACGTGTAATAAAATATTTTATTCTTGGTACAAGAATTCCATGTTTGTGATGATTAGTTTTGGAGCTATGAATTCATTAACATTGTTTACATGGACTATGATTTTTTCCAAACTTATCTTATCGGTTGCATAGTTATCCTCAATGTTGATATTTTGGTTTATTCGAAGTAAGAGGAGGACAATACATAGTATCTCAGAATGTTGTTAGAGTTTCTTAAGAATAAATGATCATAAAATAAGAGATATTTATATATCGGTTTTGGATAGGTGATATTAATTTTCATGGTCATGTTATTTCCAAAATAGGTCAAAATATGAACATAATAAATATTGGGTAATTCTTGTCATTAAATCCTTTTATAAGTATTTCTGAATGTGTTTCTTAGTATTAAATATATTTTATAAGAGATTTAAACTTATATATTTTTTGATTAAGATACCTTATCATCATTGAATATAAAATTTAATTATTTTGATTAAATTTAGAGATGTAAAGATAATTTTAAAATGATATAGATGAGTACTCTAATACATCGATTTATTCGGGATGGAATTCCTTCTAAGTTTTATTATAATGTATCTCATGAAGGGTTTGGTTGTTAATTGATGCATGAAAGAGATGTTTTTGTATATGAGGATTTCTAATTATATCCTCATGAATTGGACTAATCTAACCATAGTTTAGAGCTTATATAAATGGCATTTGGGTGTGATATTTGGAATAAATAAATTATTATAGCATACATTATGGTTAAAAAAATCATATGATATTGAGAAACATTTTTTTAAAAAGGATTTTATTTTTAAAGTAGAAAGGGGTGTTAAATGTATCTATTAATAGGATATTTAGACCACATATAATCTTGAAATGGGTTATATGGTGGATGATGCAGTGAGTTAGACATCTTATGGTGATGATGCTTTGCAGGAAAGTGAAAAGTGGAATGTAATGGATTTGTATGAATCACTTCAACTACGATATAAGGGGATAGATGAGGGATAATATATTTATCATATGATAGTTTTATTTATAATAATATAGTATATTTAGGAGTTTCTATTAGAATACGCTATGGTTGAATTTTAGATATATTAGATTATGAATGGAGATAAATTGGATGTTTGGTTTGAGGTAGAATAACATCTGATGTTTTTACCTGAATTTTTGTTTTTCCTTAGTGTATATGGGAAGACTATGTGTTTTAACTCCATAGTTTATCTTTTATAGCTAATATAGTGAAAAAAATTAGATTCCCTAGCCTATATAAGAATGTTTGGTTGATTTCTATGAAGAATGTGGTAACTAGGTTTTGTACTAATGTTTAATGTGGAAAATAATGAAATGAAGCATGAAGCAATGAATATATTGTTATATTCATTGTAATTTAATAACTATAAATGAGATAAGATTTATAAATATTTTTATTATAGATTTTACTCAATACCTTATAGGATTATATACCATTTAGGTTTTCATAGATAGTTTGACAAAATCATTTATCATCGTAATGATTATAAAATCAATATCATTGTTTAATTTTAAGAATTATTATTTGAAATATGTGATGATGCTTCATGGAATTTTGAGGATAACATTATTATATAATGATTCATTGTTTAAGTAATAGATATGGTAGGTATCTTAGTAATTCTTTGGTAACTTGTTATGAAATAACACCATATTACAACCACATACAAATTGTAAAAATAAACAGGTGTCCTAGATATTATGAAATATGCAAGAACATATCTATCAGATTTTAGAGAATTATGGGAATACAATTTATCATTTTTTGTGGATTATTTTAATAATAAATTTCATTCATCTATTCTATATAAATCTAATGAATTTTATAAAGGGAAATATATATTTTTCAGAATTGTGTTTTGATGAGGTCAGTGAGGAATCTATAATGGGACCATAGAAGGTGCAGTATATGATGAGGCATGAAAAAGTTCATCTAGATTACATGAGGTTTTCCTTGAATATAATGAATTCTTATGTGGCTTATTATTGGAGTATGTTGGAGTTTATTTCTAGATATCATATTGTTTCGAGTGTTTCCTCATGGTTTATAAATCATATGTTTCTAAGGGAATAATGAATTAATCAATATTTCTTATTTATTTTTAGTTGATGGAATATTTTGATGAGTTATGTTATCACATGACACAACCTCAATGATAAGAAAAGTTTACATCACATTTCATGAGTTATATCCTAAGTATTATAATCATGACCCTTCACATGTTATTGGATTGAGATATGTAGTTATGAATAATTTTATGTCCCTTATATACTATCTTGTTGAAATCTAGAAACTTAGAGGGGAATACTTATGTGTAATATTCATTCTATTAGTCTATGTTTCTTAGTGATTTAATGGTTTAAAGGAAAGAACTAACGGGGGGAATTAAAAATTCATGATAAATATATTGAATCATTCGTATGGTATGTGATTTGTGATTTTTTTATTAATGAAAAATAAATACAGGTTTTGGTTTATCCATTTTCCACTTTATTATTATGGGTGAAACATTTTGAGGATGAATGTTTTTGTAGGGATGGGTGTAAAGGCCTCATGTATTGAAAATGGGGGAGGTTTTATTATTTTTATGATTTTTAGCTATATATTGAAAAATACAAAAATAAAATAAAATATAAAACTGATAACATTAATGTGTTGTTAGATTTAAAGAACGATGTTTACCCTTGGGTATTGATTGGGTTGTTTTTTATGGTGTGAATGTTAAACATTATTATTAGGTGGAAATCTAATTTCATTACTATTATTTATTTATTAATTGAATTCATATTTTATTTATTATTTTTGTTAAAAATATAATGTTTAATATGAGATATTTTATGTGATAGTGGTGATGTGAAAACATTATTTGAATGTGGTTTTAGTTATTTATATGGTGACATGGAAAATTATAGGAATAAAAAGGGTATTCTAATGGAAATATTTTCATGAATATAATGAAATATTTAATGTGTGGTTATTTTATAAATTAATGTGATAGAGGTTAACAAAATTTGGTTATAGTTATTTATTATAAATAATTGTAATTTACTTTTTATGCCTATAATTGTATTATTTTATTCAATGAAGAGGACCCTTGGAGAGAATGACATGGTAGATATGACAATGAAAAAATCAGGACCATGAACATGGAATAATTATCAATGGCTATCATCAATGTATTACAATATAGTGATTTTATGGAATCGAGGTTCGTGACATTAAAATTTATCTATTATACAATATTCAGTAATTTGTCATTATTATTATATACTTTAATTAGTATTTGAATCATCATATATCATAGAATGAACATATAGTAAAATGAAATTTGAGAAGATTAATGTATACAAATATCGTATAATAATAATAAATATTGAATATTTTAAGTGAGAAATAATATTAATTGGTTTATTATCAATGTCATTGATATTAAGATTAAATGAGATATTGAAATTATGTGAAATATAAAACTATGATAATAGTATATTGAAATTATATATATGGAAAATTAGAATGGTGAATATGATTATGTATGTATGAATTGTTTTAAAATATTAATTATAAAACATGTGTGAATTATGTTGCATGTGTTTATGGATGAATATTGATTTTGATAATTGTTTATTGATATTTTTGAAATATTTATTATAACATGATTTTCAACTTATATCTTGTGATTATTAATATGTAATGATAATAATTTAGTAAGGTGGGGATGAAATTTACGAACATTGGAGTAAGGTCTATGATGAAATCTTTTGAAAGGTGTTGAACTGATTTTAAGAGATATAAAAATAAGATGTAGTGAGTTACATGGGGTATTTAAATATGTTTATGGGGCTATTAAACACTTTTCAATTAATGGTCCTTTCTGCAGGAGAGTTACATCTGGAAATTTGGTTTTATTCCATAGTGTAATCAGGAAATTAATTTTTAGTAGGGGACATGTAATCTAATGCATTTTAATTTTTAGTGATAGTGGAATGAGATGATAATTGATATAGACATTGAATCTAATAATTGACCTATATACAGTATATTGTGTCAACATATAGGGGGTTGATTACTTAATTTCATGGTGTATTATGTGGTGTGATTTAATGGTGTTATTTTATGTTTGGTATAATTGTGATAAGTTTTTAATGCTAGTGTAAGCTACATATATTAGGGATATCAGTTATGTAAATGGATATAATTCAAATATTTTTAATTAATGTATAACTAGATAAGATAATGGTATATAAACATAGATTGATTATTTTGCCTATAACCATGACACATGTGATGACTGAAGAGGGGGAAAAATAAATGTATGGTGTATAACTCCATTTAAGAAATGGGGTAATGATATATAAATTGTGAATAATGATTTGAATTTGTTTTGTTATGTGATGATGATAAGGATAATGTGATGTTGGTGTTGATGACATGGATAAACATTGTTTATATTATGTTAGTATATTATGAAGCGGGTTGTTGAGGAGAGATTCTATTAGGGTGGAAACTATATAATATAGTGAAAGTCTATTGGTGACAAAGTTACACAACCGATAAACATTGATGATATTTGATGTGTGGTGTACGAATGAAGGTTAATGAGGGGTAAGTCTCTAATAATTGGATGAAAATAATACAAATAGATTCCTCAGTGGTGTAAAAAATTCCAACTGATTTATGTTATGGTATGGAAAGTCTATGAGGGTGGACATCAATAAACATAATAAGAGTCCATGTTGGTGGAAAGTGGAATAATAAACCAAGGGTGATCTCTCATCAACATCTCTATATGGGCATAACTACTTTGTGGAGATTGAGATATATCAAATAGTTCCCAAGGGGAGGATAAATACATGGTGGTGATGGAGATATCTTCTGACTATCCCCAAGTGGATAACAACTTAGTGGTGATAGTGGATATCTTAACAATAACTATATTGGTTATAACTACATGGTTGTTTGGATACAATAGTTAGGTCCATGTGGATGAAAAAAACAGGTATTTTGATTAATTATGATTATTTTTATAGTGGTGGTTAGAGAATGGAATATATATAGGTGGGTATGTGGGTTTGAAAGTGTATTGTAGTGGTATATAATGGAAGGGGTATGATGGATGAATTGTGTATTATATTTATTATTTGTTTTTTCTTACTTATTCTATATAAATAAATATTAGTATTACTTATTAAAATGTACACAAAATACTATAAAATGGGGAAATACCCATGCCTATACACTAATGGTTAACATTAAACCATTGGTATACAATCCATTGGTATAGGTTGTGGTAAAAAAATTATTTCATAACAACCATTGAAATATGTTTGTCTGTACCAATGATTTTAAGAAAATATTTCTATAGAGTTTTACCATATCTAATGGGCTCACATCCTTTTGTCAGTCACCCACAATACCTAATTTCCATCACACGAGTGGGAAACAGTTTCCCTTATCCTCAAACGTTCTCCCATTTTGAGGTTTTTTATTTAAATCCTTATCAATATCATAGTAGCGAGTTATGAATCCTTATTTTTCTTTACTATGTATTTTTCTCAATTTTTATTTATAAAATAATTTGATTTATCTCATATACAATTGTTTTTATAAAAGTTAAATATAGATTTTGTGATTTTTATTTCAGTTTTTTAAAATCTATAGTTTATTATTTTCCATTAATGAGATAGAGGAATGAGATTAATCATGAATCTTAGATTGGAATTTATAGTTTATTCTATAATTTATGGGCATTTCACGAAGCACAATTCTACATGAAAAAAACAAAATCTATATAATATTACTGAGGTAATTTGGTATCCCTTGACTAAGAGATTCATGTTCAAAATTGAAAAGTAAAATTTGGAAGGACATAAAAAACCCAATAATAATTGTTACCAAAAAATAATGGCTTGTTGCTTACTATAAAGTTATAGAAGGCCTAGAATGATCTGAGAGTGTGGTTGCTACCATATAGTGGCTCAAAAAGTTCTCCTATCATATATTATATATATATATCATTTAATTTTCCTCCATTAAACTTTTACAGATGTCATGGTAGTATGATATTTATTTCTAATTAACATGTGATTAGATATAGATTATAATAGTGTGAATATAGTGTTTTAATTAATTCATGTGGGGATTATCATTTTATTATCTTCCCACCCTCTACACCTTAATTTTTATTACATGACCAATATGTTTTTATTAAGGGAGTGTTCTATAATATAGTTACTAGAACACTAATTTCACTATTACCATTGGGTACGATAGGATATACATTTTAAAATAGTTTTCCTTACCATTATCACTAATGAATTTTAGTATATAACCCTTAAAAAGGATAGTTTTTTGAGAGAGTAAGAGTAATCACACATAAGGGGGGACTGAAACACAATTCCATTGATAATTTGAAGCCATTATATTTTTACAATCAGTAGCACATGAACCTATGAATTATATGGCTTGTACCAGTTTCTTCATTTCTTCTCTCATTATCATGAATCAAAATTAATAATTATTCTTTTAATTTTTATGTAGTTTTTGAATTTAATCACTTTTTAGTGTTTTAATTATGTAATTGTGTAATATAAATCAATTTATTTATTATATCATATTTATAATTTCTTGATTCTATACTATATAATTGGATAATTATTTATTTGGGGTTTTTGATTTTAACATATAAATTGATAGATCCTTAGGGGGATTAATGAATCTCAGTGGTTTTTTAGAATGAAATAAATGAGGAAGCTCTATCTTCATTAAGGCTCGTAAAGGTTCCCCATTTAGTAGAGGGAATAATGTGGGGGAACCGAAACCATGGAAGGAATGTTCTTCCATTTATCTCCTAAATAATTAATAAAAGTATTAGTGTGATTTCAATGTTTCGGCTTAGGAATTTCAATCCATATTTCGTAATAATTCTAAATACTATTTATTGTTGTGATTGGATGGGATATCTATAATGATAAATAGTAAATTAAATTATCCCAAGAAGAAAATGGACCAACCATATTATAGATATTAATGTTAAATTTGTAGATACTATAAGGAATATCTTCATCTAACATATTCTTTATATCAATCATTTATCTCATCTGATTGTTGTTAAGAACTTTGGAATGTATTTTCGAATGATTGAAGTATTGTGAACCTTTTGAAAGTATGAATTTGTTTTCATGAAATCACAGTTATGAATTGATTTGGATATTTCTAATCAAGTCTTCCTAGTTAAAACATTTGGTAGAACATTATATCATCTCCATGTAATTCAATTTATTCACTGTGATAGTGAAATAATAAATATCAAGGATACCCAACATGGTTTTTTATTTGTAAGAATATCTTATAGAATATGTTATTTCAATTATTCTTTATTTTTCTAGTAACTATTATGATTTTTTAAATTATATATTAAAATTTTTTGTAATTAATTTTTTATTTATGTTTTATGTTAATTAATTAAATATAATTTTTTTCATGTAAAAGTCTAAATAGAATTTGGATGTGTCATTCCAATCAAATTTTGACAATGATTCAAAATATTTTGGAAATTTTTTCTCTTATCTCATCTTGATTATTTCTGGTTCATTATATTCAAATGAAATTATTTTATTTTAAGAATTTATATAGGAAAGTGATTTGAATAAAAAAATTAAGAAAATAATAAAAACTTATAATAGGTAATTTCCTATAGTTAATTCAAATCAACCAAACCATAATTGAATAGAATCAAACCAACCTGTAGTGGTGATTTCATTTCATTATTTTCTTCAAAAAGAATAAAAATATAGATAGTAATAAAAAAGATTTAAAATTCAATAAAACAGTCTTGAACTGTCCAAAAAAATATATCACATAGTCGTAACATTAAAGGCTGAAAATTCAACATTAATTCCAAAGGATGGAAAACACTATTTAATATGACTTTCATGATGAAATATAATTTTTCTTCTCTTTAATCCATTTAATATAAGACTATAAATGCACAATTAATATTGAATTTTTATATTAATTAAGTCCTATCACTCCCACTATGTTTTTATCACATAACTCCTCCAAAAACAATTAATTTTATATTAAAATTTATTTATACCAGCTTTCATTATTTTAGTTTAACACCTCAATGACATGTTAATATATTTCTAATAAAATTTAATACCTGAATTTTTGACTGTGTCATTCCTCATGATCTATATTTTATAACATCTCAATACCAAAATACATTGTAAACCAAATAACATAAAATAATATTAACCAACTGGCACATGAAGAATGATGAAAATACACTTAAATAACTTAAACTAAATAACCTAAACCAAATAAAATTAAATAACATAACCCAAAATAAACTAATTAAGATAACCAAAAAAATGAATAATGGATAAAACATCCTAATTCAAAACAATCAAATGACCAAAAGACCAAAATGATCAAAATTAAGTATCCCAAAAAAGTCATAACACAAAAAAATCAAATTAACTAACCCAATATGATCCCAATAAACTAACATAAAAAATAAATTACCAAAAAATGAACAAAATAACATAACCTAAAAAGAAATGACCCAAAATTAAAAAAATTAAATTACTCAAAATAAACTAAATAATATAAACATATGTAAACAAATTGATAAAACCAATAAAGTGAAAAAAATACCCAATGAACTAACTAATAATTATATTACATTGAAATTAATAAAATTAATTAATCCAAAATAAACCAAATGCCCTAAATCTAATATTAAATAACCCAAATATGCACTAAAAACGAACCCAAAATGAACTAATCAAAACTGGGGAAAAAAATTACATTTCCCAAAAGAAACCAAATTATATAACAGAAACATGACTAAACCCAAAAATCACGAAAATGACATAACCCAAAACCACAAATATGAATATATATATAAAATGAACAAAATGATATAATAAAATGAAAAAAATGGAAAACTATTCCAAAATATAAAACCAAAAAATGAACCTAGTGGCATAACTAATTAATGAAAGAAAAACCATCACCCAAATAAATTTAAATCACCAAACCAACACCTTCGAAAAATAATTACATGACTGAAAAAATGAACAAATAAAAAAATAGACTACCCCAAAAAATTAACCATATGGACAAATGATCAAAACAACCAAGTGACCAAATAACAAAACAATGATACAAAAATATAGTTGATCATAAATAAACACAGAAAAGAAATCCATATGATACCTATGTTTAGAAATATAATTATTATTTATTGAATATATTAAGTTAGTAGAAATAATTTTCTATTTGAGTTCATATTTAGATGTTTCTTTATTTTATGGATTTCATCAAAAGATAAGATTTTAATTAATTATAGGTTGTGATGAACTCCTATATATCTTAAATTTTTAAATTTAGACGGATTCGATAACTATAATCTTTATCTAACATATATTTCCATTTTTAGTAAGTTTTATTAGGAATGAAATTCAATATACCTTGAGGATTTTTTTCTTCATTAGGAGGAAAAATGATGGATGTGTTTTATATTCATCAAAAAAATAAAATATTGTATGTCTTTTTATTGATATTCCAAATTTTTAAATGTAACTAATAATACAACATCTTTTTTATAATTTCAATAGTGTTCCATGGAGCCCCACAATGAGAAAGAATATGAAAAAATTGATCCAAATTATTATTTGGAATAGGTATTAGCTAACAATCACCAAGGGAGATTCTATTTTTTGACCTTATAAAAACATCATCCCCCCTTAGTCTTGGCCCTCATTGAGAACCTCTCTATGTTCTCAGAACACAATGATAAAAAATGATTGTATAGAAGAATCTAAAGCCAAAAAAAAACTATACAAAAGCTTGAAAGAGGTAAACAGGACAACATATAGTTTCTGAATGTTATGTCATTTATATTTCCATAACATAAATTATATGAATCTAATGTTATAGATTCATGTCTCGAAACAACTATGTCTTTGTATGACACACCAAGAGATGGAAATGATGGTCATAATAGCGGTCCATGTGATAATTTTGATACTAGTGATAATGATGATTATGATGACAATGAGGATGGAAATCCAAGTGATAAGGATGGTGTTGATTATGATGGCACTGGGGCTGTTGAGGGAGATTTTTATCACCTCTATTTTTGAGCTGATAGTAAAAGGACATGTATGGATGATGATTGATGAATAAAACTAGTTGATAGTGTGGATTGTATAAGTATGTTATATTATGAAAATTGGTTTGAAAATATTTGATAACATGATGGTTTAATGGTATATATATAATAATTGTACAGTAATAAATGTGTACCATGATTTTGAATTAATTTTTATGTTCTATGAGAGGTGTTGTATTGTTCTAATACTGTTAATTTGGGATATGAATCTCTACCCATGGTTCATAGAACCATTAGTATTCATCCTTTTTTATAGACATCTATACCCATGATTTTAGGAATCATTTGTATAGATGTTTACCCAAAGTATAAATTAAACTATAGCTATTCAAATTTGGTCATGATCTATACCAATAGTATAAATTAAAAACATTTTTACATAACTATACAAAATACTCGAATCCCTATGGTTCACAGAACAATTGTTATAGGATATAATAATGGTTCTGGGGCTATACCAATGGATCCAAACACTCTGTACAAATTATTTTTCTAGTAATGGCATAAGAGTTTTGAGATGAACTCATTTGGAATATTTATATGCTTACCATTAATTTATGTCAACTACTTTTAGATTACATCTATAACAATCTATATAATATTATGATAAGTAATTTTAATATTGTATTAAAATTTATTAATTATATTTTATAGAGTTATATTAATTGTTTGAATATTTGTATTTTTTTATAAAAGGAAAACAAAAATTTATATCCAAATTGCGTTTTCATGAATTATATGGTTTTATGGAAAAGATCAATTTATTAATGATATTATTTTAAATTGAAAAAAATTCAACTAAAAAATTAAATAAATAAATTTAAAATAATCTTATGATTAATTTTTGAAAATTTTTGAACAAGATTTATAGTTTAATGAATAGTAAAAAAATATTGATTTTTATTGGAAAGTGTATTTTATTTTTAGAAAATTAAAAAGTAATCTTTTATTTTGAATTATTTTTAAATGGTAATTTATTTTTATTTTTATTTTTAAAAAACACAACAATGACAGATGGAATTAATTATATATATGAATATGATATAAATATATTTTTATACTAAAAAGGCATTTTATCGAAATACAATTTTTCAACTCATTTTTATGGATTAATATTTAATTAAAATATCCCCTTATAAAAAATGAGTTTATGAAATGGATGTGATAATTTTAATTGAGTGGTAAATTTTTATTAAATACATATTTTCTATTATTGGTCATTAGAAATAGCAACTATAATAATTTTTTCCATGGTAAAGGTAAGATAAGTTAATTATTGTTAAAACTATTATTATTAGGATAAAACTTATTCCAAAAAGTTTTTTTAGTTCGTTGTATGAGTCTATTTCATACACTTTCAACCAATATTCAAATATATTACATTTTATCTCTTTTTGTCTTTTATTTTCACCATTATTATTATTTATGGAAGGGAAACAATACAAAATGTCACTCACATCATTTAAATTCATCTTATATGACCACATAACAATACAAATAAGTTATGAAGGAATATTAAAGTATTTTTTGTGGGTAGTAAAATTATATTTATAATGAAATTTAAATTATAATTGTTTATGGTTTATTTATTTATCATAAACGTTTAGAAAAAAACAATATAATGCTTTATAAAGCTATAGGAAAATCATGTAAATTATATTAAAATATTGAAAAGTAATATTTAATTGGTGAGTTAAAGAGTAAAGATAGTTTTACTGATAAATAAGATATTTCTGAGATGTTATAAAGGGTTATATTATAATTTCATTTTTATATTTATTACATTAAAGTAATAGTAAAAGAATAGTTCAAAAAATTACATTAATGATTCTTTATAATTAAAATTATTTTATAAAATGATTTGAATATAACTGAAATCCAATAATTATATATCTAAATGTCATATGGTTTAAAATATCAACCCTAATCCATTTAGTGTCATTTATAATTTTATTTTAAATTTTCTCAATCCCTAATTAGTTAAAAACACTACTATCATTATATTTGTCAAAATTATCCAAGATGGTTTAAAGAAAAGTGATAAGGGTAAAAAAATATATAAAATTATCAATGATTTATTATATGATATTATTTAGACCAATAATTACATATTTTCTAAATATATATATTTTTACCCGCATAAAAATAAAAATTAATTCATTTTAATTTTTAATTTCTACAAAATTTGAAGATTGTTGCTTCCCACATTTATAAAATAAAACATTGTGTCCTAACTTAGTAACACTATATGAGACAAATATCTCATAAAATACATACCCAAGTACCTTAATAATTCCCCCAAGATTATAGAGTTATTAATTTGGCATAATATCAACCTTAGATGGATTAATGTTTTTAAAAGATGATGTTCTAATGAAGAGGTATATATTTCAAAAAAATATTTACTTGTGATTTCTTATTATAAGTCCATAAAATATTATTAAAAAAATAATTAAATAATTACAAAAACCTCTATCTATCTTCTTCTTCCATCATATGGGAAATCAATCTATCATTCATGTTAACGGAGGAATACCTCCTCCCTAAACGATGTAATTGTTTTTCCATCACAAACTCTAATGGTTTTCTATAATAATAAATAAAATATAAATATATTATATTGATTAAATAATTGTAATTATTTAATTATTATATATCATATATTTAAATTTCCATCCATTGAATAATTAAAAAATATTTTGTGCGTATGTATGGATTATATTATCCATCAAGTGATGTGATAAATTTTACCAGACCACATCATGTAGATTCTCCATATAAGTGAATTTAATGAAATAAAATGATATTTATGATAAAAAATATTTTTTTAAAGATAATGTTATTATTTCCATATTTCCATCTTGTGCGTTTAAAAATGGAAGCATTACTCATGTGTACATATGACTAAGAGTATCTATGGTTATAAGATAGTTCATTTTTCATAAACATTTTTAATGAATGGTAATAATTAATATATAAAATTTGTAAATATTTCATGATTTCTATTCAATATATGATTTAATAATGACATCCTATTCCATAGTCAATATAATGATGTAATTTTGTACATATGAGACGAATATCATCAAAACATCTAATGTAAACATAATTGATTAAGTTATTAAATACAACATGATAATAAAAAAATAAACAGAACAATAAACATGGAAAAGGTTTTTTAGAAATTAAATAATCAACATATATTTATTATCTAGGAATATAAATAAGATGCATGCTGATATAAAATTGAGTTATGGGACACATTACCCAAAAAAATTATAAATATTTTTAATGACATATTTTTTAAATCTTTTTTCCATGTACTTATTACTAAAATTATTCTATGGAAGTATTTTTAAGGGAAAAAATATATTATAAAATACAATTATTTTTTTAAAATTATTTAAATTCATTTCAAAAGGAATATCTTTATGTATTTTATTGGGAACATTTTGAATTTCATTGCAAAAGAATAAAGAAATATCATATTGTAATGCATACTACATTAATATATTTTCTTAAAACTGAAATTTTAATTTGATGTTATGGATTCAATTATAATATTATATGTTTTACTAAAATGATAAATATTTCCATTTTTTAGAGTATTTTGGTTATTAATATTTGTTTTTTATGTATATAAATGTATAAATATACAAAGACATTTTTGTATGGGTTCAAAAGTAATTTGTTTTGAGTTGGATGATTGGAATGTTTGATGTTTTGTGTTTTAAGATTGTTATTTTCATGTTAAATCATATAGAATTATATTTAAGTTTGATATTCTTCATGATAATGTGTGAGCCCGATATAGCTCTACAATGTATTAGGAAATGATTATATTCATCAGACAATTATGTTACAATTTTACTGCATTGGTTATTCTACTTGTAAGGGTTCCATTAAGAGTTATATTGTAACACCCATGGAATTTATAATATTTTCATTTTTAAAAATATTCAATTTAGTTTCTTTATTTTTTTATGAAACACGATGTTATTCTTATAGTACACACAATAATGAGTTTTCTTTAATTACATGTAAGGCCCAGTTTTACCAAACAACAATATATTAATAAAATAGTATCATTTAATATAATATATAACCAAAACATTAAAATTAGTGGTTATGAATAGTATTAACCATATTTAAAATTTTATATCTTACATATGTTTTTGACATTATTCTTTTGTGTTTTCTAAACCTGATATAAGAAAATAATGGAATATTTCCGATAGAAGAAGTTCTTTTCCTAAAATGTAGTTTTGTAGAATTTTAATGGAGAACACATTTTAAAACAAATATTTTACAATTATATATATATATAATTTTACAGAATAAACATCTTATTTTATATCGGGAAATAAAAACTTAGTGTGGATAAATTTTTAGTGTTTTTTGGTAACTTTCATATTTTAATGTTTGATGAAAAATGCTACATTTAAATTCCAAACTGCTTTTTCATATAATTAATTTATATTGTTATATTATCATTTTAATTTACTTTAAAGTATAATTAAATTATGTTTTTATCTTTTAATATTTTATTTATCATTGGATGTAATTTCACATTGAAATATTATATAAACAAATATCAGTATTTTCATGGGTTTTACTTTAAAAAAATAAGTTTTGTCATTTTGTCAATGGGGAATAATATTATATTAATTAATGAAGCTTATGTGTTTTAAATTTTTAAAAATAAATTCCATATTTTAAATTAATGGAGCTAACTTATTATTATATGTTAATTTTATTTTGTTGATATTATTAATAGTAATTGTTGTAATCTTTTTATTATCACAGTTAAGTGTAAATCAGGTAATTAAAGGTAATGATAATATTATAAGTCTACCCACACACTTATAAAAATCATATTGGATGAATAAATTAAACATTTTTTATCTAATATATTAAATTTAATCTTTTAATATAAACATGATCACAAATATGAAATGAATATTATTAAAATCAATGAATGTGACAAAATGTCAGACTCTCATTTCTTATAAGTATAATAATTTTAATATAGAGATAAAAAAGAATTAAATTCAATAATAAATAGTCTATGGAGATATAAAACAATTACATTAATCATAGTAATTTATTTATAATTTTTATTAATTATGTATTTACCATTAATGATGACACAAGAGAGAACCAATAATTATTTTATTGATATAAATATCAAATAAATGATAATAATAATTTTCAAATAAATATAGTTTTACTTAATAAATGAAATAAAATAATTTTATATATAAAATAGACATGTTAGTAACAGATTGGAAGTAATTTTGTATGTTATCATGTTATTTATATATATTTTATTAAATTAAAATATTTAATTGTATCAAAATTAACATAAATGATACATTAAAATAAATAATATGTTATTAAATTTTATAAAATTAATAAAACAAATTCACTCTACCAAATAACTATTATAATTTTAAATATTTATTTTATTAACCAATGGGGGTTCTTTATGAATTTTTTAGTAACTATATTAACCCAATATTATAAAAGGAAAAGGAATGACCATAAGAGTTATACTGTTTAACTAAGGTAAAATCCAAAATATTAGGTTAATTTTGTGAAAAAATGTTTTCTAAAAATCATTTCATGAGAGGATTTAAACCCAATATAATATTATCTTATAAATAATAAACTATGGAAATATATTATAATGAAAATAAATTTATCATAAATTAATAGTTTTGTAGATTCCAAAAGTGCCCCCTCTCTTATAAAAGACCACCTATCCTTCTATATTATTCGGACCTCTAAATCCATTTGGAATGGAAATACCAGGACACATTTCCTAAAAAAATACTTCAATTTATCCTATATTTCATATATTGTGTATAAATACATCCTATGGGGTCCTTTTGTACAAATAAAAAAAGAGATACCTGATGAAGAGGTAATTGTTTTATCAACTATTTCAAAGTTATTTTCTTTTTCTACTTTAACTTCCTATATTTCTTCCATACCAAATTAATCATTACAGTATCTTATACATTATGAGATGTTATTATTATTATGGGGTAGCAATATTACATCATTTACTATCCTACAAATAATAATATCACCATGCATGCTTATATATAACTTACTGTCTCGATGTTGTGGTGTAATTTGTTATTCGACACTGCTTCATTCATATGGGTGTTATGATGAGTATAATTGATATAACTAATTAATATAAAATTATAATTATTAATTATAATTAATATAATATCCAATTACAGACCTTTTAACCATTAAGTGGAATGAAATTGTAGCTCGTGCATTAGTATGGCCTACCATCTCCACGATGTGGTGAGATTCATTCTCCATGGTAATACTTTTAGAAGATAATAAAATTCATATGATTATTAAATATAATATTTATTAATTTAATATAATTATTACTATTGATAAAATATACATTTTTTATAATAATCATGAATTACTCGACAAAACTTGCAAAGGAAAATGAAGCAGTTATCACCTGAAACAATGGTAATACTGATATATTATTAACAAAATGATAAAATAGGACCACATATGATATCATAAATATTTAAATGATCCATTTAAAATTAAATAAAATTATCTAAATATTATATATAAGTTCAAATCCCCCAAAAATAATGTAAAGTATTAGGTAAGGGTTAATTTCACAATCTCATTATTATCAAAGGTTGTTTATACATAAGTACCTACATTGATAAATTTTTTAACCATGCCCATGTTTCATAACATGTATATCGAAATAATATCATAAGTTTTTTAAACAAATTTTAACCCATATTTTACTTTTTATAAGAAAATTCAAAGGAATCCGTCTATCATTTTCAAAGGGAGTTAATTTATGGATTTTTTGAAAATTAAGGGAAGAATGTTTTTTAACATATATGACACGATATTCTATTTTAAAAAATTATGATTCATTACAATATGGAAAATTCCCATACAACATTAAAAGGTTATTTTCAAAAGAAATGTTTTCCTTTATAATTGTTTGAATTTTAAATAATTACAAATTAAAAAGGGATATTTTTCTCAAAGAGTTTCAATGATTTTATCAGGTTATTTTCAACTATGTCAACATCCTAGGATGGATTTTATGCTTTACTGAGGTTGATCTAGTATGGTACAATCATAAATATTTTATTGATGATTTTATGATATGTTTGACTATGGATGTTCTATTTTGATACTTTTAATGGTGTATGGTTAATGTATTAAAATTTCATATGCTAATTTTAATATGAATGTTTATGTTTGTTTTGTTTTACCACTTTTATTAGTGGAATGTATTGGAAATATTATATGATTGGAGGGGCCATATATAGCCACTAAATCCATCATTATGTCACATGAGATGAAATTAGTGGGTGACAAACCCTTTCACATTTTTTCCCAAGAAATTTACCATTATAAGGAGGATAGTTCGTGAAATAATTCAGACCGGTTTCTTCAAAATAACATAAAATTTCAAGAGGACATATATTAATAGGTGCTATATTTAAGATATATCATGATAGTAAAGATTTACAACATTACTAATTACCTCATTATGATATTAGTTATGGATATTCTATTTTATTATTCAACCAGTATAACATATATGGGTATGATTATTTTATATGGTATCATTTATTATTTTCTTTTTATGATCAAGATTATGTTTAAAGGTATTTTATTTTAGTAATAAATTTTCCTCAAGTTTTATGATTATTTATTCATCATAGATTCTTATTTATGCTTATCCATACATAGTATCTGAGATCACCCCTTTTATATGTTTTACTTTCTTAAGATTCCATGAAGTATATAACGACTTATATGCATGGTTACGCTTGGAAAATAATGGAATTCTCAAGGGATTATATGTATTTTATATTATTTTTTGAATTGTAATGTATGATTAATGAATGTAATATACATTACTATTTAACTAAACTGATTGTTCCTTCACGAAATGAATGTTTGTAAACATGACACTATATTAAAATAACGCACTTGCTCTGGGATTCTGGGGTCGGAGCATTATAGTTGGTATCAAAATAATTTTAGAAAAAATCGTGGAAACTAGATATCTAAAATATATATTAGGGAACATTACCCTATGATTGAATTAGAGGATAAGTATATAATCACATCCTACAACTTTGGTAATTTTGATATTATGTGGGTATTCCTAGAAAATTAATACCTATCTCTATAAAACAATGCGATGAGATTCTAGCATAGATGTACATAGGAGGAATAACAATGACAAGGTTTTCCGAGCTTGACTCTAGGTAACCGAGTACAGAATGAGAGATGTACTATGCACCTGTTTTGACACTCCTAGGGTTTATTCTCAGGATAATTCACATTTTCATTATGAAACATAATAAAGGATTTCAAATTAAATATGTCCACAAAGAAACTATTTTTTTTATTATGAGATTAAACATGCATTAATTCTTTATTTTTTTTATATTTTGCAAATTATATATTATGATCATAATCTAATCAAGTGAATGAAATTGTTTATAAATGGTTCTTATTGGAAGAAAAGGAAATCATATCAACAGACATATTCAATGTAGGGATTTCCATCCAATGAAATATAATGACATGGTAGTTGGTGATACAATTGGTATTGAAAAACTTATAGCCATACTAGAATTGCTGAATCATGTTTTGAATAATTGAACAACCCATATGGAGTATATTGATCCACAACACAGACGATCAATGTTAATTCACTATATGATAAAACAACTTAAAAAAATCAATGGGACTATATATCCATTTCTGGATGAGAAATGGATAAGTTCCATAGATAATGTATTTTTTTTCTTTTGGGTGTAACAAAAGGGAAAATGTTGTCATGGTAGCTTATCATCTACTAGGAGGTGAAAGTCAATAGTGGTCATTAATTCAAAACCAAAATGAATATTTTGTTGTATAAAATTTTGTAATGGAGAGATTTTAAAGAATTTTTCATTGAAAAATAATTTCCTCATGAACATAGAGTTGATATTGAGAGGAAATTTATGAGCCAATGGAAAATGGATGATGAGAATGCTTTGAAATATGAGAATAACATTATAAGGTTATAAAGGTAGGCTACATAATATATACATAACACAAGGAGTAATATTGGTCATTTCGTTGATGGGTTAAATACATTTCTCCAAAAGGATTTGGTCTCCAAAAAATTATCATCTTATGAAGATATAGTTTCATGTGATATCAAGACATAGAAATAATTCACTATATATTATAACTTTAATGGAAATAAAGATAAGAAGAGGACAGTGGAGAAATAGACAAATAAAGGGAAGAAGGGAAAGAAGTTTTTTTCCTACATGTGATTACTATAGAAATAATCACACTAGAAAGTGACTGAAATTATTGGGTGTTTATTATAAATGTGGAGAAAAGGGTCACTAGGAAAGAGAATGCAAGGTGATGAATGAGAAGACTGATAATCAATGTTTCAACTATAATGAAATAGGGACTATGAAAATAAATGTCCAAATAATAATATAAATACAGCTCAGAAAAATTGAATAAATCAAGGCCATTATTGTGATGTTACTAATGTTG
This sequence comes from Viscum album, assembly GCA_963277665.1. Lineage (NCBI taxonomy): Eukaryota > Viridiplantae > Streptophyta > Magnoliopsida > Santalales > Viscaceae > Viscum > Viscum album. The sequence continues at coordinate 291,581,366 of OY728138.1, forward strand.
AAACTGAATAAATAATGTATTTGTGTTTTTTTGGATTCTTGAATTATGTTATATGAATATTTTATTACCAATTTTCTAGTTATAAGAATTATAGAATATATGGGTATTGTACTAAAATACTCTTTATTTAAGGATTTTGATGCATTAGTATTTATTTTGTCTATGGTATTCATATTTTTGGTTTGTGATCATAAGAGGAACATCACGTTTGAGGAAAATATGGTGTTAATATTTATTATTTAAATTTTAAATGCCTTTTTGGACGGTTAGTTTGGACCGAATTATTGTAGTTGAGTCTCAATGTTGGAAGGGAATATTTTGATTATTAGATATTATTGATTAGGGATAAAAAAATCATTAATGTTGAACATGAAATGGATATTTTTGGAATGTTATAATAATATATTTTTGGGAAAAGGAGAACCCGATGTTTGGGAAACAGTAATTCAGGTCCGGAAAGTCTGTGAGACTTGAACTCATAATCAAAAGTTGATAAAGGTGAATCAACTACCACTATCCTAAGTGATATTATGGCCTATATAAAATAGTTTTCATTATTTAAAATTTCCATAAGTTAATGTATATGTTCATTTTCAGAAACCAATAAAATTTTTATAGATATAATATTTTTTAATTTTATTACCCATTGTAGGGAAAGATGAGTTTGTAGTAGAAATAAGTTACAGGATGAAACTATAGTTTTCATGTAACTATGCTTCTTTTTCATAATAGTGGATGAGGTAAATTAATTCTTCAACTCATGGGAGAAGATCATGAAACCAAAAAATCTATACTAGTATCTTTTCTGATAAATCAAATTGTAATAGAGAACATCACCTATTTAGGGCATAATGATTCATATTTTTCTCCTAATCATGGTATCTATAACCCTCATCCAGAATGCGATGGTTAGAGTTTTTTTGTCCATGTTTTCATAAATGGAATCCTTGTATGTGTTATCTCTGGTGAACTTAATAATTATATTTATTTATTTTAAATCAGGGTCTCATTACTTTATTTTCATTATGGGATTTCAGCAAAGATGTTTTGAAATGTCAAACCCCTAGTATTTCATCATAAGTTTAATTTGTGAGGAAACAATTTATTTAAGGAGAGGAGAATGTAACACCCTAAGAAATTATAATATTTCAATTCTAATATTTTTTTATGTTTTTTTCTTTATTTTTACAGAACACTGGGTTAGGTTTATGTTACACACAACATTGAGTTGTCTTTTATTACAAGCATGACCCAGTTTCACCGAACAACGATATATTATAAAAATATAATTATTTAATATAATATATAACCAAAATGTTAGATTAGTGATTATGAATATTAATAACAATATATTAAATTTTTATATATTTTATATAATTTTAACATTCATATTATGAATTTTTTAGTCTTTATATAAGAAAATAAAAATCAAATTTTCAGATAAAATAATTATTTTCCAAAAAATGATGCTTTTATGCCTTTTAATGGAGAACCCATTTGAAATCCAATATTTTTTTTATATATTTAAATTGAAAAAAATAAACTTCTTCTTTTGCTGCAGGACATCATAATTTTTTGATAAATGTTTTGTGATTTTCTAATAACTTATATATTTTAATGAATAATGAGAAATACTATAATTTAATTCAAAAATGATTTATCATCTATTGTATTTATATTTTTAGATTATAATTTTAACTAATTTTAAAGATTAATTATATCGTTTTTATCATTTAATACAATTTGGGTCATTTTGAAATTTTAACAATGAAATTAGATATAAAAAAATCAATCTTTTAATTTTTTTTACTATTAAAAAACATGTTTTCTCATTTTTTCAATGGGGATTAATTTTAAATTAATTATTGAGACTTTTTTATTTTAAATTTTAAAAATAGATTCCATATTTTTATTTATTGGGTCAAAATTATGTTAAGAGGTTACTTGTATTTTTTTTTTGAAATTATGAATATTATATTTAGTAATTTTTTATTACCACGGTTATGGGTAAATTAATTAATTAACGATACAATTATTATTATGTAATTGTCCTATAACCTATAAAAATCTTAATCTATGAATATATTTGACACTTATAATCTAATAATATAATTGGAATCATTTAATGGATTCCTGAATATTATAAGATATTATTAAAATCAATGAATTTTATATAAATATCACACTCTCATTTCTTATAAGTGTAAGAATTTTGATATAAAGATCACCAAAGGAAAAATTAAATCATAATTAGTTTTAAAAAATAAAAATAAATTATATAAATCATGGTAATTTGTTTATTATTATTATAGAATAAATATTTACCATTAATGATGACATAATATTGAAGCAAACATTAATTTATGAAAAGAAATTTCAAATAAATAATATTAAAAATAATAAAATAAAAAAAATTATGTAAGAAATAACATCTACAAATTTTTCATATAACATAGATTTTTTATATTGTAAGTACAATTTTGATGTTATAGTTTTGGTTTTATACTATTAAAAATTCTAATATTTAATAGTAATAAGTTGACATAAATGATCCTTTAAAATAAATAATATTTTTTAAAATGTAATAAAATTCATAAAAATAGAAGGTTCAGCCAAAAAAATATTATATTAATAAATATTTCATAAATGATCTAATTGTGGTTAATTTTTCATTTTTTACTAACTATATTAACCCTATATTATAAAAAACTAGAAAACGTGGTAAGAGATGAACTCTTTTACTAAGGGTTAAATCCAAATGATAAGGTTATATTTGTGACCTTTCATTCTCTATTATTTACCAAAATAAATCCCTTTCTTCTTAGCCAAACCATCCCAAATATCCTACCAAATTTCTCAATTCATCCCAAAGTCCGTACTTTTGAAATAAATCCATCATTAGTAGTCCCTTTTTTCAAATCAAAAGGAGATACTCGGAGAAGAGGTAATTGTTTTATCAGCTTTTTCAATGTTATTTTCTACATATATGTCCACATACAATGTTGCTTCCATTCCAAAGCAATAAATCTTGTATCATATACATTTTAAGATGTTATTATAGTTAATTTACAACCATAATCATTGATTTATCCATCTTTTGAATAAAAATATCACCATGTGTGATTATGAATGACTTACCATCTCATTGTTGTGGTGTAATTTGTTATTCAAGACTACTATATTTTGGTGGGTATAGTAATTATTATAATGGATATAAATATTGAACTGGAAATTATAATTACTCATAATAATTAATATAACATAAAATTCCATAGCTTTTGACCATCAATGGGAGTGATACCGTCGCTCGTGCGTACGTACGACCTAAAATTACAATGACACGATGTGAATCATTCTCCAAATTAACCATTTAATAATGATTATATAATTAATATGATGAGTAAATATAATTTTACTTATCTTAATATAATTCTTATTATGGTTAATTTATATATTTTTCATAAGAAACATTAGTTACATGATAAAGAATTCATAAAAAAAGTAGTTCACATCTAAAACAATGATAATACTGAAATATTTTTAACAAAATGATATAATAGGTTCATATATGATATAATAAATACGAATATGATCATATAGTAATTTAGTAACATTATTTTACAATTATAGGTGATTTCAATACAACCAACTACTAAAAGAAAGTGAAATGAAAGGGTTAAATTCCCAATCTCATTATTATATGAGGTTGTTTATACATAAGTATCAACTATGATATATTTATCCTCCATGTCAAAGTTTCATAAAATTTATTTTAAAATATTATATACTATTTTTTAAATTCTTTTTTACCCTTGTTTTACATTTTATAAAATGTTTTGAAATAATAATTTCCATCGTTTTCCGAACAAGTTACTTTATGACCATTTTGAAAAATTACGGAAATAATGTTTTTAACTTATAAAGAGTGAGAAACTATTTTATACTATTATGATGACTAAACAATTTGTTTCTTCCCATATAATCATATAATTTTATTTTCTGATGAAATATTTTATTTTATAATTTCATGTCTTTTTAATGATTTCAATGTAAAAAATGATATTTCCCTTAACGAGTATTAATGATTTTATAAAGTTATTTTCATCTATATAAACATATATTATCGAATTTTATGCTTAATTGAGGTTGATTTATTATGATACAATATTCTATATTATATTGATGGTTTTATGATGTGTTTGACTATGTATTTAAAATTTTGAAAATGTTTATGGTGTATGGTTAATGTATTAATATTTCACATACTAGTTATAATGTTAATGTTTATGTTGGCTATGTTTTACCGCTTGATAAGAGAAATTTAGTTGACTTAGTATGTGATGGTAAGGTCCTACTATAGGTCCTCGATGCATCATTATTTCTGATGGGACTAAATTGGTGGGAGGTAATCCATACATGTTTTTTTATAAGTAGTTTAACATTGTGAGGAGAATAGATATTGACATTATTTTGACGAGATTCTACCCACAAACTTAAACTGTCATACTGATAGATCTTGATAGTAGCTATCTTGAGGATATATCTTGATAGTGCAGATGTATGAGAATATGAATTACCTCATTATGATATTATTTATGGATATTCCATTTGATTATTCGACTAGTAGAATATCCATGGTTGTGCTTATTTTATAGGGTATTATTTACGCTTTCCATATTATGATCAAAATTCTATTTAAAGGGATTTATTTTTGAGTTATATATCTTACCTTAAGGTTTTTGATTACTTATTCATAATATATTTGGTTGTATTCTCACCCTTGCTGATAATCTGATCTAACCCCCTTTCTTATGTTTTATTTTCCAAGGATTCCAAGAAATTTATTATGACTGATATACATAGTTAATGTAGGAGAATAATGGAGTTCTAAAAGTAATATCTATGTCGTATTTTATGTTTTTAAATTTAAATAAAGGTTTATAAATGTAATCTATTTCATATATTATTAAACTGATCATTAATTCGGGATTTAATTCATTATAATCATTAAAATTTATTAAAATAATGAACGAGATCCGAGATTCTGAGGTTATGGTATTACATATATCAATAATATGACCAATGAATCTTTCAAGGATTTCTAATTATTTGAAATTATTTATCATGGAAAAAAATTTATTTGAGAAGGTAAGATAAATATATTTTTTAAAGTAATGATTTTTGACTTTTAATGTAAAAAGTATGTGTTCAAGAAAACATTTTCGAGAATTTTCATGTTTTATAAAGAGACAATCAGGATTAATATTTATCCTATATATTTTATTATAATGTGTTTTATAAAAAACTTTTTAATGTGAAGCTCATTTATTGAGAAAGTAGTCTATTATTTTTTATCAATGTTTTTATCTCCATGAAAACCCCACTTTTTTGAACTCATAGTTTTATAATAAACTATTGATTTTATTTTTTCATTTTTATTTCCCTAACTGTGACTTTTGGGCTCATCCCATATTTTAAAATGTTTTTGACATTTTTGAATTATGAGTAATAATTAAGAATATGTCATGAAAAAAATCATAATAATTATTCCACAAAATAAAATGAGTTTTATTTTAAATATATTATATTGCAGAAAAATTGATACTAAGAGGTAGTATCCAACTAATAATGCAGGGGTTTTACTTTTCAAATTAATTAATTAATTATTTAAGACCCTTTAACTAAAAATATTTTCTATAATATAAAAAAATTACTATTTTTTAAATTATGTTATGTATTAAATATTTGATGGGTCCTTATAGTTGGTATTAAGGAAATGTTTATATAATTTCATAGGTTAATATAATTTATGTAAAAACCCTTAAAAAAATCAAATTTAAGGTTATTAGGATATATCATTTGATGATTACCATTTTTCCTTGTCTAGATATTGAGTGTTTAGAATGGATTTCAATTTATAAAATAACGAAATTATTATATGAAGACACCAAGTGGAAAATATATTTACAAATTAGAAACCTGGAATGGTTGGAAATGGAATATATTTGTCTATTTTTATGTCGGATTAGTTGATATAGGCCATAAATAGTGGGGATATCCAAGAGAGATAAAAACCATCGCATAGTAAAATTTATATATTGGATCATTGAATGAAACAACTCCCTCCATCTGTCATGGGATCTTCTAACACAATGATGGCTAAAGGATGGGTTAAATCATTATAGAAAATATTAGAATTTATTGGTTATTTAGATTATGAATTGGTAACTCTAAATAATTAATATTTTTTAGGTGAAACAAATCCATGGGGATCAATATATAAGAATAATATAGAAAGTTAATAGATTGATGTGATGGAATGAGACTCATACTATAAAATTTATTTTAATTTTATTTTTGTATGGTTATTATATTTAGGCTGGAAATGAAATTCTGGGAATCTAGGCAAAATGAGGATTATTATATATCCATATATGAAGAAATTGTCACATTATTGGTATTGTAAACCCAAAATTTTATCTGATATCTTAAATGTATAATTAATTGGGGTTATACAGGATTTAGTCCAATATATCATAGGACCATGGATTCTCGTGAGTTCAAATTTTATGATAATAAGTTTTGTCGTGATTAGAAATTAAAAATGGAGTTTTTTAATGAAAATGAAAACAATGATAACATGATGATGAAAATTTACTAATGGAATGAAATGGGGTAGCATCCATCATTGAAATTTGAAGGAAAAAAATTGATGTTTCAGTCATGTGATAGATGTGGTAAAAATCCCCTTGAATAATGTTTTTCAAAATAATATAAGTTTTTTAGATGTGGAATATTTGGAACGATGGATAGTGATATAAAAAATGATCTCCCAAATGATGTTATGATGGTTGTATAACAATTAAATTTTAATTATATTGGTCAATATAAGCTTACTTTTCCAAAAATTGGAATAATTGATGGAAATCCTCAATATCACAAACTGATGGGAGTGGATAAATCGTTTATGACTACTTCTATAGATATAGGGCTATCCAATGATATGCTGTTAGGTAAATTACATGTTTATATATATAATTCCAATGTTATGTGTTATTCTGGATGTACACAATCATTTATTTCAATGAAATTTTCTTATAAATTAGAAATTTTAGCTCAAGAAATTATGAAAAATCTTTTCACAAAACACCCCAGGGAAGTATTCATGTATTAAGATATTATTTGAATCATCCTATTGTGTGTAAAAAAAGGATTTACTAGGAAATCTGTTATCACTGACCATGTAGTTTTTGATGTTATCCTACGTATGGAGCAACATTATGTTTACCATGATATGATAGATTTTAGAGTTTAATAATATTGTATCATAATGAGATTTAGTTTGTATAAAATATTGAATTAATACCTATTATAACATAAAAATAATCTAACAAGCCTATACCCGAGTGTTAGAGGCTCTTGTTTGGAAACTAAAAGACCTAGGATCAATTCTGAGTGGGAGTGAATCTTTGGGGTGTTGTAGGAATAATATATAATCTATTGTTTGGTACTGTAGGGGCCGTTGTAATGTCCCAATTTTGGAAGCCACCCAGAGGCGCCCTGTACTTGGTTGGTCACATGGCCTCATGAACATTTCCCCAAATGCTAGAGGCTGCTGACTAGCAGTGAGGGCCTTAGGTGTGATAGTGGGAAAACTATGCCCTTATTGGTAGAGTACACAATGGAAGTAAACAAATACATACAAGAGAGGAAGCAGTTATAATGACATAGAACAGAAAAATAATGGTATAAACTGGAGAACATATATAAAATTATGCATGATACATATGTCTAAGAAAACAACCAAACAAGTCACAATATTTAAATTCAATAGAACTGTTCCCAAGTGAAAAGGAAAATAGATAAACTCATCAGTATCACAAGTTGTAGCTTGGTCCCCTTCTCTCCAGCTCCATAGCAAGTCAAGTACCTAAAGTAGAAGGGCACATTCCCTAATCTATACCTGCAATAATATAATAGGTTTGGTCCCAAAAGAATATCCCAAAGAGGGTGTGAGACTAAATCCTAGTAGGCAACAAACACGAGAATTGTGCCTAACAGTCAGTGAATATATGGTAGGTAAAAATACATAAGGCAGCAAAACTAGGAAATACTCTGCAGTAAACAATACACAGTTCAATGCATTCGAATTACCACCCAACGTGAAACATCTAATCAATGTAGATAAACACAACAGGTAACCCTCTGAGAAGTACCCAAACACTATCCCCTCTAGTCCTACCCAGGAACATAAGCAAGCAGCTAAATAAGAGGTAACCCTCTAGGAAGTACTCACAACTTATCCCCTCTGGTCCAACCTAACAAGTACAAGCAACCTTCTGGGAAATACACTCAGTATAAACTATCTGGTTCAGCTTAAGCATAGACTCTCTAAGGAAGAACTCACCATCAATTTCCCATATAGTCTCATAACGATAATAAAGGCACTCTGGGAAAGTACTCAACGTCACATTATCCATGTTACCCATGTCGAGGAACTACAGACACTATGGGGAAGCACTCAACATCAATTCCCCTTATAGTCTCACATCTTAAGTAAAACAGACACTCTAGAGAAGCCATCAACGTCCATTCTTCCTATAGTCTGTACACTAGGTTCTCACAGATCTGTGTAAGTCAAGTATGTGTAGTAGTGTGTAACTGCCAAGGTAAAACTCAAGAACTACTTGGATATCATTCAACATCACAAAAACATAACAGAATAACAGTCACAAAGTCCTACAATACTAGGCATTGGAAAGTAAACAACAGTCTAACAGGAAATCATGGTCCAAAGGTTCAAACAAGAAAAAACATGCATGGAAATAAAACAAAAGAACAACAATTCACCCTATTCACAATCAATAATCATCTACTCAGGAATACCTTCATAGTAGAGAAATAATAGTTCGAAAATAGTAAATGGGCAATACCCCATTCATGGGGTTTGGAAAAAATTTCACATAAAACTCAATGACAATCAACAGAAAGGCACAAACCAACTTCCTTTACGTTAATAGATTTATATATGTGAATCTCGAGGCTTGAATCACCTTATAACTTTTAAGATCTACAAAAATAACTAAAAGGTTCAACAAAGGATAACTTGAGAAAGAGAAGGAATCATGAAACGAAGCTCAAGAAGAAGAGAGAGATTATCGAGGAAATACCAACATAATCGAAGACAGTAGAATCAGATTTAGGATGCTCAGTCTAGGGCTCGGAGGATTATTGTCACTATATTGGTTCTCTCGGATGAAGAAAACCTAGAAGAAGATGGTTATGGCAATTAGATGCGACCCTGGTCTATTTACTGTGAAAAAACAAAATACATAGTGTGTACTTTTGAAGTACACGATGAGTATTCTCAATTTCCGTACTCTGATTTAGGTGGCCTCGGGGTCATCCCACATAGGCCTTGTGCAAGGCCATTACACGACCAACACAAGACTACCCACAATAACCGATTAAACATCGTGTACTCATAAAGTACATGGCATGTACTTAAAAAATTTCCAAATACTCCTCTTTTCTCAAATACTCCCAAAAAAAGAAAAACATACCTGAAAAAGAAGATCAAAGTTCTTTAAAAAATCCCCCCTTAAAGAAAATCATCCTTGAATTTCCCTAGAAATGCGGCGTAGAAGAATAATCCTTGAAAAAATTTGTCCCTTGCGATCGTACATCAGCATCCCCCTCCCAAGTATCATCTTGTACTCTCCTGTACTGGCATAGCACCCGTACCAGAGGACCAAACCAGCCATAAAGAACATTTGTACTTTGATCAAAAATCCAAATAGGGTCCTTGTAAAAATATGGATCCACTTCCAACATAACCTCTTATGGTTGGAAAACATCAGACAGGTCTAAAAAGTAATGTCGAAGCTGACAAACGGGGAAAACGTTATGCATTGACTGGTACCACTGAAGTAACTACAACCGATAGGCCATAGGCCCAACTCTCTCCACTACCTCAAATGGTCTGACTTACCTTAGAGAAATCCTACCCTATCTCCTAATCCTCTTGTGTCTCAACCACGGTGTGACACGCATGAAAAACCAGACCCCCAACCTCGAACTGTAGAGGTCGTCTCCACTGATCAGCATAAGACTTCTATCGATACAGTGCAGTAGCCATCCTCTTCTGAATCAACTCTATCTGCTCTGTCATTTCCTGAAAAGGACGAGGTCCTAGAAAATCGTCCTCTCCTACCTTCATCCAACATAAGGGTGATCGTCATGGCCTACCGTACAAAGCCTCATAAGGGGCCATCTAAATAGTTACGTGAAAACTATTGTTTTTTGAAAACTCTACAAGATGTATATTCTTATTCCAAGAACCTCCAAAATCTAGAATGCATGCTCAGAGCATGTCATCAAGAACCAAAATCTTACGTTCAGACTGACCATACATCTGGGGGTGGTATGCTATACTCATATGTACCTATGTACCGAAATCCTTTTGAATCCCCTACTAGACATGTGACGTAAAACGTTAATCCCTGTCTGAAATGATGGAGTGTTAAACTCCATGTAGGCGTACAATCTCATGGATTTAAAACCATCCTAACTCATCAACACTAAAGGTTTCTTGATCCGAAAGAAGTGTGATACATTCTTGAGTATGTTAATGACAACCCAAACTACGTCATTCCCTCAAGGAATCCTCAGAAAACTGGTCATTAAGTCCATCACAACATCATTCCACTTCCACTTGGGAATGGGTAACTATTTTAAAAGCCCTACTGGTCACTAATGCTCCACCTTCAACAACTGACAAGTGGAACACCTCATAAAGAAACTAGAAACGCCCCTCTTCATACCTGGCCACCAATTCTGATGGTGTAGATCATGATACATCATTGTGACGCCAGGATGAACTTCCCAAACTGAGGAATTAAAGTCCCACATCAGCTCCTCGTGTATATCTACTGGCACCCAGACACTCTCTAGGAAATAAAAGATCTCATCCTCACCTATGGTTCATCCAGGAATAGGGTCCTCTCCAAAAACACTCTCCCATAGTACTAGCCATCATATTCTGATAGTTTCCTCTCTCGAACTCGATCAAGAAGGGTAGATGTAACAACTACAGAAGATAGAAAGTCTACCCCTGTCTATCATGCACCTCCAAATGAATCATAGATAATAGATCCATAAGCTACCACTCACTACTGGCCTCCCGAACTACCTGTATCTGAATCCACCTGCTCAATGCATGAGCCACTGCGTTACCCTTCCCTAGCATATAGGCAAGCTCAATGTGAAAAGACTCTAGGTACTCAACCTTCCTACGCTGTCTCAAATTCAAATCACACTGAGTGACGATGTGCTTGAGACTTTTGAGGTTGGTGAAAACCACAAAATGATCTCTCAAAAGATAATTTCTCCAACAGTGTAGGGCATGAACAACAACTGTTAACTCTAGATCCTGCGTTGGGTAATTCCACTCATGTGGCCTCAATTGCCGAGACCCGTATGCAACAACTCCATCTTCCTTCATAAGAAAATATCCTATACTGATTCCTGATGTATCATAGTAAACAATATAGATCTTTCCCAGCTCTAGAAAGACTAGAATTGGTGCTAAATTCAACCTCCCCTTCATCTCTTGAGAGGATGACTCACAAGGATCTTACCATAAGATATTCACATCACTCTTAGTCAGACCTTTTAATGGTGCTGCTAAGCATGAAATGTCCCATATAAAATGTTTTTAATATCTAGCCGGCCCTAGAAAACATTGCACATCAAAGACTTTTTCCGGGTGCTCCAAGGAAACTACAACTCTCGCTTTCTATGGCTCTACTGACACTCCTATCTCTAAGATAGCACGACCTATGAAGTAAATCTAATCCATGAAAAAGGGAAATTTTGAAAGCATAGTATATAACTAATGCTCTATTAGGGAACTCAGAATGATCTCATGATGCGTGGCATGGTCATTTTGAGAGTGAGAGTACACTATGATATCTTCCAGGAAAACCACCATGAAGGAATCCAAGTATGGTTGGAACAATTGGTTCATCAGGGCCATGAAAACCACAGGCATGTTCATGAGACCTAACGGTATAAACAAGTAATTGTATAGACCATACCTGCTCTGGAAGGATGTTAGAGGTATATCTGATGGTCTATCATGCAACTGATGATAACCTGATCTCAAGTCAATATTAGAGAACACCCAGGCTCCTAGAATCTGATCAAAAAGATCATTAATCCAAGGAAAAGGATATCGTTTGATGACAGTCAAATGGTTCAACATCTAATAGTCTACACAAATCCTGAGTGTACCGTCCACCTTCTTTACAAATAGGAAAAGCGAACCCCAAGGAGATGTACTAGGTAGAATGAAACCATTTTTCTATAACTCCTCCAATAGCTTCTTGAGCTCCTACAACTTAGGTGTATCCATCCTATAAAGAGGAATGGACACCGATGCCACTCCTGGCACATGCTCAATCGAGAAGTATATCTCACGCTCCAAAGGCAATCCTAAACATTCCTATTGAAAGAAATATCTAAAAAGATCCACCATTATAGGAAAGTCTAACTCTGAAGTCCCCTGGTCATCCAGATATATACTAGAAATCTGAGCTATAACTCCTCCTAGCACATGATGCTCGGGACCCACTCTGCTCGCCTAGACATCCCATTCAACCCTATAAAGAAAGGATACAACCTATGGTAATATGAAACTCACCCTACGGAGGTAACAGTCGAAGACTACCTGGAAGGGAACTAGCCAGTCCATTCCAAGAATGACATCATAGTCTTTCATCTCTAGGACATAGATGTCCCATAAAAATTGACACCCACCAACCTGTAGAGGGAACTCCTTACATTGACGTACACTCACCGTTCTAGTCCCCAACGGAGTGTCTAGTGTCAAGATGACAACAAAAGAAAAGATACAGAACCCAAAGATCTCCAAAACCCCAATAGATATAAAGCTATGGGAAGCCCTTGTATCGAAAAGAGAATAAGCTAAAACTGAGGAAACTAATAGAGTACCTTGAACTTTAGAAGGTTTGGGATCCTACTCCTGTTGGGTCTTCACAACTACAATGGTTTGGCCTACTTCATAGCCCTGTGACCTTGCCTGACCACTCTGATCTAATCCAATATTATGTCCCTGAATGACCAGTGACTAACAACCATACCCATGGCATCCACCTTGGCATGAACGGCGAGAAGAACACCAGTTCTCTAACTGGTGAGAAATTTTTGGTGTTGATCTTAAATTTGGAGTCATAAAAGAGACCCTCTCACCAACTTCTAGAGTAAAGATCTGATAGAAGCACTAAATATGAACCATCTGGTTGCAAGATAGGAACTCCACTGGGTCTCTCAGGTAATGTGGCATCGTATTCCCACTCTTTTTCCACACTAGTAGCACACCACCTGGATATCAGAAAATGTGTCTCTTCTCCTCGAATCACCGCGCGAAGACTCCTTGCTGAACTTACTACTATCTGTAAGAATAATAATAACCCAGATGTAGAGGCAAATTGGCTCAAAACTTCAGAATTCCCCAGATTGTGTATGTGATCAGTTCCTGGTTGAAGATAAGTGTGATAGATTACAACCGGAAGATTTTCACCTATGATCAGATGTCGTTCCTAAGACCATCCTTGATCTTCCTTACAATGAACAAATGATCATGTCCTAGAATAGGTGTGAAGCACTGCAGCTCAGTAAAGCAGAAGGAATACTCCATAACAGAAAGAGTACCCTTCTCTAGACACATAAAATCTTAGGCTCGATCAGCCGTCAGGGTATCTAGATAGAAGTAGTCAAAGAAGATGCACTGAAAATCATCCAACTCTATAACCTGCAAGCGTCTCTCTTGTAATATCACATACCACCAACTCCTGGCAGAATATCGAAGCATATGTAGTGAGATTGACACTCTTTTCTAGAGGTGTCTCTCGATGCTCAATGATTGTCAGCATGCCTTCTAGACATGCCTAGGTAGCCTGAGGTCATCCTTACCCTAAGAAAGTGGGATGATGATGCTATTTGAAGACCCACGTCAAATCAACCATCGACGGGGAAGGATGAGGGGCTCCCTTAAAGGTCTTCATAATCCTCAAGAAGCCCTCCCTGAACTGTGCATCAGCACCCATGTCAAGTACAATGGATGGTGTCAAGGCATGAACACCTGGGGGATCTGCAGGTGGTCCCTGATCAGCCATGTCTGTTATCCGATCACTACCCTACAATGGGCGCACAACCGGATGACGTCTCAGTGGAATGACTTAGAAAGGTCAAATGCACTCCTTAGATCAATATTATCAAGGATTAAAAAACTGTATGTACAAAAAGGAAAAAGGAGAAATAAAACATTCATGTATTTTAAAACATTACTACATGGCATGTATGTCACCTACACGGAGTGTTCCCTTATGTCACTCACATGGGAATGTACTACTACCAAAACTGGGCGTCTAACACAAAAACCACATGGTGTGTTGTCCTAACACACGATGTATACTAGAATCATTTTCCTCTTCCCGAGTCCTTCTACATGGATAAGCCACACATCTCTCTTAAGATAAGACTACATGGAGTGTTCATGGTAGACACAACATGTACTAGACAAGCTTCACTGGGCCTGTGTTGTTAGTGACTCAGCCTGACACATAGCTCATTATGCACGGCGTGTTCCTAGTGGGCATGGTTTATTTAAGAATAGACTACGCTAACCCGTGTTGTTAGCTACACGTCCGGGTTCCTAGGATTAGTCTACATGGAGTATTCATGCCTGAAACGGTGTGTCTAACTGAAGATTTATCCATCTGTGTCATTAGCCACACGTGCGGACATAGGGTCAACACCACAAAATGTGCACAACCGGTACATGTCGTGTTCCCACAAGAATTTCCCTGTCTCGTGTATCTGCCCACAAAACCTATTACATGGTTAGAGACTACACAGTGTGTACATAAAGTACACGCCATGTACTTAATAAAAACAATTTCTTCTTGAACTGAAGAACACATGGAATTTAGCCAAAACTACACGGTGTGTATTCAGGTTTTTTCCAGATATTAAGCCACAGAATCTACTTCGGAACCCATAAACACTGTAACGAACATTGAAAGTGCCAAATTCTGATCCATGAGGCCCATACTCCCTGTGAATAAAATATTTGCATCTTAAACATTTTATAACAAGGTAAAAATCCAATGATCCACCAAATTCCGGTACATGAGGGCGCATAACACCTTAAGAACAAAACTTCAGTATTCATTCAAACAAAATTTAAACAAACAATACCCTATCAAACATTAGATATTTTTATCAAGGCACTGATCACAACAATATGCATATTCTACACAACATCTATCATAATAACATGAAATCGCTAATACATCTTAAATGGCACGGAAAGAATGCATGACATGTGATTTCTAAAAATTTCCTATATGATGCATGAGATGGCATAACCTTATCTCATCAGGTTGTAACAGAAATATAACCCCAATGACATCGATAATATCAGAAAAAACTATGTGAATCACTCAAGGTGAAATCAAATCAACTATAGTAATTTAAAAACCAAAAAAACTTCAATTAACGAGGTTGATTGGCTTTTCTCTATACACGAGTTAGCTACTCCCCGACACAGATTATTACCAAGTACATATTCCATCCATTTCCTTACTAGAGGCTCCAAACATTAATTCAGGAGAAAATAGTTCCTCCAATACCACTTTGTAACATCCCAGTTCTAGAAGCCACCCATAGGCACCCTGTTCCCGATTGGTCACATGGCCTCAAGCGCATTTCCCAAAACGCTAGAGACTAGACACTAGCAGTGAGGGCCTTGGGTGTGGTAGTGGGAAATCTATTCCCTTATTGGAAGAGTACACAATAGATGCAAACAAATAAATACAAGAGCAGAAGCAGTAAAAATGACATACAATAGAAAACTAAATACATAAACTGGAGACAACATTTAAAATGATGCTAGATACATAAGTCTAGAAAAACTACCAAACAAGTCACAATGCTGGAATTCAACTGAACTAAACGAAAGTTCAAAAGAAATAATATAAAATCCTCAGCATCACAAGCCATAGCTTGGTCCCCTACCCTCCATCTCCACTGCAAGCCCGGTACATGAAGTAGAAGGGAGCTTTCCCTTATCTCTGCAACAATATAATTTGTTGGGGCACAAAATCATGGCCCAAACATGATGTGAGACTAAATCCAAGTAAGAAACCACCACATGACCTATGCATAAAAGTCAGTGAATAAATGGAAGGTAAAAATATTGAAATACTGATAAATAAGGAAGTACTCAGTAGTAAGCAATCCACAGTTCAAAGTATTCAAATTACTATCCAACATGCAACAACTAATCAAAGTAGATAAACCCAACATGGAACCCTATGGAAAGTACCCATAGCCTATCCCCTTTGGTCCTACCTAGAAACACAAGAATGTTACTAAACACATGGTAACCATCTGGGAAGTACTCATAGCCTATCCCCTACGGTCCCACACAACAAGTACATGCAACCCTCTTGGAAATGCACTATATCTAACCCCTCTCGTTCAGCTAA
This sequence comes from Viscum album, assembly GCA_963277665.1. Lineage (NCBI taxonomy): Eukaryota > Viridiplantae > Streptophyta > Magnoliopsida > Santalales > Viscaceae > Viscum > Viscum album. Next base: position 291,597,940 of record OY728138.1, read on the forward strand.
TGCATAGACTCTATGAGGAATCACTCACCTTAAATTCCTCCTATAGTCTCGTTACTGTACTAAAGTCGCTATGGGGAAGCACTTAACATCTCATTCCACATGTGGTTTGCTTCGAGGAACTACATACACTCTAGGGAAGCACTCAACGTCAACTCCCCATGTGGTATCACAACATATGTAAAATAGACACTCAGGGGAAGCCCTCAACATCCATTGTCCCTATGGTCTATACCCTAGGTTCTCATGACACTGTGTAAGTCAAGAAAGTGTAGAAGCATGTACCATCCAAGGTAAACCTCATGAAATAATTGGATAGCATTCTACAACACTACAGAATAACAAAAAAAATAGTCACACCATCCTACAAAACTAGGCATGGGAAAATAAACAGCAGGCTAACAGGCAATCAAGACCCAAAGGTCCAAAAAAGAAAAACATGCATGACAATACAACCCAAGCAGAACAATTAACCCTATTCACAATCAACAATCATCTATTCAGGCATACCAGCATAGAATAAAAACAATAGGACTAAAATGGTAAACGCGCAATACCCCGTTTATGGGTATTGGGATAATTTACACATAAAACGCACATAATTTTAACAAAATGTCATAAACCACCTACCTCGATGTTAGGATATTTCTATATGGGAATCTTGAGGTTTGAATCACCATAAAACGTTGAAGATATAGAAAAATTACTAAAAGGTTGAACAGAGGATAAAATGAGAAAGATAAGAAATCATGAAACGAAGCTCAAGATGAAGAGAGAGCTTACTGAGGCAATCCCAATGCAATCAACGGTGGTCAAATTGGAGTGTGGATGCTCAGTCGGGGTGTCAGAGGAAGATCATGGTCATACAGGTCCTCTCGGATGAATAAAACCTAGAAGAATATGGCTCTAGTGATTAGACACGACCCTGATCTGTCTAATAAAAAAACAAAATACACGGTGACTACTTTTGAAGTAAATGGTGTGTACTCGCCATTTATTTACTCATCTTTAGGTGGCCACCATATCATCCCGCATGGTTGTGTGCAAGGCCGCTACATGGCCATCACACAGTTACCTACGGTAACTGAGTACACGATGTGTACTCATAATGCACACAACGTGCACTTCAAAATTTTTCAAGAACTCCTCTTTTCTCAAAAGCTCCAGAAAAAGGAAAAACATACCTGAAAAGAAGATCCAGGTTCTTAAAGCTGACATTATTCATTTGATTTGGGCCTTTAGGCCATTCGTTTTGGCCTAAGAATCATCAGGACTTCTGGCTACCAAAATCCATCGGGACCCAAGGCCTTCAAGCTATAAGGGCCTTCGGGCCACCAATGGCCTTTGGGCCACAGGGCTTTTGGGGCACAATAAAGAACAATTGGACAGGCTGCATAGGACCAGGCCTAGAAGTGGATTCAGAGATATTAATCGAAAATTCTAGAGAAAATATAACCAAATTGGAAGAATTATAATGTATGTAAACTTCCATCAGTACTATGCACCATGCCTCACTCTATGTAGAAATTCTATCCGATCAACCATGCGTGGAGGGGAGTAAAGTGCCTTCAAGATATATATTCCCATGAGGGGATGTTGAAAGTATGATAGGTTATGGGTCTTTATGGTCTTGTATTGGGTCATGTATTAGCCTTGTGACTTTGGCCTACAGGCCGTCTAAGGGTTCCCCTACATCCCATAAAAAAGTTATTATCCAAAAAATGAACACCTTCAGGCCATTCCAGTTGATAATATATCAATAATATTATAAAATACTAAAGTATGGAAATGAATGTTCTCTTGATAATATTATTGATAATAGATAGACTCTTCATATAATTGATAACCCTTTACTAAAGAACGATCTAGAATCATTTCATAATTAGTTTCCTAAAATAATACGTGATCCAGATGTTGATTTTACTATTGACATAATGCTCGATACAAAACAATTTCAAAAAAAAATTAGTGGATCATGTATATCCTTTGTAATTTAGAAATAAGCCACATGTGTTTCTCAATAAAATATTCATTGGTTATATAACATCACCCTTTAGTTCTACTATTTTATTTTTTACAATGAAATATGGTTCATCGTTACATTTCACGGATTAAATATACTTGTATAGAATCATTATTGAGAAAAAGAATTTTTTTTCTCATTTCAATGATTTGTTTGAATAGATGTAGTGAGAAAAATAATTTTCAAAGACTGATCTCAGGTCTAGTTATGAAATGATAAAGGTGATAGATGAGTATATCAAAAAGAAAATATCTTAAAATATATATAAGAATTATGTGTTTATAGTTATTACCATTAGGTTTTGTAATTAACCAAAATTACTAATGGATATTATGAATATATTTTTCCATTAATATCTAGATAGGTTTTTAGTTGTTCTTATTGATGATATATTGGTATATTCTTATAGTCATGTAGATCATGGAAGGATACTATGTGTTGTAATGAAACAATTAAATGAAAATAAGTTAAATATAATTTTTTTAATTTTCATTTTTCATTCTAAAAGATTTATTTCCTTAAGAACAATATTTATAAATATTTCATAATAGTTCAAACTATAAAATATAACTTATTAAGGAATGTAAAATACATATAAATTGAACTTGTATTCATACTTTTCTTATATTAGTTGGTTACTAAAAAAGGTTTGTTGAAAAATTTTATTGGTTATCTACCCCGTGATGAAATTCAATCTAAAAAGAGTTAAATTCATATGGATATAAGGGTTTTTGATTGTTTATGGGAACCAAAAAAATATTGGTGAATACTCCAGATTTGGAATTACCCTATAAAAGTAGTAAAATTTCCGTTTATAAAGATAATTTAATTAATATAATTAGTTATATCCAAATGGATAATTATTGGTCAATTTATTACGATTCATGTCACATAAAACCTCTTGAGTTAAATTATTATAAAATAAATATGTAATTACATGTTTTGGATTTTTATTTAAATATTTTTAAGAATCTTTTATATGGTGTATAATGTGATATATATACTGATAAGATAATCTTTAAAGATATATTCACTCTGATGGAGTAGAACATGTGGTAGGGAATATTTAAGGACTTGTTGAGAAGTATGAATATAAGATCCATTACCATATTGGAAAATCTAGAAAAAACAAGTTGATGGTTTGAGTAGAATGATTTGGATACATTAACCATGTTATGTTTTAAATATAACACTTTGGTTAGTTCTTCGATAAATTTTATCTGAAAAATTGTGTATCCAATAAGATACTCACTTTTTTAAGGTTCAGTAAAATTTTCTATCTTATAAAGGACTAATCATGTTTAGAGATATGGTCAATTTTTATTGGAAAAGGATGAATATGATAAGAAGGGATTGTTTCTAGAGATTAATGTTGATTAATTTTGGGTTATAATATTCGATAAAAGATTATGTGTGGGTGATGAATCACACCATTAGAATGAGTTATTGAGTGAAGATCATAGTTCTCCATTTTACATTCATCCTATATGCACTAACATGTACATATACCATTACAAGTATTTCTAGTGGTATGAAATAAAAAGAGAAATTGTTGAATTGAACATCAAATTTTGGATTTTGAATAGGTTAATGGAGAATTACATTTACCGTAGGATATGCTACAAAATTTTATAGAGAAATAATGGAAATTGGATAATATATATATTGATTTATTTTGGGTATTTTTGAAGATATCGTGAGGTAAAATATTTATTTTTTTGTTGATCGAAAAACTAAACTTTTTCTTTTCATTCACAATGAAGATATGATGTATTTAAATCATTATTATCATTTTATCCTTTAGTATATATTCATTTTATATGGATTTAATATATCCACTATATTTAACCATGATCCAATGTTTTTTTTGAAATTTTTGTAAATTCCTTCAAACTTTATTTTTTACATAAATAAATAGCAGTGTCACTTTTCATTATCAATCTGATGGAATGTCTGAGCTAATGATTTAAAAAGTATAATAGTTGGTGTAAGATTTTTCAAGGATTAAATATTTAATATGGGGTCAAAATATTTCATTAATTTAGTTTTTTATAATAATTGTTTTTATTCCATTATACAGATGGATCCTTTTGAAGTATTATAAGGAAAACAGTGTGAGGCTCCATTATTTTGGGATTAATTAGGTGAATGAATGTTTATTGGATAAAAATTATAGTAGAAATAACTGATTAGGGTAATATTATTCAAAAACATATAAGGAATTCTAAATATAGTCATAAAAATATATAGATAACAGGGGGAATTATGTTTTATTCAAGGTAGGGGTTATGTTTTTCTTAACGTATCTCATTGGGAAAGTGTTTATCATTTTGGTAAAATGGGATTCTATGTCTATGTTTTGGCAGAACATAAAAAATTTTGGTTACATATACATAATTTTCTTACTAATATGATTAGTTTACATGCTTATCTTGGGTACATGATATATTTCATGTTTCATTGTCAAGAAAATATGGGCTACATGTATCTCATGATTGTAGATCCAATGAAGTTTGGTTGAAAGAAATAATTTTACTATAAGGAGTGACCTATTAAGATTCTCAACCATTGATAGATGTTTTTAAAGGATATTTTGATTCACTAGATATAATATTTAGGGGAAAATTGTTGAAGAAGAAACATGAGAATTAGAAAATATTCCGAGGGAATGAAATCCCAGCGTATTTAAATTGTAGATAAAATTAAGAGGAAACAATTTTCATTAAATGGAATAATGTGCTAAAATATGTAATTTTAATATAAATATCTTTCAATAATTATTATCATTAATTATTTTTTATAAGATTTATATTCATTATGAATTTTTATTTTATTTTTTAGTCTAATGGGAGAATCTATATTTCTAACCAAATTGGGTTATCATGCATTATATAGATTTATTTTAAATTTATACATCAAAATTATAGAATTTTATTCTGAAAAAATGTTATAAATTATTGAATTTCTCATGCCAAATTTTTATAAGACTACTTTTTAATAATTTTTAGATATATTTTATTTTTCAATGAAATGTGAAAAATAATAAATTTTACTTGAAACAATATTTTCAATTCAATTTTTTGAAATGTAAAATTATGTTATTTATTGGTCTTAAAATATCATTATGTTTTTATTAAATAAAATTTAATTATTGTCTTTTTAATGAATTTTATACAAACATTTTGAATAAAAACATTTTTAAGCATAAAATCTATTTTTTTATAAAGTGGTTTTATTGATTTTTTTATATTTATTTTAAATTTGTTTTTCCAAATTATCTTGACTAATTCTAGAAAATGTTATTCCAAATTATGATTAATGAGGTAAAATACTTTTAAATAGTTCCCTTTTTAATTTTTCTAGTTAAAAATAATAACCATAGAAAAATTATGTTACCAAGGTGAAGGTACAATGAGATAATTAGGGTTAAAAATTATATTATAAGAATATTAATTCATTAAAATTATTTTTCTTGTTTCACTAGATATATATAACTCATCTATAATAATCTATAATCTGAAAATTAGACTTTATATCATATTATTTTTGATTTTTGATTTTGCATTATTTTATGTAAAAAAACACAAACATTCCCAGTCTTGATTTAAAAGACCTCATATATGTAAACACAGGGTTGAAAATTATTTAAAAATGAATATTAATGTTTATTTTTAACATAAATATAATTTATTTTGACGTTAAATTATTTAACAAAAATTAGTGGTTATATAATTTCCATAAATTCTTAAGCCATGTCGATACGATGAATTCGAGCAGTAGGAAAATAAATTAAATGATTTTAAAAACATAAAATGAAATCATTTATGGGGGAGTTAAACTGTAAAAACTATTTCATATAAATACAACATATTGAAAATTATTTAAGGGTTTTTATTATTGTTAACTTATTATCTTTATAACTCCAGAATCAATGAAAATGAGCAGTTCCTAAATTGATATTAATGAAATTTTATAATAAAAATATACTTTATCAAATTATTTTAAATTAATAAAATATTATATGAATAAACATTATTGTTAAATGGTTAATAATTTGAACCATGTTCTATTTAAGGGACATTTTTTCAATTACAGTTGTGACCCCTAATGTGTAATTTTTTTGACATCACCACATCTATCAATAGGGTTAATGAGAGTTAAAAAAATAGATATGTGTAAAAACATAATATAAACATATCCAATTTTATTTTGTATGAGATGAATTCAGATCATCCTAATCCCATATTAAAATTAAATCATTTTTTACCACTTGTATAGAAAATTAATTTACATTAACATAATAATTTATGAAACTCTATGAATTCCCTTCTTCTCAATTATAAAAGAGAACCACCTCTAATCTCTTACTTACACCATTCGAACTATATATCTTGTAAAATTTATACCAAGTGCCCATTTTAACATCATTTTATACTTTATAAATATATTTTTAACATATAATACTATCCTTAGAGGTATTGAGGTGTAAATAAGACGAGGTTGTTTGAATAATAGGTGTTACTGTAATTTTTTATCATTTATTTGTTTTTCTAACACCATAATTATTTAAGTATAATGGAGTAAAAAAGTTTATTTAATATACTAATATGTTTTTATGTCAATTTCACATCATATATTTTTATCGTTCCATAAAATTGGAAATGAATCCATCATTTATGTGTACTGTGACTGCCACCTCACGAATCAGTATAATTTATTTTCTATAAATACCTTTTATTAATGTGTATAATGATGAATTTAATTTATATATATGATATTAATGATATAAATAACATTATTAAAGGATAATATATTATATAATTTCTTACCATTCCATCTATTGATGATTGGTAATGTTGTTCATGTGTACGATCCAATAACCACCTCAATGAGGCAATTTGATTCATTTTATGTGACCCCATTTTCATGGATGACATATATAAGTTCAATTAATGGAATAATATGATATTAAGGACATGAAAATAATTTTTAATTATGGAATAAAACATATAATCTTTTCATCATGTTTTTTGAAAAACAAAAATATTACTTATGTGAATGTAAAACCTACTATCTTGATTATTATAACATAGTTCATTTTTCATAAAATAGTTTGTGGGTGGTTAAGATTAATATAAAATATAATAATAATTTTAATAATATTATTATGGATGTGGTGTAATAATGACCACTATGATCATTTTCAACCTACACAATTCATTTTTTATAATATCTGAATATCGTCAAAAAGTCCAGTATGAACATATTTGAATAAGTAATTAAATTTAACACAGTAAAAAGCTATGTAAAAAAAATAAACCTGAAAATGGTTTTGATTTAAATATATAATTAACAAATGTTTATTATTCAGGAATATTCAAGAATTTTTTATGATGATTTAGAATCATATTAAGGGACACAATACCTAAATAACAAGTTTTCAATTTTTGTAAAGATTTATTTTTGTAAATATATTTTCACCATTACCATTTTTATAAAATAATATTACAAATGGGTTTATATTAATATAAATTAAATTTAATGGAAATTATATATATTTTTTAAACTTTATTTTAATGGGTTTCCAAAATAAATATTTTTATGTATTTTACACAGATTGCTATAAATTTCATTGAATAAGAAGAAACTAATTTTCTAATTTGACATATAATGCGTCAATGGATTATCCCTCCCCATAACATTTTTTTATTAATTTATATAGTAAATTTTTGTATTCAATGTAACACCCTAATTCCATATATTCTAGTAATTTTAGTTTTGAATATTTGGGTCGAAAATAAATAGATATATTATTATCATAAAACATATTTATTTGGGGGATGAAAGAATAATTTTATGATTTTAATAAGGGTAATAAATGATTTTATATGTTTAATGAATTTTACAACCCTCATAAATTATTTATGATGACATGCAATCATGAAAAAAATCATGGTTTTGGGTTAGACTGTTATAGCACATGATAACAGGTGAACCCTATATATCTCTTCAATGAATTTGTTAATGATTATGTATTCTATATAATTATCTAGGAAGTTATAAATATTGGTTATTGATCTTGTATGGTTTATTAAAAGGATTCCGTAAAGCTTATTTCCCAAAGAACCTTTAGGAGTAATCAGTGCCAACTAAAGTGTTTTTATGAAAATGTCTTTACTTTAAAAGGTAAGCTAATGATATTTTTTAGAGGAAGGATTATTCCCCTTTGCGGTAAAAAATTACATTTTTAAAACTTTTTTCAAATATTATAATTTTTTATAAATAATAACCCATTATTATTATCAACCCATTTTGTTTTCCTATAATGTGTTTTATGAAAATTAATTTGTAATTAAAGATGATTTCAAGAGTAAGTAAATAATTATTTGAGCACAATTTTTAATCAATTTATGAAAGTATCAATTTTATGATATTATTGTTTAAAAATGGACAAACATGTTTATTTATATTATATTATTTTATATACTATGATTTTTTTGGCTCAGACCAAATTTTAAAATTCTTTTCATATGATTTAAGGTTGAAAAGGAATAAAGAATAAGACTTGTTGATAATCATTAATAGGCATCATGAAAATATTAATTTTTTATAATTTTTTTATTATGGAAAAAATGCAGACTAAGAGGAAGTTTTTTAATGTATGATTTTGTCATATAATAGTTATAAAATATCATTAGAACCCTAATTTATAAAAGATTATTAGAAATTAAAGAGAATGAACTAGTTTTTATAAATGTAATTTTTCATTTAATAAGGTATGGTTACTTATAATATTTATATAGTTGGTTTTATTAGAGTTGGGTGACCATATATGTAGATAAAAAATAGTAGTTAATAGAGGAAGTTGAATAATCCCTTATATTAGGATCCTGCATAAATATTTAAAAAATAGTAAATCTTAATTCAATAATACAAAAAATTATTTTTTGAGTATATTTACAATTTTATGTTTTAGTGTATTAGTTCCTAAATATTTTATAAGAAACAAATACAATAATAATTGGAAACTTCCACTCAGAATCCATTTTCTCTACAATATAAAATATTAAAAATAAAATTAATATTTTCATGAAATATCTTCACTATTTTCATCATGACCTTATCCTATACCCTACTCATCAATAAAACCCTATAGAAATCATTTGAAAACATGGGATAAGAAAGGAAATATTATTGGGGACATGTAAAAAGAAATAAATAAATTAACAAGTTACTCCCTGAATACTTTAAAAAAATTACATTTTATAAAATAAAAAATTGGCTTAGAATATCCATTTCCATTACCAATGAATAAAATTCTCTACAAGAATATATTTATTAAATATTTCATTAAAAAAATTAAATCAAATTTTAAACTCATAAACATTTATTTTTCAATCATGAAAACCTCATAAAAATTATTTCAAAATGTTATACATTTCACCCATAAGTGGTATTATAAAAAATCCATTAAATCTAATTTCATTGGAATACCTTGTGAAATTAATATATTTTTTTTATTAACCCATACGATTAATATTAAAATAACATTTGTAACAGGAATGTTAATTTTAATATCACCATTTTTTAAAAAAAATAACGTACCCGGTAAATTTTGATAATCTATTAAGAGGGACCTCAATAGTTTACTCCATCATTTTGCATAGTGAATTTCAAAGATACATTAGAATATCTCATTCTTACATTATGTGGTAACCACCCATTATCATAAAAATTCCCCTAGAAGTTTAACACAATCATGAAATAAAAAAATTTTCATTTCTGTAAACATATTATTTACACCAATAACAAAATGATTTCGGAATAATTAAATATTCATTCAATTTAAAAACATTTGAAAAATTCCCAGAAAATAAATACAAAATATTTTTTTTGTTTAAGGAAACATTTAATGATTTAATGTAATGAAAATATAAAATAATGATTATAGTAGTGGTAAAAACCCTTGACATAATTTTCATTTAAATAGAACAACCCTTTTTAACTATTTTTCAAAACATTTTAATAAAAAATATAAATATATTCCATTTGAGAAAATTTGAATGAATGTAAAAAAAGAAATAAAATATTATTTATAATTTATTTATTTATAAAAAAATAATACCACAATATAATAATAATAATATGGATATGGATGAAAAATATTTTGAAGAAATATAATTTAAACATTTAAAATGTGATTTTAATGTTAATGTATCTTATACATTGATTATGACTCATCAAGTACGTTGGTTGTATTCCGGAATAATAAAAATATATCAATTATTTAATTATATAAGAACCTCTATAATGTTTGTTATTCCTTTAATTTTAACTATTATCATGTTATATACAATTATGTAATGAATTTAGTTCACATCAGGTGTTTTGAGTATATTCAGCTCATTTGCCTAAAATGACTTTTGTAAGTTCAATATGGTAATAAGGTTGTTAATACATCATATATTAAATATTAATCATGAAATAATTATAATTTTTATACATTAATTGTATTTTTTAAATTATCCTTGAATGACATTAATGAAAAATGAATAATGTTACAACTATGGAAATAGCAGGTTATAGGTATATATGAGCAACATTATCATTTTTTAGAGAGTATGAGGAAAAAAATGTAAGTATAATTTTATCTATATATAATAATAATAACGATTACATAAATATAATTTAATTTATTTAAATATATTTATATATAATATTTATGTCCTAGGCTCATGAAAAATCAATATCATCACTTTGTGGAGGTGGTAGTGGACATGTACATAAGAATGATGTTATAATATTTCAATGGTTGGAAAGGTAAAAAATAAGATGATATATTATATTAAAAATGGAAAATATTTTAATAATTTCATATATATTCATTAAATAGATTATGGTAATCATCAATGAGAGGTGGTGATGGGACATGAATTGCATCAGTTTATGAGGCGATAGTCCACTGTACACACAAACACAGGATTCCTTATAAATTTTATGGGTGAGTAGATGGATATGTGTTTTTAAGTTAACATAATAAAATATTATTATATATATATTTAATTATTTTTTATTTAATAATATTTTAATAATACAATATAGTGGTGTAAAAAGAAAAAAAAACAAAGACGATCAGTTAAAAAGTATACCTCTTATTCAAAAAATCTCTTTGGATTTATAAATAAATCCTTATTAGGTTGTTTTTATGATAATAAAAATAACTATAAGACATTGAGAGGTTTTTAAAGAAGGCATATAGGTATGTCTTGAATGATATATAGTTCTAAAAATGTGTGAGGATGGGATGATATAAGGTACCCTTTTATAAGTGAGGGGAGAGAAACTCTCAAAATTTCTTAAAGTATTAAATTAATATAAATTACATTTCATAGATAATTGGAACCAAATTAATATATTTTAAATTTAATATTATTTTTAGTATAAATCATCAAAAAAATAAAACTTCCACAAGTTTATGTGATTTTTTCATCCCAATATCTTTGTTTTAACCAATCATTGTAAGAACATAGGTCTTTTTTTTGGAATTTATCTTTATTTCAGGTTATTTTCTAGGAAAAATAAATGGGAGATTTTTATGAGTACATACGGTGTAATTATGAGTACATTCCATATACTCAGGTATCACGTACTACTGTGTGCTTTCCATGTAATAGCTGAGTACATGGTTGTGTGGTGACCAGGATGACTAGATATGTTGAGGGACAGTTAAGGCTAATACATGGCATGTACTGTTAATAAACACATCATGCACTTTTATTTTCATTTGATAAATTGGAGAGGGCTCACATATCTTTTTCCGAACCTAATTCTTCTTCCCAGGCTTCATACATGGGTGATCAGGAATAACAGACAATGACCGAGCCCCTTTTTCTTTGTCCACACTCAAATTGAGACCACTTCATGTGTGTTGGAATCCCACCAATGAGTTCTCAATTATTTTAGAGCCCTCACTTCTAATTCATCATCTCTTGTGAGATATTCATGGTTTATTGTTTTCACCTTTTTGTAGATCTATACTCATCTAGGTTGATTCAAGGGCACATGTTTAGGAGTTTCAATTGTGAGAGATCAAGGTATGTGTTTTTTCCTTTCCTGGACAGTCTTTAGATTATTTATGCTAATAGTGTCATATGCCCACATTTGGGGTATTTCTGTGTTTGGAATATAACCCTGTTTAATACCTTTTGTAGTTTAATTGATTGAAAATTGGTTGATTATTTTTGGTAAGGTTAGATAACCTGTTTTCCATTCATTGGTTGATTAGGATAATTTTTTTTATTATATGATATGAATGTGATATGCTTTGTGAATGTTTAGCCATTTAATAGTTATAGATTACGTGTTCTACTTGATATAATATGTGAAATTTTTTTCCAATGGACCATGATAGCCATGGAATAGGAAAACTATGGGGGTTTCCAGGTTTATTTATATAGGAAAGTGAGAGCCTTGGTGTAGATATTGATCCAGTGGTATTGACCGTGATATCAAAATAGGTGTTTATTTATCTTTTGGTTATGTTATGTTGACCATGAGATATTGAAAGTGAGTGAAACCCTGGAGGTTTCTTATATGTTTATTTTATAATATGTGTGACCAAAGGGTTTAGATTGTGAGAAATTTCCTGGAGGATCAATCATTAATGTTTTGGATATATGTTAAACTAATTGGGCTAGAATGTGAGTGAATTATCATAGGGGTTTTTATGAATGATTGAGTGATTGTGAAGATTCTGCTAAACCAAATTACAAGCTTGGACTCAGTATTACCTGATTGTTTACATAGTATTTTGAGATGTTTGTTTTTACTATTACATAAGGTATATAGATCATTGGATATATCCCATGGTTTAAATGATTCAATGAATTGAATAATAAATGAAAACGAATTTAATTGAAAATTTAAGGATTATTTACTTTTGAGTACTTCCCTGTTTATAACATCATTTTTACATATTACTTGCTATATATATTCACTGACAGTTAGGCATAGATCATTTAGTGGTTGCCTATTGGGATTTTTCTCACACCCAGTTTGGGTTATGATTTTAGACCCAAATAGATTATATAATTTCAGGTATAGATAAGGGGAAGTGCTATTTTTCATTAGGTACTTCATTACTATTGGAGATGGTGAGAATGAGACAATGCTAAGCCTTACGATGCTATTAGAGTTTATTTCATTTCTGTACATTGGGTTTAGTATTGTATTTCATGCATTGTGACTTTTTTGGAATCTTTCCAAGACACATATTCCATGAATCATTTATATATGATCTAGTGTCTATATTACTATCAGTCTTTTTCTATTTACTTCTAAAAATTGGTATTACTGATTCCATTATTGTTTAATATTTATTATCTTCTATTTATAATTTTCCAATTATTTCATAATTTCCCCACAATCAAACTTTAGAACGTATTTCTATTCGGCAACCTATGGTGTTTTGGGAGATGCACTTGAGGTTATGTGTCTAACCGGGTATAGGGCACCTTTGGGGAGAACCCAGATCCAGGATGGTGCAAATTGTTAGAAAAGGATGTTATTTTAGTATTTTCCTTTCTATTTAGAGCCAATAAACCATGATAGGAACAAACATGTAGTTGGTAATAGGTTGTTCCTAGGAGTATCTAACCTGTGTACAGGGAAAAGCCATGTTACCTTAAATATTGCAATTTTTCTCGTTTTTCAATTGTTACCGTTTATTTGATTTCGTCATTGGGTGATTCAATTATTTTTTTCCTGTTATGATTGATATCATTATGGTTTGATTTCTATTTATACCTAATGAGTTAAGGGTATGTCATCTCATGCATCATATAGGCACTTGTTAGAAATAATATTTCATGCATTCTTGTCATTCCATTTATGTGCATTACGGATTGCATGTTGTTTTGAGAGATTTTGTGATAGACATTCATTATATTTTGATATATTCCATGATAGAATACCAATTATTTTAGACAGTGTATAGGTATATGTAATGTTTCATTTGTATGGACACCAAGGTTTGGTCCCCCTTGTGTTATGGGACCTCATGGATTAGAATTTTTTGGATCATGTTCGAAAATTTATTAATTTTTTTTATGATATGACATGAATAAGGCTGAGAAAATTTTATTCACATGTATTTTGGGCTCTCACGGCTCAAAACATGGAATGACTTGGTCAAATTTCAGGTTTTTAAGGGTTCTAGACAAGTTTCAGAGGATTAGTATTGGGAAAACTAGACAACATGACATGTGTTGTTATGAACACATTCCATGTGTTCATCAACTCAGGATGAAACAAATTTTCTTAAGTACATTCCATTTACCATATGTACATACCATGTAGTTGTTAATTGTGTCACTAACACTATGTGAAGAGACATGGGTTTGAAAAATACTGGTAGAACACACCATGTACTGGGATTACACACTGTGCAGTAAGAGACAATGTATCTAGCTGTGTGACTAAGGACATGAGTGGAAGAAATTTGGTGGCACATACCATGTCTAGCTTATACACGTCGTTTGGTAAACGACCATTCATCTAGACATGTTCCTAAATACACGGTTGGATGAACCATAGGTATTATACACCATTTATATGTTGAACACGTCGTTTAGTATTACACCAGGGGATAATCATGTACTTATAGTAATGAAGAAGAACCTAGATTGGAAGGAAAATTCAAGTACATTCCATGTCACAGGATGAATGCACTGTAGTTATAGGTTATTGCATGTTGTAGTTGGAAGAGGTACACACCCATGTTAAAGCTTAAGGGAACACGCCATGTTGTGGTTCTATAAACTGTGTAACCCTCTTTTTGTCAAACATTAATGAATTTCATCTCATGTTCCATTATTTCACTTATAAGTTATTGTCCATGATTATATTGTACTCATGTGTGCACTTGACCTTGCTGAGTCATGCCACCAAGATGTCCTCTGATTGTACGCCAGATGCATCCCAATTATTAGACACCCAAAATATTAGTTCAGGGACTACTAGCAGATCCTCTCATTGTGCCTGTTTTCACAGCATCAGTTATACTAGAAACATGTGCCGATTTAGAGGGGTGTGAAGAGGTTTTGAGGATGATGCATACTTCTTAGGGAGTGTTGAATCCTTCCCAGACAATGGAAGAGTTGACACTTGTGTTCTAGAAAAAAAATACTCCCACTTTTTTAGGGATGGAGGACCGAGGACTATAGAGTCATGGTTGGAGGTTATGCATTCACACTTTAGGATATGATGATTCCTCCGGATATGAGGCTGTATCTACCGATGTACATGCTATATGATTACACCATGAGATGTTGGGATGATATCTCACAGGAGGGATGTTATTGGGATATGACTTGGTAAGATATTTAGAGGACCTTCTTTTATTAATTCCACTCAGAGACGTTGAGGTCCAACCGAGCAAAGTAGTTCATACAATTGGAGTTGGGAACACTTTCTATGATGTATTATTTTTCTCATTTTACAGAGCTTCAGCACCTTGCACCAGTTTTTGGAGGTGATGACTTATATAGGGCTAGGTGATTTCAGGATTATCGTAGGTATGACATATTAACAAATGTGAATGTTTTTAGGTTGAATTTGGAGAATATTAAAGAAAATTAGGCACTAAATACGGAGTGTAATATGATGTAGTTGGGAGATGTGAGCTAGAGCGGTTCGGCATCTAGGGCTAGTACTTTATTGTTTGATAGTAGTAAGAGTCGTAGAAAGCCTTTTCATGGTGATTCCAGTAGCATGGATGTATCTTTATGTAGCCAAGTGAGGTGGTACTAGTGTTGGGTGATTGGGAACATGAGACCTCATTGCTAGAGAGAACTAGTTTAGTGAAGATATTGTGGCAAAATGGGTCATATTTTTCAATTTTTCTGGTTTTTCTCAATAGCATCATGTTTAAGGTGTTATTTTATTACTCCACAATCAGGAATAGGTCCACTAGTTTCTAATAAAATAGGGAACTGGTGTTTTTCAGTACAATCAGGCTGAAGAGGTTGTCGTGGTCACAGTATCTAGATGCCAAGATTTTAGAGACAGTAGGGTGGAATAGCTCTAGGTAAATAGATAGGGTCGCAGGGCTGCGGTAAAGGTCCAAATTTTATGATGTGATAGAACCAGCAGAAAAATTAACCTAGAACCCCTAAAGTTAGTGGTATTTTTCTAGTTTCCATAGTTTTATATTCTTCTCTTTTCGATACAAGAGTTTCCCATAGATTTATTTGTACCACCATTGTAAAGAGCCTTCATCTCTACAACTTTACATCTGATGTTGTTATGATGCAAGACACATAGACTGTGGGTCAGTGTATGGAATTACCTCTTAAGGATGGTGGGTGTCACTTCTTATGGGACCTCTATGTCTTCAAGATGACAAGTATTTATGTCATTCTGAGAATGGACTTGTTGATCTCCTTTAATGAATTTTTTTGGATACTATTTCCATATGGTGAGTTTCATGTCACAAGAGGGTCATTTCTACAAATTGGAGAATGGGATTCCCATGTGAGAAGAGTGGGTCCAGAGCATCATGTGTTGGGGTGAATTATAGCATGGATTACTAGTCTATATCAGGATGACATGGGAATTTCCAGAGGGACTTTACTCCAGTGCTTCATAGATTTAGAGATGTCATTCCAAATACATTTTTAGGTTAACCTCTAGAGCGGAGTTGTATTTACCTATTGAGATTTCCCCAAGAGTATAATTAGTGTCTATTCCCCCTTGTAGGATGGCTACACTAGAGTTATAGAAGCTTAAGAATCAGTTAGATGAGTTACAAGATAAGGTTTTATTATAAAAAATACTTATCCTTGGGGTTGACCTATTGTTTTTTCGTATAAGGATGCAAGTACCCTCAGACTTTTGGGGGATTATCATAAGCTGAACCAGTTGACAGTCAAGAACCAATATCCTTTAATGGGGATCGATGATCTCTTTGATAAGCTTCGAGGTTCCCAAGTGTTCTCAATGATTGACATGAGATTAGGTTATCATCATGTTCCTGTTAGACCATCAGATATAACTCTTACAGACATTGAAAGTAGTTATGGTCTATACAAGTATTTGTTTATGATGTTAGATCTCATGAATGTTCCTATAGTTTTCATGGAAATGTTGAACCATGTTTCCCATTCTTACTTTGATTCATTCATGGTTTTATTCTTGGATGATATCTTAGTGTACTCTCACACTCAACATTACTATTCCACCCATCTTGAGATCTTATTGAGTACACTAAAAGACCATTACTTATATGATAAACTCTCAAAGTGACACATTTAGATGGACCATATTCACTTCTTTCACCACATAATATTAGAGACAAGAGTATCATAATACCCCATGAAAGTGAGAGAAGTATTTTTTAGGGAGAATCAGATGAATGAATTTGAGGTATGGAGTTTTATAGATTGGGTTGGTAATACATTCACATTATAAAAGAGTTTTAATGTTTAAAAGCTTCACTTAATTTTCTGACTAAGAAGGATGAAAAGCACTTGTAGACAAATTTCTATGATTCATCCTTTCAAGAGAAGAAGGGGAGTTTGACTTCAGATCTGATACAAATTTTTCCAGATCCACGTAAGAGTTACACTATTTACTATGATGCTTCATTTATCGTGTTCGAAGTAGTGATTATGCATGGAGATGGAGTCATTGCATACGTTTCTCAGGATTTGAGGCACATGAGATGAATTACCTGATGCACAATCATGTGTTGGATGTAGTTGTGTATGATTTATTGTAATTGTGACAATATCTTATGGAAGATAAATGTGTAAAATTCACTAAACATTAATGATTCATGTATATCTTATCACAACGACATCTGAATTTGAGACAGTGAAGGTGGGTTGAGAATCTTCAGTCCTTTGACATTGATCATTCCTATACAGTTGGGAAAGGCAACGTAGTGGATGATGTGCTGAGTTAGAGACCTCAAAAGCATGAAGTTCCAGAGGCTAGTAGTGAGTGAAATCTTATGGCTATATTCTCTGAGTTGTATTGGGAGGTTCATGGAAGATAGGGTAAAACCTTTATTTCTTATTAAGTTGTTACCTATACTTTTATTAATCGAGTGAAAATGAGGCAGCTATCATATTATGAAGGCCTAGTCCAATGGGTGAATGTGTCTGGTGAGGACCCTACTCCTGGGTTGACCATAAGTGATAATGAGTTTTGGTATTTTTATGGATACATATGTGTGTCGCCAGGAATAAAATGGCTCTTTCATGAGATTTTCATTCCCCAGTTTGACAATTTCATATAGGTATCACCATGATGTATTGTTATCTACACCATAAATATTAGTGTCCATGATTGAAGGGGGTGTATCTGATTTTGTTACGATATGTTTTGCCTGTCAGCAATTGAAGGTGGAGCATCAATGACTGAAAGAGCTTTTATAGTAGGTACCCATTCCTGTGTGAAAGTGTAATGATTTTTTGATGATTTTATTATCGGTTTACCGATGTATCCTCATGGTAATAATACGGTTTGGGTTGCTATTTATGGACTCACGAATGTGGCACAATTCTTGTCGATTAAGGAATCATTCAGTGTTGATAACTGTGGAAGGTTGTAGATCCCTGAGATTTTAAATTTATATGGGGTAATGTACTCAATCATCTCAGACAGGGAAACTCGGTTTACTTGTCATGTATTGTAGGGACTATAGAGGGACTTGTATATATAGTTACTTTTGAGTACAACTTACCATCCCTAGACAGATGGCCAGTCTGAGGGCACAATTCTGGTTTTTGAGGACATGCATCGAGCATGGATCCTAGATTTCATGGGATCTTGGGAGAGACAAATACCCCTAGTGGAGTTTTCATAATATAATAGTTTTAATACAACAATTCGTATTTCACCTAATGAGTCATTGTAAGTTAGGCTATACTGATTACCCCTATGTTGGATGGAGGCAGTTGTGTTGGGACCTAGGATTGTCCAGGTGACCTCTGAGCAGGTGGAGTTGATTTAGAAGAAGATGGTTATTGCGCAACCATGAATGAAATCTTATTATGGTCGATGGAGATGACCTATAGAGATCGAGGTTGGAGATTAGGTTTTCCTACAAGTCACACCAATGATAGGACATAGTCAGATTATGAGATTGGAAAAACATCCACCAAGATACGACGATCCATTTTAGGTTTTGGAGAGAGTCTGTCCAGTTTCTTATCGGTTGCATTACCTTAGATGTACTAGGATATGTATGATATATTTCATGTTTCTAAGCTACAATGTTACTTTTTAGTCATGTATCAGGTTTTTAAACCCAAAGAGGTTGAGTTGGAGTTGGATGCATTCTTCGAGGAGAACACTATTCAGAATGTGGATTTTATTACGAATATTTTATGTGGATAGTCTATTCCTCTGGTATGAGTTCTGTGGAAGCACGATTGAGTAAAACACAAGACATGGGATATAGAGGCTGACCTAAGATCATAGTGGCCAGAGTAGTTTGAAGCTTCTTCTTCACCACCCTTGGAAGGGAAATTTGTGGATGAATTTCATTAGGGGGTGATGTTTTTAGGAACCTGTATATTATTTCCAGGTATGGATATTTATTTTTGGATTTTTTAATCTAAAAAGAAGAAATAAAAACTTTTCTTTGTACCCACCATTTACTAATGAGTACACATTTTTTACCCGTGTACCACATACTAGCCATGAAATGACCAAGTACATGGTCTTGTGGGGACCTATCAGACTACATCAGTCGGGGTCTAGTTGAGGCTAATAAATGGTATGTACTATTAATGAACACATTGGTTAATTTTTTTTATACTAGATAAATCAGAGTGGGGTCACATCTCTTGTCCAGAACCAACGTATTCTTCCCTTGTTTTGCACATGAGAACATAAAAATGACAAAAAATGATTGATCCCTTGTTTCCTCATCCGACCTCTGATTGAGACGATGTCAGGTGTTTTGGAATACCACCGATTGGTTCTAAATTCTTCAAGATCCCTCATTCCTAATTCCTCCTCTCTCAATATACATTTGAGGATTATTTTTCACCTTTTTTATAGATATAAGTTATTCTAGGAAGATTCAGGGGCCTACGATCAAGAGTATCGATTGTGAGACATTGATGTAGGTGGTTTTTGAATTTCAAGTATTTTCATTAGGTTATATAAGTTAAAATTATTGTATTCCCACATTCGGAGTATTTTCGTGTTTTGAATTTAACCATGTTTAATACCTGATATGGAATAATTTATTGAAAAGGGGTTTTTTCGGTATAAGGGTAGGTACCTTGTGTTCAATTCCTTGTTTTATTATGATCGATTTGTTTGAATATATGAGATGGATGTGATATGCTCTGTCAATGTTTATCCATGTAGTAGTTATAGATTACATGTACAACTTGATATAATTTGAACAATGTTATCCAGTGGCCCGTGAGAGCCTTGGATGAGATAAACTATGGGGATTTACAAATTTATTTACACAGAACCATTAGAGCCTTTGTGTAGATATTGACCCAAGGGTATTGACCATGAGAGCTATCGAGATGGCCATTTATAATTTTTTTACGTTATGTTGAGCTAGGGGTATTTACCATGAGAGCTACTAAGGATGTCATTTATAAGTTTATTTACAACTCTATGGGACCAAAGAGGTTAGACTGTGAGATATTTCACTGAGCATCATTCTTTAATGTTTTGGTTCCCTATTAAACCATAGGGGTTAGACTATTATAGATTTCTAAAAGGGTTGTTTGGGAATGATTAAATGATTGTGATGAGTCTTCCAAGAAAAAGCACAAGCTTGTACTCTGTCTAACTTGATTGTTTATATGGTATTTTCAGATGTCTCATGTTACTATGACATAGGGGATATAGATCTCAGCATATATCCCAAGGATTACATAATTCAATGAATTGGACAATACATTAAAATGAATGTAATTGGAAACTATAGGATTGTATACTTTTACGTACTTCAAAGTTTATTACTTCACCTCTGCATCTTACCTGCTATATATATATATTCAATAATAGGTAGGAAATGATTTTTTGGTGGTTGCCTAAGGGGATTTTTCTGGAACCCTGTTTGGGTCAAAATGTTGGACCTAAATAGATTATATGATTGTAGGTATACATAATGACATGCAACCTAATTCATCAGGTATGTGATCATTGTGGGAGTTGGAGAGCATGGGACCAGGCTAAGGCATGGGATTCTTTCATATTTCACTACTTTTATATACTTTGGGTTCAGTATTATATTTATATAATTCTAAATTGTTTGGTTTCATTCCTAGACACATGTGCCTTGATTCATTTATATAGTCTATAGTTTTTATATTACTATCAGTCTTCCCTTATTTACTTCTATTGTATGGTACTACTAATACTGCTATTGATAAATATTTTTGAACTATTGTGCATACTATTCCAATGAGGGAACAGTTTCCCCATTATCATACGTTGGCCCTCATTGATAGTCAGAATCCTCTAGCATTTGGGGAAATGAACATGAGGTTATTTGACCAACTAGGTACATGACACCTCTAGATGGAACCCATATCTGGGATGTTACAATCATGGACCCTTTTTATTATTAAATTTATATCATTGGGTTTTACTAATTTGGGACCATAAATGTTATAATAAAAACAAAAAACTGGTAGAAAAATGTACTTTTTTTTAGTATCAACCACATCACATTAAATTTTATGAATATATTTTTTATGAATTATAAATCATTTAATAAAATATTTATTTAAAAATATAATTAATGTATTTTTCTGTAACCATTCATTTATAATGAATTTAATGTCCTCAAGATATAAGTTTAATTCAAATATAGACTTATAAAACTTTAATAATATGATATATATATATATATATATTAATAATTAATGGGACTCTATAAATATCCCAAATAAATATTTTTTGTTTTTTAAAATAATTTCCTTGATTTTTATAGTTTTTTGACATGGATTTTTTGGGCAATACATAAGAATTTAAAGTAATTATTCCATCAATACAAATTAAAAATAATCTAACTTCATAAAAATTAATTCATATAAAAAAATATACATTTATAACTTAACATAAACAATTTTTATCCCTATGAATTTTTTAATAGATATAAAAACATAAAGGGTGACATTTTCTTATTGATAGTTATTTAAAATTATATTACAGTCATTATGAAAATAAAGTATCATGAAATTACTGCATTTTTGAAACTATGATATTAAAGAAAAAAACCAATCTAATAATATATGTAAATGATTTATTGAGGTTTTTAGGAATTATAACATTATTCCTAATATTCTTTAGCTTATTTCCTCAATTGATGTGAAAATATTTTATATGGTTACTATTCATAATGGAAATCCTAAAATGAAACCATTTCAAAATCATTAACCATGTGACCCAAAATATGGAATCTATTTTTTAATATTATTTTTTTATTTTAATTATTTAATTTTAAATTAAACCTTTAAAATGTGATGAAAAATTATTATTTAAAAAACTAATTTTTATATATAATTTTTTATATTAAATTAAATTATTATTTTATTCAGTAAACATTAATTGGATTGTTTTTATTGAAAAACAAATTAAAAATCAAAACTAATTTAAATATAATTTTACCTTTTGCATACCTCATTTTTTTTAAAAAAAATATCATTTTTCACAATTCATTTTAAAAAATAATGAATCTAGAAAATAATAAAAAATTATTATAAGATAATTTTTCCAAGATTATTTAAAAATGAAGGTCATTTTTTAAATAAAATTTATTTTCTTTTGCAATAAATATTTTACATTACACCATAAAATCCATGAAATACTTATTTTATTTGAAATAATGCCTTTTTCCTTATGTCTGGAACAATAAATTAAATGTAACTCTATTAAATTTAATTAATTAATATTAATTAGATATGAAAATTAATTATCTTAACTTTACCTGGTTTTTTATACATTTATTATGGTTAATAGGGGACATTGTATTTGTGATTTTTTTCATTAATAGGTTTGTTTTATTTTAATTTTCATGCATTTGGGTTTTGAATTCATGTATTATGTTTTCAAATAATGTTATATAATTCATGATATTTTTGAGTTGTATTGTAGAAAATTATATCCCCTCAATATATGTGTGATGACATGTCCTTGATCCAGTCCTCAATCTACAGAATTTTAATGATCAACATTATATGTTATATTCCAACTTGTTATCTAATCACATGGTGTCAGAATCAGGGTGTTTCTGGAAAGAGACCACTTAATTCAAAATATAGATCTATCCACTATGAAAAATCATATACAAATGACCCAATTCAACCTATATAAATACATGATATATCTCATATCAAGGCCTAAAACAAACTTGTGACAAACCATAACCCCACTTCCAAATCCAGTGCAATAACCAAAAACTTTATATAGTCAATTTGATACAAGATTTATAATCCCCTATATTACCATCACTAATTAAAAATACCAAACATGATTATTTCATCACTTATAAGAAAAGATTAATTTCAGGTTAAGAGGTTTATTGAATTATTACATGTCAAAAACTAATAATGAATGTATTATTTATATCATGTAGGGATTTTTTACACTATATATGAAACTACTAAATATATAACGTGTTTTCAAAATATTGTTTAAATCATCCACACATGAAATACTTATAAACACATCACATGTAATAATTTTCATAATAATCGAGTGAAATCGTAAAACTAAAAGGGTTAGACTAAAATTATTAGTAAGGGGGAAACCAACAAAAGAAATTAGAAAATAAACATGGTATCAATATTGTGAAAAAAATTGATGGAAACAATGTACCCAAAACCAACATAGAATTGCTATAATTATTTATACATATAAATAATTGAAAATATTGATATCAAGAATACTAATCTCATAAGGAATGAATTCATAATTCCATAAATCAAAAACATTTTGTCAAGGACTTGTTCCATGACATTTACCAATCATCATGGTCGTAGTCTAGGCACATTGATGAATTGGGTAGGTGTACACCAAATTGAAAAATTTATTTTTTCTCATGACAGCCGTCATTTTAAAAGGGGATAAATATTTTAGGCCCCCAACTATCTCTTAATTAATGAAAATGAATTACCAATAAGAGACGTCAAGACCTTCAAAACAATTGCCTAAAAAATCTATTACTTAATAAAACATGGTTATCTGTATAATAAAAAATAAAGATGATCAATACATGATCCACATGTATTGACCATCAATAATAATGTATTATTTTAAATTTGTTTCCCAATTTCAATAAAAGAGATATCATGATCATAACATTTCCATAGAGAGAAGGCATATCATCCAAAAATACATAGTTAACTTGTCAATAATACTTTATATTAGAATAAAAATATATAGAGTGCTAACACATTTTCCATTATCAATAGAATAATATTATCTAAAGGTGAACATTATCCAATATAAAATATTAAAAATTTTATGTTCACTCTATATATATAAATAGTTATAAAAAAACATAAAATTATAATATCATTATCATAATCCTTCCAAAGAAAGAGAGTGGACGGAAATAAAAGAACATTATAAATGAAATTTAGAATATGAATCAATATTAATTTGTGTTCCGAATATAAATCTATATAAAAAATTTGATAATACCAAATAATAAAATATTAGGACATAGTGTACCTAAATAATATGAAATTATTTTAAATTTTGATCATAACTCCTTGGGGGGATTGAGTTTCCAAAAATCTCCACTACTAAGGAAACAACTGAATAAATAGCCACTTGAATATGGGGAAAATGTTTGGATATTAAATCGAATAAATTAAAAGGAGTATGATTAAAATATATACAATGGCAGTGAATACACTATATAATGGAATCATGGTAAAAAAAATTTATGTCTCAATTAATAAGAATTCGGACTAAAAACACAAATTTCATGAGTGATATTTTAATAGAAAACCCCCTGATATTGAGGGATTGTAATTGAACATAAAATACCAATTTAAATATATAATTCATGATATTATATCTCAAATATATAAGATATTTAATAAATTATTGATAATTTGTGAATAATGACAAAAAATTCTCATGGAGAGTAATTTGGGATGAATGCCCTTATTTCTTTTCCAAAATTCCATGAACGCAAGGTAACATCTTATATCACAAACATAGATACAATAATAAATTAATTTATTATAATAATTATATTAATTTACATATATTATCTTCATAAAAAACCATTTTCAATATGAATTCTATCAATTTTCCACATCTTGTGTTTATAGTTTTGATAACATGTACTAAATTAAAAATAAGACTATTCATTCACATTATTATTTAAAATTTAATCACTAATATATGTTTAAATTTACTACTATGTATGATTTCTAAATATTCATGATGTTTTCAATTATTTTTGTGGGTGTCTTTATCCTCGAAGAATAAATTGATATCAAT
The DNA here is from genome assembly GCA_963277665.1 of Viscum album. NCBI lineage: Eukaryota > Viridiplantae > Streptophyta > Magnoliopsida > Santalales > Viscaceae > Viscum > Viscum album. The sequence continues at coordinate 291,623,465 of OY728138.1, forward strand.
CATGTTTCAGGGAATCTTGATGATTAAAGAGTGTTTCTTAATTAATGAATTAAATATACATATACAATCTTGAGATAAAAAATATTGTTTTTCACAATTATATAATATTAGAAAATTTATTATTTTCACATATTTCTTAATTGTTTAAATTAATAGTATTTTTCAATTATGTGGCTAAACAAACCCAATCATTAATATACCATAATTTAATGATTGATTATGAGGTGGTTCAGTTGAAATATCATTATAATAAATGCATAATTACCATATATAGTGCTTATGAGTGTAATATATAATAATTTTATTTTTATAAAACAAGAAATAATGGATATTAAATCATTATACTATTTCTGAAAATTACAATACACTTAGAACACTTATTTTAAATGATTAAGTTGATGATTATCATTTTTTATAATATCATTAAAAATTTCCTAAAATTTTAAGAATAAAAAATTATATATATTATGAAAATAATATTTATAATTTAATACCCTCTTTAATTAAATCCTTGTAAGGAATTTATGGAAAATTAAACACGTTACATCATATACATGGTCGTTCTGATAATGCATAAATGACATTTTTGTTTTTCTTAATGGATGGGGTATATGAATAAAACATTATAATAAATTAATATAGTAACATAATAATATCCAAACTATATTAATATAATTGTATCTATTTTTTCTATAATAAATTCAAACGAATATAATAAAGGAGAAAATCTATGTTGTTGATAATACTCATATTGGGTAGTTTATTTATTCTTAAAATATCCATTGAAAGAAAGACCTTATACTAACTAATGTAGAAGAGAAGATATATAGTTTTTGATATGGATATATAAATATAAAAATAGATTTCATTTAAGAATAAAATTTAAGGATACATGATTCTTGAATTAGTGGATGTGTTACTATTTTATAAGTGAGGTGAAGGGGACTTTTTGAAATACCTACATCATTCTCAGTAATGGGTTTTTACTAATCCAATTAATATTTATCAAAAATGAAAACAATATAAGGGGAATGTAATTTTGGGTTTAAAATTAACTCAACCACTAATTATAGATACTTTTAGTGTTTTATAGAATTTTATTTCAACCTTTAATATTCTACCCGAATTTACTTTTATGTTGATAATTAATTTCTATCCATAGTTATTTTTTTTTGAAAATCTCTAAGTTTTACCCTTTTATCTAATTAGTTCCATTTAATTTTATATTTTAAAATAATCTTAAAATATAAAATTTCTAAATATATGATTTTTTAATTTTAAATTAATCACATTTAATCACACAAAAACAATATTTAGTATAAAAACTTTTTATTGATTAAATTTAAATATGAGATAAATTTTACATGGATACTGATTTTAATGATAAAAATTGATTTATTATTATAAAATAAATTGTATGAGTATTTCAGGGAATTCCAAACATGAATCTCACCTTTAAAATATAGGATTCTAATGTAAGATAAAAAATATATTTTAATCTATAATTTTAATTTAGTTCTAAAAATGATAGTCCTAGAATTTATGTGCTCCAGTAATTTATTAAAATTCATAATTATTATTTTTAAATTGATATTTTATTACATATATGTTATTTTTATTTTATGATATTATAATATAGTGATAAAATCTAAAAACTTATAAGGATCATAAAAATTAATTTTTGTCCTAAAAATAAATCATTTTGGGAAAAAAAATATTTCATATGAAGATAATTTTTTTTCAAAATATAAAAAACCATATTTATATTTTAAAATTATAATTAATTTAATTAATTTTTAAAAAAAAATCAAATTATAGGTTTAGAACCGTTTTTATTTGAAAAATAATTTTTCAAATTTGAATTATTTTTATCCATATATCATATCATTTACCAAATGAATTGATGGTTATAAATTATTAACATATAAAATATTTTATCAAAGTTGATCATATAATTAAATAAATATAACTGAATATAACATAAAATGAATTTTTTTAAATTATATTTTTAAACAATAAATTACTTGGTTAGTCATTCAGGAAAACTAATTGATTTTCATTCAATGAAAAGGATATGTTTATTATATATATATATCATAATTAGTTTACTCTTAATCATTCCACCTAATTCAATCACTATTTTTTAATGAAATTATATATCATGGTTCCATTTTAGTTTTGTGTAATGTGTAGAGAAAGCCATCTGAAACACTTACTTATTTAATGCAATTCAAAATTTAATGTCTCAGGGTGATAAATTATCCCACATAAATAAATAAAATCATCACAATTTTAATCATATATAATTCATTAATGTTTGTGAGGGTACTGTTTACGTAATCATTATTTTGGTCATTCCCTCTAAAATGACATATACCTTACACCATTATGTTAAATCATGTAATGTTTTTTTCCTGAAACAAAATTAATTATTCATAAAATCATATACCCATGTATATATATACACTAATAATAAATTCTCTCGATTTTACCGTTCTAAAAACCCATTGGAATCTTCACAACCTTAAACCTCAACATCATTATACATTCCTCTTACCATTAACTCATTATTTAGACAATATATGTTATTAACCACCAGTTCATATAGTAATAAAATTGTCAATAAATATCATAATCTAAAAAATTAGTTAAACATATCCAAAATGATATGGAGTATATTTTATTTAAAATAATAATAAATACACATTTTATCATTAATATATGATCCAATTTTCTGTAAATAAATCAATTTTTTAATACCATACAATAAATAATATATTAATCCCAGTACTTATCCATACCTCAGTCTTGTGATAATTAATAACTATTAAAAAAAATATATCCTCTCTATAATACATGTATTTTTGGTAATTAACACTATTCAATATCTATTTTAAAATATTTAAATAAAACCACTGAAGAATTATCCGTAGATTCTTCACATAATCCTATATAACATTTAGAATATACCAATATTACGTTCATAAATATCACTTCACTAATTAAAATAGCTAATAGAATAATGATTTAATTTCTATCATGACACTATCCTCACTATTAATCAAAAGACTAAGAATGTAACCTTCCCCATCATAATAAGAATATACTTAAATTCTAGACCATTTACATAAGTTTGTTTATTCAAATATATGACATAGTGGTTTGTAGACACAAACAATTCACATATTTATTTTCATCAACAGGAAATTACTAATACTAAAACCATAATGGATATGATAATATTAAAAAAATTATATTAAAACATCAATATAAATATTTATTACCTTATAACATGTTATTGTAAAATATTATAATTTTAAATCATCGTATGACTCTTATTGTTCAATTTCAGGTGATATGTGTTCATTTTTTATTATTCCTATAAAATATAATTAGGTAAACATCATATTAGAATCATCATAATAATATGTAAGGTGAGTGTTATTAACCAAATATAATCCCCTATGAGTGTCAAACCACATGTACGATTAATAATCTTTGTTGTGAACTGTAAATGCCACAAAAAATCATACATAACATAATGATCAGTACCGTAATGATTAGTAGATAAATTTTTAGTACATAACATAATTACCCATGCCATAATCGTATATGTCTAGTGCAATTGAAATATCAGACACATAAGAAATATGTCCACAAGAGAAAAAATTCATCTCACAATATGTTATTCATAGATAGATCCCTTATTTGACATATCATAATCAATAAATCTCTTCATATCATGGGAAAATAATTATAGTAATGGGTAATATAATGTGAACAGTAATAATAAAAAGGTAGACATCAACACAAAAATTGGATAATGGTATGTGAAAATTAGAAAAAAAATTGAAAACCATTCCCTTAATATCAAAGGATATTGTCATGAATAATGACAAAACTAATGGGAGTTCTTATGACATGAATCAAAATATTATTAAATACCTGATCCATGAAGGAATAAAATTGACATAAGACATAGATATTTGGAATACACATAATCATAAAAATATTATTCCAATACTACTGACCATGAAATTTATAACATGTTAGGGTTCGGCTAGCCACCCATGTACTCTTTAGGATTAGGATAACCTCCAATCTAACAAATATTGTGTTTGGTATAACCTCTAGTATACCAAGTGTTAGGATTAGGAAAACCAACCTTCCACCATATTTCAAGTTTGTGATAACCTCCCTTACACCCTTTGATATCCTAGAACATTAATCATTACCCAAATTCATTGGATAAAGATATAGATCTGAAATGTCGTTGGTTATATCATTAAAACCATCATTAGTTATTTCATAACCACCGTACATGGTTATAATGTAAAAGCATATTATTATGAAAACAATAAATTTGTGTTCCTGAAGAACCTAAAACAATCATAATCACATAACCCCTAAAAATAAATGGGTTTCTAAAATAATTCATCATATTATATCCTAGGGAAAATAATTTTTTTATAAACACATCCTCATTTTATCATAGCACCAACCACGGATCAAGGAAAGAGTTTTATATAAAAAGTTTTGTCATAAACATAAACTATATAGATAAGGATAAAGGATGGTATGATGGAATCATATTTTATGTAAATCATATGTAACAACAAGTTATGTCATCTTATATGGAAAGTGATTATAAAATATCACAATGGGAATTTATTGAGGAAAATAACCCTTTCACTTTAAAAATAACTTTTTAAAAACTAATATTTCACAAAAAAATTGGAATATAATTTTCTTTGAGAATAATATTTTGATCTTATAATATAATATTTAAAACATTTTTTGTTCATAATGGTGTAAAAAATAATTCATGTTGTACCTATTAAAATATTGATTCCTTACAATATTTTTGAAAAAAGTCCGAAATGACCTTATTTGATGTAACGTCCCGGACCCAGGTGCCACCCAATGGGTGCCCCGAGCCCGGTTTTCCCCAAGACCTCAAGCACATTTCCCCAAACGCCAGAGGCTGCCAACTAGTAGCGAGGGCCCAGGTCTGATAGTGGGGAATCTATGCCCTCATTTTTCAAAGTGCAGCGCAGCGGAATACAGAATAAACATACAACGACAGCAGAAGCAGTAAACATACACAACTGAAATAACTACAGAAGTGGATATAACCAACAATATATAAGTGATGATGCTACATGTTTCAAGTTCTAAGAAAAAAGCCAGAACATGTTGTACATCAATACAGTACAGCATAACACGCAAAACAGCTGGCAGTGGCATCACGAGCCTAGGCTCGATCCCATGCCCCCATACTCCACAACAACAGTCAAGTACCTGTATAGGAACTCTTTCCCCTATCTACACCTACAGAAACGTAATCTATTTGGGCTTAAAAGTGTGACCCAAAAGGGGTGTGAGAAATATATCTCAGTAGGCACCCACCAGAGGCTCGTTCCCAACTACGCGTAAGCATGCAACAACAGTGTGCAATAGTAAAATGCAATAAAGTAAGTAGTACTAAAAAGTAATTAACATAACAATTAAATTTCCATTTTATTATTAATTTAATCCATTAAATTTAGTATCATTCTGGTCCCAACAACACCGTGCCCTCAGGCCAACCTGTATCTCACCCTCAGGCTAATATAGTAATACCACGCCCTCAGGCTATACAGAATCTCTCCCTCAGGCTATACAGAATATCTCCCTCAGACATTGTAACAGAATTATCTCCCTCAAGCATACGAAGTGTCGCCCTCAGGCACAGAAGTCAAGACCTCAGGCACGAATGGTTTCCCTTTGGTGGAATAACGACATCCCTCAGGCTAATAAAGTCTCGCCCTCAAGCTAATATAGTCATGACCTCAGGCTAATATAGTCACGCTCTCAGGCTAATATAGTCACGCCCTCATGCTAATATAAGTAATCGGTCCATGCCCAATAGGTAAACAAGCAGTAACACGAAATTCCTCTCAAGGAAATTCTACAATTACTACTTTAAAGGCATACGCTCGGCTATCCTGGCCAAACGACTAAACAGTGGAACACACCCCCGGGGTGGTTCCGGATCCATGCAACAATCCCAAGCAGCATTTTATTATCACAATTAAATACCTAATCAATTCTAGGTATTAAATATTGCAATAGCCTCAGCCACATGACACCCCAACATGGGTTCATGGAAGAAAAATGCACAAAACACACAGCAGTTTGAAAACTAAACACCAAGCCACCTACCTTATACGCCAACGAACGTTATACCCGAACGCTGACTCCAGAAATGCCCAAGAACAGCATAGATCTGACGATGAACAAAAACAAAAAAAACGTAAATAACTTACGTTAGGAGAAGAATTGGCAAGAATGGTACCAGGAGAAGAGAGGTCTTACCCATGCTGTTCCAATGAAATCGTCCAAAGCCGAAACGGATTCCAGACAAAGGCCTGGTGGACCTTCAAAGATCTGGCCTCCTCCTTTGGCTCCAAAATGGTTCAAGAGCCTCCTCTTCCAAATGAGGAGGCTACTGCCAATTTTAAGCCGAAAAAAAAAAGTACACAGCATGTATTTCTGAGTATACGGTGTGTACTTCCTTCATTTAACTGTTCATTTGGCGGCACCAGCTCACTGTTCATCCGTCGACATGAGTACATGATATGTACTCTCGAGTACACGGTGTGTACTGTCGCCCAGCTGGCCGCGACTCCACCGCCTTACAGTTTAAGCCTGCCGACTGACTACACGGCATGTAAAGTACCACTACATTGCATGTAATCGGTTCCTACACCCTTTGTTTCCGACATGGCTACACGCCCCGTGTACTCTTCCCAACAAGACCAAAAATACATGGCGTGTGGATAAAGTACACAGCGTGTAGTTCCAAAACATAGGATTTTCCCCATTTTCTATATTTTCTCAAAAAACTTTAAGGAAAGGGAAAAAGAAGAAGCACATACCTCTAAAATAAGAACTGGGTTCTTACAAACTTCCCCCCTTATAGTAATTCATCCCCGAATTTCCCTTCCGATGGTGGTGAAGATAAAGCTCAGAACAACTATGGCCACTGAGCACATACGTCGGCCTCTCACTCCCTGGTCTCGTGCTGCACTCGGCCATGCTTCCATAGCACCCATACGAGAGGAAGTGACTGTCCTTATAGAACCTTCATGCTCATGCCAATGATACGGATAAGATGCTCCTTAAAGGATGCATCATGCTGAAGCTCAACCTCCTCTGGATGAAAGGTATGAGATGGTCTGAATGGTAGAGACGTAACTGAGACACGTGGAAGACGTCATGCATAGATCAGTACCGTTGTAGTAACTGCAACCGATAGGAAATGAGCCCGACTCTCTCCAGAATCTCAAATGGTCCCACATACCTCAGTGAAACCTTACCCTATCTCCTGATCCGCTTGTGTCCCAGCCTTGGTGAAACACGTAAGAAAACCTGATCCCCGACCATGAACTCCAAAGGTCATCTGCCGCGATCAGCATAAGGCCTCTGACGAGACTTCGCGGTAGCCATCCGATTCCGAATCAACTGGACCTGCTCAGATGTCTTCTGTATGAGCTGTGGCCCCAGTAAAGCTGCCTCACCTGCCTCTAACCAGCACAAAGGTTATCGGCATGGACTACCATATAAATACTCCTATGGTGCCATCTCAATAGTTGCCTGAAAACTATTGTTATAGGAAAACTCGACTAAGGTTATATGCTTATCCCAAGAGCCCCCAAAGTCTAGGACTCATGCGCACAACATGTCTTCTAGAACCTGTATCATCTGCTCTGACTGGCCATCTTTCTGAGGGTGGTATGCTGTGCTCAGAAGCACCTATGTACCCAGCGCCCTCTGAAAACTCTTCCAGAAACGAGAAGTAAAGTGGGCGTCCCTATCTAAAATGATAGAACGAGGGACCCCATGAAGACATACGATCTCTCGGGTATAAAGCCTTCCGAGAACGTTCACACCGAAGGTCTCCTTGATCGGCAAGAAGTGAGCCACCTTCGTGAGTCTGTCCACAACAACCCACATGGCGTCATTGCCTCGAGGTGACCTCGGCAATCCTGTCACGAAATCTATTGCACCATCATCCCATTTCCACTCTGGAATGGGTAACTACTGTAACAATCTAGCTAGTCTCTGATGCTCTGCCTTCACTTGCTGACAGGTGGAACATCTCGTAACAAAACCATCTATCTCTCTCATCATACCCGGACACCAGTACTGACGCCTCAAGTCACGGTACATCTTGGTAACCCCGGGATGAACTGCCCAAGCTGAAGCATGAAACTCCCGCATCATCTCCTTGTGTATATCCCCTGGAACCCATACCCGTCCATGGAAATACAAAACATCATCATCGCCTATCATCCAACTGGGAGGAGGGTCCTCACTTGCCACTGACTCCCGTAGAACTAGGACTTTTGAATCCGATAGCTGCCTCACCCTCACTATGTCAAGGAGGGTAGAAGTCACAGCTAACGAGGAAAGATAAGTATGCCCCTGACTGTCGTGCACCTCTAGATGCATTTTAGAGAACAAATCCATGAGATGCCACTCAGCACTGGCATCCTGCACTGCCTATATCTGAGTCTTTCTGCTCAGTGCATCAGTTACTACATTACCTTTACCAGGTGTATAGGGAAGCTCAAAATCAAAGGACTGTAGGTACTCAACCCACCTTCTCTGCCTCAGATTCAGGTCATGCTGAGTAAAGATATACTTGAGGCATTTTTGGTCAGTGAAAACCACAAAATTCTATCCCAATAAATAGTGTCTCCAACAGCGCAACGCATGCACAACTACAACCAACTCTAGATCATGTGTCGGGTATTTTAACTCATGTGGTCTCAACTTCCAAGACCCGTATGCCACAACTCGGTCACCCTGCATCAAAGCGGCTCCCAAAACATTCTCTGATGCATCATAGTAAACTGTATAGCTCTTCCCCTGCTCTGGGAGTATCAGGATCGGTGCTGATGTCAGCCTTCCCTTCAGGTCCTGAAAAGCTGTCTCGCAAGCTTCTGACCAAATGAACTTCACACCCTTCTTAGTAAGACCTATCAACGGTGCTGCTAAGCAGGAGAAGTCATGTATGATGCGTCTGTAGTAACCAGCCAGCCCTAAGAAACTTCGTATCTCAAAAACGTTCTTAGGCTGCTCCCGGGAAACAACTGCTCTCACCTTCTCTGGGTCTACTGCTACTCCTGTCTCTGAGATGATATGACCCAGGAAATGAATCTGGTCCATCCAAAAGTGGCACATCGGGAGCTTAGAATATAGTCGATGCTCTCTCAGTGTACTCAATACGATCTCATGATGAGTGGAATGGTCGTGTCGAGTGTGAGAGTACACCAAGATGTCAACCAAGAATACTACCACATATTAATCAAGATACGAATGGAACACACGATTCATCAGAGCCATGAAAACTGCTAGCGTGTTCTTCAGTCCGAACGGCATAACCAAGTACTCATATACACCATACCTACTCCTGAAAGCTATGAGAGGTATATCAGATGGTCTAACGCACATCTGATGATATCCCAATCGCAAGTCAATATTCGTGAACACCCGTGCTCCACGAAGCTGATCAAACAGATCATCTATCCTCGGCAAGGGATATCGGTTCTTAACCGTCAACTGGTTCAGCTTCTGATAATCCACACAATGTCTGAGGGTACCATCCTTTTTTAACAAAAAGGACCAGAGAACCCAAAGGAGAATTAATGGGTCAGAAAAAACACTTCGCCTGCAGCTCCTCTAACTGCCTCTTGAGCTCCTGCAACTCTGGCGTGGCCATCCTATAAGGAGAAATGGACACCGGTGCTGCTCCTGGCACTAGCTCAATATATAAATCCACCTCACACACTGGAGGTAGACATGAAAAGTCTTCTAGAAAGACATCCCTGAAACGATCAACAACTTGAGGGAAATCCATCTGACAAGTCCCCTGGTCATCCAGATATAAACTCATAATCTGGGCTGTGACTCCATCTCACCCATGATGCTCTGGTCTAGCTCGACTCTCCTGAACATCCCATTCGCCCTTGTATAGAAACTCTCCGCCCTTTAGTGATATGAAACACACCCTACGATGATAACAGTCTACAAAGGATCGAATGGGAATGAACCAGTCCATCCAGAGAATGACATCATAGTTCGTCATCTCTAAGACATAGAGGTCCCAAAAGAAGTGAAACCCACCAACCTCAAGGGGGAACTCCTTGCACTGACGCACACCAACCGTCCTAGTCCCCAACGGAGTTTCTAGCATCAAGATATCAGAATAAGTAGACTCATCGAGCCCAAGACTCTCCACTACGGGTATAGATATGAAACTATGCATTGCACCCATATCAAAAAGTACCGAAGATAAAACAGAAGGTACTAGAATAGTACCTCTGACTGTCGAAGGTCTGGGATCCTGCTTCGGCTGGGTCTGTTGCACTGAATATGCCTACCCAGTGTCGCGGCCCTGTGACACTGCCTGGCTACCCTGAGCTATCCCACCTTCTGCCACTGCGATCCTGGTGTCTGGCTACCACGACCACGTCCACCATCTCCGCCTGCACGCCCTAACGTATTCCAGTTCCCAGACTGGTAAGAAGTCACTAGTCCTGCTCCCACACGTGGAGTCTGCACAGAACCCCTCTCACTAGCCACTGGTGGTAACACCCTACAAAAGTGTTGTAGTAGACCCATTTTTCCGCAAGCTCGGTACTCCACTGGGTCTCGTGGACACTGAGGTCTCTTGTGCCCCTCTCTGCCACACAGGTAGCACCTGATCGGGCCACCTGATGAAGACGCATGGCTGGTACTGCTACCCTGATTGAAGTCCATCTATCTCTTCCTCTTTCCAGTAGAAATAGTACCAGTAACTGGTGCTGAACCGCCCTGGCCCACACCACTAGATTCTCGCAGGTTCCTCTATGAAATCAGCACCTGGTTTAAAATCGCGTGTACAGTAGGTAACCTAAAAAAATTTACCAGTGCTCAGATTTCATACCGAAGACCATCCTCAAAACGTATGGCTCTTAACGTCTTGTCACCCACCAGCACGGGTGCAAAGTGCTGAAGCTCTGTAAAATGAGCAGAATAGTCCATCACAAGCATAGCACCCTGCTGAAGATTCATTAACTCTCGAGCTTTATCTTCCCTCAGCGTCTAAGGAATGAAGAAGTCATAGAAAACTGCCTGAAAATCATCCCACATCATGTCCCTATGATGCTCTAACTGGATGGTAACATCCCACCACCTATTGGCAGAATCACGCAGCATGTAAGTCGTGAGCTTGACCCTCCGCCCTGGAGGCGTTTCAAGATGCTCGAAAATAGCCTCCATCGACCCCAACCAAGACTCCACATTCTGTGGTCCACCATCCCCTGAAAACATAGAAAGATGCTGCTGCTGAAATATACGGGTCCGCTCGGCCATAGATGTGGCAGCCTGCGGTGCTCCCTGAAAGGTCTGCATGAACCGAATAAATCCTTCATAGAACTGCGCCTCCACGCCTGTGTCCGGTATAGCAGCTGGCGTCGCATCTGGCTCCGCTAGAGGATCAACTAGTAGCCCATGGCCCACCATCTCTGGTGTATAATCGTCACCGCTCTCCTAGCGAACAACTCACGGTCGTCTAGGCGGCATGACTCTATAATGTCAAAAGAACTCCTCAGATTATATATTATAATGACATAAAATTGAAGAAACCACAAGGAAATAAGAGGAAGAAAGAATTTAAAATTTGAAAAAAAGACTACACGGCGTGTACACAGACTACACGGTGTGTACTTGACTTCCCTTCCCCTGCCTGGGTCCTTCTACATGGGTAAGCCACATAGATTCTGTTCAACAAAACTACACGGCGTGTATAATATCTACACGGTGTGTACGATGTTATTTTCCAACTTCCCATGTCGTCTGTGACACGGCCAACTACTCGGCTTTACTCCACACGGTGTGTTACACCGCACATGGCGTGTACACAATCCCGCTTCCCAGCCACACGGCTAACTCCACACGGTCTATCCTCAGACAAGACTACATGGAATGTCCCACAGGTACACGACATGTTCAGGGAGAGGTGACACCAGCCCGTGTTGTTATTTATAGGGCCGAGTCCCCAGGTCACACTACACGACGTGTTCATCATTGACATGGCATGCTGTAAAGGAGTTCACCGACCCGTGTTGTTCATTACACGGCCGAACTCCGCGTCACACTCCACGACGTGTACAAAAACTACACGGTGTGTTTCACCCAAGCCTTTCCTTACCCCGTGTCGCCACCCACATGGTTTGTGACATGGAGATAGACTACACGGCGTGTACTCAAAAAGTTTATTTTTTTCCCAAACAAAAGAACACACAGGGCGTGTATGAGGTCCTACACGGTGTGTATTCTTGGTTTTCTGGATTTTATGCCTCAGAAACTTCCCCAGAACCCAAAAAATACTAAAAACCAACACCTAAGTGTCAAATTCCGATCCATGAGGGCACATACTCCCCACAAATCAATGTTTCACATCTTATATGTGTTTTAACCAACAAATAGTCAATGATCCACCAAATTCTGGTCAATGGGGACCCATACTCCCCAAAAACCAAAGTTTGGCATCCATTCTATAAACAAGCTCAAACAAACATACCATATCATAAGGCAGGTATTTATCAAGCAGTTATCACAACAACATGCTTTATTAGCACAACAACTATCACAACAGCATGAAAATTATAATGCACCTACATTGCATAGAAACTATGCATGACATGTGATTTCTAGCATGTGCCTATATGATGCATGAGACGACATACCATCATCTCATCAGGTTGCAACTAAATAGAACCCATAGATAAAATACCAATAGCACAATCCAAGTGCATCACCCAATGGTGAAAACATATCAACCATAAAATTGAAAAATAAAAATAATGCAAAATACGAGGTAGACTGGCTATTCCCTATTCACGGGTTAGCTATTCCCATGAAAAACTTATTACCAACTACTGTTCCGTCCTATCCTTGACTATGGCTCCAAATAGTATGTCAAAGAAAAGAAACCCCTCTGATACCACTTTGTAACATCCCGGACCCGGGTGCCACACAATGGGTGCCCTGAGCCCGGTTTTCCACAAGACCTCAAGCGCATTTTCTCAAACACCAGAGGCTTCCGACTAGCAGCAAGAACCCAGGTCTGATAGTGGGGAAACTATGCCCTCATTTTTCAAAGTTTAGCACAGCGGAATACCGAATAAACATACAACGATAGGAGAAGCAGTAATCATACACAACTGAAATAACTACAGCAGTGGATATAACCAACAGTATATAAGTGATGATGTTACATGCTTCAAGTTCTAAGAAAACAACCAGTACATGTTATACATCAATAGAGTACATCAAAACACGCAAACTAGCTGGCACCGGCATCGCGATCCTAGGCTCTGTTCGATGCCCTCCTACTCCACAGAAACAGTGAAGTACCTGTATAGGGACTCTTTCCCCTATCTACACCCGCAACAATGTAATCTGTTTGGGCCGGAAAGTGTTAACGAAACAGGGTGTGAGAAATATATCTCAGTAGGCACCCACCAAAGGTTCGTGCCGAACTGTGTGTAAGCATGCCACAACAGTGTGCAATAGTAAAATGAAATAAAGTATGCAATACTAAAAAGAAACTAACATAACAATTAAATTTCCATTTTATTATTCATTTAATCCATTAAATTTAGTATCGTTCAGTGCTCAACAGCACCACGCCCTCAGGCCAACCAGTATCTCGCCCTCAGGATAATATAGTAAAACTATGCCCTCAGGCTATACAGAATCTCGCCCTCAGGCTATACAGAATCTCTCCCTTAGAAATTGCAACAGAATTCTCGCCCTCAGGCATACAAAGTGTCGTCCTCCGGCACAAAAGTCCAGCCCTAAGGCACGAATGGTTTCCCTTAGGCGGAACAACAGCCCTCAGGCTAATACAGTCTCTCCCATAGGCTAATATAGTCACGCCCTCAGGCTTATATAGTCACGCCCTCAGGATAATATAGTCACGCCATCAAAATAATATAGGTAACTGTTCCATGCTCAATAGGTAAACAAGAAGTAACAAGAAATTCCTCTCAAGGAAATTCTACAATTACTACTTTAAAGTCATACCCTCGGGTATCCTGGAAAAACGGATAAATAGTGGAACAGACCCCCAGGGTGGTTCCAGATCCATGAAATGATCCCAACCAGCATTTTATTATCACAATTAAATACCAAATCAATTCTAGTTATTAAATATAGAAACAGACTCAGCCACATGACACCCGAACATGGGTTTATGGCACAAAAAACGCACAAAACACACAATAGTTGGAAAACTAAACACCAATCCACCTACCTTATATGCCAACAGACGTTATACCCGAACACCGACTCCAGAAACACCCAAGAACGGCGTAGATCTGGAGAAGAACAAAATCCAAACAAATGTAAATAATGTACGTTAGGAGAAGAATTGGTAGGAACGATACCAGGAGAGGAGAGGGTTACCCGTGCGGTTCCAACGAAATCGTCCGAAGCCGAAACGGATTCCAGACGAACGCCTGGTGGACCTTCAAAGATCTGACCTCCTCCTTTGGCTCCAAAACGGTTTAAGAGTCCCCTTTTCCAAATGAGGAAGCTACTGCCTGTTTTAAGCTGAAAAAACAATGTACACGGTGTGTACTTCTGAGTACATGGCATATACTTCTTTCATTGAACTGTTCATTTGGCGGCACTAACACACTGCTCATCCGACGACATGAGAACACAACATGTACTCTCGAGTACACGGCGTGTACTTTCTCCCAGCTAGCCGTGATTCCACTGAATTACTGTTTAAGCCTCCCGACTGACTACACAGCATGTAAGGTACCACTACACGTCGTGTAGTCAGTTCCTACACCCTTTGTCGCCGACATGGCTACACGCCCCGTGTACTCATCCAAACGTGGCCAAAAATACATGGCGTGTGGATAAAGTACACAGTGTGCACTTCCAAAATTTAGGATTTTTCCCCATTTTCCATATTTTCTCAAAACACTTTAAGTAAAAGCAAAAAAGAAGAAGGTCGTATCTCTAAAATAAGAACCGGGTTCTTATATTTGAAGAATGGAATGATGTATAATGTTAGAACATTTGGTAAAAATTCAAATAGTTGAAAAATATAATTAATAAATCATTGTATATTATTGAAAAAATTCTTGAACACATTTTAATAAAACATATACTTAGAGGAATAATAGTTTTTTTTTATTTAAGAGAGAAATAAATTCAGTTTTTTCCATAAGAACATTATTTTTGAATGATGATTACATAAAGGCAGTAAAATGAAATTAAATAATTTAACTAAGAAAAATCAATAGTTTATAAAAGGAAAATAATTATATTCATGGGAGGTATATCACTAGATATCATCATTGAATGAATAAACATAAACAACCCCAATAATCAATGATATTATATCATCAATCCTACCACTATAATTACCTTCAAATTATAATCCATGTAAAATTAAAAATATATATGGAAATTTAAATGAAAATAAATTTCAAAATTATCATTATAAAAGATATTCATTGGAATTATATACACTATTTAAAGGAAAAAATGCAATTAATATTAAATTTGTATCACATTAATTAAACTGATATGAACATCCCTTACCGTATTAGAAACATTTGAATAACAATCCCTATTAATGAATAAAAATAAAATAAAAATTAAATGTCAATATAATAAATAATTTAATGATATGAAATTTATAATGGGAAGTATATAAAACACAAAATAGATGAGTTGTTAATATGGGATATGTCTGCCTAAAATAAAATAGGGACAATAAATATTTTACCTTAAGCCTCAAATTCTATAATACACATATGAACCACATGTATAATAAATATATTTTTTATAAATATAGTATAGAGACCTATATATATAATACCATATATTAATTAATTACGACCTTTTATTACCCATTTATTAATAATTCCTAGTTAATATCATATTTTAGGCAACAACTACCTCATTTTACATGTGTGTCTCCCTAACACACAGAAAATTTAAGAGAGAAGAATCATTTTGAATAGAATATATGAAAAAAAATTAATATAAGATAAAATAATACTCTGACTCATTAATTTTTTTTTAATTTCAATATTTTTGATATCTTGTGATTAATAAAAAGTAGGGTTGAAACTAAATGTGATACTCTTTTAAAATATTATTATTTTGAAATAGTCATTATAACATAGAATATTAGATAGAAATCAAGAATAATAATTAATATATAATATAAATTATCTAATTTAGAAGTTTATAAAACACATCCACTGGTTATCTGTTTTTTAGAAATTCAATTATAATCATTTGAATGAAAAAGAATGTTTTTCTAAAAAACAATATTTTTCTAAAAGGAGGTTTATTCATGCTTTGTACATGTAATTTAAAATTACTCTTTATCACTTTTATAAATCTTTTTTAAAAATTAATCCTCATTTTTAAAATCTACATTTAAAAATTATATTTGGGTTAATGTTTGTGGTTTTATTGAAAATATTAATTTTTTATGAATATTGAATGTACTTATTTTATATGAAAACTCTATTTTTGATTAAATTATTTAAAATTAATAATTATATTTTAAGTGGTTTAAAAGTAAAATTAGTTATATTATATTAAAATTTAACTAATTTATGTCATTAGAATCAATTTCATATTAAATGGTTATATTAAAATATTATATACTAAGAATACTATCTTTCGAAAACTTTTCTTCTACCACGTATAGGGCTTTACTATTAAATTTCAATCTACGTAATATATAAATTGAATTTTAAAAATTGGATTATATATTTTTAATATGTATATTTTATATTTTTTATAAGGTTTAATTAAATTGTTTCCATAATGAATAGTGAAAATATTAAAAATTAATTATCATGGTTAAACTAAAAAATGGGTTTACCGAGGTGGGTGGTAAAAACATAGAAGATAAGGGATAAAAATGACTTAAAAATTATCCAGCAGAAAATTTAATAAATATATATAAACCTTATAACCTATATGGTTATATAAATACCCTTTTTGGGTGTTTTTAATGAGAAAAATGTGCATCACTTTATCTTTTCAAAATATCAATTTGTATACTCTCCCCCACATATAAAAGGCCACCCCTAACCTCTATTATTATCATTTTAGAAATAATTTTTATAAAGGAAAAAAATTCCAAACACTATCCTTAATTCCCTACCCTCTCCCCATGGGTGTTATTTTGTTTAGTAATCCCTTATAATATGACATTAGGTATAGACTTAAATAGGCTCTCCAAAGAAGAGGTAAAAATCTTAAACATGTGTATTTGTTTTATTTATTCATAATACTCCTTAAAAAAATATTAAATTATCATAATAAAATAAAAAAACAACCCATATAATATAATATTTTACTATGTTATGTTAATAACCATGATCTATCTACACTTCCATCAAATTAGAAATGAAAACATTGATCATGTGGATGACAGACTACCGCCTAACAAATAAATATAATTCATTTTCATCACTGATTTTCATAGATGTATAAAATGTTATATTGATGTTTTTTATTTTATAGTTATGAAATTTTTTTTACATATTTAATTATGAAATTATATATAAATCTTCTTACATTTCATTATGTTAAGGATATGGGAAGTTCGGTCATATGTACGGTGGTCCATAATCACACGAAGCGATCTGATTTATTTTTTCAATTAGTCATTACATGGAAGGTGTTTAGAGTAGTATTAATGACTATATATGATATTTATGACATAAAAATTCATATGGAAATATAACATCACATCTAAATTCTTATCTTCTAATCCCTGGGAAAACAATAACGCCATTCGTGCGTATATATGGACTACCCCTCCACGTAGTGATGTGAATTATTTGTATTATTTTTACATAGATGGTAATAAGTATGGGTTATATTAATACAAATTATATATAGAAAATAATAAATATACTTATAATGTATGTTAATATTTATTTTCCCTTCATTAAATCTATCAAAAAAATGGAAACAATGTTCATGTATATGTACAAAAAACCATCCCCATGAATGATGTAATCCATTATCAATAAATTAATTTTATAAATTTCAATAAATTAATATAAAATTAATATATATCACATTTATATCATTATTAGCATTTTTTAGTTATTTGAACAAGAATTGTGTAAAAGGATTGATATTTCCAATTCAAAACGTACATAAAAAATTAAGCTATTATTATGAGAAATATAGTTTTTATCAAATAATGGCCACTAAATGGGTGTTAAAAGACTATAAGTAAATAATATATGGTATGAGAAATATTCTGATTTTGTTTTAGTAGATTTATACTAACCTTATATTTATTATACATGTGGTCAGGATAGAAATTATAACTATCAAAACTGAGGTAATAGTTTCTCATCAAACTTTTACCTCAATGATATATATGCCATATTCATCAAGTATTCCCTTCTGTGACATCTATACCTCCCATTATGAAAGTTTATATTGATAGACTATTTATCTTCATGGTATGTATAGGTTAACATGATGTAATTTATGTATCATCCCAACATGATCCACTAGGTCTAGCTAAATGGTGACATGACATCATGTGTGTCTGCCCATATATAAGAGGCTATCGACTATCAATGATGGAATGCACCCATTTTTGTGGAGACTATACCATAAATATAATTTCATATGATCTATAATAAAAAATTGAATATATAAAAATTAATCAAAGTTAACACGAGGAAAAGTATAAATGGCATGCATGTAATATAGATCTTGTAGCTACTAATGTGGAATGTATAAAAAGTGTAATAGGTAATAGATAATTAAATAGATAAAGAGTGTATCCTATATAGTCTACCCATGCCCTCTACTCTCTTTGTGCTCCATATTTCAATGATTGTGTTAAATTATGATTTCATGTGGGTGTATTGGAAGGACTGTAAAACATATATTTCAATTGTTTCCATGAATACTTGTATCTTATTCTTCAAGTTTGATATCAATCACATATAATTTTTGTGCTGCCTAACTTATAATGATATGAAATTATTTATTGTATATCCTACCACGCTATGTGTTATTTTTTTATTACTTTTCTTAAAATACATGGTACGTGGATTATCATGACATACGTATCCCATAGAGGGTGGGTGCACAGGACTAGTGATGATGACAATAAGAGACCTATGAATAGTTTAGTGATATACTGATGCCTCTAGCATGACATGTGACACACACAAGGACTATAGAATACTAAGGGGTGTTTTACTCAATCACTTGGGGATGCCGATTATATATTGACTCCTAGGGGATGTTGAGAAAATAAACTTCTTCATGCACAATGATACCAAGTTTCAAGATCATATGATACTAAGTAATGTGATTGATTATCATCATGGTTAATACTTTATTCTTATGACATATTGACTATAAATCTATTGTTGAGCCAAATAAGGTATGGTTGGGGTCTTGTGGCAGTTTGGTTTGAGAATGACCACTCGATTTTGGATTTCATGTAACCATAATTTTTACAGATTTTTTATTATTATGAAATACACTACTATACTTGAGAACATGTGGTTAAGGATGCTTTGGTGGTGTCCCATTGTGCCTCGTACTCACACGATAGTTGGGCATTTCGATACTCTTGTTGATTTCCTATGGTATTAGAAAAAGTGAAATGGACATGTGATGGATAGCTAAATAGTGGACCATTGAAATTATAGCAGACCAAAAAAGACTCAATTAGAACTACTATTTATCCATATATATATATCTAAAACTTATTACCTTAGTTATTCTTTCCACATTCTGAGCTTCTAAAACTATACTAAATGTATTTCATTTTCACTTTTCCACTTGTTTACTCTGATTAATTATTTTATTTTGAATTGTTTATTATTGATCTAATTACATGATATTGAGGGTATAGTTTCTTGATAGATATAATTAGACCCCTATATATAGTTGGGAGCCTCTTGTGTACTAGGTGATACACATGAGGTAATGTGAGATTTCATCATAGACTAGAAGTTTCAGGTCAAGATTAATCAATTAGAATTAGTGGATCCAGATTCACTAAGCTTTTCATCCCATTAGCTTGGTATGTGGAAAGTTAGACAAGATATAGGATGGTAGGGAATCGATTAGTGAAACTATGCCAATTCTCAGCCAACACTGTATAGTCGACCTCTGAGTTTCTATAATGTATGGAATTTATTTTTTGTTGTTACTATATATTATCCTCACCTTAGGTGATGCACATTGTGTTTATTTGTGATTTATGACATTTTTAGTGTGTCTATGAGTATAAAAATTGAATATAGGTTCAAATTTTATATATATACTCGTTTTGGTAATTCATATTATTTTATTACTGAAATGGATTTTTTTGTTCTATCTGTTTGGGATAGTTTGTTTTGTGTGATATATATCTGTTTCCACATTTTGTGATATATATTTATTGGCTTAATTTAGATTAACTGAGCATGTTGTTAGGTTAGACTATATATATGGGGACTATGAATAACATGCTAGGACGGAGACCAGGGTTTCTTCATGGAGGGGTATATCTTTGGTTATGTGTAGACTCCTTCAAAACCCATGTTTTCACTAATAGACTTTCTATGAGAAACCATCTGTGATACCATAAAATGATTAGGGATTATCTTAACAACTCTATATTTTTGATGTGTTTCTTTTTCATTATAGATGATATCACATATTTGTATTATATGAAACTATTTAATAATAAGGATAAAATAATTAAACAAGGGATGAGGTATTAATATTACAACTGCACTTGTAGGATAATTTAATTCATCTTTCTTAGGCATTTGAAATGGGGTTAGAATAGTTTGGACAATTTAAAAATAACCCATTCACTTAGTGTCTAACATAGGCATTGGAATTTAGAGTAGTAATTAAACATGTTTAGAAATTTAATTATATAATTATGCATCTCACTTGGGATATATAGGCCCTTAAGATACTGAGGAATTGATTGAAATCATTGTGAGAATATTTTATAAAGTCGAATCTCTAAAATATTAATAAATAAAAATGATATAAAGCTCAGGTATCATGCAAAACCTTTTCAAAAATCCCATATCATATAGAAAAAATGAGATAATGTTTTAAAATGTGTAGCTAGATTACATGGAACTAGAATATGTGGTACACACTTTGAGATCTACGAAACACTATGTTGTAAATGAGAGATTTATTGTTCAAAAGGACAATAAGATCCTTCTCTAAATATTCCCATTATACGACCCATACATTATATATAGGTGAATGGTTGAGTATTAGAAAGATTTAAACATTGAGATGGAATATTCAATAGAAAGGGTAAAGTAATTTTGAATTCTATTATCCTTAATAAACATTATAGGTAGGATCTTGGAAAAAGGTCCGTAGAAGAGCAGTGGAACATAACATGATAATTAGATGATTGGAGGATGGCTGCCTCAGAGGACTAGGGGTCTATAAATCTTTCTCCATTAGTAGTGAAATATTCACTTATGGACTAGGTAAAGGCAGATACAAAGTTTGAAATAACGAAGGAACAACTGGAAGATTGTGACTCAATAATGGAATGTTCGATGACTGATGATTATGTAATCTTATTAAATGGGGGTGTATTAGTCCAAGAATCCATTAGAGATAGGTTTATGAGGATTACCAAAAATCATGATGGTATATACATACTTTTGTGACCAAGATGTGTCATTATTTCGGGAGAAAGTTATTGGGGACATGGATGAAGAGATACATTGCTTTTTTCTACTCCTAATGTATTACCTTTCAGATGGTGTGTAACAGCCCAAGATTTTATAAAGAAATATTCTTTTTAATTTTATTAATGTATTGTGTTGTAAGCTACACCAAAAGGAGCTTGCACAACACGCATCCTTGTCTTGCCTTGCATTACACGCAATCGCGACCTTCCTCGATAGCGTGTGTAATACGGAATACCGAGTTTCACTAAACAACGATGTGCTATTAAAATATTATTAAAACTAGCCGTTATGAATAGTAATAACCACTTTTTAAAATTCTGTAAATCTTATTTTTCAAAATGAACTTCATTCTTGGATTCGGAGTATCGAATTTAGCCTAAGGTGAAATTTTGGTACTTTTCGGATAACTTTCATATTCTGATGAATAGTGAAAAATTACTAAATTATAATTAAAAACAACTTTTTTAATCGAAATAATTAATAGTGATAAATTATTAATTTGAGTGGTTTTAAAGTATATTTAGAATATATTTTTACAATTTAATACAATGTTGGTCATTGGTTGTAATTTCACATTTAAACCAGACATAATCAAGTGTCAATCTTTTGATATATATTGTTTCCTAAAAACACGCTATTTATTTTAACAGCGGGAATTAATTATAAAATTAATTAATGCAACTTCTATGTTATGAATTTGGTAAAATAGATTTCATTTTTGAATTCGGAATATGAAATATAGCTTAGGATGAAATTTTGGCATTGTTCTGAAAAACATCAATTTTTGATGAATAGTGAAACTACTAAGTGGTAGTTAAAAAAACTGAATTTTTCATAAAACTTAATTTTTCCGCTTCTGTGAATGGAATTTCGAAAATCCGAGAGACACGGTTAATATCAAGGACTAAAATGTGGTTCAATGAGATGAAAATAATTTTTTGGTGAATAGTAACTTTTTACTTTTTTACCGCGGTTAATAGTAAATAGGGTAACTAAGGGTAAATATGATATTACTATTACCCTAACACATGTACTAATTCTATTGGACAAGTGTAATTCGACCAAAAACAAACTTAGGAATAAAATATGACCATTTAGCCCCACTTGGATTAGATTAGGACATTTATTATTAATTTATTTAAAGAAAGGTTAAAATAGTTAAAATCAATTTTAATAAGTAAATCATTTTTAATATGGGGTTATACATAAGGTAAATTCGATTGTAAATATTCATTAGAAAGATAAAAAGATTTCCTACATGATGGTATTTTATTTGTAATTTTTAGACATAAAATAATTTAATTTATTTATGACACAACGATGATGCAGTAATTATCTTATTAATGAAATATTGACATAATTGATGTTATAAACACCAAAATAAATGTAATTTGAGATTTTTTATGAATTCCACTAATTTTATAGGTTACTATGATATATTAATGTTGATTTAATCAACTTGGTTCGAACATTTAATTCTGTTATGACTTTCACAAAAATCATATATCAAATAGTGTCAAAATTGACACAAAATAGTTTTTAAATCAAATATTATATTATTAATTGTTATTGTATTCATAAAAATCTAAGGTTCGGCCAAATGACTTAGATAAGGATATATATATTAATAATAAACAATTTGGGGTTCTTTTGGCATGTTATAGTAAGTTTATTAACCATATAGTGAAAGAAAACAAAAAGACATGGTAAAAGTTAAATTATTTAACTTAGAGTTAAATTTAATTGATAAGGTTAAAATAATATCCTAAACTTGTCTAAATTCTATTGGTTGATAGGATTTCGACCCCTCCCCACCTTATCTTCGAAATAAGACCCTTTGGAACCATTATAAACCGATTTTGACTTTAATATAAAATAATATTTTGAGATATTCCTAAGGTGCCCCTCTCCTCCCTTATAAAAGGACACCTCCTCCCCCTCCTCCTCACACCAATTTGAGCACTAAAGCTCGGCCAACCCCTGCCAAAATACCTTCTCCACTTCCCTAGCAACATCCTAGAGGTTCTGGTCTTCCTCAAATACCAATTCTAGTGCCCTAAGAGGAGGTCTCAAAGAGGCACTTCAAAGAAGAGGTAATTACCGTTACTAATTCTTTCATCTTTATTTCTTCTTCCACTTCTTCTTCTTAGGTTGTTTCATTATGAAGTAATAACATCAGTATCACTCATATACTTATATGTTATTATAAGTATGAAACAACCCTATTTCACCATCTATCCATCCTACGGAAAAATAAATCATCGCGCGTGCGTACGTACGGAATACCGTCTCCACGCCGTGGTGTAATCTATTTTCCACCACCACCTTACATGGATGGGTATAATGGTGTAAAGAATAACTATACATAGTTATTACAACATCATATTTATTCTGATGTATTGTATAATCCACTCCAATTCAATTCAATATTTATAGAAATGATATCATCGCTCGTGCGTACGTACGGACTACCGTCTCCACGACGCGATGAGATTCATTCTCCATGTTAACCATTTAAGAATGATTATAATGTATATATAAGAAATAATAATGAAATAGATGACATTATAAAGCTACTGGATTTATGTATATATATACATATGTATGTCATCTACTAACTTCCATTTCAAGACAATAAGGAAAGAAAAACAGCGTTCATGCGTACGTACGGACTACCGTCTCCATGAACGGTGTTTTTCATTTTATTTATCTATCTATTATATATATATATATACTGAATATATATGATATATAAATCATATTTTATATTCTGGAAGTAAGTAAATCATGATATAAGTAATAATGATGTCAAGAACAACAAGTCAAAACACCTACGATAAATGAAACGATTTTACCCAAAACGCTTCTTTAACATGGAATTTACAAAAGAACGGGTAATATAATGTCATAAGTGAACCATATATGATATCATAACAATAAATATGATTCTGTAATAAGTCAATGACATTATTTAAATCATTATACAGGAGGTTCGGACACATACGAAGCAAATTGGACCTAAGGTAAGGGAAATATCACAATCTCATTTTTATCCGAGATTGTTTATTCGTAAGTATTTACTGGGGTGCATTTTATCATCCACATCCATGTTCCTTCAATATGTAATATTGTTTCCATCCACTTACAATAGTTTAAATCCAATTTTACTCTTCGGTGAGTTTTTAGTAAAGAATACGAAAGGAATCTTTTGTCGCTTTTTCATACGAGGTACTTTTTGACTTTTCCGAAAAAAGTACGAAGAATGTTTTTTTTAACATAAACGGCATGAACCGATTTTTTTACGGTTTTATAAAGCCTTATTTTCATGAAGCTTCCTCCAAAAGATTTCATGACTATTTTTAATAAAATCTCTTTCTTTTAAAATTGCATGATGTTTTGTGAAAAGAAATTGATTTTGAAGAAGAAAGGATATTTTCCTCAAGAATTCATTTCAAGTGTTTTATCAAAATTATTTTCCATCTCAGATAATAAAGGGTTCTGTTTCTATCCATATTTTTACATTGATTTTACTATGTTGTGATGGAATTATGTTTATGAATTCCTTTATCTTATATGAATGGTTTTATGATGTCATGTTGTTTTAAGAATCCCATTTTTATTACATGGGTTATGAAATGATGTATGATTTATGATTTTGTGGCACACATAAGAATGGTATCATTATGAGATGGGTGGGACCTATATCTCCCTCCAATGCATTGGGTAAAGATTTTATATCTCATGAGATAGACATGGCTGAAATGGTAGGTTATACCGGTTCAGTGAAACAGGACTGAAACGAGGGTTACTCGATTCAGAAAGGGACTTTGTCCACTAGGATAGTCTTGGCAATGAGTCTTGACTAACAAGAAATGATTTTCTATGATTATGTGTGTATGCCACAAAGTTTCATGTTTTACGTTATGATTATTGGGATTACATTTCACTTCTATGATATATCCCATGTCATGATATTATGAGCTCTTTTGCAGGTTAAGATTTCCAAAAGCTATGTATATGATGTGATTGATTTTTCTTTTGTTTACCCTTACTGAGCATTTGAGCTCACCCTTTTATGTTTTCTTTTCCCCAGGATATAAAGAAAGGTTTTAGGTAGAAAAAAGGGATGACCTTTATGGGAGATATTGAAGAACTTTCACCACGATTAGAAGATTACGTTCCGAGTTTCCAAAGACACTAAACTATTACGGTCCTTGTGTGTTTGTTTTTGTAATGTAATAAGTATTCTGCAAAAGTAATGTAATGTTCATGTACGTTAGGCTTCGGGTCTCTACAGTTGGTATCAGAGGAAAGGTTTAGTCAACCTTTGGAAACTAGGACACGAAAACGTTAGTAAGATCCCTAGAGATATTTCTAAGGTATGTCTAGGGATGCCCCTAAGGATAAGTATATGTATAGGATATATTCCTAGAACTATGGTAATGATATTAGATTAAACCTAAGAAGTTAGGTATTGAGGATACTTTCCCTTTACTATGTTGTTTTCTCTAGCATGATTTTTGATTCTCACAAAATTATTTTTGTGTTTTAGTTAATGGAGGGAACCAAAAGGAATTCAGTTAACATTGAATCCAATGGACAAATTGGTGACTATGAGCAACAAAATTGTGTAATGCCTAGAGAGAAAGATGTTGTGATTATGCCGAATCAATCATCGCGATATATGATTAACAAGGTGAAATTTAGTGGTATGCCTAATTCTTCAAAGAAGAGGAATATAGACTATTATGCATGTTCACATGTTGAGGAGCATAAAGAAAGGAAGATTGAGATTTCTAAAGAAGGGAAGAAGAACCTTGAGGAATACCTCAAATGGAGGGACCGATGTTATCTGTGTGGAGAAAAGGGTCATAGAGTAACAGACTGTTATGGAGTTCAATGTCTTATTTGTGGAGAACATGGGCATTACCCAACTCAATGCCCTGACCTAAAAAGCTACTTCTAAATCAAGGAAGGACTTATTCCAGGATAATCATTGATGTGGATGGACTGAAGTGTTTTGGTATTCAAGAATAATGTTGTTGAGGTACTTTTATGGTGTATTGAAATATTTAAGTATTGGTCTATTGTGGTTTTCAATAATTTTAAGGTACCAATAACTATGAAAAGTGATTCAAATATTTTGGAAAGTAGATGATAAGTGCATAATGAAACGATAAGAAGATAATGAGATGTTTGATTGTATTCATGAGCTCGTGATTGATATAAGGACTAAGTGATATCATGGTTTGAGTATAAATAATTTTGAGGATTTTGGTATGTGTAAAGTGTTAACTTTTAACTGCATTCAAGTTTTCATTAAGGTTCAATGGGTATTCAAGAGTATACATGATTAAGGACTTTGAATGTTTGGAATGTGACCAACAAAACATATCTTATGATATATGGGGATCAACGATGATATTAAATCTCTGTAATTGTTTTCACTATGTTATGAGAGTGGACTGCAGTATTATGGATAAGCCTAAAGATTGGAATGGATTGTGTTGGACGTAAGTTAGTATTGTTTAAGGATAGAATTTTTTTTTCTCGATATTATTGGGATGTTATAGTAATATAGTTTTGGAAAAAGGACAACCTGCAGGACGGGCGACAGCCCATCGCTTCGGACAAGGCTGTGGGAATCGAACCCACAACGGAAGTAAGACTGGCCTTTATTGCCTACCACTGACCTACAGGAAGTCCCTGTTTAGTAGAAACTAGTTTTATTAAGCAGTATGATATATGAAGTATAAGTCCATTTTAGGAACCATATATGATTAATCTCACTATAGATCGACTTATGTATATAAGTTTTGCTAACCTTTTGTTTGAGACAGATGGAATGAACTGTCATTCTATCACATGATCTGCTAACACTGCACGAATAACAAATTCAACTTCATTTATTTAAGAGATGAAGTGGAAATTGTTTAAAGCACGAACAACAGTGAGATTGTACCAAAATAAAGTAAGTATTTATTATAATTCAAATTTTCAACTTTAGGGGAAATGATCTTGAAAACCAAAAATGTTGTCCTAGTGATCTTATATCTGATGAATCAGATGGTACCTTATATCATCACAAATCTATGGATTTGTGATTACTGGATTTTCCATAGCCATGTTCTCTACCACTCTCCATCAGAACATGATGGTTAGATTTCTCTTCCATATCCATATTTTCACCTATGTGGAAACCCAATGATTAGTTTATTTGGGTAACCGTTACGTTTCATACTTTTGTTTTTAAAGATTGGTTTTGATATTCCTTTTTACGATGTGGGTTTCTATTAAAGAAACTTTCGAATAGTAAACCATTTATAACCCCGACGAATTTCGAGGGCGAAATTCATTTTAAGGGGGGTAGAATG
The DNA here is from genome assembly GCA_963277665.1 of Viscum album. NCBI lineage: Eukaryota > Viridiplantae > Streptophyta > Magnoliopsida > Santalales > Viscaceae > Viscum > Viscum album. The sequence goes on from OY728138.1 coordinate 291,651,633, forward strand.
TAACAGCCCAAGATTTTATAAAGAAATATTCTTTTTAATTTTATTAATGTATTGTGTTGTACGCTACACCAAAAGGAGCTTGCACAACACGCATCCTTGTCTTGCCTTGCATTACACGCAATCGCGACCTTCCTCGATAGCGTGTGTAATACGCAATACCGAGTTTCACTAAACAACGATGTGCTATTAAAATATTATTAAAACTAGGATTCTAATGTAAGATCAAAAATATATTTTAATCTATAATTTTAATTTAGTTCTAAAAATGATAGTCCTAGAATTTATGTGCTCCAGTAATTTATTAAAATTCATAATTATTTTTTTTAAATTGATATTTTATTACATATATGTTATTTTTATTTTATGATATTATAATATAGTGATAAAATCTAAAAACTTATAAGGATCATAAAAATTAATTTTTGTCCTAAAAATAAATCATTTTGGGAAAAAAAATATTTCATATGAAGATAATTTTTTTTCAAAATATAAAAAACCATATTTATATTTTAAAATTATAATTAATTTAATTAATTTTTTTAAAAAAATCAAATTATAGGTTTAGAACCGTTTTTATTTGAAAAATAATTTTTCAAATTTGAATTATTTTTATCCATATATCATATCATTTACCAAATGAATTGATGGTTATAAATTATTAACATATAAAATATTTTATCAACGTTGATCATATAATTAAATAAATATAACTAAATATAACATAAAAGGAATTTTTTTAAATTATATTTTTAAACAATAAATTACTTGGTTAGTCATTCAGGAAAACTAATTGATTTTCATTCAATGAAAAGGATATGTTTATTATATATATATATCATAATTAGTTTACTCTTAATCATTCCACCTAATTCAATCACTATTTTTTAATGAAATTATATATCATGGTTCCATTTTAGTTTTGTGTAATGTGTAGAGAAAGCCATCTGAAACACTTACTTATTTAATGCAATTCAAAATTTAAAGTCTCAGGGTGATAAATTATCCCACATAAATAAATAAAATCATCACAATTTTAATCATATATAATTCATTAATGTTTGTGAGGGTACTGTTTACGTAATCATTATTTTGGTCATTCCCTCTAAAATGACATATACCTTACACCATTATGTTAAATCATGTAATGTTTTTTTCCTGAAACAAAATTAATTATTCATAAAATCATATACCCATGTATATATATACACTAATAATAAATTCCCTCGATTTTACCGTTCTAAAAACCCATTGGAATCTTCACAACCTTAAACCTCAACATCATTATACATTCCTCTTACCATTAACTCATTATTTAGACAATATATGTTATTAACCACCAGTTCATATAGTAATAAAATTGTCAATAAATATCATAATCTAAAAAATTAGTTAAACATATCCAAAATGATATGGAGTATATTTTATTTAAAATAATAATAAATACACATTTTATCATTAATATATGATCCAATTTTCTGTAAATAAATCAATTTTTTAATACCATACAATAAATAATATATTAATCCCAGTACTTATCCGTACCTCAGTCTTGTGATAATTAATAACTATTAAAAAAAATATATCCTCTCTATAATACATGTATTTTTGGTAATTAACACTATTCAATATCTATTTTAAAATATTTAAATAAAACCACTGAAGAATTATCCTTAGATTCTTCACATAATCCTATATAACATTTAGAATATACCAATATTACGTTCATAAATATCACTTCACTAATTAAAATAGCTAATAGAATAATGATTTAATTTCTATCATGACACTATCCTCACTATTAATCAAAATAATAAGAATGTAACCTTCCCCATCATAATAAGAATATACTTAAATTCTAGACCATTTACATAAGTTTGTTTATTCAAATATATGACATAGTGGTTTGTAGACACAAAAAATTCACATATTTATTTTCATCAACAGGTAATTACTAATACTAAAACCATAATGGATATGATAATATTAAAAAAATTATATTAAAACATCAATATAAATATTTATTACCTTATAACATGTTATTGTAAAATATTATAATTTTAAATCATCGTATGACTCTTATTGTTCAATTTCAGGTGATATGTGTTCATTTTTTATTATTCCTATAAAATATAATTAGGTAAACATCATATTAGAATCATCATAATAATATGTAAGGTGAGTGTTATTAACCAAATATAATCCCCTATGAGTGTCAAACCACATGTACGATTAATAATCTTTGTTGTGAACTGTAAATGCCACAAAAAATCATACATAACATAATGATCAGTACCGTAATGATTAGTAGATAAATTTTTAGTACATAACATAATTACCCATTCCATAATCGTATATGTCTAGTGCAATCGAAATATCAGACACATAAGAAATATGTCCACAAGAGAAAAAATTCATCTCACAATATGTTATTCATAGATAGATCCCTTATTTGACATATCATAATCAATAAATCTCTTCATATCATGGGAAAATAATTATAGTAATGGGTAATATAATGTGAACAGTAATAATAAAAAGGTAGACATCAACACAAAATTTGGATAATGGTATGTGAAAATGAGAAAAAAAATTGAAAACCATTCCCTTCATATCAAAGGATATTGTCATGAATAATGACAAAACTAATGGGAGTTCTTATGACATGAATCAAAATATTATTAAATACCTGATCCATGAAGGAATAAAATTGACATAAGACATAGATATTTGGAATACACATAATCATAAAAATATTATTCCAATACTACTGACCATGAAATTTATAACATGTTAGGGTTCGGCTAGCCACCCATGTACTCTTTAGGATTAGGATAACCTCCAATCTAACAAATATTGTGTTTGGTATAACCTCTAGTATACCATGTGTTAGGATTAGGAAAACCAACCTTCCACCATATTTCAAGTTTGTGATAACCTCCCTTACACCCTTTGATATCCTAGAACATTAATCATTACCCAAATTCATTGGATAAAGATATAGATCTGAAATGTCGTTGGTTATATCATTAAAACCATCATTAGTTATTTCATAACCACCGTACATGGTTATAATGTAAAAGCATATTATTATGAAAACAATAAATTTGTGTTCCTGAAGAACCTAAAACAATCATAATCACATAACCCCTAAAAATAAATGGGTTTCTAAAATAATTCATCATATTATATCCTAGGGAAAATAATTTTTTTATAAACACATCCTCATTTTATCATAGCACCAACCACGGATCAAGGAAAGAGTTTTATATAAAAAGTTTTGTCATAAACATAAACTATATAGATAAGGATAAAGGATGGTATGATGGAATCATATTTTATGTAAATCATATGTAACAACAAGTTATGTCATCTTATATGGAAAGTGATTATAAAATATCACAATGGGAATTTATTGAGGAAAATAACCCTTTCACTTTAAAAATAACTTTTTAAAAACTAATATTTCACAAAAAAAATTGGAATATAATTTTCTTTGAGAATAATATTTTGATCTTATAATATAATATTTAAAACATTTTGTGTTCATAATGGTGTAAAAAATAATTCATGTTGTACCTATTAAAATATTGATTCCTTACAATATTTTTGAAAAAAGTCCGAAATGACCTTATTTGATGTAACGTCCCGGACCCAGGTGCCACCCAATGGGTGCCCCGAGCCCGGTTTTCCCCAAGACCTCAAGCGCATTTCCCCAAACGCCAGAGGCTGCCAACTAGTAGCGAGGGCCCATGTCTGATAGTGGGGAATCTATGCCCTCATTTTTCAAAGTGCAGCGCAGCGGAATACAGAATAAACATACAACGACAGCAGAAGCAGTAAACATACACAACTGAAATAACTACAGAAGTGGATATAACCAACAATATATAAGTGATGATGCTACATGTTTCAAGTTCTATGAAAAAAGCCAGAACATGTTGTACATCAATACAGTACAGCATAACACGCAAAACAGCTGGCAGTGGCATCACGAGCCTTGGCTCGATCCCATGCCCCCATACTCCACAACAACAGTCAAGTACCTGTATAGGAACTCTTTCCCCTATCTACACCTACAGAAACTTAATCTATTTGGGATTAAAAGTGTGACCCAAAAGGGGTGTGAGAAATATATCTCAGTAGGCACCCACCAGAGGCTCGTTCCCAACTGCGCGTAAGCATGCAACATCAGTGTGCAATAGTAAAATGCAATAAAGTAAGTAGTACTAAAAAGTAATTAACATAACAATTAAATTTCCATTTTATTATTAATTTAATCCATTAAATTTAGTATCATTCTGGTCCCAACAACACCGTGCCCTCAGGCCAACCTGTATCTCACCCTCAGGCTAATATAGTAATACCACGCCCTCAGGCTATACAGAATCTCTCCCTCAGGCTATACAGAATATCCCCCTCAGACATTGTAACAGAATTATCTCCCTCAAGCATACGAAGTGTCGCCCTCAGAAACAGAAGTCAAGACCTCAGGCACGAATGGTTTCCCTTTGGTGGAATAACGACAGCCCTCAGGCTAATAAAGTCTCGCCCTCAAGCTAATATAGTCATGACCTCAGGATAATATAGTCACGCTCTCAGGCTAATATAGTCACGCCCTCATGCTAATATAAGTAATCGGTCCATGCCCAATAGGTAAACAAGCAGTAACACGAAATTCCTCTCAAGGCAATTCTACAATTACTACTTTAAAGGCATACGCTCGGGTATCCTGGCCAAACGACTAAACAGTGGAACACACCCCAGGGGTGGTTCCGGGTCCATGAAACAATCCCAAGCAGCATTTTATTATCACAATTAAATACCTAATCAATTCTAGGTATTAAATATTGCAATAGCCTCAGCCACATGACACCCCAACATGGGTTCATGGAAGAAAAATGCACAAAACACACAGCAGTTTGAAAACTAAACACCAAGCCACCTACCTTATACGCCAACGAACGTTATACCCGAACGCTGACTCCAGAAATGCCCATGAACAGCATAGATCTGACGATGAACAAAAACAAAAAAAACGTAAATAACTTACGTTAGGAGAAGAATTGGCAAGAATGGTACCAGGAGAAGAGAGGTATTACCCATGCTTTTCCAATGAAATCGTCCAAAGCCGAAACGGATTCCAGACAAAGGCCTGGTGGACCTTCAAAGATCTGGCCTCCTCCTTTGGCTCCAAAATGGTTCAAGAGCCTCCTCTTCCAAATGAGGAGGCTACTGCCAATTTTAAGCCGAAAAAACAAAGTACACAGCATGTATTTCTGAGTATACGGTGTGTACTTCCTTCATTTAACTGTTCATTTGGCGGCACCAGCTCACTGTTCATCCGTCGACATGAGTACATGATATGTACTCTCGAGTACACGGTGTGTACTGTCGCCCAGCTGGCCGCGACTCCACCGCCTTACAGTTTAAGCCTGCCGACTGACTACACGGCATGTAAAGTACCACTACACTGCATGTAATCGGTTCCTACACCCTTTGTTTCCGACATGGCTACACGCCCCGTGTACTCTTCCCAACAAGACCAAAAATACACGGCGTGTGGATAAAGTACACAGCGTGTAGTTCCAAAACATAGGATTTTCCCCATTTTCTATATTTTCTCAAAACACTTTAAGGAAAGGGAAAAAGAATAAGCACATACCTCTAAAATAAGAACTGGGTTCTTACAAACTTCCCCCCTTATAGTAATTCATCCCCGAATTTCCCTTCCGATGGTGGTGAAGATAAAGCTCAGAACAACTATGGCCACTGATCACATACGTCGGCCTCTCACTCCCTGGTCTCGTGCTGCACTCGGCCATGCTTCCATAGCACCCATACGAGAGGAAGTGACTGGCCTTATAGAACCTTCATGCTCATGCCAATGATACGGATAAGATGCTCCTTAAAGGATGCATCATGCTGAAGCTCAACCTCCTCTAGATGAAAGGTATGAGATGGTCTGAATGGTAGAGACGTAACTGAGACACGTGGAAGACGTCGTGCATAGATCAGTACCGTTGTAGTAACTGTAACCGATAGGAAATGAGCCCGACTCTCTCCAGAATCTCAAATGGTCCCACATACCTCAGTGAAACCTTACCCTATCTCCTGATCCGCTTGTGTCCCAGCCTTGGTGAAACACGTAAGAAAACCTGATCCCCGACCATGAACTCCAAAGGTCATCTGCCGCGATCATCATAAGGCCTCTGACGAGACTTCGCGGTAGCCATCCGATTCCGAATCAACTGGACCTGCTCAGATGTCTTCTGTATGAGCTGTGGCCCCAGTAAAGCTGCCTCACCTGCCTCTAACCAGCACAAAGGTTATCGGCATGGACTACCATATAAATACTCCTATGGTGCCATCTCAATAGTCGCCTGAAAACTATTGTTATAGGAAAACTCGACTAAGGTTATATGCTTATCCCAAGAGCCCCCAAAGTCTAGGACTCATGCGCACAACATGTCTTCTAGAACCTGTATCATCTGCTCTGACTGGCCATCTTTCTGAGGGTGGTATGCTGTGCTCAGAAGCACCTATGTACCCAGCGCCCTCTGAAAACTCTTCCAGAAACGAGAAGTAAAGTGGGCGTCCCTATCTAAAATGATAGAACGAGGGACCCCATGAATACATACGATCTCTCGGGTATAAAGCCTTCCGAGAACGTTCACACCGAAGGTCTCCTTGATCGGCAAGAAGTGAGCCACCTTCGTGAGTCTGTCCACAACAACCCACATGGCGTCATTGCCTCGAGGTGACCTCGGCAATCCTGTCACGAAATCTATTGCACCATCATCCCATTTCCACTCTGGAATGGGTAACTACTGTAACAATCTAGCTAGTCTCTGATGCTCTGCCTTCACTTGCTGACAGGTGGAACATCTCGTAACAAAACCATCTATCTCTCTCATCATACCCGGACACCAGTACTGACGCCTCAAGTCACGGTACATCTTGGTAACCCCGGGATGAACTGCCCAAGCTGAAGCATGAAACTCCCGCATCAGCTCCTTGTGTATATCCCCTGGAACCCATACCCATCCATGGAAATACAAAACATCATCATCGCCTATCATCCAACTTGGAGGAGGGTCCTCACTTGCCACTGACTCCCGTAGAACTAGGCCTTTTGAATCCGATAGCTGCCTCACCCTCACTATGTCAAGGAGGGTAGAAGTCACTGCTAACGAGGAAAGATAAGTATGCCCCTGACTGTCGTGCACCTCTAGATGCATCTTAGAGAACAAATCCATGAGATGCCACTCAGCACTGGCATCCTGCACTGCCTATATCTGAGTCTTTCTGCTCAGTGCATCAGTTACTACATTACCTTTACCAGGTGTATAGGGAAGCTCAAAATCAAAGGACTGTAGGTACTCAACCCACCTTCTCTGCCTCAGATTCAGGTCATGCTGAGTAAAGATATACTTGAGGCATTTGTGGTCAGTGAAAACCACAAAATTCTCTCCCAATAAATAGTGTCTCCAACAGCGCAACGCATGCACAACTACAACCAACTCTAGATCATGTGTCGGGTAATTTAACTCATGTGGTCTCAACTTCCAAGACCCGTATGCCACAACTCGGTCGCCCTGCATCAAAGCGGCTCCCAAAACATTCTATGATGCATCATAGTAAACTGTATAGCTCTTCCCCTGCTCTGGGAGTATCAGGATCGGTGCTGATGTCAGCCTTCCCTTCAGGTCCTGAAAAGCTGTCTCGCAAGCTTCTGACCAAATGAACTTCACACCCTTCTTAGTAAGACCTATCAACGGTGCTGCTAAGCAGGAGAAGTCATGTATGATGCGTCTGTAGTAACCAGCCAGCCCTAAGAAACTTCGTATCTCAAAAACGTTCTTAGGCTTCTCCCGGGAAACAACTGCTCTCACCTTCTCTGGGTCTACTGCTACTCCTGTCTCTGAGATGATATGACCCAGGAAATGAATCCGGTTCATCCAAAAGTGGCACATCGGGAGCTTAGAATATAGTCGATGCTCTCTCAGTGTACTCAATACGATCTCATGATGAGTGGAATGGTCGTGTCGAGTGTGAGAGTACACCAAGATGTCAACCAAGAATACTACCACATATTAATCAAGATACGAATGGAACACACGATTCATCAGAGCCATGAAAACTGCTAGCGTGTTCTTCAGTCCGAACGGCATAACCAAGTACTCATATACACCATACCTACTCCTGAAAGCTATGAGAGGTATATCAGATGGTCTAACGCACATCTGATGATATCCCAATCGCAAGTCAATCTTCGTGAACACCCGTGCTCCACGAAGCTGATCAAACAGATCATCTATCCTCGGCAAGGGATATCGGTTCTTAACCGTCAACTGGTTCAGCTTCTGATAATCCACACAATGTCTGAGGGTACCATCCTTTTTTCACAAAAAGGACCAGAGAACCCAAAGGAGAAGTAATGGGTCAGAAAAAACACTTCGCCTGCAGCTCCTCTAACTGCCTCTTGAGCTCCTGCAACTCTGGCGTGGCCATCCTATAAGGAGAAATGGACACCGGTGCTGCTCCTGGCACTAGCTCAATATAGAAATCCACCTCACACACTGGAGGTAGACATGAAAAGTCTTCTAGAAAGACATCCCTGAAACGATCAACAACTTGAGGGAAATCCATCTGACAAGTCCCCTGGTCATCCAGATATAAACTCATAATCTGGGCTGTGACTCCATCTCACCCATGATGCTCTGGTCTAGCTCGACTCTCCTGAACATCCCATTCGCCCTTGTATAGAAACTCTCTGCCCTTTAGTGATATGAAACACACCCTACGATGATAACAGTCTACAAAGGATCGAATGGGAATGAACCAGTCCATCCAGAGAATGACATCATAGTTCGTCATCTCTAAGACATAGAGGTCCCAAAAGAAGTGAAACCCACCAACCTCAAGGGGGAACTCCTTGCACTGACGCACACCAACCGTCCTAGTCCCCAACGGAGGTTCTAGCATCAAGATATCAGAATAAGTAGACTCATCGAGCCCAAGACTCTCCACTACGGGTATAGATATGAAACTATGCATTGCACCCATATCAAAAAGTACCGAAGATAAAACAGAAGGTACTAGAATAGTACCTCTGACTGTCGAAGGTCTGGGATCCTGCTTCGGCTGGGTCTGTTGCACTGAATATGCCTACCCAGTGTCGCGGCCCTGTGACACTGCCTGGCTACCCTGAGCTATCCCACCTTCTGACACTGCGATCCTGGTGTCTGGCTACCACGACCACGTCCACCATCTCCGCCTGCACGCCCTAACGTATTCCAGTTCCCAGACTGGTAAGAAGTCACTAGTCCTGCTCCCACACGTGGAGTCTGCACAGAACCCCTCTCACTAGCCACTGGTGGTAACACCCTACAAAAGTGTTGTAGTAGACCCATTTTTCCGCAAGCTCGGTACTCCACTGGGTCTCGTGGACACTGAGGTCTCTTGTGCCCCTCTCTGCCACACAGGTAGCACCTGATCGGGCCACCTGATGAAGACGCATGGCTGGTACTGCTACCCTGATTGAAGTCCATCTATCTCTTCCTCTTTCCAGTAGAAATAGTACCAGTAACTGGTGCTGAACCGCCCTGGCCCACACCACTAGATTCTCGCAGGTTCCTCTATGAAATCAGCACCTGGTTTAAAATCGCGTGTACAGTAGGTAACCTAAAAAAATTTACCAGTGCTCAGATTTCATACCGAAGACCATCCTCAAAACGTATGGCTCTTAACGTCTTGTCACCCACCAGCACGGGTGCAAAGTGCCGAAGCTCTGTAAAATGAGCAGAATAGTCCATCACCAGCATAGCACCCTGCTGAAGATTCATTAACTCTCGAGCTTTATCTTCCCTCAGCGTCTAAGGAATGAAGAAGTCATAGAAAACTGCCTGAAAATCATCCCACGTCATGTCCCTATGATGCTCTAACTGGATGGTAACATCCCACCACCTATTGGCAGAATCACGCAGCATGTAAGTCGTGAGCTTGACCCTCCGCCTTGGAGGCATTTCAAGATGCTCGAAAATAGCCTCCATCGACCCCAACCAAGACTCCACATTCTGTGGTCCACCATCCCCTGAAAACATAGAATGATGTTGCTGCTGAAATATACGGGTCCGCTCGGCCATAGATGTGGCAGCCTGCGGTGCTCCCTGAAAGGTCTGCATGAACCGAATAAATCCTTCATAGAACTGCGCCTCCACGCCTGTGTCCGGTATAGCAGCTGGCGTCGCATCTGGCTCCGCTAGAGGATCAACTAGTAGCCCATGGCCCACCATCTCTAGTGTATAATCGTCACCGCTCTCCTAGCGAACAACTCACGGTCGTCTAGGCGGCATGACTCTATAATGTCAAAAGAACTCCTCAGATTCCATATTATAATGACAGAAAATTGAAGAAACCACAAGGAAATAAGAGGAAGAAAGAATTTAAAATTTGAAAAAAAGACTACACGGCGTGTACACAGACTACACGGTGTGTACTTGACTTCCCTTCCCCTGCCTGGGTCCTTCTACATGGGTAAGCCACATAGATTCTGTTCAACAAAACTACACGGCGTGTATAATATCTACACGGTGTGTACGATGTTATTTTCCAACTTCCCATGTCGTCTGTGACACGGCCGACTACTCGGCTTTACTCCACACGGTGTGTTACACCGCACATGGCGTGTACACAATCCCGCTTCCCAGCCACACGGCTAACTCCACACGGTCTATCCTTAGACAAGACTACATGGCATGTCCCACAGGTACACGACATGTTCAGGGAGAAGTGACACCAGCCCGTGTTGTTATTTATAGGGCCGAGTCCCCAGGTCACACTACACGACGTGTTCATCATTGACATGGCGTGCTGTAAAGGAGTTCACCGACCCGTGTTGTTCATTACACGGCCGAACTCCGCGTCACACTCCACGACGTGTACAAAAACTACACGGTGTGTTTCACCCAAGCCTTTCCTTACCCCGTGTCGCCACCCACATGGTTTGTGACATGGAGATAGACTACACGGCGTGTACTCAAAAAGTTTATTTTTTTCCCAAACAAAAGAACACACAGGGCGTGTATGAGGTCCTACACGGTGTGTATTCTTGGTTTTCTGGATTGTATGCCTCAGAAACTTCCCCAGAACCCAAAAAATACTAAAAACCAACACCTAAGTGTCAAATTCCGATCCATGAGGGCACATACTCCCCACAAATCAATGTTTCACATCTTATATGTGTTTTAACCAACAAATAGTCAATGATCCACCAAATTCTGGTCAATGGGGACCCATACTCCCCAAAAACCAAAGTTTGGCATCCATTCTATAAACAAGCTCAAACAAACATACCATATCATAAGGCAGGTATTTATCAAGCAGCTATCACAACAACATGCTTTATTAGCACAACAACTATCACAACAACATGAAAATTATAATGCACCTACATTGCATAGAAACTATGCATGACATGTGATTTCTAGCATGTGCCTATATGATGCGATAGATGACATACCATCATCTCATCAGGTTGCAACTAAATAGAACCCATAGATAAAATACCAATAGCACAATCCAAGTGCATCACCCAATGGTGAAAACATATCAACCATAAAATTGAAAAATAAAAATAATGCAAAATACGAGGTAGACTGGCTATTCCCTATTCACGGGTTAGCTATTCCCATGAAAAACTTATTACCAACTACTGTTCCGTCCTATCCTTGACAATGGCTCCAAATAGTATGTCAAAGAAAAGAAACCCCTCTGATACCACTTTGTAACATCCCGGACCCGGGTGCCACACAATGGGTGCCCTGAGCCCGGTTTTCCACAAGACCTCAAGCGCATTTCCTCAAACGCCAGAGGCTTCCGACTAGCAGCAAGAACCCAGGTCTGATAGTGGGGAAACTATGCCCTCATTTTTCAAAGTTTAGCACAGCGGAATACCGAATAAACATACAACGATAGGAGAAGCAGTAATCATACACAACTGAAATAACTACAGCAGTGGATATAACCAACAGTATATAAGTGATGATGTTACATGCTTCAAGTTCTAAGAAAACAGCCAGTACATGTTATACATCAATAGAGTACATCAAAACACGCAAACTAGCTGGCACCGGCATCGCGATCCTAGGCTCTGTTCGATGCCCTCCTACTCCACAGAAACAGTGAAGTACCTGTATAGGGACTCTTTCCCCTATCTACACCTGCAAGAATGTAATCTGTTTGGGCCGGAAAGTGTTAACGAAACAGGGTGTGAGAAATATATCTCAGTAGGCACCCACCAATTGTTCGTGCCGAACTGTGTGTAAGAATTCCACAACAGTGTGCAATAGTAAAATGAAATAAAGTATGCAATACTAAAAAGAAACTAACATAACAATTAAATTTCCATTTTATTATTCATTTAATCCATTAAATTTAGTATCGTTCATTGCTCAACAGCACCACGCCCTCAGGCCAACCAGTATCTCGCCCTCAGGATAATATAGTAAAACTATGCCCTCAGGCTATACAGAATCTCGCCCTCAGGCTATACGGAATCTCTCCCTTAGAAATTGCAACAGAATTCTCGCCCTCAGGCATACAAAGTGTCGCCCTCCGGCACAAAAGTCCAGCCCTAAGGCACGAATGGTTTCCCTTAGGCGGAACAACAGCCCTCAGGCTAATACAGTCTCTCCCATAGGCTAATATAGTCACGCCCTCAGGCTTATATAGTCACGCCCTCAGGATAATATAGTCACGCCATCAAAATAATATAGGTAACTGTTCCATGCTCAATAGGTAAACAAGAAGTAACAAGAAATTCCTCTCAAGGAAATTCTACAATTACTACTTTAAAGTCATACCCTCGGGTATCCTGGAAAAACGGATAAATAGTGGAACAGACCCCCAGGGTGGTTCCAGATCCATGAAATGATCCCAACCATCATTTTATTATCACAATTAAATACCAAATCAATTCTAGTTATTAAATATAGAAACAGACTCAGCCACATGACACCCGAACATGGGTTTATGGCACAAAAACGCACAAAACACACAATAGTTGGAAAACTAAACACCAATCCACCTACCTTATACGCCAACACACGTTATACCCAAACACCGACTCCAGAAACACCCAAGAACGGCGTAGATCTGACGAAGAACAAAATCCAAACAAATGTAAATAATGTACGTTAGGAGAAGAATTGGTAGGAACGATACCAGGAGAGGAGAGGGTTACCCGTGCGGTTCCAACGAAATCGTCCGAAGCCGAAACGGATTCCAGACGAACGCCTGGTGGACCTTCAAAGATCTAACCTCCTACTTTGGCTCCAAAACGGTTTAAGAGTCCCCTTTTCCAAATGAGGAAGCTACTGCCTGTTTTAAGCTGAAAAAACAATGTACACGGTGTGTACTTCTGAGTACATGGCATATACTTCTTTCATTGAACTGTTCATTTGGCGGCACTAACACACTGCTCATCCGACGACATGAGTACACAACATGTACTCTCGAGTACACGGCGTGTACTGTCTCCCAGCTAGCCGTGATTCCACTGCATTACTGTTTAAGCCTCCCGACTGACTACACAGCATGTAAGGTACCACTACACGGCGTGTAGTCAGTTCCTACACCCTTTGTCACCGACATGGCTACACGCCCCGTGTACTCATCCAAACGTGGCCAAAAATACATGGCGTGTGGATAAAGTACACAGTGTGCACTTCCAAAATTTAGGATTTTTCCCCATTTTCCATATTTTCTCAAAACACTTTAAGTAAAAGCAAAAAAGAAGAAGGTCGTATCTCTAAAATAAGAACCGGGTTCTTATATTTGAAGAATGGAATGATGTATAATGTTAGAACATTTGGTAAAAATTCAAATAGTTGAAAAATATAATTAATAAATCATTGTATATTATTGAAAAAATTCTTGAACACATTTTAATAAAACATATACTTAGAGGAATAATAGTTTTTTTTTATTTAAGAGAGAAATAAATTCAGTTTTTTCCATAAGAACATTATTTTTGAATGATGATTACATAAAGGCAGTAAAATGAAATTAAATAATTTAACTAAGAAAAATCATAGTTTATAAAAGGAAAATAATTATATTCATGGGAGGTATATCACTAAATATCATCATTGAATGAATAAACATAAACAACCCCAATAATCAATGATATTATATCATCAATCCTACCACTATAATTACCTTCAAATTATAATCCATGTAAAATTAAAAATATATATGGAAATTTAAATGAAAATAAATTTCAAAATTATCATTATAAAAGATATTCATTGGAATTATATACACTATTTAAAGGAAAAAATGCGATTAATATTAAATTTGTATCACATTAATTAAACTGATATGAACATCCCTTACCGTATTAGAAACATTTGAATAACAATCCCTATTAATGAATAAAAATAAAATAAAAATTAAATGTCAATATAATAAATAATTTAATGATATGAAATTTATAATGGGAAGTATATAAAACACAAAATAGATGAGTTGTTAATATGGGATATGTCTGCCTAAAATAAAATTGGGACAATAAATATTATACCTTAAGCCTCAAATTCTATAATACACATATGAACCACATGTATAATAAATATTTTTTTTATAAATATAGTATAGAGACCTATATATATAATACCATATATTAATTAATTACGACCTTTTATTACCCATTTATTAATAATTCCTAGTTAATATCATATTTTAGGTAACAACTACCTCATTTTACATGTGTGTCTCCCTAACACACAGAAAATTTAAGAGAGAAGAATCATTTTGAATAGAATATATGAAAAAAAATTAATATAAGATAAAATAATACTCTGATTCATTAATTTTTTTTTAATTTCAATATTTTTGATATCTTGTGATTAATACAAAGTAGGGTTGAAACTAAATGTGATACTCTTTTAAAATATTATTATTTTGAAATAGTCATTATAACATAGAATATTAGATAGAAATCAAGAATAATAATTAATATATAATATAAATTATCTAATTTAGAAGTTTATAAAACACATCCACTGGTTATCTGTTTTTTAGAAATTCAATTATAATCATTTGAATGAAAAAGAATGTTTTTCTAAAAAACAATATTTTTATAAAAGGATGTTTATTCATGCTTTGTACATGTAATTTAAAATTACTCTTTATCACTTTTATAAATCTTTTTTAAAAAATAATCCTCATTTTTAAAATCTACATTTAAAAATTATATTTGGGTTAATGTTTGTGGTTTTATTGAAAATATTAATTTTTTATGAATATTGAATGTACTTATTTTATATGAAAACTCTATTTTTGATTAAATTATTTAAAATTAATAATTATATTTTAAGTGGTTTAAAAGTAAAATTAGTTATATTATATTAAAATTTAACTAATTTATGTCATTAGAATCAATTTCATATTAAATGGTTATATTAAAATATTATATACTAAGAATACTATCTTTCGAAAACTTTTCTTCTACCACGTATAGGGCTTTACTATTAAATTTCAATCTATGTAATATATAAATTGAATTTTAAAAATTGGATTATATATTTTTAATATGTATATTATATATTTTTTATAAGGTTTAATTAAATTGTTGCCATAATGAATAGTGAAAATATTAAAAATTAATTATCATGGTTAAACTAAAAAATGGGTTTACCGAGGTGGGTGGTAAAAACATAGAAGATAAGGGATAAAAATGACTTAAAAATTATCCAGCAGAAAATTTAATAAATATATATAAACCTTATAACCTATATGGTTATATAAATACCCTTTTTGGGTGTTTTTAATGAGAAAAATGTGCATCACTTTATCTTTTCAAAATATCAATTTGTATACTCTCCCCCACATATAAAAGGCCACCCCTAACCTCTATTATTATCATTTTTGAAATAATTTTTATAAAGGAAAAAAATTCCAAACACTATCCTTAATTCCCTACCCTCTCCCCATGGGTGTTATTTTGTTTAGTAATCCCTTATAATATGACATTAGGTATAGACTTAAATAGGCTCTCCAAAGAAGAGGTAAAAATCTTAAACATGTGTATTTGTTTTATTTATTCATAATACTCCTTAAAAAAATATTAAATTATCATAATAAAATAAAAAAACAACCCATATAATATAATATTTTACTATGTTATGTTAATAACCATGATCTATCTACACTTCCATCAAATTAGAAATGAAAACATTGATCATGTGGATGACAGACTACCGCCTAACAAATAAATATAATTCATTTTCATCACTGATTTTCATAGATGTATAAAATGTTATATTGATGTTTTTTATTTTATAGTTATGAATTTTTTTTTACATATTTAATTATGAAATTATATATAAATCTTCTTACATTTCATTATGTTAAGGATATGGGAAGTTCGGTCATATGTACGGTGGTCCATAGTCACACGAAGCGATCTGATTTATTTTTTCAATTAGTCATTACATGGAAGGTGTTTAGAGTAGTATTAATGACTATATATGATATTTATGACATAAAAATTCATATGGAAATATAACATCACATCTAAATTCTTATCTTCTAATCCCTGGGAAAACAATAACGCCATTCGTGCGTATATATGGACTACCCCTCCACGTAGTGATGTGAATTATTTGTATTATTTTTACATAGATGGTAATAAGTATGGGTTATATTAATACAAATTATATATAGAAAATAATAAATATACTTATAATGTATGTTAATATTTATTTTCCCTTCATTAAATCTATCAAAAAAATGGAAACAATGTTCATGTATATGTACAAAAAACCATCCCCATGAATGATGTAATCCATTATCAATAAATTAATTTTATAAATTTCAATAAATTAATATAAAATTAATATATATCACATTTATATCATTATTAGCATTTTTTAGTTATTTGAACAAGAATTGTGTAAAAGGATTGATATTTCCAATTCAAAACGTACATAAAAAATTAAGCTATTATTATGAGAAATATAGTTTTTATCAAATAATGGCCACTAAATGGGTGTTAAAAGACTATAAGTAAATAATATATGGTATGAGAAATATTCTGATTTTGTTTTAGTAGATTTATACTAACCTTATATTTATTATACATGTGGTCAGGATAGAAATTATAACTATCAAAACTGAGGTAATAGTTTCTCATCAAACTTTTACCTCAATGATATATATGCCATATTCATCAAGTATTCCCTTCTGTGACATCTATACCTCCCATTATGAAAGTTTATATTGATAGACTATTTATCTTCATGGTATGTATAGGTTAACATGATGTAATTTATGTATCATCCCAACATGATCCACCAGGTCTAGCTAAATGGTGACATGACATCATGTGTGTCTGCCCATATATAAGAGGCTATCGACTATCAATGATGGAATGCACCCATTTGTGTGGAGACTATACCATAAATATCATTTCATATGATCTATAATAAAAAATTGAATATATAAAAATTAATCAAAGTTAACACGAGGAAAAGTATAAATGGCATGCATGTAATATAGATCTTGTAGCTACTAATGTGGAATGTATAAAAAGTGTAATAGGTAATAGATAATTAAATAGATAAAGAGTGTATCCTATATAGTCTACCCATGTCCTCTACTCTCTTTGTGCTCCATATTTCAATGATTGTGTTAAATTATGATTTCATGTGGGTGTATTTGAAGGACTGTAAAACATATATTTCAATTGTTTCCATGAATACTTGTATCTTATTCTTCAAGTTTGATATCAATCACATATAATTTTTGTGCTGCCTAACTTATAATGATATGAAATTATTTATTGTATATCCTACCACGCTATGTGTTATTTTTTTATTACTTTTCTTAAAACACATGGTACGTGGATTATCATGACATACGTATCCCATAGAGGGTGGGTGCACAGGACTAGTGATGATGACAATAAGAGACCTATGAATAGTTTAGTGATATACTGATGCCTCTAGCATGACATGTGACACACACAAGGACTATAGAATACTAAGGGGTGTTTTACTCAATCACTTGGGGATGCCGATTATATATTGACTCCTAGGGGATGTTGAGAAAATAAACTTCTTCATGCACAATGATACCAAGTTTCAAGATCATATGATACTAAGTAATGTGATTGATTATCATCATGGTTAATACTTTATTCTTATGACATATTGACTATAAATCTATTGTTGAGCCAAATAAGGTATGGTTGGGGTCTTGTGGCAGTTTGGTTTGAGAATGACCACTCGATTTTGGATTTCATGTAACCATAATTTTTACAGATTTTTTATTATTATGAAATACACTACTATACTTGAGAACATGTGGTTAAGGATGCTTTGGTGGTGTCCCATTGTGCCTCGTACTCACACGATAGTTGGGCATTTCGATACTCTTGTTGATTTCCTATGGTATTAGAAAAAGTGAAATGGACATGTGATGGATAGCTAAATAGTGGACCATTGAAATTATAGCAGACCAAAAAAGACTCAATTAGAACTACTATTTATCCATATATATATATCTACAACTTATTACCTTAGTTATTATTTCCACATTCTGAGCTTCTAAAACTATACTAAATGTATTTCATTTTCACTTTTCCACTTGTTTACTCTGATTAATTATTTTATTTTGAATTGTTTATTATTGATCTAATTACATGATATTGAGGGTATAGTTTCTTGATAGATATAATTAGACCCCTATATATAGTTGGGAGCCTCTTGTGTACTAGGTGATACACATGAGGTAATGTGAGATTTCATCATAGACTAGAAGTTTCAGGTCAAGATTAATCAATTAGAATTAGTGGATCCAGATTCACTAAGCTTTTCATCCCATTAGCTTGGTATGTGGAAAGTTAGACAAGATATAGGATGGTAGGGAATCGATTAGTGAAACTATGCCAATTCTCAGCCAACACTTTATAGTCGACCTCTGAGTTTCTATAATGTATGGAATTTATTTTTTGTTGTTACTATATATTATCCTCACCTTAGGTGATGCACATTGTGTTTATTTGTGATTTATGACATTTTTAGTGTGTCTATGAGTATAAAAATTGAATATAGGTTAAAATTTTATATATATACTCGTTTTGGTAATTCATATTATTTTATTACTGAAATGGATTTTTTTGTTCTATCTGTTTGGGATAGTTTGTTTTGTGTGATATATATCTGTTTCCACATTTTGTGATATATATTTATTGGCTTAATTTAGATTAACTGAGCATGTTGTTAGGTTAGACTATATATATGGGGACTATGAATAACATGCTAGGACGGAGACCAGGGTTTCTTCATGGAGGGGTATATCTTTGGTTATGTGTAGACTCCTTCAAAACCAATGTTTTCACTAATAGACTTTCTATGAGAAACCATCTGTGATACCATAAAATGATTAGGGATTATCTTAACAACTCTTTATTTTTGATGTGTTTCTTTTTCATTATAGATGATATCACATATTTGTATTATATGAAACTATTTAATAATAAGGATAAAATAATTAAACAAGGGATGAGGTATTAATATTACAACTGCACTTGTAGGATAATTTAATTCATCTTTCTTAGGCATTTGAAATGGGGTTAGAATAGTTTGGACAATTTAAAAATAACCCATTCACTTAGTGTCTAACATAGGCATTGGAATTTAGAGTAGTAATTAAACATGTTTAGAAATTTAATTATATAATTATGCATCTCACTTGGGATATATAGGCCCTTAAGATACTGAGGAATTGATTGAAATCATTGTGAGAATATTTTATAAAGTAGAATCTCTAAAATATTAATAAATAAAAAGGATATAAAGCTCAGGTATCATGCAAAACCTTTTCAAAAATCCCATATCATATAGAAAAAATGAGATAATGTTTTAAAATGTGTAGCTAGATTACATGGAACTAGAATATGTGGTCCACACTTTGAGATCTACGAAACACTATGTTGTAAATGAGAGATTTATTGTTCAAAAGGACAATAAGATCCTTCTCTAAATATTCCCATTATACGACCCATACATTATATATAGGTGAATGGTTGAGTATTAGAAAGATTTAAACATTGAGATGGAATATTCAATAGAAAGGGTAAAGTAATTTTGAATTCTATTATCCTTAATAAACATTATAGGTAGGATCTTGGAAAAAGCTCCGTAGAAGAGCAGTGGAACATAACATGATAATTAGATGATTGGAGGATGGCTGCCTCAGAGGACTAGGGGTCTATAAATTTTTCTCCATTAGTAGTGAAATATTCACTTATGGACTAGGTAAAGGCAGATACAAAGTTTGAAATAACGAAGGAACAACTGGAAGATTGTGACTCAATAATGGAATATTCGATGACTGATGATTATGTAATCTTATTAAATGGGGGTGTATTAGTCCAAGAATCCATTAGAGATAGGTTTATGAGGATTACCAAAAATCATGATGGTATATACATACTTTTGTGACCAAGATGTGTCATTACTTCAGGAGAAAGTTATTGTGGACATGGATGAAGAGATACATTGCTTTTTTCTACTCCTAATGTATTACCTTTCAGATGGTGTGTAACAGCCCAAGATTTTATAAAGAAATATTCTTTTTAATTTTATTAATGTATTGTGTTGTACGCTACACCAAAAGGAGCTTGCACAACACGCATCCTTGTCTTGCCTTGCATTACACGCAATCGCGACCTTCCTCGATAGCGTGTGTAATACGCAATACCGAGTTTCACTAAACAACGATGTGCTATTAAAATATTATTAAAACTAGCCGTTATGAATAGTAATAACCACTTTTTAAAATTCTGTAAATCTTATTTTTCAAAATGAACTTCATTCTTGGATTCGGAGTATCGAATTTAGCCTAAGGTGAAATTTTGGTACTTTTCGGATAACTTTCATATTCTGATGAATAGTGAAAATTTACTAAATTATAATTAAAAACAACTTTTTTAATCGAAATAATTAATAGTGATAAATTATTAATTTGAGTGGTTTTAAAGTATATTTAGAATATATTTTTACAATTTAATACAATGTTGGTCATTGGTTGTAATTTCACATTTAAACCAGACATAATCAAGTGTCAATCTTTTGATATATATTGTTTCCTAAAAACACGCTATTTATTTTAACAGCGGGATTTAATTATAAAATTAATTAATGCAACTTCTATGTTATGAATTTGGTAAAATAGATTTCATTTTTGAATTCGGAATATGAAATATAGCTTAGGATGAAATTTTGGCATTGTTCTGAAAAACATCAATTTTTGATGAATAGTGAAACTACTAAGTGGTAGTTAAAAAAACTGAATTTTTCATAAAACTTAATTTTTCCGCTTCTGTGAATGGAATTTCGAAAATCCGAGAGACACGGTTAATATCAAGGACTAAAATGTGGTTCAATGAGATGAAAATAATTTTTTGGTGAATAGTAACTTTTTACTTTTTTACCGCGGTTAATAGTAAATAGGGTAACTAAGGGTAAATATGATATTACTATTACCCTAACACATGTCCTAATTCTATTGGACAAGTGTAATTCGACCAAAAACAAACTTAGGAATAAAATATGACCATTTAGCCCCACTTGAATTAGATTAGGACATTTATTATTAATTTATTTAAAGAAAGGTTAAAATAGTTAAAATCAAAGTTTAATAAGTAAATCATTTTTAATATGGGGTTATACATAAGGTAAATTAGATTGTAAATATTCATTAGAAAGATAAAAAGATTTCCTACATAATGGTATTTTATTTGTAATTTTTAGACATAAAATAATTTAATTTATTTATGACACAGCGATGATGCAGTAATTATCTTATTAATGAAATATTGACATAATTGATGTTATAAACACCAAAATAAATGTAATTTGAGATTTTTTATAAATTCCACTAATTTTATAGGTTACTATGATATATTAATGTTGATTTAATCAACTTGGTTCGAATATTTAATTCTGTTATGACTTTCACAAAAATCATATATCAAATAGTGTCAAAATTGACACAAAATAGTTTTTAAATCAAATATTATATTATTAATTGTTATTGTATTCCTAAAAATCTAAGGTTCGGCAAAATGACTTAGATAAGGATATATATATTAATAATAAACAATTTGGGGTTCGTTTGGCATGTTATAGTAAGTTTATTAACCATATAGTGAAAGAAAACAAAAAGACATGGTAAAAGTTAAATTATTTAACTTAGAGTTAAATTTAATTGATAAGGTTAAAATAATATCCTAAACTTGTCTAAATTCTATTGGATGATAGGATTTCGACCCCTCCCCACCTTATCTTCGAAATAAGACCCTTTGGAACCATTATAAACCGATTTTGACTTTAATATAAAATAATATTTTGAGATATTCCTAAGGTGCCCCTCTCCTCCCTTATAAAAGGACACCTCCTCCCCCTCCTCCTCACACCAATTTGAGCACTCAAGCTCGGCCAACCCCTGCCAAAATACCTTCTCCACTTCCCTAGCAACATCCTAGAGGTTCTGGTCTTCCTCAAATACCAATTCTAGTGCCCTAAGAGGAGGTCTCAAAGAGGCACTTCAAAGAAGAGGTAATTACCGTTACTAATTCTTTCATCTTTATTTCTTCTTCCACTTCTTCTTCTTAGGTTGTTTCATTATGAAGTAATAACATCAGTATCACTCATATACTTATATGTTATTATAAGTATGAAACAACCCTATTTCACCATCTATCCATCCTACGGAAAAATAAATCATCGCGCGTGCGTACGTACGGAATACCGTCTCCACGCCGTGGTGTAATCTATTTTCCACCACCACCTTACATGGATGGGTATAATGGTGTAAAGAATAACTATACATAGTTATTACAACATCATATTGATTCTGATGTATTGTATAATCCACTCCAATTCAATTCAATATTTATAGAAATGATATCATCGCTCGTGCGTACGTACGGACTACCGTCTCCACGACGCGATGAGATTCATTCTCCATGTTAACCATTTAAGAATGATTATAATGTATATATAAGAAATAATAATGAAATATATGACATTATAAAGCTACTGGATTTATGTATATATATACATATGTATGTCATCTACTAACTTCCATTTCAAGACAATAAGGAAAGAAAAACAGCGTTCATGCGTACGTACGGACTACCGTCTCCATGAACGGTGTTTTTCATTTTATTTATCTATCTATTATATATATATATATATACTGAATATATATGATATATAAATCATATTTTATATTCTGGAAGTAAGTAAATCATGATATAAGTAATAATGATGTCAAGAACAACAAGTCAAAACACCTACGATAAATGAAACGATTTTACCCAAAACGCTTCTTTAACATGGAATTTACAAAAGAACGGGTAATATAATGTCATAAGTGAACCATATATGATGTCATAACAATAAATATGATTCTGTAATAAGTCAATGACATTATTTAAATCATTATACAGGAGGTTCGGACACATACGAAGCAAATTGGACCTAAGGTAAGGGAAATATCACAATCTCATTTTTATCCGAGATTGTTTATTCGTAAGTATTTACTGGGGTGCATTTTATCATCCACATCCATGTTCCTTCAATATGTAATATTGTTTCCATCCACTTACAATAGTTTAAATCCAATTTTACTCTTCGGTGAGTTTTTAGTAAAGAATATGAAAGGAATCTTTTGTCGCTTTTTCATACGAGGTACTTTTTGACTTTTCCGAAAAAAGTACGAAGAATGTTTTTTTTAACTTAAACGGCATGAACGGATTTTTTTACGGTTTTATAAAGCCTTATTTTCATGAAGCTTCCTCCAAAAGATTTCATGACTATTTTTAATAAAATCTCTTTCTTTTAAAATTGCATGATGTTTTGTGAAAAGAAATTGATTTTGAAGAAGAAAGGATATTTTCCTCAAGAATTCATTTCAAGTGTTTTATCAAAATTATTTTCCATCTCAGATAATAAAGGGTTCTGTTTCTATCCATATTTTTACATTGATTTTACTATGTTGTGATGGAATTATGTTTATGAATTCCTTTATCTTATATGAATGGTTTTATGATGTCATGTTGTTTTAAGAATCCCATTTTTATTACATGGGTTATGAAATGATGTATGATTTATGATTTTGTGGCACACATAAGAATGGTATCATTATGAGATGGGTGGGACCTATATCTCCCTCCAATGCATTGGGTAAAGATTTTATATCTCATGAGTTAGACATGGCTGAAATGGTAGGTTATACCGGTTCAGTGAAACAGGACTGAAACGAGGGTTACTCGATTCAGAAAGGGACTTTGTCCACTAGGATAGTCTTGGCAATGAGTCTTGACTAACAAGAAATGATTTTCTATGATTATGTGTGTATGCCACAAAGTTTCATGTTTTACGTTATGATTATTGGGATTACATTTCACTTCTATGATATATCCCATGTCATGATATTATGAGCTCTTTTGCAGGTTAAGATTTCCAAAAGCTATGTATATGATGTGATTGATTTTTCTTTTGTTTACCCTTACTGAGCATTTGAGCTCACCCTTTTATGTTTTCTTTTCCCCAGGATATAAAGAAAGGTTTTAGGTATAAAAAAGGGATGACCTTTATGGGAGATATTGAAGAACTTTCACCACGATTAGAAGATTACGTTCCGAGTTTCCAAAGACACTAAACTATTACGGTCCTTGTGTGTTTGTTTTTGTAATGTAATAATTATTCTGCAAAAGTAATGTAATGTTCATGTACGTTAGGCTTCGGGTCTCTACAGTTGGTATCAGAGGAAAGGTTTAGTCAACCTTTGGAAACTAGGACACGAAAACGTTAGTAAGATCCCTAGAGATATTTCTAAGGTATGTCTAGGGATGCCCCTAAGGATAAGTATACGTATAGGATATATTCCTAGAACTATGGTAATGATATTAGATTAAACCTAAGAAGTTAGCTATTGAGGATACTTTCCCTTTACTATGTTGTTTTCTCTAGCATGATTTTTGATTCTCACAAAATTATTTTTGTGTTTTACTTAATGGAGGGAACCAAAAGGAATTCAGTTAACATTGAATCCAATGGACAAATTGGTGACTATGAGCAACAAAATTGTGTAATGCCTAGAGAGAAAGATGTTGTGATTATGCCGAATCAATCATCGCGATATATGATTAACAAGGTGAAATTTAGTGGTATGCCTAATTCTTCAAAGAAGAGGAAGATAGACTATTATGCATGTTCACATGTTGAGGAGCATAAAGAAAGGAAGATTGAGATTTCTAAAGAAGGGAAGAAGAACCTTGAGGAATACCTCAAATGGAGGGACCGATGTTATCTGTGTGGAGAAAAGGGTCATAGAGTAACAGACTGTTATGGAGTTCAATGTCTTATTTGTGGAGAACATGGGCATTACCCAACTCAATGCCCTGACCTAAAAAGTTACTTCTAAATCAAGGAAGGACTTATTCCAGGATAATCATTGATGTGGATGGACTGAAGTGTTTTGGTATTCAAGAATAATGTTGTTGAGGTACTTTTATGGTGTATTGAAATATTTAAGTATTGGTCTATTGTGGTTTTCAATAATTTTAAGGTACCAATAACTATGAAAAGTGATTCAAATATTTTGTAAAGTAGATGATAAGTGCATAATGAAAGGATAAGAAGATAATGAGATGTTTGATTGTATTCATGAGCTCGTGATTGATATAAGGACTAAGTGATATCATGGTTTGAGTATAAATAATTTTGAGGATTTTGGTATGTGTAAAGTGTTAACTTTTAACTGCATTCAAGTTTTCATTAAGGTTCAATGGGTATTCAAGAGTATACATGATTAAGGACTTTGAATGTTTGGAATGTGACCAACAAAACATATCTTATGATATATGGGGATCAACGATGATATTAAATCTCTGTAATTGTTTTCACTATGTTATGAGAGTGGACTGCAGTATTATGGATAAGCCTAAAGATTGGAATGGATTGTGTTGGACGTAAGTTAGTATTGTTTAAGGATAGAATTTTTTTTTCTCGATATTATTGGGATGTTATAGTAATATAGTTTTGGAAAAAGGACAACCTGCAGGACGGGCGACAACCCATCGCTTCGAACAAGGCTGTGGGAATCGAACCCACAACCGAAGTGCGACTGACCTTTATTGCCTACCACTGACCTACAGGAAGTCCCTGTTTAGTAGAAACTAGTTTTATTAAGCAGTATGATATATGAAGTATAAGTCCATTTTAGGAACCATATATGATTAATCTCACTATAGATCGACTTATGTATATAAGTTTTGCTAACCTTTTGTTTGAGACAGATGGAATGAACTGTCATTCTATCACATGATCTTCTAACACTTCACGAATAACAAATTCAACTTCATTTATTTAAGAGATGAAGTGGAAATTGTTTAAAGCACGAACAACGGTGAGATTGTACCAAAATAAAGTAAGTATTTATTATAATTCAAATTTTCAACTTTAGGGGAAATGATCTTGAAAACCAAAAATGTTGTCCTAGTGATCTTATATCTGATGAATCAGATGGTACCTTATATCATCACAAATCTATGGATTTGTGATTACTGGATTTTCCATAGCCATGTTCTCTACCACTCTCCATCAGAACATGATGGTTAGATTTCTCTTCCATATCCATATTTTCACCTATGTGGAAACTCAATGATTAGTTTATTTGGGTAACCGTTACGTTTCATACTTTTGTTTTTAAAGATTGGTTTTGATATTCCTTTTTACGATGTGTGTTTCTATTAAAGAAACTTTCGAATAGTAAACCATTTATAACCCCGACGAATTTCGAGGGCGAAATTCATTTTAAGGGGGGTAGAATGTAACAGCCCAAGATTTTATAAAGAAATATTCTTTTTAATTTTATTAATGTATTGTGTTGTACGCTACACCAAAAGGAGCTTGCACAACACGCATCCTTGTCTTGCCTTGCATTACACGCAATCGCGACCTTCCTCGATAGCGTGTGTAATACGCAATACCGAGTTTCACTAAACAACGATGTGCTATTAAAATATTATTAAAACTAGCCGTTATGAATAGTAATAACCACTTTTTAAAATTCTGTAAATCTTATTTTTCAAAATGAACTTCATTCTTGGATTCGGAGTATCGAATTTAGCCTATGGTGAAATTTTGGTACTTTTCGGATAACTTTCATATTCTGATGAATAGTGAAAAATTACTAAATTATAATTAAAAACAACTTTTTTAATCGAAATAATTTATAGTGATAAATTAATAATTTGAGTGGTTTTAAAGTATATTTAGAATATATTTTTACAATTTAATACAATGTTGGTCATTGGTTGTAATTTCACATTTAAACCAGACATAATCAAGTGTCAATCTTTTGATATATATTGTTTCCTAAAAACACGCTATTTATTTTAACAGCGGGATTTAATTATAAAATTAATTAATGCAACTTCTATGTTATGAATTTGGTAAAATAGATTTCATTTTTGAATTCGGAATATAAAATATAGCTTAGGATGAAATTTTGGCATTGTTCTGAAAAACATCAATTTTTGATGAATAGTGAAACTACTAAGTGGTAGTTAAAAAAACTGAATTTTTTAATAAAACTTAATTTTTCCGCTTCTGTGAATGGAATTTCGAAAATCCGAGAGACACGGTTAATATCAAGGACTAAAATGTGGTTCAATGAGATGAAAATAATTTTTTGGTGAATTGTAACTTTTTACTTTTTTACCGCGGTTAATAGTAAATAGGGTAACTAAGGGTAAATATGATATTACTATTACCCTAACACATGTCCTAATTCTATTGGACAAGTGTAATTCGACCAA
Organism: Viscum album; assembly: GCA_963277665.1. Classification (NCBI taxonomy): domain Eukaryota; kingdom Viridiplantae; phylum Streptophyta; class Magnoliopsida; order Santalales; family Viscaceae; genus Viscum; species Viscum album. Next base: position 291,679,534 of record OY728138.1, read on the forward strand.
AAACAAACTTAGGAATAAAATATGACCATTTAGCCCCACTTGGATTAGATTAGGACATTTATTATTAATTTATTTAAAGAAAGGTTAAAATAGTTAAAATCAAAGTTTAATAAGTAAATCATTTTTAATATGGGGTTATACATAAGATAAATTCGATTGTAAATATTCATTAGAAAGATAAAAATATTTCCTACATGATGGTATTTTATTTATAATTTTTAGACATAAAATAATTTAATATATTTATGACACAACGATGATGCAGTAATTATCTTATTAATGAAATATTGACATAATTGATGTTATAAACACCAAAATAAATGTAATTTGAGATTTTTTATGAATTACACTAATTTTATAGGCTACTATGATATATTAATGTTGCTTTAATCAACTTGGTTCGAACATTTAATTCTTTTATGACTTTCACAAAAATCATATATCAAATAGTGTCAAAATTGACACAAAATAGTTTTTAAATCAAATATTATATTATTAATTGTTATTGTATTCCTAAAAATCTAAGGTTCGGCCAAATGACTTAGATAAGGATATATATATTAATAATAAACAATTTGGGGTTCTTTTGGCATGTTATAGTAAGTTTATTAACCATATAGTGAAAGAAAACAAAAAGACATGGTAAAAGTTAAATTATTTAACTTAGAGTTAAATTTAATTGATAAGGTTAAAATAATATCCTAAACTTGTCTAAATTCTATTGGTTGATAGGATTTCGACCCCTCCCAACCTTATCTTCGAAATAAGACCCTTTGGAACCATTATAAACCGATTTTGTCTTTAATATAAAATAATATTTTGAGATATTCCTAAGGTGCCCCTCTCCTCCCTTATAAAAGGACACCTCCTCCCCCTCCTCCTCACACCAATTTGAGCACTCAAGCTCGGCCAACCCCTGCCAAAATCCCTTATCCACTTCCCTAGAAACATCCTAGAGGTTCTGGTCTTCCTCAAATACCAATTCTAGTGCCCTAAGAGGAGGTCTCAAAGAGGCACTTCAAAGAAGAGGTAATTACCGTTACTAATTCTTTCATCTTTATTTCTTCTTCCACTTCTTCTTCTTAGGTTATTTCATTATGAAGTAATAACATCAGTATCACTCATATACTTATATGTTATTATAAGTATGAAACAACCCTATTTCACCATCTATCCATCCTACGGAAAAATAAATCATCGCGCGTGCGTACGTACGGAATACCGTCTCCACGCCGTGGTGTAATCTATTTTCCACCACCACCTTACATGGATGGGTATAATGGTGTAAAGAATAACTATACATAGTTATTACAACATCATATTGATTCTGATGTATTGTATAATCCACTCCAATTCAATTCAATATTTATAGAAATGATATCATCGCTCGTGCGTACGTACGGACTACCGTCTCCACGACGCGATGAGATTCATTCTCCATGTTAACCATTTAAGAATGATTATAATGTATATATAAGAAATAATAATGAAATATATGAAATTATAAAGCTACTGGATTTATGTATATATATACATATGTATGTCATCTACTAACTTCCATTTCAAGACAATAAGGAAAGAAAAACAGCGTTCATGCGTACGTACGGACTACCGTCTCCATGAACGGTGTTTTTCATTTTATTTATCTATCTATTATATATATATATATACTGAATATATATGATATATAAATCATATTTTATATTCTGGAAGTAAGTAAATCATGATATAATTAATAATGATGTCAAGAACAACAAGTCAAAACACCTACGATAAATGAAACGATTTTACCCAAAACGCTTCTTTAACATGGAATTTACAAAAGAACGGGTAATATAATGTCATAAGTGAACCATATATGATATCATAACAATAAATATGATTCTGTAATAAGTCAATGACATTATTTAAATCATTATACAGGAGGTTCGGACACATACGAAGCAAATTGGACCTAAGGTAAGGGAAATATCACAATCTCATTTTTATCCGAGATTGTTTATTCGTAAGTATTTACTGGGGTGCATTTTATCATCCACATCCATGTTCCTTCAATATGTAATATTGTTTCCATCCACTTACAATAGTTTAAATCCAATTTTACTCTTCGGTGAGTTTTTAGTAAAGAATATGAAAGGAATCTTTTGTCGCTTTTTCATACGAGGTACTTTTTGACTTTTCCGACAAAAGTACGAAGAATGTTTTTTTTAACTTAAACGGCATGAACGGATTTTTTTACGGTTTTATAAAGCCTTATTTTCATGAAGCTTCCTCCAAAAGATTTCATGACTATTTTTAATAAAATCTCTTTCTTTTAAAATTGCATGATGTTTTGTGAAAAGAAATTGATTTTGAAGAAGAAAGGATATTTTCCTCAAGAATTCATTTCAAGTGTTTTATCAAAATTATTTTCCATATAAGATAATAAAGGGTTCTGTTTCTATCCATATTTTTACATTGATTTTACTATGTTGTGATGGAATTATGTTTATGAATTCCTTTATCTTATATGAATGGTTTTATGATGTCATGTTGTTTTAAGAATCCCATTATTATTACATGGGTTATGAAATGATGTATGATTTATGATTTTGTGGCACACATAAGAATGGTATCATTATGAGATGGGTGGGACCTATATCTCCCTCCAATGCATTGGGTAAAGATTTTATATCTCATGAGATAGACATGGCTGAAATGGTAGGTTATACCGGTTCAGTGAAACAGGACTGAAACGAGGGTTACTCGATTCAGAAAGGGACTTTGTCCACTAGGATAGTCTTGGAAATGAGTCTTGACTAACAAGAAATGATTTTCTATGATTATGTGTGTATGCCACAAAGATTCATGTTTTACGTTATGATTATTGGGATTACATTTCACTTCTATGATATATCCCATGTCATGATATTATGAGCTCTTTTGCAGGTTAAGATTTCCAAAAGCTATGTATATGATGTGATTGATTTTTCTTTTGTTTACCCTTACTGAGCATTTGAGCTCACCCTTTTATGTTTTCTTTTCCCCAGGATATAAAGAAAGGTTTTAGGTAGAAAAAGGGATGACCTTTATGGGAGATATTGAAGAACTTTCACCACGATTAGAAGATTACGTTCCGAGTTTCCAAAGACACTAAACTATTACGGTCCTTGTGTGTGTGTTTTTGTAATGTAATAAGTATTCCGCAAAAGTAATGTAATGTTCTTGTATGTTAGGCTTCGGGTCTCTACATGGTGAATGTTGAGCACTAGCGTCATGGTGGGTAGCTACAGCTACTCTAGATACTTTTGGGGAAGTTAGAGGATGTAATTGTTTGATTTTTAAAGAGGTTACTTAGGATCACATGGAGCCAAGATGCTATCTATGTAATTTTATATCAATATACAATGTCTTATCACTTATTTTTATTTGAGAGACTCACAAGTAGAGGAGATGGGAATGAATAATATCTGATAAATCATATGCATGCAAGGGGTTTCAATGGAATTTTATTTAATTGGGTTGTAATTGTTATGTCAGGATTTAGGAAGGAATTAAGAAAATCGAGAGACATCCTTGATATTGAGAAAGAAATACCATAATTAGAACAATGGGTAGTCTAAGTGGACTATATGAGTATTAGAGGATATTCTTAATGTTTTTTAGCTAGAATTTAGAGAAATATTGGGTGATCATCTATTGAGTTTACATTCAATAATAATTACCATGTTTCATTTCAGATGACACATTATATGGATTATTATGGGGTCTATGTCGATAACCACTAATTGGAATGTGGTGGGTGAGGTAGTGATTTTGGGTCTGGTTTGATTCAGGAGACCTCTAAGAGAGTGCATCTGATTGAGAAGTAGTAGATAACCACTCAATGTAGAATTTTTCTAGGTCCACAGTAGAAGGATAATTTTGGTTTTTTTTAGGGGGATCAGGTTTTCTTAGGAGTGACTCCTCAGTTAGGCTACAAATGTCTAAGGAATCTAGGATGACTAACACCATAGATTGTGAGACCCATTGTATCACCGAATAGGTGGGAACAATAGCATATGATTTGGAACATCATCAATGTTATTGGAGAATGTATGATGTCTAATAACAATCATAACATTAAAGAAACATTCTCTGTTATATATACGTTATTTATTTCAAGTATGTTGAGTTTCAACCTGATGTATCTTATGAGGAGTTTCCTATTTGGATTATAAATCAATATGAGAATGACCTTTCAGTGAAAATGATACCACCAGTTGAGATTTGTGGGAATAATTGACAGATCTAAGAGGAGATGTGGGATCACAATATTGGTGTTTGAGCTCAGTGGTCTGACTTGGTCGAGAAATACTACGATTGAAACTTCTTAGGGATGAGAAGTTGGTCCAAGGGGAAAATTATAATTTTCTAAATAATAAAATTGAAGATATTAAATATGTTTTTTATGGGTAAAATCATAGTTATCATCTTTTAATATTTTATGGAATAAATTTAGAGTAAGACACTACTTTATTGTGATATTTTCAGGAATGTATATTCTCTTCACTAATGAGATAATAATATTAAATATATTATATTACGCCCTCATGATTTATAAAAAATAACTAGTTATCTTCAAAATAGTGCATCATATGATAAATTAGAGATAACCGTCAGGTCCAGTAAACATGTTTTAACCTTTGTGGGGTATAAATTTTATGTGCATCGGGCATTTGGATAGATTGCTCTTGATAACATTTTATTTAATATTTTTAATATATTATTAATCTAAAATATTTTAATCTATCTCAGAGAGTGCATCATATTAGAAATCTAAGACCACTATTTCTTATGAGATTTGGGATTTACCATGGGAGGGGAATAACTTGGATGTGCATTAGGTGAATGGAAATAACATCTACAATTCATTTTTCAATTAACAAATAATTATTCTCACACAAATGGTGTGTTTTATGATAAATATAAGACTAATGATAGGTTGGTAAAATGGGGTTTATCCTAGTAGGTGTATACATTTTATGGTCATTAGGTTTTTGGTCAGGTCACTCATTAATTTAAGATATTATATATTTACATTGAATAATTAATTTTATTAATTTAATTAAATACCATTTTTATCATTATTATTCACTAATTTTAATGCTATTATAGCATTTTTTATGTAAAATTCTTCCAAAATCCTATCTTTATCCCATGTTTTTTACTGAAATAAATTAAAAACATTTTAATAAGTGAGAATCAATGACTCTTTATTTATTAAGGGTTGAATAATGGTTCAATATCTCATTTTTATTTTCATATTGATGAACACAATGAGGATTTAAAATAACCCAATTATCCAAATATCAATATATTTATGTCTAATAAACCTAGGAAACCCATTCTTCTTTTAGATTGAATCCATCAATATTCATGGTAGATTTCCGGGCGTGGCGACCCTCCTATTACTCACCCCTTTTGTGATGTGCGTGGTGCAGGTTATTATTATTTTTTCTCTTTTTTTCAAACTTTCACTTATTTATAACATATTCATGTTTAAATTAAAAGGGAAAAAATATAAAAATAAAATGTAGTGATGATATTGTTTTCAAATTAAATAATGAAACCATAATTTTCAAAGCATGTTTCTTAAAAAATATCTAATGTTTATTTTGAAAAATATTGGATGATTGGAAAATAATTATATAAATAAAATTATATCAAATTATCAAAAGATAAATGTTTGATATTATTAATGATAATTGAAAGGAATAACCATAGTATTATTTTAGTATTATCCAAGAATAACATAAAAAAAGAAATTACCAAAGAAAAATTATGATAAATTGATGAATAATAATTATGAAGACCCATAAATTGAATATTTCATCAAATTATTGAATTGATAATTTTAAATAATTATAAAGTAATAATTATAAAATATTATCATTGGTTAATTGTGATATAAATCATATAATAAATTATTAAAATAATCTATCAGATTATAATTATGTGAAATTATCAAATAATAATTAGGAAGAATTATCAAAGGTTAATTTAAGGAAATTATTGAAAAGAAAACTGTAAATATTTATCAAGATATATTTGTAAAGAATTATCATGGGGTTATTACGAGATTATTAAATTATAAATCATGAAAGGAAATTTTCCAAGGACAATTACGAAAGATAAATTTGTAAAAAAACTTAAAATGATAATTTATACTAATTTATAAAATGATAATTACGAATAAATTATCAAGGGATAATTATAAAGGATCATTTAAAAAAAATTATTAATGAAAATTATTTATTTATTAAAGATAATTAGTAAGGATGATTATTGGTACATAATTATAAAATTTATACAAGGGAAATTATAAGAAGAACTGTTAAGTGATGAAGACATCAAATTATCAAGGAATGATTACACTATTATCGTAGATAATTATCTGGTTTTACAATATAATAAATTTAATGAATAGAAAGTGTTATAATATTAATTTATAGATACAAATTATCAAATCTGGGTTTAGAATTATTATTATGGAAAATATTTTAGGGGAATGCCTAGAATAATAATTCTAAAATTATCTAGGAGAGAGAAAGTATTAGCGCATGGAATATTTTATTTATTTTTTAAATAAACTAGATGGTTTTTGTTTTATGTATCCTTAGCATGTGATCACATTCATAGATGGTGTGAAAACAAACTTCGAGTGATGAAATCTTATTTGGAATTTCTCATTGACGTTGAAAACATTATAGTAGGAGGTTCCATACCTTTTTGGACTTTGTATATTGATGATTCGATCTTGATGTGATGTTATGATGGGATATGTCATTCTTATTCAGAGAAGAATTTTGGTATTTGAGTTGTTGTGGGTGTACATGATTATGCGGGATTTTATTGATTTTGATATTTGTATTTCATATTGTTCCTTGCTATGACATGTATTGTTTCTGTATGTCATGACAATTAGAGTTGTGTTTTATATTCCATGACACTGAGGTAGATCCATCTGGTATGGTGTACAAGGTCACCGAACCCGATGTAGTCCTACCAACCATAATGGTTGGCATTGAAACCCATATATAGGGGAAACCAAATTGTTTTCATATAAAGTACTAAGATTCTCAGTATGATCCTTGAGGTTTGGTGTACGAGGTTACACAACTTGACACAATCCTAACATCCTTCAAGGTGGATACAGGTACACATGTATAGGAGAAATCATATAGGATTTATGGCATATAATATCATTAACAATTAGAGCCTTAAAAGAGGGAGTTACATAGTAATGTGGCCCATTACCCATCCTGACATAGTCTGGACATCTTTAAAGGTAGATATGTCTACTCTTATATATGGTAAATCATTTTAAATTGGTGGTAGATACAGTTCATTGAATCCTATGGAAATGGGTTGTTGTTGATTGAATGACTATGAAATCTGAAAAAAATACCATGATAGAATATGGGATTCTCAACTAATAAACATCAGATGGGCTGGGTCATCTATAAGACCTCGAGGGAGACATGTGTGTTCTGGATAATATTACCGGAAATGATCTAAAGCTGGTGTGGTCACACATTGTGTCGTCTCGGTTAGTGCATGATAAATCAACAGATGTATGTTTATTGTGCATTTAGTTTTGAAATTATTTAAACTGTTATATATATTTTCTATATTTATATTAAGGATTAATTGGTGGTGTCTTACTGAGTCTTTTACTCAGACCCTACTGATTCATTTCACTACACTAGTAAATTTCATGAACAACGATCCAGATAAGCAAAAAGGCCATATGTTGAATTATTGAGTGGTTGACCATGGAACTGGAGTAGACCGGGATAGACAACCAAGTACCCCATATATGTTTATTTACTTACTAGTTCTGTATTAAAATATTTCTTATACTGTATACAATCCTACCACCTATTTAGATATTCATATAAGTTTTTAATTTATTGATTCTATATATTTTACAAGGATTTTATTATTATTTACAAATTATTATCAAACAAATGATGTGATACTAAGCGTATAGTCCCCTCATGGATGAAATAGACCCTTGATAATAGTCTTCACCCTCTTGTAAACGTGGAGGGAAACATGAGTTCATGTGGAATTCTTGTTTGAAACTACTTGTTTGGGTTTGGATGTTACAAATACTTTTATGGGTCTTATGATTCATCAGTTAACAAAGTGGTAAAGGCATATTTTTATTATCTTAACATTATTCAATATTTTTTTGTTTATGTGTCCATTAGAATAATTACCTGATATTTCTACCAGGCACACAATTTATTTTTTTACCCTTTTGTTATTCATCATATTTTTTCAAATTGTAATACCATTTTCTACACTTTTATACATAATATGGTTGTGATTTTTTTATAAAAATACATTTTATTATTTCATTCTTCCATAAAAATACTTTTTCATCACAATCCATGTATTCGAAAAAATATTTTTTATTTTAAATTGTAAAAATAATTTATTAAATAAAATTTTACCTATTTTTACTTTTTATAACATATTATTACATGAATAATCATTTCATTTTCTGAACAATTTCTTTTTTTATTTTACTAATAATGTAGAATGAATAATTATTTTAATATGTCAAACATGTAGACAACTTTATGTCATCGTGAACACTAAAGGATTGAATAATGATTTTTCATTTTTTCAAAATTTATTTTCAAGTAACAGTATTTTCAAAATATTATTGATTTTTTAGTTTTTAAAATATTTTCAAATTGAAGCAGTTTTTTTCATAAAAAATGTTTTTAATGAAAACGTTGGAGTATTTATATTTATTAATGACATAAACTCTTAATTTTACATATTATTTAATGGGTATATGTTTTATTATTATCATCATTATTATTTCATTCAATATTTATTTATTAGTTTTAATGAGGATGTAAAATTTTATACACATTCACCATATTACTCTAGATGTTTTAGAATTACGTTCATTTGATTGGGGCAAGGCTTAACCTTTTATACTCTAGTTTTTTCAATATAAATAAATATTTTGATTATGCTTCACCCCTTTTATTATGATGGATTCATGGGACCTTGTAAGTGATGAGTGGTTCCTGGTTATAGATAGACCCTTGATGCATTGATAAGTCTAATGAACACATTATATTTCTAGATCATATTGGTTTTACCTAAAAAATTAATCTATATTATGAATGGTATGTGAAGTTTGTTTCATATTTCAAAAATATTGAATTCCCACAGTATTAGATGTGTTGATGATGTAAAAGTGATTATTCAATTTGGTATAATATCCAGGGATAAGTTTCACGATAATGTGATAATTTACGTTTCTTTATTTGATTAGGATTTATTTTTTCAATATTATACTCATTTTATTGATTAAAGGGAGTGTTTATTTGTTATTTACCCTTCCATATTGATTATTCTTATTTATATAGTATATAGTCTACTATAATCAAACCCATACTGAGAATATAATATCACCCCTTATATTTTATTTTACCTCAAATACCAGGAAGTGTTTTGTGATTTATATATAGGGATACATTGTGACGAATACTATAGTTTTCAATGAAAACATATTTTTAATTTTATTATTTTAATTATAATGAGAATTTCATGTATATATGAATTTTAACCAGAATACTAAACTTTTCAGTTCTTCAAGATGTGATTCCTCCCATATTATTCCAATTTAATAATGTAAATCAAGCATGACTTAAACATGGCATCATCATTAACTAGAACAAAACAACATTCCTTAACAATGATCCAGCTTTACAATCCCAGTTGATATTTTTAAGTTAATTTAAGTTTTCATTAAGACCATTATGAAGGATTTCCACATGTTTTTATGATTTGAAAACATTCCCCAAGAAAATAGATTTATTATAATGTTAATATATTTGCAATAATTTTTCAATTTTTGTTATGTATTTCACAATTATTGTGATTATAAATTATGGTCCATTGTGCTATAATATAATCTATCATATTCAATTTTTTAGAAATGGTTCTTAATATAAGTAATGGGATCCATATTATTTCATTTACCTCATCTAGGGATTTTACTTATAGGAATAATAATGAATCTTGAGCGAAAACTGGATAAATTGTAACCGTATAGGGGACCTGACTCAAGTTATGATAAATAACATTTCTTGTATAGAGAAGAATTTTGGTAAGACATGTGATAGAATAATGTTATATCAATTTATGAGTCAACAACATCTATCAATCAGTGGGACAAAAAAATTGGTGCTGATAAATGGATATATTTCTTAGATATTTTATTTATTTCCTTGGGTGGTAATGAAAGTGAGATGGTTTTCATGTTAGTTTACTATATCTCAAGAGATGTGAATAAATGGTGATCATTGATTAAAACCCATAAAAATAAAGAGGAAATAGAAAACATTGAATGGAAGTATTTTTATGATATTTATATAGAATGTTTTTTAATTGGAGAATTGAAAAGGTATGGTGAAAAAATTCACCACTCTATAAAAAAGGAAGAGGAAAATGTTACATATTAAAATGAAAACATTACAACGATATCATGAGATTCTACATACACTATTTTTAATCAAATAATAATGATTGAAATATATTTTATCGGTCAAATACAACTACTTTACGAGAACTAGTATCACAATCATTCTCATCATAAGAGGAAATAATATCTTGTCATATCAAGACAGAGAATGAATAATCCAAGCATTATGGCCTCAATCGGATGAAAGAGAAAAGATAATGGCAGATAAAAATATTGATAAAATGAATAAGGTAAAGAATTATTTCCCCAATTTAGATATTTTGGAAAGATAAATCATGATACATTATTAAAGGGAATGAGAGTTTGTTACATGTTTTTAGAGAATGGACATTGTGCTAATGACTACAAGGGAAAGAAATAATATTCCAATTATCAATTATTTAATTATAATTTTGTGAAAAACTATGCTATATAATTCCCTAATTATTAAGGGAATATACCCCTAAATATGATATGGGATCAGGGTCCTGATTAGTATATTGATACAAATAAAGTGTAATGATTAATGTGCATTATTTTGGATTTATAAAATTTTATGTTGAAGTATTTTATCAATGATATTCCCATTATAATTATCAAAAAATATATAATGAATTTAATGTAGCACATTTTCTTTCATAATCCAAATTAACATAAAGAATTTTAATGATAACCAAGAAAAGTGAATCCATAAAAAGTTGATAATTTATTATAAACATAATTAAGGGAAGATAACACATAATATGTAGACAATGTTGAGATAATAATGATGAAATGGTGATTGTAGGATTGTATTGGTAACCATGAAATTTTCTATCAATTTATGTTAAATTTTAATTTTTACAACATATTTGGATTTATGGAATATATTCTATAACCATAGAATTTACTTTTAGAAGCATGCTTGTTTTTATTATGGTATGATGGTGATAATGGTATTCATATATTTTTAATGTGTCTTTAGTGTCCAAAATTATATTTTTTGGGGAATATAATGTTGATTTAGTGACCATAAAAGAATGTTTTTTAGACATTTAATATAGAAATAAATATTTTGGATGAGTGGTAAGGATAACCATTTATGGAATTGACTAATTTTACCAACTTTTTTCATTGGATAAATTTTGAAAACTATTTTGATATTGGAGGTTATCTAGAGAAAGGGGGAGGGGATTTAACTATAACAACCTGTTAAATGTGATTTAACCCCAAAAATATATTTTGGATATTTATTTCATAGAGTAATAAATGAATTTTAAATTGTTCTATAAAAACGTAAGCATGACATTATGCATGTAAAGTAGAAGGATATCATGTAAGTATATTTTCATATGATCTCATTCGAAATGGTAAAGAAATTCCTCAACCATCAAAAAATGATATTGATATAATTTTTTTCCTATAACCATTATTTCGTATGAATCAGGTGATCCATTAACTAATTAATATTTATTGATTTGGGGTCATTAAATTTTATTTGTCATTCAATTTATTATGATAAATGATCATTATCACTCTATATAATTATTTATTCTTTTTTTCATGTGCATGATATCATTTCTAATTAAAATTTTCTTATGTGGGAACATTTTAATGTTTTATTTTGGATGGAATTCATAAATCCAATAATGTATTTCCAACGGAATGTTTTATTTCCCATTTTTGAATTGGGGGTTTCTAACAAGTTATTTTCAGGTGTTAAAACAGTGATGATTAAGATCAAGATTAAATTGTGAGGACACGATTTATTTAAGATGGTGGAATGTAACACACTATGTTTTTAAAAATAGGAACATCATGTTTGACAAAATGAATAACATGAATTAAAAATATTAGAAAATAATGTAAAACCCTAATACATTAGGCTATAATTCTTTAAATTCAATAACCTATATGGATTGGGGTTCATGAAACAAGGGTTTTAAATGAAACATGGACATCTATTAAACTATTTTTATTTGATGAAAACCATTATAAATTATACGTTAAGTTGGATTTTGTGAATTTTACTAAAAAATTTAGGAAAACTATATTGTTTAAAAATGCCTAAAATAAATCGAATGATTATTTTTTTATTAGAAATAAATTCAAAATCATTTTAATGAAATGTAAATGTTTTCTAAAGAGAATGTATTTTTCTAAATGCTTACTTATTCTTACTTCTTATACATAAATTAAAATTCATTTTTAGTATATAATTAAATTAAATTAAAATATAAACTCATTTTTTATCAAATATACATGTCCAAATTATAATTATTTTATTTTTTAGATTGTTATAAAAATATTAATTTTTTTATAAATAGTGGATAATAATAATATTTAAAGAAAAAATATTTTCAGGTTATATTATTTAAAAATATTATCTATATTCTAAAGTATGGTTAAATTAAAATATTTCAATTATTTTATTATTCAAATAATTATTTCATTGGAATCAATTTAATTTTTATTTTTGACATTATGAGATTATATACATATGATAATTTTCTTATTAGAAAATTGTCATTTAACCATGTCCATGGGTTTAATATAAAATGGAATTCAATCACATTTGTGAATTAAATTTGGAAAAATTGATTAAATATTTTTTTAATTGAATAATTTATATTATATAATAATATAAAATTATTATTTTACAATAATGAAAACTAAAAATAGTAAAAATTAATTTCTGTGGTTATGATAAACATGGTTTTAATGTGGTGGGGTTAAATTGAAAATATTAGAGTCAAAATGACCTAAAAATAATTAAAACCTAATTTTCATTGAATATTTTAGACTTATAACCTCTATGGTTTGATAATTACCCAATTTTGAGGCTTTTGGGAGGGGAAATGTAACACCCATATTTTTTGTGAAATATTTTTTTTCCAATTAACATACATTTTTATATTTTTCATTTCATGTGAATGTGTAAATAGTTATATATATAAATATATATTAAAAAAAATAATTCAAACATTACATTAAACTATAATATTGACATGTATTATGCTACATGCACCCATGATATAGAATATCTTACACTCAACACCAACCTGGCATACATTACATATAACACTAATGATTCTACGAAACATTACATTACATATATAATTATTTAAAGGAGATAATAATAACCCTTCCATTTATCATAGTTATATAAATATTAATATATACTTTCAAAATATTTTATTTAATGCTTTTAAATAAATGAAACCTATTGGTAATGAATGATATAATTTCTGTTAAAGACCTTATATGATTAAAAATACTATTTTTCGCATATGAACTAGATTTTACATCCTTATAAAAACAATAATAAAATTATTTTTAGAGACATATTTAAATTTAATTTGATACAATAAAAATCATATTTTAATTTATAATTATAAAATCATCATCGGTATAATATTTGGTATTGTTTTCTGAGAGACCTTATTTTCTCTGAATAGTGAAAAATGTAGATTTTTAGTTTATAAATACCTTTTTGATTAAATAGTTATTAATGTTAAATTATATGTAAAATCTGTTTTCATGTTAAATTATAGCAACTATATATACACACACAAAATTTAGGTTATTAGAATCAATTTCACTTTGAAATTGAATATAAAACAAAATAAACTTTTGAAAATCATTCTACTTTGAAAATATGTAATTTCTTACCTTCTAAAGGATTATAATTAATATTAGTTTTAATGATTATAAGAATAAAACATTGAGAAATATAAATAAACTATTTTAATTAATATAATAGTTAAAATGTAATTATATCATTTTATTTTGGACAAAAAATGATTTTTAAATGTGATTAAAATTAATCACATCGATTAAGGTCAAATGAAGATTAATCAGTGATTAAACTTTAACCATAATGCCGAAATTACATATCCACATTTCAAAAACCCATTTATATAGAAATATTTTGACATTATCCTCCCTTATATTGAATTTGGATCATTATTGGATCCAACTGAAACATGAAAAATGTGGGTCAAATTGTCTCTTCAAATATTTAAAAGTGTGCCACACTTCATTCCTTATAAAAGGCCATCACATCTCTATCCTCCACAAATCAATAAATCCTCTGAATTTAATAACAAATATAATGAAAGAACTTCAAAAACTCCGTAAATTACTATTATAAGCCTTAAATTTGGAATAATAAAATCAAACAAATCCTTTTGGCACAAACCAAAAGCAGTTAACTGATTTAGAGGCAATGCCTTCTATTGAGCACAGTTCTTTTATTTTACTTCTCCACCCATCCACTATATTTATTCAATAATTTTATATCAACAATATACTCAATATAATAGTATTTTTATTTTATGTTTTCAACCAACAGATAAACACACCTCCTTCTAATTGATAATGAACTTACTGTTTATGTGAACGGGGAACTACCCTCTCACAAAACAAGGATTGTTCAGTTTTTTATTACTGCCTGCAATGGTGAAATTTATGATGGATACTCTCTTTATATATGCTATATATTATATTTATTATTTATCTATGCATATTTATTAATTTTATAACACATATCATTTCACATTCAATTTAGTGGTAATAAGATTATTTCATTTGAGGAATTGTGGACTATCGCCCTCTCAAAGTGATATGATTTGTTCATACACTACACAGACTGTATTAATGATGATTTTAGTGAATATATAAAACATAAAATATAATATAAATCTAATTTAATAATGATATATATATATATATAAATATATATAAATATTTGTGTTTTACCTTCTTTCTTCCAACATGATAATTAAACAGAAATATTGTTCATGCATATGTACGCCCTACCGTCTCAGTGACAGGTGACTTTCATTCCATACTAATAGATTATATAGATTATTATAATAAAAATATAATATATATAATATATATTTACATCATGGTTTACATTATGTATATAATTATATAGAGTATAAATATGAAAGTTATAAAAAATTTAGACACATGCGATGAACAAAGAAAATATTACCCTAAGTGAAGGCATAACATAAGATTATTAAAAATCAAGTAATATAAGGGTATAATGAAATCAAATATGGTATAATATATAATAATATGATCCTATAATATATTTATAATAAATTTCTATTTATCATACTGTTGGATTGAATGAGTATGTTGAGAGTCAAGACATAAGGTAAGGGGATTTCATCACACTTTTTATTTATGTGAGATACATGCTATGTTCTCCACTCATTACATTTTTTGGTGTATGTACTGAAGTTATTTTATTATATGTGTATTGTTATTAAATATATGGGCATTATGATATCCATTTTATGATATTTCATTCATGGGGTATTGGATTCAAATATTACCAAATTGATAAAATATTGGTGTTTCAATTTTCATTCATTGAGACTCGTGTTTTTTTTTCATGAACCTAAATTATTTTTGAGATGTATATACTTCCGTTATACATGTTATATCATGAATATTATTCTTTTCATGATATTTTAAGCTTCCATGAAGTTCCTTATTGACATGGAATGTATGATCCCAGGTTAAAATGTTATAAGAATGTACCAAATCAATCTCATTGATTTTCGATATTATATATGTTTATGCTTCCATTGATTAAATATTTTGATCCATCACACAATAAAATTCATGAAATTAATTATCCATTGGTTATTCATTATATATTCATGTATTGGTACCATCATATTAATCATTGGTACCTAAAATATTTAAAAAATGTATTTTAAGAAAGCCTGATAATATGCTCCCTTCGGTAAGAAATATATGTTTCTAAAAATGATTCTGAGAGTATAATAATATTATAATAAAAAATTTAAAATAAATTTTACAAATTATTTTTATTTTACCTTGTTTTCAAAGGAATATTTTTATTTACTTTTTAATTTGGAAATTTTCTAATTAATTTTCCATGAAAATGGAATATTTCTTTAACCTCTTATGACATATAAAGATTTTCCATCAATTAATCATTTAAATATTTATTTTCATGCTCAATGGTTAATTTTTAATATTTATTTAAAATTGATTTTCAATGAAATTTTTTTCAAAACATTTTCATTATCCTTTTATATGATTTGAAGAGAATTATTTTCAAAATGGTTTCAATCTCTCTTTATCTTTTTGTAATAAAACAAGATTCATAATGGTTTTAAAATAATTATTTATAGTTTTTTCAAAAAAATGGGGTTTTGAAAGAAATATGTTTTAATGAATCTTTTTATGTAATAACTGATATTTACCTCAAGATGTATTTTCAAAATATCTTTGAAAATTACTTTATATCTAATCCCACATTTGTTTATATTACACATTAACTTCATGGAAATTATCCATTGGTTATATTCATATTATTTCTTGAGTGGTTAATGTTTTGATGGAATGATGCTTAAGAAACCCATTAAACATCCATTAATTTTTTTTCTTTTGAAACCTTCTTCATTTCATGAGTTATTATTTCATGATGTAATTATGAAACCAATATATTAATTATTGGTTATGATGTGATGATATGTTAATGATAACCATTTCATATAATGGGTAATGAATTTGTGTTTATGAAACCTATCTATTTTTATGGGTCATGATATGATGAAAGTTTTATTATCTTATGGCACATGTATGAATAATTTTATTACTATATGGGTGAAACCTATATCTCCCTCAAATTCATTGTAAAATGATAATTTGAATATTATATAAATGGATACATGATTTATATTTGAATCCTAAAAATAATATGGTACGTGGGATGTATCCCATGAAAAAAAGAGACTGGGTACATAAGATGTAACCCATGCCTAAAAAATAATAAGGTACATGGGTTATTGCCCATGCCTAAAATTTATATGGTGAATGTATTTTAGACCAATACAAAAAGAATTATGGTAAATGAGTTGTAGCTTATACCTGAAAAAAATATTTCACATGGGTTGTATTCCAATCCTAAAAAAAGAAGGTATATGGCTTATATACTAAGACCTAAATAAATTGGGTACACATGTTATAGCTTAAGCCCAAAAAAGAAGAGTGTAAATGGGTTTTATCCCAAACCTAAAGGAAAAAGGGTTTATTTTTTTCAATTCTATGCTCGAAGTAGGTACATGGGCCGTAGACGAATCCTAACATGTTATAAATGTCTTGGTAGGTAGGCCTAATATAAATTTTTATATTCTTATATGTATGACCCAAATCCAATGTATTATTCCTTAGTTATGATTTCATGGATCATGATTTCTATTTCTTTATGATTTATATAAGATTAACATCAATGAATTTTACCATAACACATGTTTTTTTGACATCCATGTTATTATTTTATAATGTTAAGACCATGTTCTCATTCACCCACGTTCAGGTTTTTTTCTAAATTTCATTACTTTTTACCCTTACCTAGTGTTTGAGACCACCCCTTTCTATGTTTTCTTTCCCCTGGTTATGAAATATTTTTGCAGTAAAAGTAATAAATGTGGACATCTTTATGGTAGATGTTTACGTTCATTCCCCGTGATAGAAGATTTTGTTTTCCTTTTATCAAAAAATATTAAACAATTATAGTTCACGATAATCTATTTTTTAAATATATTGAATATTCATCTAAAATTATTAATAAAAATTGTATGTTATGTCTAGGTAACAATAGTTGGTATCAGTGGAACATATAAGTAGAAATATGGTAACTATCATTAAAAATTATTAGTGGTATCCCTAGGGGTATATATAAGAATATGTTTGGGGATTTCTCTATTGATATGTCTAAGGATAAGCAAATGTATAAGAATATTTTTTGAATGATGGTGAAGGATAGAGAACGTGGTTTCTTAGAAATACATCCATGTCTAGATACTACAATTGGATGTAGCTCTAGAATAGATGTACCTAAGAGTAATAACTCTGAAAAAAAAATTTGAGCCTAATCTGGGGTATTGTCCTACATGACAACGTGCCTTACTGCACACTTGGATTGACACACATGGGGGATTTTCTTTAGAAATTCAAAAACTCATCACGAACCATTATAAAGGATTTTAATAGAAAATGTTTTTGAATAACCTAGTATAAACCAATAGTTTTATAAATTAAATCATGTTTCATAATTAGGACATCATATAACTGACTCTTCATGATTAAATGGTCCTCTAAATGATAATTATTTCATAATATATGTTTTTTGGATTTACTTAATGGTTGGAACCCAAAGGAACTGTGCTAATTGTGATTGTGAGGGAAAATAAAACTATTGTACTCTTAAGGATCTGAATGCTTTAGGATAAAGAATAAAAAAACATGTCACTATGCTCACATATATTTCATAAGCTCTGAGCCATGATGAGACTCTAAATGATCAAATGAGGAAAAAATGTTCTATTTATCCCTTCATGAGGCAACATCCACGTTATTTTAGTGGGTTTTCCAATGTACTTGTTTCTGAACACTAGATTAGTACCACTGAAAATATATTCTATGTTTTTTAGTGTTTTTAATATGATAATGTAATTCCGTCAATTTATCTTTTATATAGAGAAGTAGACTAGTGGTGGAATATAATCAAGAATTCAAGGATGAAATATGAAATTGAATACATGGACTGAAATAGTTCCAAGTAATTATTCATCAATAAGTATTACCCTAATGTTAATTTTATGAGTATAGAATAGGGGTTCCTTGAGTTTAAGTGATTGGATGATGACTTTTCTGGTGCCTATGAGTCAAATTTAATACATGTGGGGTATGCTTTTGGAATTATAATCCAACCAGAATATAAGGTTGATAGGTTCTTCAGTGGAAAATATACCAGTCCTAGAAGGGAATTGTCCACAAGAGACATTGGTATCTTGTAAGAGAATTTTTGTTGTGTAATTAATGTTGAAATGGATATTGGAGTTATGCATTAATATCATTCTTTTAAAAAGTAGAGGAAGATGGTGTTCAAAGTAAAATCAAGAAATCATGGAGATAGAAAAGTAGAGATTTCCTTTTTGTTATATGTGTGGAAGGAATGATTTTATGAATTGTATTAATGGGAAAATTAAAGGTTTTATATATTGAAAAGAATGAAATAAATATAATTAATTCCAAATTGATATGATTATGTTTTATAATGAGTTGAATAATAATAAAAATTCACAAGATGAACCTCCCACACATTTGTGTATCAGTTGTAGAGATTATGAGAATTTCACCAAAAAGATCCAAAATACAAGGATTAATAACAATGATCAATGTCAAAAAACTCTAGGGATAATTGAAAAACTGAAAGCATATGCAATCATGATAGATTTAGTGATCCCTTATAACTGGAGATATCCATAGTGAATAATTAACTATAGGATTTTGTAAAAATACGTTCTATAAAAATCATGTAAATCCATCAGTGGAGCTTGTTATGAATCAAAGAATTGATTATATTTCCCTAAAAGAATTTTTGAATAATAAAATCATGTTTATTTTCTTGATTTACATGGATAAACCCTAGCATCCAAAAGATATGATTTTCTTTATGATAAGGGAATATTAATGGAATAAAGGGTGATTAATCATTTAGAATCATGCAGGTTTTTAATATAGATTTATGGAAATTAATATTATAAACAAGTTTCCAAGAGAAAATATGTTGAAGGTGTTCACATGTTTTGTATGTCATAACACATGGGGTATCAAGGAATGATGATTTTATGACCTTATTTACTCTTCTTTAGATTTTCATATTTTTGAAGTGTTAAAATGATAACAATTTATGGAATGATTATGTTAATTATTGGATGACGTGTGTGATAATAATGTACTATTTTACCACCTGGGGATTTAATAATATTAGATAAGCTATTATAAAAATGTGGTTTTAATTATAACTAACAATATATAGGATTTCATACCATGGGTATCATCATCTGTTAGTGCTTTGGGAATGTAAAATTGACATTCTTTTTTTGAGAAGTTGGTGAAGTATAACAGGGAACAACAAAGGGTGAGGTTTTATTGAAATTATGATAGAATATATTTTCATAAAAATTATTTATCTTTTGAAAAAATTATACTGAAAATAAAAATGTTCTCCTTGTACCTGCATTTCTTATGAATTAGATGGTCTCTTAGTTTATCATAGATTTATGGATTTTTTTAACATTCTCCAGACCTTGTTCTCTGTCATGATCAATCAGAACATGATAATTATTCATTTCATCCATGTTTATGTTTTCACTTCCCACTTATGTTCTCTTACGTGGAAACCTAGTTATATGTTACTTCTACAAGCCACAATGTTTCCAATATTCCCTTTTAAAATGATTTTTTAGTATTTATTTTTACGAGGTGGGACTCTCTAAATGAAACATTCAATTATTAAACCATTGAATACTTTTAAAGATTTTAATAGAGAAATTCATTTTAGGGGGGGTAAGATGTAACACCTCGAGATTTTGCGAAATATTTTTTTTAAATTAATTTATGTCTTTATATTATTTTCATGTGAATATAAAAATAGATAAATATATATATATTAAAACATTTAGAGAATCATTTATTTACCATGGTATAATTACATGGAATATGTTAAACGCAACCATGACTTAGAATATTGTACACTTAACACCACCATTGTGTATATTACATGCAACACAGAAGTTTCTACAAAACATCATTTTACATTTATAATTATTTATATGAGATAATAATGGCATAGCTGTGAAACATAGAAAAATGAATAATAATAAATAATTTTCAAATATGGTTTATAATGGCATTATATAAAAACATATCAATTGGAATATCCCATGCTTAAACGATACACTTCTCTTTCAATAATAAAATAGCATTTTCTATACACAATATCGAGTTCTAACACACTATGGATAATAAAACTATCCATTATGAATAGTAATTCCCAGATTTTAAAATTTAATAAATATTATTCTTCAAAATAGACATTATTTTTTGGATTTAGAATATCAAAATTACTTTTGTGTGATTTTTTTACTTTTCTCAAAACATTCATTTTTTGATGAATAGTGAAACATACTAAATTTTAATTAAAAACAACTTCTTTAATCGAAATAATGTATATAGATAAATTTCAAAAATTGGATATTTTTTATATATCAATAGATTATATTTTTATAATTTAATATAATTTAGGTCATTGGATTTAATTTCACATTTAAATTGGACATAAAAAAGTGTCAATCTTTTGATAGTAATTATTTCTTAAAAACAAAATTTTTTTATGATAATGGGAATTAATTGTAAATTAATTTCATCCACTTATGTGTTAAATTTGGAAAAAATAGATTCCATATTTTAAATCCGAAGGTCCAATTTTTTTAAATAGGAAACTTTTATTTTTATACATTATGAATAATTATTTCAGTAAATATTTTATTTACCATGGTTAAAGTGGTAAATCGGTTAAATAAGGTAAAAAATAATATTATAATATTATTAATTTAAGATAACATGTTTCCTAAATCTATTTATTGAAACATGTCTGGACATGGGCATCCATGGGTCGATTTTGGGACCCATGGATCCACTTGAGAGTGATAATGACACTTAATATTAATTAATTTAATGTAACGAGAAAAATGACATAAACAAATATCTTTTAGTAAAACAATTTTTATGTGGGGTTATATAAGTTATATCCTCGACTAAAAATATTCATTTTAAATATAAAAATATTTCTTACCTCATTTTAATTTGTATAATTTTTAGACATCAAATAAATAAAATTATTTATGACACAGTAATGACACAATGTTTTCCTCATTAATGAATGATTTAAATAAATGAGATTATAAAAATTAAAACAATATTAAAAACATATACAATTATTATTTTATGATTTTATTTCAAACATGAGTCATCTTATATTCGACTTTAATGAGTTTTGGGACTTTATAAACCTAAAATCATCATATAATAAAATAAAATTTTTAAACATTCTTAAAGAGCCCCTCCTCCCCATTAATAAAATAAATCACCTCTAACCCACTTTTCACACATCTTAAGCCCCTTGGATAAACCAAAATCTTCTCAATTAAGCTTTATAAATCCCTATAGTCTTCATAGAATCCTTACCTTAGGCATAAGGCTCTTCAAGGAATGCTTTTTTTTTCAAACAAAAGGGAGTTAACTGATTTAAAATTAACATCTTATCTTAAGTTATTTTCATTTATTTTACATCTCAAACAACGTAACTCTCTTTATGCATTTATTTTATAAAAAACTAGTATCCTAAATATAATTGGTTGTTTTTATGAGAATGTTTTGAACATAACTTACATACACCTCCATCTAATGGGTATATAACATAATGATTCTGTGGATGACGAACTACTACCTCACAAAATGATGATTGTTCAAAATTACTACCACATATTATGGTGGTCATTATGATGGGACTGTAATTATATATGATATATATGATATTTATTTTATCTATAAGCTTCTGTAATTCTCTTTTACACCATACCTTGATTATTTTCATGTTTTATATATACAACAATTGCTTTTGAGGATGTGCAGACTACCACCACCTCAATGTTACATGACTCATTCATACCATACATGGAATGTATAAAGGATGTTTTTAATGAACATACATAACATATATAAAATAATATATGATACTGGAATAATAATATACCTATGTATTATTTGGTTTGTTTCCCATTAAAATAAAAAAAAAGGAAATAGAAGTTGCATTCCTGCATACGTATGGATTATCATCTCCATGAACACGATGAGATTAATTCGCCATCATAAAAATTAAAGAATAATTTCTATTTTATTATTGAAAATAATATTTAAGAACATAATATCATTTTTCATATGAATAAAATACATCTTTTCCATAACAAACATGACTTACGTAATAAAACATATAAAGTAAAACAAATTAGTTAACACAAGAAACAATGATACTACTAAAATATTATTAACAAATCAGTATTAGAAGATTATATATGATATCATATTTAAGTATGTAGTCCTTCTATAATTCAATAACAATTATTTAACCATTATTAATGATTTTAACGTACCCTAGACCATGGAAAGTACATGGTAAGTGTTAATTTCACAATCTCTTTAACTAACCGAGGTTTGTCTTTACATAAGTATCTACTAGGAAATCTTTATCATCCACATAAATGTTTCCTAAATATACATTTCAAAACATTTTTACTATTTACTAGTCTATGGGATAAAGTCAATTATACCATTTTTTGACATTTTATAAAATGGTTCGAAAGGAATCATTCCATCATTTTCCAAACTATGTACTTTATGACCATTTCGAAAAATTAAGGTAAGAATGTTTTTTAACTTATACGGTGGGTGCAGTTATTATCTTCCATTATAACACCTTTGAATATTCCCTTACAAGTTTATAAGAATATTTTCAAAATAAATGTGTTATTTTAAAATTAAATGTCTTTTAAATGACTTCAAAATAGAAAGATATATTCTTCTCAAATAATTTTGATTTCATCTATTTCAACATCCTTTAATGGATACTATACATGTTTGAAGTTGATTTTTTATGATACAAATCATCCATGTTGTATTGAAGGTTTTTTGATATGTTTGACTATGGATGTGTAATTTTTATACAATTCATGGTTTATAGTTAACGTATTGACAATTAATATTCTAGTTTTAATCCGAATGTTTAAGATTTGTTTCATCCTTTTCATATGAGGAATTCATTAGTAATAGTAAAACGTTGATCCCAGTATAGATAATAGATTCATTGGCAGGTCTCATGAGACAAACTAGTGTCTTGGCACAAGGCCTTGGAAAAATATTATTTATAGTCTTGGCATGAGGCCTTGACTATGTAGTTATGATGTCCGACATTATGTATTATATAATTATGAAATTGGATATTGATATTTTATGAGATTATTCATTTAGTAGAATATCTACGTGAAAAAGAAAATGCAATTTTTCAATTTATATATTTTATATTATGATAAAGTTTATTTTTAAAAGGCTTATGTTTTAGTCTTATAAATTGACATAATTGTTTATGATTTTTTATGATGTTTCTACTATATTTTTATCCTTACTAAGCATTTGAGCTCACCCCTTTCTATGATTTATTTTTCCTTGGATGTGAAGATTATTTTATGGTTGACCATCAGGGATATGCTAAGGGATAGAAGGATGTTCAAAATGGAAAAATGTTGTTTCTGTTTTCATCTCATGATTTAATGTAAAACTTATATATGTATCTAGTACTTCAACGGATAAAAAACTAATCAGCCTTTCCGGACACAATTCCTTGTATCATGCTAGTATTATGTAATAAAGCACTAAAAATGGGTATCTAGGGTTGCGGTTCTACAGTTTTTATTATAGTAATTTTAATAAAAACCATGGAAGATAGATTTGGAAAAAAATTAATGATAGAACATTATCATAAGATAGAATTTGTGGACTAGTATAGAAGAACTTTCTACAATTTTGGTAATGTAGATATTTTGTATATTTTATAAGCAATACATCCCTGTTTGGATAGGATCTGGTAGAGGCAGCTCTGGCATAGATATACCTAGGAGCGAAAACTCTGACATGGAGTTTTAGGCTTGACCTGGGGTATCCTTGTACATGACAATGAGCCTTGATGCACTCTTGGTCATGAAACTCTCGGTGGATATGCTTAGGATAATTAAAAATTTCATTACAAACCATTATGAATGATTTATGAGTATATACCTCCTCAACGAAAATATTTTTTTGATTATGGAATATATTCATAAACTGTTTAATTTATGTTAAGTGTTTTACATGTTTGTAATTGTGTATTGAAATTTGTAAACAAATGTAGCGAATTCCATTGTTTAGAAATGATGCCTAGTGGAAGGAATGTAAACTGTATCGATTCACATAATCTATGTATGAATTTACCTCCTACTCAAGATAATTATTGTGGATATGGTGATGCAATTGGTGTTGATCAGCTTATCACCACACTCGAACAACTCACCTAGGTTATGAATAATAAACTTAACTGTATGGATAATCCTGATCCACAACATAGAGGATCAATGTTATACTGATTCATTAGCCCATGACCACTAGCATTCAAGGGGACTACAAATCCATTTGTAGCTTAGCAATGGATATGTTCCATAGTGAAAATATTTCATTCTTTGGGGAGTAGTGAAAGGAAAAAAGTTTCCATGACAGTTTATCAATTAATGAGATATGCATATCAATGGTGGTCATTAATTAAAAATAAAAAGGAGGATGAAGAATTATAAATTATGGAATTGATCGAGATTAAAGATCTTTTCATAGAAAAATAATTTCCTTGTGACCATCGAGTGGATATGGAAAGGTAATTTCTGAGTGTAAGGAAAAAGGAGGATGAAAATGTTGCAAAATATGAGGCAAACATTACAAGGTTAGCAATGCATGCAGTAGATTATATACGTAACCCAATGAATAAGATTGATCAATTATTTGATGGGTTAAAACCATTCCCCTATTGAGCATTAGTCTCAAAATCATTCTCATTGTATGAAGATATTGTCTCATGTGCTATCATGATAGAAAATAAATTCTCTATTTCTTACAACATTAAAGCATAAAAAGAGTAGAGGAGATATGTTGAACAGTCTTTGAATGGAAAAAGGTAAAAAGAGAAATTTTGAATATCCACCCTTAGATAAATTTCGGAAGAAACAACTTTGTACTTACCTGAAGGGAATGAGAGGCTGTTACATGTGTGTTAGAAATGCCACCATGCTCATGATTGGAAGGAAAAGAAAGAGGGTATCAATGTGAAATGCTACAATTATAGAGAAATAGAAAATTATGAAAATGAATGTCCTACGCACCAAGGTAAATTACCTCAGAAAAGGCCAAGGGAGTAATGCAGAACTCATGCAATCACTAATGATGATGTTGATGCTATGAAAGACATGGTCGCATGTAATTTAATGGTTTCTTCATGTTTAGAATATGAATTATTTAATTCTAGATCATCACATTTTTTCACATATTCTCAGTTTTCTAAGAAAAATAGATATTTTAAACTTGATTTAACAAGGGATTTATCAGTCAAAACACCTAAGGGAAGAATCATTCCAAAAAACTTTTGTGAATCAATCCCCATTAGGGAATATAAATGTTCTTTATCCGCTGATCTCATTGTCATACCCTTGATTGAATTTGATATAATCCTCAGTATGGATTGGATTTCAGTCCATGATGCGAAAATTTATTGTAAGAAGAAGGATGATAATTTTTTTGATGATGATAAGGAATACCTTATCTTGCTGTAGAAACGTCACCAGCAGATTATTTATATAGATCCACCCCTCTAGATCTAATAAATTCAATTATTTGGGAGGAATATAGTGAAATAACTATGGGTGAGGAAAGGAATTTTCAAATAGAGAATGTCCCTATTGTACAAGAATATGTTGATGTATTTCTAGAAGATTTACCTTGACATCCTCTTGAATGAGAAATTGAGATTTTCATAATTTAATTCATGGTTCAAGGACCATAATGAACACCCCTTATAGAATGGCCACAATTGAATTAGTGGAGCTAAAGATACAACTAGAGGAGTTGAGTTATAAAGTATTTATTTTCCCTGGTGTTTGTAAATGGGGAGCCCCTATTCTTTTTGTAATGAATAAAGATGGATATATGAGGTTGTGCATTGACTAAAGGGTGATCAATCCTATGAAAATAAAGTACTAGTATCCCCTACATAAAATTGATGATTCATTTGATCTACTACATGGAGCTCAATATTTTTCAAAGATTGACATCTGATCTAGATATCATCAATTGTGTGTGAAGAAGGATTTAATTCCGATGAAAACATTTCATACCAAGTACAAGAATTACGAGTTTACAGTAATGCCTTTTGGACAAACTAATGCACCCTCTGTCTTCATGGATCTAATGAATAGATTTTTGAAGGAATATCTGGATGACTTTTAATGGTATTTATTGACAGTATCTTGGTATACTCTAAAACATATGAAGATCAAGAAAATCACTTGCGTACTATTCTAAAAACTCTTAAATAAAATTAATTATATGGTATGCTCAGTAATTTTGAATTATAGCATCATGAGCTTTCATTTCATGGACATATTATCACTAAGTATGGAGTCTATGTTGATCCTAAAGAGACCACAGAAATCCATGAATTTCCAGCACCGACAAGTATAAATGAGGTACACAGTTTTATTTGTTTAGTGGGTTATTATCAGCATTTCGTCCAAATTTTTCCCTGATTGGCTAACCCATTAACCAAGATCACACATAAAGGGGTTAAATATGTTTGGGAAAAATAGTGTGAAGAATGTTTTGATTAACTGAAGGGATGATTAGTCGATGCTCTTATATTGTCTCTACCACCACAGAATGATGGGTTTGTAATTTATTATGATGCTTCAAATAAAGGACTTGGTTATTTCATTATGCATAATGATATTGTTATTGCCAATGCATGATGACAACTAAAAATTCATGAACAAAACTATCCCACTCTTGATCTTGAGTTAGCAGCTGTAATATTTTCTCTAAATATATAGAGACACTATCTCTATGGTGAAAATTGTGAGATTTATACTAATCCCAAGAGTTTAAAGTATATTTAATCATAAACAGAACTCAACATGTGGCAATAAATATTGATCGAAATACTCAAGGATTATGATTGCACCATTCAATACCACCTAAGGAAGGAAAATAAGGTGGAAGATAATTTGATATTAAAGGATCATGGAGTTTTGAACCAGATGAGAGTTGAAAGGTATCCTATGTTCATGGATCTAGTAAAAATGGATATGAGCATAATCATGGAAGGTGAAACATATATACTTTTTCAAATGGTTGCTAAACCATAATTACTAGAAAGGATAAAATGTTATCTAAATGATGATGAGGAGATTCAAATGAAAATTAAAGGTGTGAATTATGGGTGATTAATCGACATTGTATATGATGATGGTATTTTGATATTTGGGATGATAATTTGTGTTCATAACATACCTGATCTAAAATGGTTACTGATGGATGATGCCCATAGATACAGTTTCTCTATACAGCCTAGTAGCACTAATATGTATAATGGTTTGAAGGAACATTATTGGTTGGAAAACATGATGAGAGAAATTTCTGATTATGTGTCATGATGTATGGGTTTTCAAAAAGTGAAATATAAAAGAAAACCTCCAAGGGGAGTCATGAAACGTCTACCCATACCTGAGTGGAAATGGGATGATAATACGATGGACTTTGTCATGGGGATACCAAAGACTCATAGAAGGAATGATGAAATATGGGTCATTGTTGATCATCTTACCAAGTCAGCTCATTTTCATGATATAAGATAAAATTTACCACTTGAACGTCTCATAGGACTATATATTGATGATTTTTTAATACTTCCTGGAGTATCCCTATCGAGTGTTTTTTATCACTATCCTCATTTTATATCATGATTCTGGAAAATTATTTTGAATGCCTTGGATAATGAACTTCTTTTGAGCACGACCTACCACCCTCAAGATATTGGAAAATCATAACATACTATTCAATCATTATAAGACATGTTGAGATCTTTCACACTTGACATTCAAGATTTGTGGGAAAAATATTTACCTCAGGTAGAATTTTCATATTACAATAGTTTCAATTTTTGTATTCTGATGACATTATATGAATCATTATATAGAAAGAGATGTCGCACACCAACTT
The DNA here is from genome assembly GCA_963277665.1 of Viscum album. NCBI lineage: Eukaryota > Viridiplantae > Streptophyta > Magnoliopsida > Santalales > Viscaceae > Viscum > Viscum album. Next base: position 291,708,773 of record OY728138.1, read on the forward strand.
GTTGTGATGATGTTGTTGAAAGAAAAATAATTGGCCCAGAACTTGTTGAGGAAATAATGGAAAGAGAGGAGGTTCTCTGAACCCACATCAAAGTAGCTCAAAGAAGAAAAAAGAGTTATGCTGATAACCAAAGAAAATATTTGTAATTTCAAGTATGAGATCATGTTATCTTTAAGGTATCTCCATCGAAGGTTATTGTATGATTCAGTAAGAAAGGAAAATTAAGTCCCATGTATATCAAACATTTTTAAATTCTAGAACGAATTGGAGTTGTATCTTATCATTTAGAAATGCTACCATGTCTCTTCAAAGATCATGATGTCATCCACGTATCACAATTGAGAAAATACATGTATAACCCAATGCATGTACTGACATTTGAAGAAATAAAACTATAAACTATTCATTCATATTGCAAAGATCCTATTATAATTTTTGATACTAGAGAATAGGCATTAAGAAACTGAACGACTGGTCTATTGAATGTTCTATGGAAAAATCATAAGATGGAAGAGGTAACATGGGAACTCAAGGAACATGTGATAAAGAACCACCAAAATCATTTAAGAGAAACGTATTATAGAAATATAGAGGATGAGATATTTTGAAGTAGGGAATAATGTCACCCCCAAGCATCCACATTATTCTTCTCTTTGAATAATAAAATAGCTTGTCTTGTACGCAACTTCGAGTTCTAACACACCACGACTAATCAAACTAGCCGTTATGAATAGTAATACACACTTTTTAAAATTTTATAAATTTAATTTTTCAAAATGGAATTAAATTTTGAATTTAGAATATCAAAATTAACTTAGTGTGCCTTTTTTGAACTTTTCTAAAAACATTCAATTTTTGATGACTAGTGAAAAATACTAAATTTTATTTAAAAACAACTGTTTTCATAGAAATAATTTATAGTTTTAAATTATAAATTTCAATTCTTTTTAAGTAACATTTAATTATAATTTTATTATTCAATATAATTAAGGTAATTGGATGTAATCTCACATACCAATAGGATATAAACAAGTGTCAAGCTTTTGAATGTTATTATTTCTTAAAAACATGTTTTTTGTTTTGACAATGGGAATTGATTTTAAATTAATTTCTGCTACTTCTGTGTTTTTAGTTTTGAAAAATGGATTCCAAATTTGGAATCAAGAGGTATAAATTATGTATATAGGTCACTTTTATTTTTCAACATTATGAATAATTAATTCCTTAAATATTTTATTTATCATGGATAAAGGTGTATATCTGGTAAATAAGGGTGAGAAATAATATTATAATAATATTAAATTACCCTAACACGTGTCTTAACCCTATTTAATGATACATTTACAATCGTAGGCATACTTGGGTCGATTTTGGGACCCCATGGAGTGACTTTAGAGTGATAACGACAGTTTATATTAATTAATTTAATGTAATGAAAAAAATCCATAAACATATATATTTTAATAAAACAATTTTTACAAGTGGTAATATAAGATATATCTTAGACTATAAATATTCATTCTAATAGTATAAATATTTCAGAAAAAATATTAGTTTTTATAGTTTTTAGACATCAAATAAATAAAATAATCTATGACACAATAATGATAACGTGTTTACCCCATTAATGAATGACTTAAATAAAAGAGATTACAAAAATTAAAACAATATCAAAAACTACTACATTTATTAATGGATGATTTTATTTAGAACATTTGGATTATTATATATGTCTTTAATGAGTTTTTGTCCTTTAGAAATGAAAAATCATTATATAATGAAATAATATTTTCAAACATTCGTAAAGAGCCCCTCCTCCCCTTTATAAAATTCCCTCACCTCTAACCAATTTCTCACACCTCTCAAGCCCCGTCACTCGTCCAAAATCTTCCTAATTAATCTACATTCACCCATATTACTCCTATATACCTTAACTTAGGTATAAACCACTTCAAGGAAGCCTTTTGGTTCAATCCAAATGGAGTTAAACGATTTAAAGGTAACATCTCCTCTTAAGTTCTTTTTTTATTTTTCTTCTAAAACCACCTAAACTCTCATTATTTCATCTTTTTATGACAACACAAGTATCCTAAATATAATAGGTTATTATTTTGAGAATTATTTCAACTAAATATACACCCACCTCCACTTAATGGGTATATTACATAATGTTTCTGTGGAAGGAAAACTACAGCTTCACGAAACGATGATTGTTAAATATTCTACTACCACCTCTTATAGTGACCATTATGATGAAACTACAATTATATATGATGTATGTGATATTTGTTTTATCTAAAATCTTCTGTGATTATTTTTTATACCATACCTTTATTCTTTTCATGTTTAATATATACAATAATTGCATTTGAGGAAGTGTGGACTACCGCCCCATCAATGTGATATGAGATTAATTCCACATCATAACAATTCAAGAATAATTTTTATTTAATTATTAAAAAAAATTTAAGAACATAATATCATTCTGGATATGAATCAAATATATCCTATCCATAACAAACATTACTTATGTAACAAAACATATAATGGAAAATGAATCATTTAACACACGAAACAGTGATACTACTAAAATACTATTAACAAAGAAATATTTTTAGATCATATATGATATCATATTTATGTATTTAGTTATTTTATAATTTAAAATAATTATTTAACCATTATAAAGGAGGTTAATATTCCATCAACCAGGGAAATTTACAAGGTAAGGGTTAATTTCACAATCTCTTTAATTATCTGATATTATTTTTTACGTAAATATCTAATGGGACCTCATTATCATCCATATATGTGTTTCTTAAATATTTATTTCAAAACATTTTTAAATTTTATTATTCTATGGTTTAATGTCATTTATACCCTATTTTTAGTTTTTATAAAATTCTGTTAAAATGAATCTTTTCATCATTTTCCAAACTAGGTACTTTAGGACAATTTCAAAAAATTAAGGTAAGAATATTTTTTTAACTTATATAGTGGGTGTGGTTATTCTCCACAAATATAAAACCTTTGAATCTTCTGTTAAAATATTATTTGAAAATTTTCAAAATAAATGTTTTTTTATAGTTACATGACTTTTAAATGATTTCAAAATAAAAAGAGTTATTCCTCTCAAATAAATTTGATTTCATCTATTTCAACATCCTTTAATAGATTTTATACTTGTTTTAAGTTGATTTATTATGATACAAATCTTCTATATTGTATTGTAGATTTTTTGATATTTTTTAATGTGGATATGTAATTTATATAGCACACATGGTTTATGGTTAACGTAGTAACATTTCGTATGCTAGTTTTAATATGAATGTTTATGTTATGTTTCAACTGTTTCATATGAGGAATGCCTTGGACTTAGTAAGTGATGGCTGGAGCCCACTATACCTCCTCGATGCATTAGTAGGACTAATGAGAAAAACTATTGTCTTGGCACAAGTCCTTGACAAAATATTTTTTGTAGTCTTTGAACGAGGCCTTGACTATTTGGTTATGATATCCGACATTATGAATTCCATCATTATGAAATAATATATTGATATTACATGGGATTATGCCACTAGTATAATATCTATGTGAATAAGTAAATGGAATTATTTGATTTATATTTTTCATATTATTATGATGTTTAAATTTAAAAGATTTATGTTTTTATCGTATACATTACCTTAAAAGTTTTGGCTTATTTATTAGGTTTCCACTAAATTTTTATCCATATTGAGCATTTGAGACCACCCCTTTCAGTGGTTTATTTTTTCCCAGGGTGTTCATATGTATTTTATGGTTAACGTGAAGGGTTATTCTAAGGGATATATGGGTGTTCAATGGACAAAAATGTTGTTGTTGTTTTTATCTCATGATGTAATGTAAAACATATATATATATATATAGTACTTCAAATGATACTAAACTAATCGGTGTTTCAGGACATGATTTCTTTTATAATTTCAATGTTATGTAATAAGGCACATAATATAGCAAATTGGGTTTGGGGCATTACATTGATAACAAAAGATATAATTTTTTGTAAATATATTTTATGTCTAAAAATATTATTTTATCAAATAAACTACATTACATGTACTACTACAAAAAATAATAAAACAAATAATATAAATAAATAGAAATTTTATTTTATAAATTAAACATTATACTTTAATTTTTAATTTGAAACTTTTCATTCAGGGAATTTTCTCGATTTTTCTATGGAACTTCATTTTTGATGAATAAAGAGAAATACTGATTTTTAGTTAAAAACTACATTTTAATTTAAATAAATATAAATATTTAATTATATTTTAAATTTATTTTAACTTATAATTAGATAAATTATAAATCTATTAATACAATTTATTTCATTAGAATAAATTTCCCTTTTAAATTGAATATTAAAATTTAATAATCTTTTGAACTTCTTTCTACTTTAAAAGCAGTAATTTCGTCGCAACAGTGGGACTAACATTAATCACAATTTTTCCAAAACATTAAATTTATATTAAAAAAACATAAGTAAAATATGATAATTAGTATAATATTAGAATTCTAATTGTGTCATGTTTATTTTTTATCAAAATTATTAGTAAAGGTGATTTAAATTAATCACATCGACTATGGTCAAATTAAGCATAAATATTGACTAAACCATAATATATGTTGTGAAAATGAACTAAAAACATGTAAAAAACCCATTATAAGGCCATATTTCTATCGTATAATCTCGTTTATTGAATTTAGATTATTATTGGATCTAATTACAACATGGATGACTTTGCTGGATTTCTCTATTCAAATATTTATAGGAGTGACACTCCTCCTTCCCTATAAAAGAACAACATATCTCCCTCTTCCTCACACCTATAAAAACACTTATGTTTCTCCATTATCTTCGTAATAAACATAATAAAATTAATAAATTCTAAATATAGTCATTACATTTTCAAAAAGAGAATCCATGTATGTCTTTTTGAAAAAACCAAATGGAGTAAACTGATTAAGACATAACATCTTCTATCAGGCTCCTATATTTTATATTCCATCTCCAAACATTATTTTCCTTAATTCCATTATTTTATATCAAAAAATATTATAAATATACTATAATGTTTTCATACTATTTTTTCAAACTAAAATTACACACACCTCCATCAAATGGATAACGAAAATATTGTTTATGTTCACTCTGATCTACCGCCTTAGTAAACGATGATTGTTCAATTTTTTATTACCTAATCTCATGGTGTAAAATATAATGGACAAACTTTTTATATATTCTATATATTTTATTTATTTATTTATTAAATATTATGTAGTCCTTTCACAGTACATATCTTTTTACGTCCCATTTGGTGTGAAATGGATAATTTCCATTGAGGAAGTGTGGACTACAACCACCTCAAAGTGATATGATTCATTTATACAATATATTGAATATATTTAGGATTTTTCTATTGAATATAAAAAAAATATATTACATAAAAACTATAAAATAATAATGATATATATATATATATATATCTATATATGTTCCTTTTACCTTCTTTGTTAATGTACCACAATTAAATGGAAATAGAGTTCGTGCATACTTATGACCAACCATCCCCATGAACAGTGTATACCATTTCATACTTATATATTATATAGATTATTATAATACAAATATTATGTACATAAATTATATTTGTATCAGGTTTTACATTCTATAATTCATGACATAATATATAAATTCCAAATATGTAACAAATTAAGCCACATGTGAAGAATAAAGCAAATATTACCTGAAGTGAAACCATAACGTAGGATTTTTAAATAGCGGGTAATATAAGGTTGTAATAAAGTCATATATGGTATTAGATATAAGATTATTGTTTTTTAAAATCTTTATAATGAATATATATTTATTTTACATGTGGTATGAACAAGTATGATGAGAGTCAAGACACAAGGTAAGGGGACTTCATCTCACCTTTTATTTCCAGGAGATACTTGCTTTGTTATCTACTCCATACATTGGTGTAGTGTATGTAATACACATGATGGTATTATATTTATATCATAAATAGATTTATTGTTATTCAAATATCCATTAAATGACCATTCTTTTATGAGGTTTTGGGTTCTAAAGTATCTAAAATGGAAAAATAGTTGTGTCCCAATTTTCCTTCTTTGAGACTGGTGTTTTGTTATGAACCAAAATTCTTTTCGTGGTGTATATAATTCCATTTTACATGTTAGATCATGAAATTTATTATCTTCCTTATATTTTAGTCTTCCTTTAATTTCCATTTCTTATATGGATTATATCATCCAAAGTAACTATGTTATAAGTGTTTATTGAGAAAATCTCATCCTTTATCGAGATTTTTTAAATTTATGCTTCCATTTATGAAATATTATGATCAATATCTCAATAAAATCAATGAAATTTATTCTAATATACTTATTCATTATATATTCATGTAATGTTTCCATATTTCAACTCATTTTTAAATAATATAGTTAATATTGTGTTTTTAATAAAGCTCAACTTTAACCTCTCTTCGGTCGGAAATACATGTTTTCTAAAAAGGGTTCCAAGAATATTATACTACTCTACTAAAATATTTAAATAGATTTTTAGCCCTTATTTTACGTTATAAATTTTTTCAATGTAATATTATTCTCTCAATATGAATGAAGAAATTTTCTATCCATTTTACAATCCAAAAGGAATGTTCTTTCTACCTCGTATGATATGTACAATTTTAGCCTCTCTCAATAAATCGATGAATTTTTTTCATGATTAATGTTTAATTTTTATGATTTTTTTTCATAGTATATTATAAAAGGAATGGTTTTCAAAAAAACTTCATATTCATTTTACATGTTTTTGGGAATTTTCTTTCCATAATGGTTTCAGGATATTATTATATATTTTCGAAAAATAAGGTTTCCTAATGGGTTTCAATGATTTATTTATAAGATTTAACGTTTAATAAAAAAATTTATGATTTAAAGAGACTTTTCAAATAGTAATGGATATTTACCTCAATAGTTTTTTTAAAAATATTCTTCCATGACATATTCTATTTGTGTTGACATATATTGATGTTTCTGAAGTCTTTCTTGAAAATTATCCCAAGGATACATTCATATATTTTCCGGAGTTGTATATGTTTTTATAGTATGATGCTTAAGAAACCCATTTCAATTCCACAGGTTTTCTTCTTTTTGAACCCTCTTATTTCCACAAGTTACGGTTTCATGAGATAGTTATGAAACCTATTTATTTTCATAGGATATGATGTAATGAAATGTTAATGATTATGATTTCATTTCATGGGCTATAAATTTTTGTTTATAAATCCTATCATTTTTTATTATTCATTCTATGATGAAAGTTTTATTATATTGTGTCACATGTTTGAATGATATTATTATGATATGGGTTGGAACAATATCTCTATATAATGCATTGGGTAATGATAACATGTATGTGAGCTCAAAGGGTACATGGGTTATATCCAAATCCCAAAAACAAGAATATGCATGGGTCATATCCCAAGACTAAGAAAGAGGGTACATGGGTTATAGAACAATCCTAAAAACGTAATGGTACATGTGTTGTAGACCAAGGCCAAAAACCCAAAGGTACATGTTTTGTATCCCAATACTAAAAGAAATAGGGTACATGGTTTATAGCCCATGCTCGAAAACAATAAGGTAAACAGGTAGTAGACCAAGCCCAAAACACAAGAAAATATATGGGTTATAGCCCAATCCTTAAATAATGTTGGTACATGAGTTGTATCCTAATCATGAATGAATTAAGGGACATGTATTGTATCCCATGACTAAAATAAATAGGGTATACGAGTTTCTTGTCCATGTACAATGTCGGTACATGGGTCATATCCGAAGACATACTTTATATAATGGTCCTTGTTGGTAGCCTTAACATAAAATTTTATATTCTTATATGTATTCCAATAATCTAATTTCTTATTCCTCAATTGTGATTTTATGGCTCATGGTGTTTATTTACTTATGATTCATGGCATATAAATTTTCAAGCATTTAACCCATAACTCATGTTTATGATCTTTGATATGATGGTTATAGTCTCCAATTTTATGATCACATTATCACAAACCTATATTCATGTTTATGCTTACATGTCTCCCTTGTTTACCCTAACTGAGCTTTTGGGACCAACCATTTTTAGGTTTTATATTACTAGGTTATAAAAAATGATTTTAGGTAAATTTACAAAAGTTGGACATCTTTATTGAAGTTGTTTAACACCATTCACTAGGATAAATGATTTTGTTTTCAATATTCCAAAAGACACTAAACTATTACAGTTATCTGGCATTTAATTTTGAAATTTAATGAATATTACTAAAAAACTATGTAATAACCATGTATGTGAAACCTAGAACTCTTCATAAAAATGTGTCTATCAATTAATCTTTTAAGAAATTTCATGTGTGTCCTCTCACCCACTTAAAATAGGACACTCCATCTCATCTCATTATCAAATTTCAAGAACCATTTGTCTAGAGACCCGAAGCTTGACGTACAAGGACATTACATTACTTTTTCGGAATACTTATTACATAACAAAAACACAAACACAAGGACCATAATAGTTTAGTGTCTTTGGAAACTCAGAAAGTAATCTTCTAATCATGGTGAAATATCTTCAACATCTCCCATAAAGATCTTCCTTTTTTTTCTTACCTAAAACCTTTATTTATATCATGGGGAAACGAAAACATAAAAGGGTGAGATCAAATGCTCAGTAAGGATAAACAAAAGAAATATCAATCACATCATATTCATAAGAACATAAATTTTGGAAAACATAACCTGCAAAAGAGAGCATAATTTCATAACATGGGATAAATCATAGTAGTGAAATGGAATCCCAATAATCATAACATAAAACATGAAACTTTGTGGCATACACACATAATCATAGAGAATCATTTCTTATTAGTCAAGAATCATTGCCAAGACTATCTTAGTGGACAAAGCCCATTTCTGAACCGAGTCACCCTCGTTTCAGTCCTGTTTCAATGAACCGGTATAACCTACCATTCCAGAAATGTCTATCTCATGAGATATAAAATCTTAACCCAATGAATTAGAGGGAGATATAGGTCCCACCCATCTCATAATGATACCATTCTTAAGTGTGCCACAAAATCATAAATCATACATCATTGTATAACCCTTGTAATAAAAATGGGAATCTTAAACATTGTGACATCATAAAACAATTTATATAAGATAAAGGAATTCATAAAAAATAATTCCATCACAACATAATCAAATCAATGTAATAATAGGGATAGAAACAGAACCCTTTATTATCTTAGATGGAAAATAATTTTGATAAAACACTTGAACTCCATTCTTGAGGAAAATATCCTTTCTACTTCAAAAACACTTTTCCTTTCTTAACATGTCATAAAATTCTAAACTAAAAGATGTTGATTAAAAATAAACTTGAAAACATGTAAAGGATGCTTCTTGGAAATAATGTTTTAAAAATACATTCATTCCGTATAAGTTAAAAAAACATTCTTCTCCTACTTTTGTCGGAAAAGTCAAAAAAATAACTCGTACGAAAAACGACAAAATATTTCTTTCGTATCCTTTACTAAAAACTCACCGAAGGGTAAAATTTGATTTAAACAATTGTAGGGAGATGGAAATAATTTTACTTATTGAGGAAACATGGATGTGGATGATAAAATACACCCTATTAAATACTAAAGTATAAAAAATCTTAGACAAAAATGAGATTGTGATATTTCCCTTACCTTATGCCTGATATGCTTTGTATGTATCCGAACCTCCTGTATAATGATTTAAATAATGTCGTTAACTTATTACAGAATCATATTCATTTTTATGATATCATATATGGTTCACTTATGACATTATATTACCCATTCTTTTGTAAATTCCATGTTAAAGAAGCGTTTTGGGTAAAATCGTTTCATTTATCGTAGGTGTTTGGACTTGTTGTTCTTGACATTATTATTACTTATATCATGATTTACTTACTTCCAGATTATAAAAAATGATTTATATATCATATATATTTAGTATATATATATATAATAGATATATAAATGAAATGAAACACACCGTTCATGGAGACGGTAGTCCGTACGTACGCATGAACACTGTTTTCCTTTCCTTATTGTCTTGAATGGAAGTAAGTAGATGACATACACATATATATATACGTAAATACAGTAGATTTAACATGTCATATATTTCATTTTTATTCATTATATATACTCTATAATCATTCATGAATGGTTAGTGTGGAGAATGAATCTCATCGCGTCGTGGAGACGGTAGTCCGTACGTACGCACGAGCGATGATATCGTTATCATGATCGTGAACATTTTTTTAAGTGTATGTATACTATTTTAGTATAAATATAACTTTATAATAATCATATATAGTTACTCATTACACCATTACACCCATCCAATTAAGGTGGTGGCGGAAAATAGATTACACCACGGCGTGGAGATGGTATTCCGTACGTACGCACGCGCGGTGATTTCCTTTTTCCGTAGGATGGATAGAAGGTTAACTAGAGATGATTCATATTTATAATAACATATCAGTATATAAGAAAGACTGAAGTTATTACATTATCATGAAACAACTAAAGAAGAAGTAGTTGATGAAAAATGAAATTGAAAAAGATCGGTAATGGATATTACTTCTTTTTGACACGCCTTCACTTAACCTCCACTTAAAGAACTAAGGATGGTCTTTGAAGAAGACCAGGACCTCTAGGATGATACTAGGGAAGTTGAGAAGAGATTTTTTCTGGGGTTTGACGAGCTTGAATGCTCAAATTGGTGTGAGGAGGAGAGGGAGGAGGTTCCCTTTTATAAGGGAGGAGAGGGGCACCTTAGGAAAATCTCAAAATATTATTTTATATTAAGGTCAAATTCGGTTTATAATGGTTCAAAGGGTCTTATTTCGATGATAAAGTGGGTATGGGTCGAAATACTCTCATCCAATAGGATTTAGAGAAGTTTAGGTTATTATTGTAACCTTATCTATTAGATTTAACTCTAACTTAAATAATTTAACATTTACCTTGTCTTTTTGTTTTCATACACTATATGGTTAATAAACTTAGCATAAAAAGCCAAACGAACCCCAAGATGTTTATTATTAATATATATATCCTTATATAAGTCATTTGGCCGAACCATAGATTTTTAGGAATTAAATAACAATTAATAATATAATATTTCTTTTAAAAACTAATTTATGTCAATTTTGAAACTATTTGGTACATGATTTTTATGAAATTCATAACAGAATGATAAGTTCGAACCAAGTTACTTATATCAACAATATCATGTCATATTAACCTAGAAAATTATTTTATGTCATAAAAAGTCTCAAATTTCATTTATTTGTTCATTTATAACATCAATTATGTCAATATTTCATTAATAAGACAATTACTGCATCATCTTTGTGTCATAATAAATAATAATTATTTAATCACTAAAAATTCTAAATAAATTCTCTATGATGTAGATAATTTTATTAGATTTCTGGATACTATTCATTTTCGCAGTTTCATGAATTTTATCACTAAATTAAAATTATTATACTTATAAGATTTAAGAAAGTGACATGTTGTCACATTCTTTGGTTTTAATTATAATTAAATTATTTTTCTAGAACAAAGTCCATAAAATGAATCTAATCTGACCCTTAGGTTATATGGGTCTACTTTTAGCCATACAATAAGAGTTTTCCAAGTGTTAGGGTAATTTTATAATCTTATATTTACCCTTAATTACCCGATTTTCCTTTAACTATAGTATATAAAATTTACCGTAGTTACTATTCACAATGCCCAAAAATAAAAAGTAGCTTATTAACATAATTTGGACCCACTGATTCCAAATATGGAATCAATTTTTCCAAATTCAATACAAAAATTATGCAGAAATTAAATTAAAATTAATCCCGTTATCGAAAGAAAACATGTTTTTTCATTAAAACATTGCAAAAGATTGAATTGATTTAACCTACGAATTCAAGGTAAAATCCATGCTAATGACATACATTATATTAAATAGTAATAAAATATTCTATTTATAATTTAAAACCATTAAATATTATAATTTAACCACATAAGATATTACGATGAAAAAAGTTGTTTTTAATTAAAATATAGCGTGTTTTTACTATTCATTAAAATATGAAAGTTGTCGGAAAAATATCAAAACTTTATCTAATGTAAATTTTTATATCCTGATTCAAAAGAAGAATTTTATTTTGTCAAATTGAACTTATAAACATGTCAAAAACTGTATTTAAAGTGGGTGCGCCATCAAAATGCGGCAAAACATCATTTTTTGAAAAATACTTATTTTACCCGAAAAATATATTTTGTTCTTATACCATGTTCTAGAAATGTGTAAGATGAATAATAATGTTATAAAATTAAAAATTTAGTTAACACAATTAATACCGTCTATTTCATAACCATATTATAATAATATATCGTTGTTTAGTGAAACCCAGTATTACGTACAAGACACGCTATCGAGGAAGGTCGCGATTGCGTGTAATGCAAGCTATGTCAGGGTTGCGTGTTGTGCAGGAATCTTTCATTGTTTCGTATAACATAATCCAACCATATTTCATTAATACATTGAATATATATATATATACTCAAAGTTGCGTAGAATAAGTATTATCAAAATTGTGTGTAACACGATCCAAGAATAGTGTTCCGTATACTGCAAGCTAATACGGTGTTGCGTATAGTGCAAGGTAATATTGGTGTAGAATACAACACAAGACATTAATGAAATTAAAAGAATATTTTTCATAAAATCTCAGGGTGTTACATTCTACCCCCCTTAAAATGAATTTCTCCCTCGAAATTCATCAGGGTTATAAATGCTTTACTACTCGAAAGATTGTTTAATAGAAACCCACATCATAAAAAGGAATACCAAAATATGGATTTAAAAACTAAAGTATGAAATGTAACGGTTACCCAAATTAACTCATCACTGGGTTTCCACATAGGAGAACATAGGTGAAAATATGGATATAGAAGAAAAATCTAACCATCAAGTTCTGATGGAGAGTGGTAGAGAACATGTCTATGAAAAATCCAACAATCGCAAAACCATAAATTTGTGATGATCTAGGGTACCATGTGATTCATCAGATATAAGATCACTAGGACAACATTTTTGTTTTTCAAGATCGTTTCCCTAATGTTGATGAAATTTGAATTAGAAGAAATACTTTTGTCATTTCAGTATAGTCTCACTGTTGGTCATTCTTTGGACAATTTCCACTTTATCTCTTAAATAAATGAAGTTGAATTTGTCATTCGTGATGTGATAGCAGATCATGTGATAGAATGTTGGGTCATTCCATCTGTTTCAAACAAAAGTTTAGCAATTGTTATCAAATATACATAAGTCCGTCTTTGGTGAGGTTAATCATATACGATTCTAAAAATGAACTTATACTTCATATATCATACCCCTTAATAAAATAAAACTAGTTTCTACTAACCAGGGACTTTTTGTAGGCCAGTGGTATGTGATAAAGGCCCGTCGCACTTTAGTTGTGGGTTCGATTCCCACAGCCTTGGCCGACGCGATGGGTTGTCGCACATCCTGCAAGTTGTCCTTTTTCTAAAGCTATATTACCATAACATCCCATCAACAATATCAAAAAAAACTTCTATCCTTAAATAATACTAACTTATGTCCAACATAATCCATTCCAATCCTTAGGATTATCCAAAATACTGTAGTCCACTCTCAAAATATAGTGAAAATGATTACCAGAGATTTAATACCATCGTTGATCCCCATATATCATAAGATATGTCTTGTTGGTCACATTCTAAACATTCAAAGGCCTTAATCATGTATTCTCTTGAATACCCATTGAAACATAGTGAAAACATGAATGCAGTTAAACATTAACACTTTCCACATACAAAAATCCTCAAAATTCTATATACTTAAACCAGGATATAACCTTCTCATTATATCAGTCATGAGCTCATGAATACTATCAAACATTTAATTTTCTCCTTATGCGCATATCATCTTCATTCCAAAAATATATGAATAACCTTTCATGGATACTGGTAACATTAATCATACACTTTCAAAACTCAAGGAGAGACAATAGTGTAACAATACTTAGATGTCTCTTTATTCCATAGTACCATGAGAGTACTTATAAAACATTACACATGATAAACATGTAATCATTCCACTACATTCTTAAACCATTGACCTAGCTTCAACAATTCTTTCATCTCACATATCATTTGTAGTCTCTTCATCATCATCCACATTAATACTAACCTAACGGCCATAATGATTCTCTTCATGAGACTTTCCCTTAGGGCATTGGTTTGAATAATGCCCGTACATTCCACATTTAAAACATTTAACCATTGTTGATGTCGTAGCAATACCATTATCCTCATCCCTGGTGTTAATTGAACCATTTCATTTGCACTTATTGGCTTTGTGTCCTTCTTTTCCACACCCAAGGAATCTTCCAGTTCCTTTGAAATATTCTCCTTGATGCCTCTTCCCACATGATTTACATAGGGGAAATTGAACTTTCTTTTCTCTATGATCATCATAAAACTCCATCTTTCCCTTATTAGCCGAGTCAGGAAACATACCAAATTTTACTTTATTGGTCATATTATGAGATTGCTGATTCGTCATAATAATGATGTTTGGACTTCCAAATCCCATTTCATTTGGTTGCTCATGAAGAATATCATTCAATTGTCCATCATATCCTCCATTATCATGAATCATCTTGTTTCCAGCCATTTTCTAAAACCCAAAAAAATCGTGTGAGAGGAAAAAATCATGCTAGGGAAAATAACATAATAATGGGGGAGTAACCTTAATATCTAACATCTTAGTTTAAATTCTAAGATCGTTACCATAGTTCTAGCACTATATCCTATATGTATACTTATCCTTAGGTACATCCCTAGACATACCTTAGAAATATCTCTAGGGATCTCACTAACGTTTTCACATCCTAGTTCCAAAGGTTGACTAAACATTTCCTCTGATACCAACTGTAGAGACCCGAATCATTATGTACAAGGACATTACATTACTTTTGCGGAATACGTATTACATAACAAAAACACAAACACAAGGACCGTAACAGTTTAGTGTCTTTGGAAACTCGGAACGTAATCTTCTAATCATGGTGAAGGATCTTCAACATCTCCCATAAAGATCTTCCATTTTTTTCTTACCTAAAACCTTTATTTATATCCTGGGGAAAAGAAAACATAAAAGGGTGAGCTCAAATGCTTAGTAAGGGTAAACAAAATAAATATCAATCACATCATATTCATAAGAACATAACTTTTGGAAAACTTAACCTGCAAAAGAGAGCATAATTTCATAACATGGGATAAATCATAGTAGTGAAATGGAATCCCAATAATCATAACGTAAAACATGAAACTGTGTGGCATTCACACATAATCATAGAGAATCATTTATTATTAGTAAAGACTCATTGCCAAGACAATCTTAGTGGACAAAGTACATTTCGGAACCGAGTCACCCTCGTTTCAGTCCTGTTTCACTGAACCGGTATAACCTACCATTCCAGACATGTCTATCTCATTAGATATAAAATCTTTACCCAATGAATTGGAGGGAGATATAGGTCCCACCCATCTCATAATGATACCATTCTTATGTGTTCCACAAAATCATAAATCATACATCATTGCATAACCCTTGTAATAAAAATGGGAATCTTAAACATCATGACATCATAAAACAATTCATATAAGATAAAGGAACTCATAAAAAATAATTCCATCACAACATAATCAAATCAATGTAATAATAGGAATAGAAACAGAACCCTTTATTATCTTAGATGGTAAATAATTTTGATAAAACACTTGAACTCCATTCTTGAGGAAAATATCCTTTCTACTTCAAAAACACTTTTCCTTTCATAACATGTCATAAAATTCTAAACTAAAAGAAGTTGATTAAAAATAAACATGAAAACATGTAATGTAATCTTCTTGGAAATAATGTTTTAAAAATCCATTCATACAGTATAAGTTAAAAAAACATTCTTCTTGTACTTTTGTCGGAAAATTCAAAAAAATACTTCGTACGAAAAATGACAAAATATTTCTTTCATATCCTTTACTAAAAACTCTCCGAAGGGTAAAATTGGATTTAAAAAATTGTAGGGATATGGAAATAATATTAATTATTGAGGAAAATGTATGTGGATGACAAAATACACCCCAGAAAAAACTAAAGTATAAACAGTCTCAGATAAAAATGAGATTGTGATATTTCCTTTACCTTATGTCTGATATGCTTTGTACGTTTCCGAACCTCCTGTATAATGATTTAAATAATGTCATTAACTTATTATAGAATCATATTCATTGTTATGATATCATATATGGTTCACTTATGACTTTATATTACCCGTTCTTTTGTAAATTCCATGTTAAAGAAGCGTTTTGGGTAAAATCGTTTCATTTATCGTAGGTGTTTGGACTTGTTGTTCTTGGCATTATTATTACTTATATCATGATTTACTTACTTAAAGAATATAAAACATGATTTATATATCATATATATTCATTATATATATATATATATAATAGATAGATAAATTAAATGAAACACACCATTCATGGAGACGGTAGTCCGTACGTACGCATGAACGCTGTTTTCCTTTCCTTATTGTCTTGAATGGAAGTAAGTAGATGACATACATATATATATATATATACATAAATACAGTAGATTTTACATGTCATATATTTCATTATTATTCATTATATATACTTTATAATCATTCATGAATAGTCAATGTGGATAATGAATCTCATTACGTCGTGGAGACGGTAGTCCGTACATACGCACGAGCGATAATATCGTTCTCATGATCGTGAAATTATTTTAAAGTGTATGTATACTATTTCAGTATCAATATCACTTTATTATAATCATATATAGTTACTCATTACACCATTATACCCATCCAATTAAGGTGGTGGCGGAAAATAGATTACACCATGGTGTGGAGACGGTATTCCGTACGTACGCACGCGCAGTGATTTCCTTTTTCTGTAGGATGGATAGAAGGTTAATTAGAGTTGTTTCACATTTATAATAACATATAAGTATATAAGAAATACTTATGTTATTACTTTATCATGAAAAATCTAAAGAATAAGAAGTTGAAGAACAAAGAAATTGAAAAACATCGGTAATGGATATTACCTCTTTTTGACGCGCCTTCACTTAACCTCCACTTAAAGAACAAAGGATGGTCTTTGAAGAAGACTAGGACCTCTAGGATGATACTACAGAAGTGGAGAGGAGATTTTGGAAGGGTTTGTCCGAGCTTGAATGCTCAAATTGGTGTGAGGAGGAGAGGGAGGAGGTGCCCTTTTATAAGGGGGGAGAGGGGCACCTTAGGAAAATCTCAAAATGTTATTTTATATTAAGGTCAAAATTGGTATATAATGGTTCAAAAGGGTCTTATTTCGATGATAATGTGGTTATGGGTCTAAATACTCTCATCCAATCGGATTTAGACAAGTTTAGTTTATTATTTTAACCTTATCAATTAGATTTAACTCTAAGTTAAATTATTTAACTTTTACCGTGTCTTTTTTATCTTACACTATATGGTTTATAAACATAGCATAACAAGCCAAAAGAACCCCAAGTTGTTTATTATTAATATATCTATCCTTATCTAAGTCATTTGGCCGAACCTTAGATTTTTAAGAATTAAATAACAGTTAATAATATAATTTTTGTTTTAAAAACTAATTTCTGTCAATTTTGACACTATTTGGTACATGATTTTTATGAAATTTATAACAGAATGATAAGTTCTAACCATGTTACTTATATCTACAATAACATGTCATATTAACCTATAAAATTAATTTAAGTCATAAAAAGTCTCAAATTACATTTATTTGGGCATTTATAACATCAATTATGTCAATATTTCATTAATAAGACAATTACTGCATCATCTTTGTGTCATAATAGATGATAATTATTTAATCCCTAAAGATTCTAAATAAATTTCAATGATGTAGATAATTTTATTAGATTTCTGGAGAATATTCATGTTCTAAGTTTCATGAAGTTTATCACTAAATTAAAATTATTATACTTATAATATTTAAGAAAGTGACATGTTGTCACATTCTTTAGTTTTAATAATAATTAAATTATTTTCATGGACAAAAGTCTATAAAATGAATCTAATCTGACCCTTAGGTTATATGGGTCTACTTTTAGCCATCCAATAGGATTTTTCCAAGTGTTAGGGTAATTTTATAATCTTATATTTACCCTTAATTACCCAATTTACCTTTAACTATAGTAAATAAAATTTACCGTAGTTACTATTCACAATGCCCAAAAATAAAAAGTAGCTTATTAACATAATTTGGACCCACTGATTCCAAATATGGAATCAATTTTTCCAAATTAAATACACAAAATATGCAGAAATTATATTAAAATTAATCCTGTTATCGAAAGAAAACGGGTTTTTCTTTAAAACATTGCAAAAGATTGAATTGATTTAACCTACGAATTCAAGGTAAAATCAATGCTAATGACATACATTGTATTAAATGTTAAAAATATATTCTATTTATACTTTAAAACAATTCAATATTATAATTTAACCACATAAGATATTACGATGAAAAAAGTTTCTTTTAATTAAAATATAGCGTGTTTTTACTATTCATTAAAATATGAAATTTATGAGAAA
Source organism: Viscum album (assembly GCA_963277665.1). Taxonomy (NCBI): domain Eukaryota; kingdom Viridiplantae; phylum Streptophyta; class Magnoliopsida; order Santalales; family Viscaceae; genus Viscum; species Viscum album. The sequence continues at coordinate 291,727,656 of OY728138.1, forward strand.
AATTTCAAGACATTATCTAATGAAAATTTTTATATCCTGATTCAAAATAAGAATTTTATTTTGTCAAATTGAACTTATAAACATGTCAAAAACTAGATTTAAAATGGGTGCTCCATCAAAAGGCGGCAAAACTTCATTTTTTGAAAAATACTTATTTTACCCGAAAAATTTATTTTGTTCTTATACCATGTTGTAGAAATGTGTAAGATGAATAATAATGTTATAAAATTCAAAATTTAGTTAACCCAATTCATAACTGCTAGTTCATAACCATATTCTAATAATATATCGTTGTTTAGTGAAACCCGGTATTGCGCACACGCCATGCTATCGAGGAAGGTCACGATTGCGTGTAATGCAAGCCAAGTCAGGGTTGCGTGCTGTGCAAGAATCCTTTATTGTTTCATATAACATAATCCAACCATATATCATTTATACATTTAATATATATATATATATATACTCAATGTTGCGTAGAATAACTATTATCAAAATTGTGTGTAACACGATCCAAGAATACTGTTGCGTATACTGCAAGATAATACGGTGTTGCGTATAGAGTAAGGTAATTTTGGTGTAGAATACAACACAAGACATTAATGAAATTAAAAGAATATTTTTCATAAAATCTCGGGGTGTTACAATTTGGATTGGAAAAAATAATAAATACCTCTTATTTACTTACCAACTCACATCTTAGAGGACGTATTTTGATTATGAATCCCTCTATAGAAGGCTTTATGTGTATACCTAAAGAGGCCCTTTAATGAACATGTGAAATTATAAAACATGCATATTTGTTTTATTTCTTCTTCCACATCCTTTAAATCATCCTAAAATATAATAATATAACAAAACCATTATAATATATTTAATATGATGTTATTATGTTATTTCAATGACATTGATACATCAGTAATTCCATTAAATAGTAAACAAAACCATCAATATTATTTATTCCATACTTTGCCCTCATGAATAGATGTAAGTCATTTTCCCTAAAATATTTTAAAGCATCAATATAATAATTTATTTAACCTTTTTATAAGATATATATGACAATATTATAATTTTGGATTTATAATATCTCATATATCTTCTTAATTTCCATTTTGCATAGGGTACGATAATGTCACTTGTTTGTACGATGTAATAATACTGCATGGAGCGATGTGATTCGTTTTTTAGATAAAATATTCATGGAATGAATTAACCTAAAAAGTTATGAATATATATGATATTTATGACAAAAAAAATTCTTTTTTAAATATAATTTGACATCTAGATTCTTACATTACAATCCATGGGAAAACAACATCATCACTAATTAATATGTGTGGAATACCTCCTCTGTATAGCAATGTGAAATTCCATTCATTTTATTTTTAAATTAATGGTAATAAGGATTAATTTTATTTATATAAATTTAATATAAAAAATAATAATTATTATTTATATGTAAATTAATATTTGTTTTCCTTTCTTACAATATGTTGTGAAAAATGAAAACATTGTCAATGTGTACGTACAACCTAAAATATCATTGAATAGTGTAATCTAGTTTATATATCTAACTTATTTAGATTATTATAAATATATATAATGAATATATATTGATTTTAAATCATTGTTAACATTATGGAATATATTTACCCATGATAAATGTTATAACACCAAAATTTATAAACAAAAATATACATGAAAAATGATACAATTATCAGAAAAATAATGATTTTAACAAAGAACATCTAATAAATAGTGATAAAATTATGAAATTAAATAATATATGTTATGATATATATGATTATTTTTATTTAATATATTTACCAATAACCTATATTTATTATAATGGATGTTAAAAGACGCACGATGGAAGTTTAATCTGAGGTAATTGTTTCTCTTCTCATATTTACTTCTGTGAATCATAAAACAAATTCCCCACATTTTACTTTGTGTAGTGTATATAATACCACTTTTTATTTTCTATATCATGGAAATGTATCTTTAGAGAATATATTGTTTCAATTGATATTATTTATTTCCTTGGGATTATGATTCAAATGTTAACAAAGTGGTAATATTTTATTCCCCAATCTCTTTTTAATTCATTATTATAGTTGTTCAAGTCTACCTTAAAGGAATTATTTGAAATTTATATCTTAATATAAATATATTTTCTTCTACTCTCATTATTTATGAATTTGTGTTTAATATTTTCATTTTTCAAGATTTTCTCATATAAGATTTTTGCAAAAATATATTTAAGAACACTTAATTTCATTTATTTCTTCGATTAAAAATAATTTTCTATAATTATATATGTTTTATATAAATATTTATAAAAAAAATTATCTAATTTTAAATTATTTATTAAGGACTGATTTACACATTTTTTAGTTTTTATTTTTTTAGAGCAATCATCATTTCATTTTCTAAACAATTCCCATATGAATTATATAGAAAATGTGAAAAGAACCATTGTTTTAACGTTTTCAATATGTATGAAATTTATGCCACCATGACTAATCAATGTTTTTAAGTTTTTTTAAAAAATTAAACTGTAATTTTCTAGTTACTGTTTTGTTTAATTTATTGGTGAACAAATATTTTCAAATTGAAATGATTATTTTCCTAAAAAAATTTGATGCTGTTTTTTTGGTATTTGTATTCATCAATGAGATAAATACTTTATTTTATTTATGATTCCAAGGGTATAGGATAAAATTTTATTTTCATTATTATTTATTTTTATGGTTTATGTCTAGTTAGACCCATGATGTAAATGTTTATTACGATTCACCATATTACTCTGGATGGTTGACGATTATGTTTATTTGATTAGGTTATGTAATAAAATTTCATATGTTATTTTTTTGAATATGAATGATTTCATAGATTATGCTTGTACCCTTTAATATGATGAACACATTTGAGTTAGTAAGTGATTGGTGTGGCTCGATTATAGATATTTCCTTGAAACATCGATAATTATAATGAGACAAATTATTTATCCAAATTAGATAGATTTGTACCCACATATTTTAAATGTTTTATAAATGGTCTTGAAAAAATGTTTCAAATACCCAAAATTATGAATTCCGTTATTGTTATATTATTTCATGATTTCAATTGTATTATTCAATTATTTATAATATTCATGGATATGTTTCATGCTCATTTGATTATTTGTAAGGTGTTTGTTTATCGTTATTTATTTCTACCATATTATATTCATTTTAATGATTAAATGGAACATTAGTCAGTTATTTACCATGACCTATTGATTATTAATAATTTTTAATTATATATTCCAATATAATATTAACCTTAATTATAATATGATGTCAACCCATTCTTATGTTTTATATTTTCCTTTATATAAGGAAGTGTTTTTTGATTGAAATGTTAGGATATTAAATGACAAAAAATGGTGTTCTTAAATAAAAAACACCTAATTTAATTTTATTAATTATAATTTTACTTTCAATGGTGTATCATGTTTACTAAAACTAAGGAAATATTCAGTACTTCTAGACGTGATTCCATTTATCTTATGTCAATATATTAAATTAACACCATACATTGGGCAGTTTGGGTAGGGGTATTTATAGTTTTTGTATGGAATTTTTAGTGATTTTAACATAAATTATGGTTCCATGAGCTCGATAATGTTTACCATGATATAAATATCTCATATATCCATTATATATGTATTTATATTAATCCAATAATATTTGAGATTGAAATTTAAATACATAATTCATGGGTATGGTAGGTCATACGCACTCCTTAGTGTTGATTCAATTTTATTGAATGATAGAATGAAATAAATGTAGAAAATATATCACCTTTATATAATTATTATTATTTCATATATATCACATATATTTATTAATTTTATCCTCATAATATTCCAAGAAAATCATATGTGAAAAATGAATCACACCACAATTCTTCATGAGGCAGTAGTCTGATGTACTCATGAATGTCATTATCATATTCCCATAAAATAGAACACAAGATGGTTTATGTGAGATTATAATTAAATAATTATAATTATATAATAAATTTCATATAAATATGATAAATATGTCATTATATCTAGTCGTTAATTATGGTTAAGGAAATTGAATTACATTGCTTCATCGGGCGGTAGTCTACCACATGATCGACCGTTTGTTTTCCCATGTGTTGGAAAATGAGACTGATATAGGATATACCATAAAAATAATAACATATCAGTATCTAGTATATATGGTATTACTATACTTGAACCATTTAGACAAGAATGATGATGATAATAGAAGAAGTGAAATTAAGGGGCATAGTGAACACACTGTCCATTACGTAGAAAAACCTCATTTGGATATTTTATAAATGACTTTAAGGATGGTATTTTGGAAATAATATAATATCTATAATGTGTATACAGAAGTTTGGGATCTATTTTTATAGGTTATTTTGATCTTAAGTGCATTAATAGTTTTAATAATTAGAGTAGTTAGAAAAATATTATAATTTGAGAGCAGTGAAATTTTTATAATACAAAAAATTAATAAATAATAAGAAGTAAATTTCTCCTTTTGTGACTCAAAAAATTTATAAATAAAATAATATATTTTCAATCCAAATCTCTACAATAAAATGAACATGTTTTATAGATGTTATTATTTATCCATTATGATTATATATTTTTACCATTTTAAGTTTCATCATGGTAACTAGTATTTTATATATTTACATAGTTGATTTATCTATTAACAAAAAAAATCAAACTAGTATTATTATATTATTTGTAATATTTTTTAATAAAATTTAAACCAAATTTGTTAAAATTTTGTATGTTTGTGAAAAATTTATTTTAACACAAACACATGTAACATGTACACCTCGTTTTAACCTTGACAATGTGAATTAATTTTTACTATATATTATGAATAAAATTTAAATTTACTTTATTAAATAACATTAATTATTATTATTCATAATATGATATCAATTTTAGAAAATTCAACTTACATAAGTGGTTGAATTTAATTAAAAATTAAACTGTGATACGCGATGAAAAATTGTTTCCCATGGGATAATCACTAAAAAGAAGAAATGTTTTAATACAATAAAACAAAATTAAATAAAATTAATTAAATTTTATTAATGATAAATTAATTGAAATATGTTTTTAAAACTATTTTAATATAATATATGACTTTGTAAATACTTCACATAGAATTGTTGTTTTGAAATAAAATTAGAACACTTATCTATTCATAATAAATAAATCATATGTAAAATTTATAAAAATTAACATGATTTTAATTTTGATATTTATTTTATAAAAATTAAAATAATTTTTAAAAACATTTCTTAAAAGTGGAAATTTAATTTTTTAAAATGAATGAGCAGAAGCATACAAGGCCTATTTTTACAAAAATATAGTTTCTATCCATAAAAATGTATTTATTATTATCTCATTAATAAAAAACATTAGATGAATTCTAAAATGTTTTACTAAATACATAGTATATAAAATTCATTACATAATTCTGTAATAGTGATTAATTTCCTTTTTAATATAAAAAACTTTTATTTGCATTAAAAATAGTTTTTTAGGAAAAAAATCATTTAGTTCCAAATGATTTTTATTTTCATTTATAATCAATTGACAGATATTAAATTTATTTTATATATGGGTACACTATATAATTTTCACAATTTTTTTGTACTATTAGTTTCCTCCCATCCAATGTTAAGAAAATCACAGTCATATTGAATAATATAATTTTAATGGTATTTCATGGTTTGTTTTAACTCGTTGTTGCATGTACCATAAGATATTAAAAAAGTAAATTTATTTGTAAAATTACTTGATAATGTTTCACGGTATCACATTATACCACTTTAAATAAACACATCTTGGAAATTTGAACATGATTTTAGTTATCAAATGTTTTCTCTCTAAAATACAATTGTTTAATTCCCAAATCATACAAAGGGTTAATAAAAAATTCTCTTAAATGGAGGAAAAGAATAAATATTAAGGTCATATGAAATAACAGATACCTATGTTTATTAATAATGAAACATTAACTGCATGAGAAAATATGGACATGGAAGAAATGGTATTTATATTTATCACTGATTATGAGAATGTGAATAATCATGAGAATGTTAATGACCACAATCCAAAAAACAAGGAATATTACCATTAATTCATCTAAAATTAATGGAATAAGATAAAATTTTATTGCAAGATACTTTTCATAATGTTGACTAATCTTCACAATAAAACAATTGTAAATTATTTATATCGATTTATTGAAAACAATCTCATCATTTTGTTACTCATTTATCAATTTTCACTTCATCTCTTATTCCAAGAAATGAAGATGAACATTTATATGTCTGAATGACGAAACATATCTTGTAAAGGATCATAATAATCATAAAATAATGGTAATTAATTTATTCTAAATTCTTTTTATCCTCAAAAGAATAAAATGTTATAATATGTTATCCGATTAGAAAAATTCCTCATCTGATGAAATAATAAATTAATTTATAAATCTCCATCCAAAGATGAAATTAATCCATTTTATAAATTGTTAACCTTATAACCCTTCCAAAATTGAAAAATTTATAAATAATTCCACTAAATTTATAAAATCAGTATAACATTACTCACCCTAATTGGAAAAATTATCTCTTTATTTTCTCATATCATATATATGAATACCATGGTCATATATTATCATGAAAAATTTTATTAACATTAATCACAATTAAAACTCAATAAAACTATAAAAACTTTTTTATTCATTAATTAAAGATAAAAATTCTATATTATTTTCCATAAATCCAAAAAAATACTTGAAAATCCATTAATTATAACATAACCCACTTATTTATCAAATCATTAATCGTTTCACAGACAATCAATACTATCTAATTTATACTATCCATATCAACTGTCTATATATCCCCACTAAATATAATTATCTCATCATTAAGAACACATTAAGTATTATCTTTCTGTTTATCATATGTTTTAATTAAAATAGCATCTTCCATTAATCACTTTTATATTAAATTATTACCATTACACGTATTCATAAAAATCCGAAATGTAAAATTTCTATAGAACAATACTTATATATATTTCATAATTAATATATCAATATAATTCAATTATAATATAAGAAAAACCCCAATCATTCCACTATATTATTAAAATAGTAACTATGTTTTATAATAATATTCCTTAACACCTCAAAAATTTCATATATCATTTATAGTATCATTATCATTATTAGAAAAACATATAAATGTACAGTCATGCTTGTCCTCTTCTTGGGAATTACACTATGACATAAATTTTCATAATTCCCGTTATTTATAGATTTGAAACATTCATCTATTGATGATTCCTTTATAAACCCATTATTCTCATTCATTTTTAAACCAAAATGTTCATTTTCCTCAATAATTTCTCACACTATACAATTTTTATCAAAATATAAAAAAACTTAACTTTCCATTGAGAAATTACCTTGAGTGATTCTTCCCAAATTATAGATATAAAGGAAACCACTTATTCATTCATACATTTTCTCCACTGCTAGATCTCTTGGAAAAGTATATCCTTCTCTTATTAGTGACTTTGAGATTTGGTTATGGTGCATGTTTTAATCATATAACTTATTAAATGATTAGGCATAATATGAAAATATTTTACTCTATTCATCATCTCATTTGGTTTATTCTTAACATAATTTATATCACATTCAACATAAACTATGTCATTCTGGTTCCCACTATTTACTAAAAATAAAAAAATAGTGTAATCTATAATATTCATAGTGAAAATCCACATAATCTCAAAAAAACAATTATTGAATGTATATCTAAATCATAACACCTTTTTTTAAATCTATATTTTATTATGGTTTAATAAAGTCAATATTTTTTATTATCTAGTATAATCCATCATCAATTTTATTAAAAAGATTTAAAATTTCTTAAACATATACATTGGGAGTGTCAAACCATGTGTGAAGTAAGGCTTGTTTTTATGAAATAGGTGATGATTGATTCAAATCCCAATACACCATTTTCAAAGTTATTACCCCTACATAAAACTGTTCCATGGACATATACACTTCTAGTACTCATGAATGATGTAATTTCTTAGAAACAATTCCATTTATCCTTAACCAAAATACACGTACATTTTCCTATTCATTTAATTATCCTTATATTTACCCATGGAGATCCCACAAAATATTTCTCAAAAAATTTCATAAGGATTACTAAAACGTTCATATATTACCAACTATAATGATCCAAATATTCATAAATAGATATTAAATATTAGTAGATTAATATTCATTATATAATATAATGAATTATACTAGAATCATATAGTTCCAGTACCACTGGATACGAAAAAACCAAAAAATTTGTTTCGTAAGTGATTTATGTCATATAAAACTATGTTATTCATAAATAGAACCCTTATTATATAGAGATTACATAATCCATTTCATTACAATCGAAGGAAATGAATCTTAAGAAACAGAGATCTCATATTCATAGTAAGGGTGAACACAGGACATATCAATATAAAAGGTAACATCGGTATGAAAACATGATAATAAAATTTTAAAAACCACACCCTTCATAGCATACAATATAAAAACGATTCATGAAATTAATATTGGAAGTTTTTAAGAAATGAATAATAATGGAATCAATGACAATTTACATGAGAGCGTAAAATTGGAATAAGAAATAGATTTGTGGAATGACCATGAGAATACAAAATTTTATGTTAAGGATACCCATAAGAAGATTCATAAGATGTTAGGATGTGGATAACGACCAATGTAACTACATTAGGTATGAGATAAATGCAAGTGAAATAACTTTTGGGATTGATATATCTTCATGTTTACCCTATTTAATTCTTGGGATATGCTCCCATGCACCATATTTTGGGATTGGGACAACATCCCAGGTTTTTTTTAGCTCATATAATTTTAATCATTACCCAATTCACTAGTGGGTGATGTTGGTCTAACCCTTTCATTGTTATAACATGACCAACATCCTCTATTATAATTTCACCTAAATCATTGGTTATAACATAAAAATCATATCCTAATGACAAACATAAATATTTTTTCCACAAGATCATAAATAATTCATAATCTCATAACCTAATAATTTAAATTTTTTGCATTAAAATTTCATAAAATCATATCCTATAGAGAAGAAATGTTTTTTACAAACAATTCATATTGTCATCAGTGAATAAGCTATGAAAAAATGAACCAGTTATATAAAAATATTCTTTTCATAAAATTGAATCACCTTGAGAAATAATGAGGATGCTATACATGGATTATACGCCTAGTAACACATATATAAAATCTAAGGATGACATCTTATAAGGTAAATGATTTGGAAAGATCACATAGGTCATTTCATTATGAAAATAAACTTTTCACTTCGAAAATCACCATTTTAAAAAAAATGTTCATGAAGAATTCTGAAAATATTTTTTATAGAAATAATATTTGTATGTTATAAAATAATAGTTAATACATTAAGAATTAATGATATCCAAAAATACACTTCATCTCATATACTTTAAAAAAATAATTTTGAATTTCAATCAAAATTACATTGTAACTCATTTGGAAAATGAACAGATGATATTTTTTTAAAAATAATGAAAAAATTTGTACAAATTTACTTAATAAATAATTTAATATTATTAAAATAATTTGATTTTGTTTTGAAAACTTGGACATGGGAAATTGGGTTTTTAACTAAAGATATAATTGGATTCTATTTTTTCATTAAAATATATTTAGAAATCTTGAGTACATAGGGAGATGAAAATTAAATGAAAGAATTCAATTTAAATAAATAAATATAGGATACTAAAATTAATGAGTTTAATAATAGGTATATCATAAGATCTCATCATTATAATTATAATTATAAATAACTTGAATAATTAAAGACATTATAACATGAAAAACATAGAACTATAGAATTCTTTTGTATCATAATCCACCAGAAAGAAATGAAATTATTTATACATGTCAATAAACATAAATTTAATAATAATAATAAAAAAATAAATTAATTGGTAATATAATATATACACAAAAAAACATGTGGTGAATATGGAATGTGTGTCACAAAAATAAAAGTCAGATGAAATTCTATTACCAATTCTGTAACATTTGATTCATAAGACCCACATATGAATAATTTTAAATGAAACTGGAAATATATTGGTTATAAATAATTTCTTCCAATTAAATTTAAAATGGTAATTTTATACAACATGAAATAGAAAAGAGTAGTGAATTTATCGTATGTCTCTTAAAAATAAAATAAAAACTAGAAATATCTTACATTTTGTCTCAACATCATTTGTAGATATCCAACCATCTTTTATAATATATATTGAAATTATATAAAATGACTTAAGAACCCTAATTATTTATATTATAAAATATATGATTTAATTACAAACCGTTATTAATATTTTATAAACATTTCATTATTAAAATCACTTTTCATGTAGTAAATACTTTGTTTTTTATATTAGTTTTGGTGGGGTATTTTTAGTCCTCTTATGTTGATAATGATTCCGTGAAAAAAATTATTAAAAATTATATACATATCTTATATAGGAATTATATATATTTGTTGTGATCCATTAAATTTGGAGATAAAAATTGAATTACATCATTCAAAGAAGCATTAGACCATACATACATATAAACATTATTTCCATTTTCACGACAGAAGTAAAGATATTAAAGTAAAAAATATATAACCTTTATTGAGTCATTATGATTTAATATACATAATCTGTATTCCGAAAATTTACCCTTATTACCTTCCATGAAAATCACAATTTAGATATTAATCATATTACTTCGTAAGGCAATAGTCCTCCGCACATAAGGGTGATAGGATCTTATTTCCATAGAATTAAAATTAAGATGGAATTTTTGATAATATAATTCAGGAATTATAATACTTTTATAAAAATCATATACATATTATAAATCAATTGTTATATCCATCCATTATATTTGGATATGGTCATCGAATCATATTGGTTTGTGAGGTCATAGTCCACCATACACACAATCAACAATTTTTCCCCATTTTGTTGAATAATAGATTGATATTTGTTATTAAATAAAAATAATAACATCTAGTTATCACAATTTATATAACATTCAACTTTAAAAGCATTCAACAGGGGGACATTATGTTCTGACGAAGGGGTCACACGATGGTTGGGTTTGGGTAGGATGATGGGGACACATGACGCAACACTGTAATGTCATGGATCACAATGGGCTACTTAGATCAGTTGTAGTGTTACTAGGTAATCCATTATAGTGATCATGTGGTAGTGATTACTATTTTTCTATGTTGTTTTCTGATGAAAGTTGTGCCTTTCGGTTTAGTATAATTGTATTTCTTGTAATGGGATTTTGAGCCACTAAATTCTAAGGCCAAATGCCTATAATCCTTTGGTCTTGCAATGGTTTCACTCTTAGCCCAATCTAAATGGGATCTCTATATGTTTTTTCATTCATTTCTTATTAAAGTGGATCATCCTCCACCTGTCTCATTATATCTTTGTCCCTTTGAACTACGGTTTTCACGTAAAACATGCTATCAAAAAAATAAATTTATTTAGAAAAAACATTTCATGAAATATTATGGTATTACATTCTCCATGTGATGATTGAGATGATTCCAAATATTGAATGTTTAGGTTTTGTATCCCTATGAACCCATATTCTAGAGAAGCCAACCACATGATTTATCCAAAATAGAATGTAATTAATAGAAAAACCACATACATAATAAATTGCAAAAAAATTGGGATTCCACGTTATACAATTATTTATTATTAGGATTTTAACAGATGTTTTAATCAAAATTCCAAAAACAAATTGAATTAGTACATTAATATTTAATCATATACTACTATGAGATGGGTATATACATATTTTAACTTATTATCAATCAAAACAAATAAATATTTAAATTATCATCACAAAATACTGACCTACAATGTTATCGAAATAATTCCATTTATACCACCATTAATGTGCTAGACCCACACACCATAATCAATTTCCATAAACACATAATTTACATAATCACGTTGATTCAAAATATAAAAGAGTTGATATAAAAATACATAATAAAAAATAAATGACATTATGTTATATCTCTTAAATCTGAAGTATTTTTTTAGGATTATAGAATTTGTGAATAAGGACAGATCATTAAATAATAGATAAAATGTTATTTGTATCAATATATTAGTTTTTCCACTATATACAAAACTTATTAATCAATAATGAGTCTTTAACATGGCTGATTATTTTTTACATCCATTGAAAACATATAAATGCTTCTTGTGTTTTACAATAATTAAAAAAATGGGGAAATAAAAACATAATAAGTTGTGAGATCAAATGATCATTATGGTAAAACTAATTTCATGAGCCAACCAAATAAGGCCAGAACTATGACTACAACAAACCAACCTCTAATAGGCTCAGAGCTGGTGACTATTATTGAGTAGGAATATGACACACATGGGATGAAGTAGCCTAATATACCTATATAAACCAATATATATCAATACTAATCAAATGTTTAAATGCAAAAAAATGAATCCAATTCATGTTTACATCTATAATCCCACGATCGATGTAAAACACTAATATTATAAAATCAAAAAAGGGGACATATACAAGACCAATTAAAAATATAATAGAGTATACCCTCCTCAGAAGGTGAGGACTAATATAAAATTAATATACCCAATGAACTCTTTATTCTTTCTACCTAATACCAAAATCCACGAGATCCCAATATTCCAAGTACATCATCAAATGGACCATCATCTATATTATAAATGACAAATGATGAAGGTGGCAATACATTGGTGTGTATAACAACACCATGTAGGAACACCTGAATACAATAAAAGCATCCAATCATTAATATTCATCTCATAAAAAGGATATATAATTCAACAGAATTAAACATGTGTATACTCAGAATGTAAACTGTTCATCTAGGTGGTATCAACTAAATTAAATGTAACCACTGGGTCCCCGTGACAACACAAACACCCCGCCTTAACATGGTTGTCGGGTACTGGCCTACCAGATACCACCAGTTTCCCCGAAGACACATGATCCCCACCATGGGGCCCACCCACGTGCCTGAACGGGTCATCTAACATTAATAATAGTCCTCACATTCCAACTCATGCCCTCTCTAGTGTGCTTTTTCCTCACTCACACACACCCTGGAAAACATCCCAGAAGGTCACCCATCCGGATCACTATACCAGCCCAAATACGCTTAACTGTGGTGTTCTAATCAGGAAGGCTCTCGAAAAGAAAGGTGCACCTTGTTGACATGAGTCATATAATTTTTCCATCTACCACATTTATCATTAGGGGATGTTACAATCACCCACACCCCCATTAGACCACAACATTCTCGTTGTGGGCCCTACTTCTCAACCTAAGTAGTGCATCACACTTAAGACTGGGTTCCTCCTCTGATACCAAATGATACAACAGGGTCCTGGTTGCAGCATAAACACCCCACCTTAACATGGTCATAAGATCCTGGCCTGCCAGATTCCACCAGTTTCCCCACAGACACATGGTCCCCACCATGGGGCCCAGCCATGTTCCCAAACAAGTCATGTGACTAACTTGGTCATCGGGTCATGGGCCACGAGATACCACCAGTTTCGCCGCAGACACATGGTCCCAACCATGGGGCCCACCCACATTCCCGAAGGAGTCATCTTACATTAATGATAGTCCTTACATGCCAACACATGTCCTTTCCAGTGTTCTCTTTCCTGACTCACACACACCCTAGAAAACTTCTCAAAAGGTCACCCATCCTGATAAATACTTTAGGCGAATCATGAATAACTATGGAGTTATAATAAGACATGAACCTGAAAGGGAAGTTTCACCTTGTTGACATGAGTCATATCATTTATCCATTTAAACCTTTTATCTTTAGGGGGAGTTAGAATCACCCCCACCCCCCTTTAGAGCACATCATCCTTGTTGTGGGTCCAACATCTCAACCCAGGCAATGCACCACACTTGAGACCGAGTTCTACCACGGATACCAATTGTAACAACTAGGTCCCAGTGATAGCATAAACACCCCACCTTAACATGGTCGTTAGGTCCTGGCCTACCAGATACCACCAGTTGTGTCGCAGACACGTAGTCCCCAGCATGGGGCTCACCCACGTGCCCGAACATCTCATCTGACTAAGGCAAGTCCCCAAAGGCCAACACATGCCCTTTCTAGTGTGTTTTTTCCTCACTCACACACCACTTGGGAAACTTCTGAGAGGGTTACCCATCCTGATCACTACTCCAGGCCAAACGCGCTTAACTGGGAAGTTCAAATCGAAAAGGCTCTTGAAAAGGAAGGTACACCTTGTTGACATGACCCATAACATTTGGTCATTTAACCCTTTTATCATTTGGGGGTGTTACACTACAACTTACATGATTCTACCTAAAACATCTAGGAAATTCTCATTCATGGATAACCCCCTCTATGTTCGATGAAATCATAATAGAATCTCATCTTGGAGGTCATGATCATCGATACCCACCCATAAAATTCACTGGTCTCTGAATACCTCGATACTCAAATTTGGGATCACACCCATGACCATTGGGGGACACACTTAACCAAATATGGATCAAACCATCATATAGTGGATCATATACATACTATATAATGATCTCCGAGAAACCAAAATTCTAGATAGAGGATCAACACTAGGATCATGGAGTTCAAAAAAAAATCCATGGACCCCAATTGATGTAAGGGAAGAAAATATATAATAACTCAATATTTTCTCAAGGAGGGACACCAAAAACTATATCCTAAACTCATCCTACTAAAGGCTTAAATGTTTATAGATGTTGACATAGGGACATAGTATTCCCTCATAGAGATAGACCAAGGGAAACAACTCAATTGATGCTGGTCCAATAATGATTAAATGGAGGTCTCCAAACACAATCAATGGGGGAACCTAGTGTGTACAAGAGAGTACACGACATGTCTACAAAACCCAAGATTTATCATCAAGTTATACCTTACACGACATATAAATCTTCATATAAATTGTGTTTATGTATGTAGAGATGATGTGTACAGACTAGCCAATACCCTACTCTTGCCGTCTACCCATTACTGCTCACACTTTGTCGAGTGAGTTTATACGTAGAAATTCCTTGTAACTCATCCTACCCATTCCCATATATCCTCGAAGGTACATGATGATCTAAAATAACATGTCACAAAAAATGGGATAGGTTTCACATGGTGTGTAATATTTAATTCTTATTAGAAACCCAAGCTAACAGAGTGGGTGCAACATGGTATGTATCACTTGATTAAAAAAACATGTAACATGGTATTTTCAAGAACCTATGTTTCATTCTATGAATCATAGTCCATACCCTCACCGAGTCACCCATTACTCACAAAAATCCAATTGAGAACAAATTCAATCTTTAGTCTGATCCAGTCCACCTCCAATCATTTTTCTTCATTATACCTTGATGTCATCCTCAATTGTGAACTGTACCCATTGTGTTGATCAATTACTCTAAAGAACGGTCCAACAAAGATTTAATGAAAGGTATTTTTTCGATACCTTGAACATAAGAAATGATTGTGATGAAAATTTAATGAAATAAGAGTAAAATATATGAATAATAAAATGTTCGAAATGAACCACAAATTTTTTTTGTTTGTCTGTGATCCATTGTTGATGGATTATACAAGTGAAAATGAAATAATCAATATGAACAAGTAAATCAACAATAAATTAAATCTTTAATCACTGGATAAATCAATTCACTTATGTTGAATTGATCCATATTTGACCATGATGTATTTCCAAGAATTTAAACATCCCACATGGAGTTTGGATCAATTTTTGATGAAGAATGGTACTGTGTTTCCATCAATGGTGAGATCCATGAACACTATTGGTGCATGATCCATGATATAAACTCTACTAGATGTATTATACTAAGCATCCTCTATATTGGATTCTATCAATGTATATGTTATCAGGATACACTGACGAATTGAGGAATATCCACATATTTATTTTGGATTTTAAGTTACTACGTCAAGGTAATATAATAAATAAGTAAATTAATTCATATTATTATTTTCACATGTTGTATCACTTTCTAATTGTAAGATGTTGAAAATGATTATATCATGCATAGGTTAAATCCAACACTCTAAACTCAATGTTAGAATAAAATATTTGATCTGATCTTTCATTTATTAGTTACTCCATTTTTCTCAGGATAACTCCAGCTACAAGGTATTCATACATTTAATATTTTCCCAATATTATTTCCTGACTCACAAGGCCTCTTGATTTCACACTATATCAGTTCATGGATCCAAAAGTTATCTATAAATATTATGGAAACATAAAATAAATTACATTATACCCAGTATATTTCTTAATGTCCTAGAATGATAAAAATCTAGTCAAAATGATGATGGTACTGAGTGTGATTCTAGCTCTCCTACTCATTGGTTCTCTCATGAAGATTATCATGTGGCTGCCACACATTCAGTAGGGTAATCGATCACCCAAGGGCTGTTATCTCCTTATGACCCTCGACTCTACCTGGTAATTAACAATGGTATCTCCATCCTCAATTTCAAACTCTCCCCAATCTATAACTTGTGACGTGTTGTCCACCAACCTACCTTGTTGTGGCTTGTGAAATATGTAATTTACCCATTCTAACAGTGGATGTATAATTAAAATATTTTCAACATAAAATCTATATAGTGTATCAGTAAAGGGAAATGAATCAAATAGATTTATTTCCATCCCATTCAAATCTCCATAATCTCCAATATAGTGAGATCCATAGGAACACGTGGTCTTCCTCCTCGAACTATAGAGGCCTTCCTAATTGATATTCATACGGAATATGATATATTTTCAAATTCATCTTCATCTTCTAGAGGTTATTCTCTTTCAAAATCATATCTCATACAAACTATATTCCCATGAGTGTTTACCCACTTGTATCATTCAAACAATGTGGGGACCTATAGGGTCACTTATACAAGGCCTCAAATGGTTCCATATGAATGGTGTAATGGACTAATTTTCTGTAGGAAAACTCGCCATGGATAGATAGTCCCCCCATGTACAGACAAAATCCAAAATTCAAGCCTACAATATGTTCTTCAGGACATGAAATGTTAACATATTTTGGAGGTTATTACAGAAGTAAAAGTTAGTGATAAAATGAAATTGATCCCCAAATGACTCATGGAATCTTTTCCGTACTCAATATGAGAACCAAGAATCACTGTAAGAAATGATCATTGATGGAACACCATGGTGGTGTACTATCACTTTCTGGTACAAGAATCCCAAGCTCTCTTTTTAACTATGCTTTGAAATAACTAGGAAGTGGGCTGACATGGTGAGTTGGACGATCATCACCCAAATAGTGTCATGTCTAATGTACATATGTGGTAACCCTATAATGAATTCCTTGGATATACCATACCTTTAACAATCTATCACATCAATGGGTTGATTTAAACCTTCTTGAACCTGGTGCACATCCATCACTTGATGACATGTGAGAAAATAAGAGACAAACTCTTCTACACAACGCATTTTACCTAGAAAAAATAGTTGATGTCAGATGTCTTGGTACATATTCACAAAAAAAGTATGTTCTAAAAAAGTGGATTTATAACTCTCCCTCATCACCTACTCATGAAACATCATTGGTACTAACATACACTCCCTAAAAAGGATAATGTTCACCCCCATCAAAAAATCTATGTGGATCATGTCATGTGGTTATATGGGTACGTAGGGTCCCTCAGTGGGATCTCCACATTGATCTTCAATATAATGATATAAATATTGTGGGGTGATAACCATTGACTGAAGATATGATGCACCATCCATTTCAAATAAGAAAAACTACAATAAATGAAACTACTTTTATTCATATGAAAACAATTGGGAATAATATATCAAGATGAGAGCATCTCCCACAACATTAACAATCTAAAAAGAATAAATAATTTAAAATTTATAATCATAGAAGTACTGTAGATATCGTATCTATCTTATGTTGAGATCATTTTTTTATAAGTTATACACGAGACTCTTGTGGTTAGAGTTTATATTTATCTTCTCCCCCATCAGTTAATGTCTCCACATCTTTAGTGTGATGACTAAAAATGCATAATCAAAATCATGGGTCACATAGTTCTTACCATGAGTGAATAAGTTCTTATAACTATCAGAATTATCTACCTGCCTCTCTATTAGGACACAAATGAGTCCATTACATGAGGCATCATAGAACACTACATACTATATACCGTACTCCAGAAATATCAATAAGGGGTGATCATTAACCTCTATATCAACTCCATAAAACTCTACAAGACCATTTCCATCCACAAAAATGGTTACCCCATTTTGGTGAATGAATTCAATGGTTCTTCATCTCTAGATAAATCACATACTAGCCTCCAATAGTTCCATGATAACCTAAGGAAACACCACACCTCAATAACACTCTTGGGTGAATCCTAGGCTAGGACTACCTCATCCACCACTGGGTCCACTACCACTACATCCTAATAGATGACCTTTCCTATGAGGTGGACCTCTTGAATACAAAACCGACACTTCATGAGATTCCCATAATGATTGTTCCCTTGTATTTTTTCTAGGACTATCCTCAATTAACTCACTTGACCCTGTTCTTATTGCAAGTACTCTAGGATATCATTGATGATTACCACCAAAAATTGGACTATGAAAGGTTACAAATATAATTCATGAGTCCCATTAAAACATCTAGTGTGTTCATCATTGTGAATGGAATTACCAAGTACTCATATCGACTATAGCATTTTCTAAATTACACTTTCGGTGAATCATCATCCCTTACTCCAAATTAGTGATTAAATGATCTATGGTTGATTGTCGATAACCTTTATGACCGTCTCAAATGATCTATGAGGTATAATATCCTTAATAGTGGATATATTTTATTTAGGGTCACTATTTTGAAGCACCTATAATCCACACATAACCTTAATATCTTACAAACCATCATTGTAAAAAACACATGGGATGCCCAAGGGGTAACATTGGTCCTCACAAATCCTTCCTCTACAATTCCTCTAACTACATCCTTAGATGATGAAGCTATGTGAAATCCGTCTGAAATGTTGGTATGAATATCGGGGCTATCACAAAGTGAAATTTGATGCATAAGTCTAGTTCTCAGTGGGGAGGTTTGCATGACATGTTTTCTGGAAATATGTTCTCATACACCACTATAACTATTGGTAACAAGTATTGCATATAACCCAACACCTGAAAATTAATTCAATATAACTATTGATTAATCATCTTAACTATCTAATTTCTAATAACATTCTGCTCCACCAGTGGCTTCTTTTCACAACAAAAGAAAAACATTACTCCATAAATGAGGATAAAAAAACAATCTTCCAAAAACAACCAATCTGGTAATGGAATTTGGATAATGAGTTCATACATAATATGACATTATAAGGCCATGTTACTTCAAAAAATATATCCCATATGATAATATATCCAACAATAATAATATGGAACTATAGGTAGAAGTGTGAAATCACTGATTCACCTCCTTTCAGAGTCTCCAAGTACATGGTTCATGAAAAAGGCTCAAATAAAAACATATATGTACTAAAATAGAGATGTGTAAATATATTAATGAATCACAAATGAGTCTACATGTACAAACATCCAAACACATTTTACATTGTGCTTTATGTTCACCACCTAGGGGAGGTTTTAAAAAATGTACAAACATCCAAACACATTTTACATCTCAACATTCCCCTATACTATGTTTGTGACCATACAAACCACCAAAATCCCACTAATATCTCTTCTTGGGGGGTCTGATGAATATCTACCAATTATCTCTATGTTGGTTCTAAAAAACCAATTCAAGATTTCTCAACCATTTCAGGAGAAACAATACCACTCCCTCGGCTAATTCAAATAATCCTTAGAGTCCTTGGCCCAAGATCCACTATTTTGGCCTCATATCTAGAAACATCTGACACAGCCAGATCCCTATGACTACCATTAGATACTTCATTCCACGGTTTCAACCCATGTGTTCCCAATTGAAGAACTGACGTTACATGTCTACTCTACAATGAAGGACTACACCGATATGGTATGCTCCATCACTCCATCATATGTAAGTATTCAAAGAGATAACTTTGAATAATTAAAATCCCAGCAGAATACATACTCAATGTTCCATTTTTTATGAAAGGATCTCACACCATAACCATGGAGTCCCACAAGAGACTGGTAAACCTCACTGAATACTCTTCCACTATGATACATCCTTCATGTAGATTCATAGCCTCATGTATGTGTAATTATTATAACATGGTAGGATAAAACTGCTCCATGAAGAGACACTCTACTTATAACAAGGGAACATGTATATCGTCATGTGACTGCATCACCAGACTCCACCATAGCCTTGTGAATTCCTGATAAATTGTAACACCCCAGGTAAATAATGAATATGACATTGTTATATATATCCATATTTGTGAATAAAATATTAATATTACTTAAATGTGGATGATATGCTCGATGGCGTACCCAACACGCAACAACAGGTTTCTTGGGAATCTTACGTTGCACTCTAATAATAAAATAATATTATTTTAAATGGTAGTTAACGCCTAGCCGTTGTAATGGAAGTAATGAACATAACTAACTACAAAATAATTATATATTTTTGTCAAATATTTTTACTCTTTACAATAAATTTTAGAGGATTAAAAATTCAAATGAATCCAGTTTTTAAGCGAAAACATTCTAATATTCTTTAAAAGGTTAATTAACCGCCTTTTGATGGAAAAACCCTTTTAAATCCACTTTTTGAAAATTTTATATGCTCTATTTTTCAAAATAAACATATTATTTGTGATTGGGAAATTGAAATTTACCTTGGGTAAATTTTTGGTATTTTTCTGACAATGTTCATTTTTCAATAAATAGTGAAAAACACTGCATTTTACATCAAAACTTCTTTTTCATATAATTTAATTATATGGTTATATTATCTTTTTAATTGATTTTAAAGTGTTAATAGAATATATTTTTATAATTTAATTAAATTATGGTCATTGGGATTAATTTCACTTTAGAATTAGGCATAAACAAGTGCCAAACTTTTCATAAATATTGTTTCTAAAAAACCCGCTATTTATTTTGACAACGTGATATTATTTTAAATTAATTATTGCAATTTATGTGTTTGGAATTTGGTAAAATGAATTAAATATTTGGAATCAGAAGCTCCAAATTATGTAAGTAAAAATCTTTTGTTTTTGGACATTATGAATAGTAACGACGATATTTATCTTTAATTATTTTGATTAATGAGTAATCAGGTAGTTAAAGATAATAAGATAATATCATAATATTAAAAAATGACCAAAAAATGTGTCCTAAGGCTACGGGTTGTCTCATGGCCGACCATGGGATGCCTTGTGCAAAACTTGGGGGCCCCATGGAATCACTTTTGTGAGAAAGTGACTTTTTATCTATTTATTTTTAAAAAATGTTAAATGTGACAAAGAATTTATCACCTATGTAAAATATTTTTAATTTTGTCTACATAAATGATATTTTGGACTATAAATATTCATTGGAAATATAAAAATATTTCCTATATCATAGTAGTTTTTTTATAATTTTTATACATTAAATAAATTAAATTATTTATGACATCATGATGATGTAGTGATGACCTCATTATTTAACGATTGAAATAAAATGGAATGATAATATAAAATCTAAGACCTAAACATGTCCAAAACCTATTGTATGGGTGGATTTATAACCCTTATCACCTTATACTCTAAACACATCTATGTGGGACCATTAATATCCAAAATTCATTCTAAAATAATGTAACATTTCCTTAGTTTCCAAGAGTGCCCCTCCTCTCCTCTTATAAAAGGCCCCCACCTCTACCTCCTTACCCACACTTCCAAAGCCTTTTTATCGGACACATACTACCCATTTTGTCTCTCCACATCCCTATATAACTCATTGAAGCCTCAATTTGGGCATAATCCTTTCCAAGGAAGCCTTTGAGCTCAAATCAAAGGAAGTTACCCGATTTTAAGGTAATGTTTTCACTTGAGTCCTTTTGATTTATTTTACTTCTCCAACCCCCTAAAATCTTTTTATTCTTTTCTTTTGTAACAACTACAGTATCTTAAATATACTAGGATGTTTTTATAAGAATGATTCGGGCTACACTTACACACACCTACATCTAATGGTTAAAGAACATACTATTTCCGTGGATGACGAATTTCTGCCTCCCGAAATGATGATTATTCAACATTCTTCTAACACCTTAAAAGGTGGACATTAAGATGACACTATATTTATATATGATATATAATATGTTTATTTTTTACTTAAGCTTCTGTATTTTTCATTTATGGCATACCTTTATGGTTTCCATTATGGGTAAATGTGATATCTTCATTTAAGGAAGTGCGGACTACCGCCCCCTCAAAGTGATTTGATTCGTTAATACCATATGTGGTACGTATAAAGGATATATTTAATGATATTATATATTATACCATACTGGAATTAAAATACTATTATATATCATTATGTTTTAATTCCATTAAATATGAAATATAATTTGAAGTAGCGTTCATGCGTACGTACGCCTTACCGTCTCCATGAACGGTGCATTTCATTTCTTAACACTAAATGTTATGTAATATTATAAATTCATGAATATACTGGATATATATGATATATATGATATCTAAATCATGAATACAATTTGGGATATAATGAACATTTGGCCACACGAACAACATGTAATTGTAAGAAGTCCACTTTCGACTTAAGAACCAAATATCGGCAAAACAAATATTATTAACTTAAATGATTACATAATGTTTATGACATGGTAATAAGTTATATAAAAGGAATAATGAACATGAAAAAGGTTCTTAAGGAAGTAGAAATTAACTCATGTTTATTATTCAGGAGATTAAAGAATGATCGATTCATGTCGGACCTGAGGTAAGGGATCCAACTCCTCTATTTCTTTTTAAGTAAACTCTTTTATTTCATTCCTTCTAAGATCATATTTATTGTGATTGGGTTGTTCTTTTATATTACTCTTACTTTAATTTTAATGTTCATATGATGAGAGACCCTATTCTCTCTCATTAATCCTTTTTGGAAGTTTTGAGTGGCGCAGTTAGGCTGCCGAATTTTCGTAAGAGATCCAACCTCTCTCTTTCTTTTAAAGTACCCTCCTTTATTTCACTTCTTTTAAGCTCCTATTTGGTATGTTGGGGGATGTTCTTTTGTATTCCACTTTCTATAAACTTTATGTTGATATGATTAGAGACCCTATTTCATCTCATCAATCCATTTTGGATGTTTTAAGTGGCACCGTTAGGCTGCTGAGTTTTCGTAAGGGATTTTTCATCTCACTTTTATTCCCATGAGATTTATGCTACATTTACCACAATTTACATTGAGTGGTGTATTTACTGACCATTATTATACACTTTGGGTAGTATAATTTCATTTATGGGTATTCACATCTTCACTGTATGACCCTTCTTCCATGGGGTGTACGTTTCGAAAGTTACCCAACTCAGTAAGGGGACCTTTCACCCTCCTCTTTTTAAAAGACTTCTTTTGTTATGTCTTTTAATTCACATACTATTATGTTGGGATATGTTCTTTTATATCCTTATTGATGTAAATTTTATTTCCAAGTGATGAGATTCCCTTTTTATCTCTCATCAACTCATTTTCTGAATTTTTAAGTGATGTCGTTAGGCTGTCGAATTTTACCAAGGGAACTTTTTAACCCAATTTCGATTTCTTTGGGTTCAACATGTAGTTATTGAATATGTCATCCTTTTAATATGTGTGAATAACGTTTGATTGTTTTACACTTAATATGCACTTATATTGGGGGTATTTATATTTTTCACACATAATTATGAGATTGATTTATCCTTAATTTAAGGATACCTTCTTTATAATGGATTTCATCACATTTGACATTTCTATTGATACTTCATTGTTGTTATGCACCAATTAACTCTTATATACTGTATATACTATCCTTTGAAATATTATATCATGAATCCATTTATTCTCATGATATAATAAAGTTCTGACTAAATGTTATTCCTCAATTATTGTATTCAAGTGTCTCTAATTTTTTTAAAACCCCTTTAACCAAAATATCACTTTAAATGTTTTAATAATTTTTTCTTATTAATATAAATGTTTTCAAAATTGTTTTAAGGATTTATTTATATGGATATTAATGGTTTAAAAATTTAAAAGCTTCAAGGTGGTATGGGACACTTTGATTCAAAAATATCTTTATTAAATGTTTTAAATGGTTTTGGAAATGGTTTCTTTTTGAATGGATTCATTATTTCAATATACTAAAATGTTATATTGTGATTGAAATGTTGAAATGTTATGTTTACTTTATGCATGTTTTATGTGATACGTTTATGTTATGGTTCTTGGGCATTGTTATGAAAACGGGTGGTTTTGTGATAAACTAAGGGCGGGTGAGCCCGATATAGCTCTCCAATGCAGTGGGTAATGCGAAGGAGTGAAACGTTAAGGCTTGTCTGAAGAGATTTAGGGAATATATTGTGGTGGGTATTCCAAATGTAAACAATAGGGTTACTCCATACGTAAGAATGTTATGAATGCCTCAAGTTACCTTTTATGTCTTATGATTTCTATGATTTATTCATGATTTGATTAGGTATGTTAATGTGCCTATGTTTTATGGGTAAAGTATGATTTCATTGAAATGTATATATGAACTCGTGTTTCCTTTCCATATTTTTATAAATCATACTTATCTTTTTATGCACATCCCATGTTTTTGAAATGTTTTTCATAGGTCAAGGGAAACGTACATGATGTGATGATAATGTCAAGGATGTGTCAAGAAAGAATCTGTGTTTTATTTTAAATATGTTTCTGTTGATGGGAAGAATGAATAGTGTCTTTTATGTAACCACTTGGTTTAAATGTTGAATGTAATGAATGTTTCATGATCTAATTATCTAAAACTCTAAACCTGAAAAGATCCTCAATGTGTAATCTTGTAACAAATCAAGATTATGTAAGGTTTAAGGCTGGGGCCTTATAGTTGGTATCAAAGGGAGGTTTAGATAACTTTAGAGGTTAGGGTATTCTTTAAGAAAATGTGACATTACCATAATGGTTAGGATTTCAGAAAGAGTCATAGTTTTAGATAAAGTGAATGAGTAAGTTTATCTTAGTGTTTATCTTCCACATTAGTACATGATGGTTTTGTTGATATACTCACACTGACCTTTTTGGTTTTAGTAAATGGATGGATCTAGTAGGAACCAAAGTGACAATAGGTTTGAAGGAAACTGTGGTGGTTCTCTGATTTAGAGACTGGATGAAATGGGGGATTCAATGAGGAAACTCGTGGTTGTTGTAAACCAACTAGAAATGAGTCATGATCAACCACTTGAACCATGGTATGATCTGTAATGCATCATGTACAAGATGACCAATCGATGTGGATGTTCAGGTAATAATTATAAAGGTAAACATTAGAGTTTATATGATCCTTACTTTTGAGGTAATTATGGGTTATTATATGTTATGATGGAAAATGAAAGGCATGAGATAAACATGAGGTTCTAATATGTTATGATAATTTTTGAAGATTTTATCTCATTTTTGGGAATGTTATAAGAATTATATAGTTTTGGAAAAAGGACAACACGCAGACCGTGTGGCAACCCGTCGCGTCGGACAAAGCTGCGGGAATCGAACCCACAACCAACGTGCGACTGGTATTTATCGCCTACCACTTGACTACGTGAAGTCCATGGTTAGTTTGACTGATTCTTTTTAGTTAGATGATTTTATGAATTAAGATTAAGTTGATTTTGGGTTATCTGTGGAAATTTATTAGCCTATCATGGAGGATATGTGATTAGGTTAATTACTTTTCAATACGAGACATTAAGAGCAACTGATGTTGTTTAGAGATAAATGTTACGATTTAACATGGAAGAAAATGTGACTAAATCCTTCAATTATTTGGGTTTAAATCTTAGTTTGGTTTACTTTGAATAATTTTATGGACAAATTGTTTATCAGATGGTCCTCGTTGAACTTTGGGTTTTGTTAGACAAAATTTTGGAGATTAAGAATAGATTTTCTTTTTATAAAGGGTTATCCTTTTCTGGATTATCTGATCTTGTACTAACATTTTTGGTTTTGGTTTTGGTTAAAGTCTAAATACATGGGAAGTATATAGTTCTCTTTTGTGGATTAGGTGATTCTATAGAACTTGATTATAGTACTCTTAATGTGAACAAGTCTTCCTAAATACTCGTCTTTTGGAGAAAATATGAGTTTGTGTAAGGAATCTAATAAGAGTTGAAAGTCAACATGATAAGTGATTATGTTTCCTTATGAATAAATTACGCAATAAAATGTGACTTAAAACAAAAATTTTGTCTATTAACTTTCCATACTGGGGAATCAAATACCGTTTAACCCATCACAAGTTTGTGATTTTCTTGTGGTTAACTTTATCCTAAACATGTTTTCTATCACTCTCCATCAGAACATGACCCTTTGTTTTTTCCTCCATGTCCATATTTTCATACTTGGAATCCTTGTATGGGTTAACTCGGGTGACCTTTGTACTTATCTTTCTTTATTTTAAAGTGATTGTTTTACCGACTCTTGTTCCGATGTGGGACTTTCAATGATATTTCCATGCCCAATTCTAAAATTGTGAGAACGCAATTCCCAAAAGGGGGGAAGGATGTAACACCCCAGGTAAATAAAGAATATGAAATCTTTATAGTTATCCATATTTGTGAATAAAATATTAATATTACTTTAAAGGGGATTCTATGCTCTATGGCATACCCAACACGTAATAATGAGTTTCTTGGGAATCTTATGTTGCACTCAAATAATAAAATAATATTATTTTAAATTGTAGTTAACGCATAGCCGTTGTAATGGCGGGAATGAACAGAAATAACTACAAAATAATTATATATTTTTGTCAAATATTTTTACTCTTTACAATAAATTTTATAGGATTAAAAATGAAAATGAATCCAGTTTTTAAGCGAAAGCATTCTAATATTCTTTAAAAGGTCGATTAACCGCCTTTTGATAGCGAACCCCTTTTAAATCCACATTTTGAAAATTTAATAATCATTATTTTTCAAAATAAACATATTATTTATGATTGGGACATTGAAATTTACCTTGGGTTAATTTTTGGTATTTTTCTGGCAATGTTCATTTTTCAATAAATAGTGAAAAATACTGCATTTTACATCAAAACTTCTTTTTCATATAATTTAATTATATGGTTATATTATCTTTTTAATTTGTTTTAAAGTGTAATTAGAATATAATTTTACCATGTAAGTCAATTATGGTCATTGGGATTAATTTCACATTGGAATTAGGCATAAACAAGTGCCAAACTTTTCATAAATATTGTTTCTAAAAACCCGCTATTTGATTTGACAACGGGAAGTTTTTTTTAATTTAATTATTTCAATTTATGTGTTTGTAATTTGGTAAAATGAATTACATATTTTGAATCAGAAGTTCCAAATTATGTAATTATGTCTCTCTTGTTTTGGACATTATGAATAGTAACGACAATATTTATCTTTAATTATTTTGATTAATGAGTAATCGGGTAGTTAAAGATAATAAGATAATATCATAATAATAAAAAATGACCACAAAATGTGTCTTAAGGCTACTGGTTGTCTCATGTCAGAACATGGGATGCCTTGTGCCAAACGTGGGGGGCCCATCGAGTCACTTTTGTGAGAAAGAGACTTTTTATCTATTTATTTTTATAAAATGTTAAATGTGACAAAGAATGTATCACCTATGTACAATATTTTTAATTTTGTATAAATAAATGATATTTTGGACTATAAATATTCATTGTAAATCTAAACATATTTCCTACATCATAGTATTTTTTTATAATTTATAGACATTAAATAAATTAAATTATTTATGACATCATGATGATGCAGCGATGACCTCATTATTTAACGATTTAAATAAAATGGAAAGATAATGTAAAATCTAAGACATACACATGTACAAAACTTATTGGATGTGTGCATTTAGAACCCTTATCACCTTATCCTAGAATAACATCAATGTGGGACCATTAATATCCGAAATTCATTCTAAAATAATGTAACATTTCTTTACTTTCCAAGAGTGCCCCTCCTCTCCTCTTATAAAAGGCCCCCACCGATACCTCCATACCCACACTTCAAAAGCCTTTGGATCGGGAAAACCCTTTCAATTATGTCTCTCCACATCACTATCTAAATCCTTGAAGCCTCACTTTGGGCATAATCCTTTCCAAGGAATCCTTTGAGCTCAAATCAATGGAAGTTACCTGATTTTAAGGTAATATCTTCACTTGAGTCCTTTTGTTTTATTTTACTTCTCCAACCCCATAAACTCTTTTTATTATTTTATTTTGTAACAACTAAAGTATATTAAATATACTAGGATGTTTTTATAATAAGTATTCGAGCTACACTTACACACACCTACATCTAATGGTTAAAGAACATACTATTTCCGTGGATGGCGAATTTCTGCCTCCCTAAACGATGATTGTTCAACATTCTTATAACACCTTCAAAGGTGGCCATTAATATGAAATTATATTTATATATGATATATAATATGTTTATTTTTTTACTTAAGATTCTGTATTTTTCATTTCTGGCATACCATTATGGTTTCCATTATGGGTAAACGCGATATCTTCATTTAAGGAAGTGCGGACTACTGCCCCCTCAAAGTGATTTGATTCGTTAATACCATATGTGGTACGTATAAAAGATATATTTAATTATATTATATATGATTAAATACTGGAATTAATATACTATTATGTATCATTATGTTTTAATTCCATTAAATATGAAATAGAAATGGAAGTAGCGTTCATGCGTATGTACGGCTTACCGTCTCCATGAACGGTGCATTTCATTTCTTAACTCTAAATGCTATGTAATATTATAAATCCATGAATATAATGGATATATATGATATATATGATATCTACATCATGAATAAAATTCTGGATATAATGAACATTTGGCCACACAAACAACATGTAATTGTAAGAAGTCCACTTTCGACTTAAGAACCAAATATCGGCAAAACAAATATTATTAACTTAAATGATTACATAATGTTTATGACAAGGTAATAATTGATATAAAAGGAATAATGAACTTGAAAAAGGTTCTTAATGAAGTATAAATTAACTCAAGTTTATTATTCAGGAGAGTAAAGAACGATCGAGTCAAGTTGGACCCGAGGTAAGGGATCCTACTCCTCTGTTTCTTTTTAAGTACACTCTTTTATGTCATTCCTTCTATGATCATCTTTATTGTGATTGGGATTTTATTTTATATTACACTTACTATAATTTTTATTTTCATATTATGAGATACCCTATTCTCTGTCATCAATCCATTTTGGATTTTTTGAGTGGTGCCGTTAGGCTGCCAAATTTTCGTAAGAGATCCAACCTCTCTCTTTCTTTTTAAGTACTCTCCTTTATGTCACTTCTTTTAAGCTCCTCTTTTTTATGTTGGGGGATGTTATTTTGTATTTCTATTTCTGTAAACTTTATTTTTATATGATGAGAGACCCTATTTCATCTCATAAATCCATTTTGGAAGTTTTAAGTGGTGTCGTTAGGCTGCCTAGTTTTCGTAAGGGATTTTTCATCTCACTTTTATTCCCGTGAGATTTATGCTACATTTGCCACAATTTCCTTAGAGTGGTGTATGTACTGCCCATTATTAGACACTTTGTGTAGTAAAATTTCATTTATGGGTATTCACATCTTCATTGTATGACCCTTCTTCCATGGGGTGTACGTTTCGAAAGTTACCCAACTCGGTAAGGGGACCTTTCACCCTCCTCTTTTTAAAAGACTTCTTTTGTTATGTATTTTAATTCACATACTATTATGTTGGGATATGTTATTTTATATCCTTATTGATGTAAATTTTATGTCCAAGTGATGATATGCCCTTTTTATCTCTCATCAACTCATTTTATGAATTTTGAAGTGATGTCGTTAGGCTGTCGAATTTTACCAAGGGAACATTTTAACCCAATTCGATTTCTTTGGGTTCAACATGTAGTTATTGAATATGTCATCCATTGAATATGTGTGAATATCATTTGATTGTTTTACACTTATTATCCACTTATATTGGGTGTATTTATATTTGTCACACATAATTATGAGATTGATTTATCCTTAATTTAAGGATACCTTCTTTATAATGGATTTCATCACATTTGATATTTCTATTGAGACTTCATTGTTGTTATGCACCAATTCACTCTTATATGGTGTATATACTGTCCTTTGGAATATTATATCATGAATCCATTTATTCTCATGATATTATAAAGTTCTGACTAAATGTTATTCCTCAATTATTGTATTCAAGTGTCTCTAATTTTTGTAAAACCCCTTTAACCAAAATATCGCTTTAAATGTTTTAATAATTTGTTCTTATTAATATCGATGTTTTCAAAATGGTTTTAAGGATTTATTTATATGGATATTAATGGTTTAAAATTTTAAAAGCTTCATGGTGGTACGGGACACTTTGATTCAAAAATCTCTTTATTAAATGTTTTAAATGGTTTTGGAAATGGTTTCTTTTTGAATGGATTCATTATTTCAATATACTAAAATGTTATATTGTGATTGAAATTTGGAAATGTTATGTTTCCTTTATGCATGTTTTATGTGATACTTTTATGTTATGGTTCTTGGGAGTTGTTATGAAAACGGGTGGTTCTATGATAAACTAAGGGCAGGTGAGCCCGATATAGCTCTCCAATGCATTGGGTAACGTGAAGGAGTGAAATGTTAAGGTTTATCGGAAGAGATTTACGGAATATATTGTGGTGGGTATTCCAAATGTAAGCAAGAGGGTTACTCCCTACGTAAGAATGTTATGAATACCTCAAGTTACCTTTTATGTATTTTTATTTCTATGATTTATTCATGATTTGATGAGGTATGTTAAAGTGCCTATGTTTTATGGGTAAAGTACGATTTCATTCTAATGTATATATGAACTCATGTTTCCTTTCCATATTTTTATAACTCTTACTGAGCATTTTATGCTCATCCCAAGTTTTTGAAATGTTTTTCATATGTCAAGGGAAAGGTACATGATGTGATGATAGTGTCAATAATGTGTCAAGAAAGAATCAATTTTTTATTTTAAATATGTTTCCGTTGATGGGAAGAATGAATAATGTCTTTTATGTAACCACTTGGTTTAAATGTGGAATGTAATGAAAGTTTCATGATCAAATTCTCTAAAACTCTAAACCTCAAAAGATCCTCAATGTGTATTCTTGTAATAAATCAAGATTAAGTAAGGTTTAAGGCTGGGGCCTTATAGTTGGTATCAAAGGAAGGTTTAGATAACATTAGAGTTTAGGGTATTCTTTAAGCATATGTGACTTTACCATAATAGTTATGATTTCAGAAAGAGTCCTAGTTTTAGATAAAGTGAATGAGTAAGTATATCTTAGTGTTTATCTTCCTCATTAGTACATGATGGTTTTGTTGATATACTCACACTGAACTTTTTGGTTTTAGTAAATGGATGGATCTAGAAGGCACCAAAGTGACAATAGATTTGAAGGAAACTGTGGTGGTTCTATGATTAAGAGACTAGATGAAATGGGGGATTCAATGAGAAAACTCGTGGTTGTTCTAAACCAACTAGCAAAGAGTCATGATCAACCACTTGAACCTTGGTATGATCTGTAATTCATCATGTACGAGATTACCAATCAATGTGGAAGTTCAGGAAATAATTATAAAGGTAACCATTAGAGTTTAAATGATCCTTACTTTTGAGGTAATTATGGGTTGTTATATGTTATGATGGAAAATGGAAGGCATGAGATCAACTTGAGGTTAAAATATGTTATGATCATTTTTGAGGATTTTATCTCATTTTGGGGAATTTTTTATGAATTATATAGTTTTGGAAAAAGGATAACACGCAGACCGTGTGACAACCCGTTGCGTCGGACAAAGCTGCGAGAATCGAACCCACAACCAATGTGTGACTGGTATTTATCGCCTACCACTGGACTACGTGAAGTCCCTGGTTAATTTGACTGATTCTTTTTAGTTAGATGATTTAAGGAATTAAGAGTAAGTTGATTTTGGGTTATCTATGGAAATTTAATAACCTATCATGGAGGATATGTGATTAGGTTAATTACATTTCAATACGAGTCATTAAGAGCAACTGATGTTGTTTGGAGATAAATGTTATGATTTAACTTGGAAGACTATGTGAATAAATCCTTCAAATATTTGGGTTTCAATCTTAGTTTGGTTTACATTGATGAATCTTATGGACGAATTGTTTATCAGATGGTCCTCGTTGAACTTTGGGTTTTGTTAGACAAAATTTTGGAGATTAAGAATAGATTTTCTTTTTATAAAGGGTTATCCTTTTCTGGATTATCTGATCTTGTACTAAACTTTTCGGTTTTAGTTTTGGTTAATGTCTAAAGAAATGGGAATTATATAGTTCTCTTTTGTGGATTAGGTGATTCTCTAGAAGTTGATTATAGTACTCTTAATGTGAACAAGTCTTCCTAAATACTCGCCTTTTGGAGAAAATATGAGTTTGTGTAAGGAATCTAATAAGAGTTGAAAGTCAACATGATAAGTGATTATGTTTCCTTATGAATAAATTTCTCAATAAAAAGTAACTTAAAAAAATGTTGTATATTAACTTTTCATACTGGGGAATCAAATACTGTTTAACTCATCACAAGTTTGTGATTTTCTTGTGGTTAACTTTCTCCTAAACATGTTTTCTATCACTCTCCATCAGAACATGACCCTTTGTTTTTTCCTCCATGTCCATATTTTCAAACTTGGAATCCCAGCATGGGATAACTCGTGTGACCTTTGTACTTATCTGCCTTTATTTTAAAGTGATTCTTTTACCAACTCTTGTTCCGATGTGGGTCTTTCAAGGATATTTCCAAGACCAATTTTAAAATTGTGAGGACGCAATTCCCAAAAGGGAGAAAGATGTAACACCCCAGGTAAATAAAGAATATTACATCTTTATATTTATCCATATTTTTGAATAAAATATTAATATTACTTTAAAGGGGATCCTATGCTCAATGGCATACTAACACGCAACAACGAGTTTCTTGGGAATCTTACGTTGCACTCTAATAATAAAATAATATTATTTTAAATGGTAGTTAAATCCTAGCCATTGTAATGGCGGGAATGAAAATAACTAACTAAAAAATAATAATATATGTTTGTCAAATATTTTTACTCTTTACAATAAATTTTAGAGGATTAAAAATGCAAATGAATCATGTTTTTAAGCGAAAACATTCTAATATTCTTTAAAAGGTCGATTAACCGCCTTTTGATGGCGAACCCCTTTTAAATCCACATTTTTAAAATTTTATAAGCTCTATTTTTTAAAATAAACATATTATTTATGATTTGGACAATGAAATTTACCTTGGGTTAATTTTTGGTATTTTTCTAACAATGTTCCATTTTCAATAAATAGTGAAAAATACTGCATTTTACATCAAAACTGCTTTATCATATAATTTAATTATATGGTTATATTAGATTTTTAATTTGTTTTAAAGTGTAATTAGAATATACTTTTACCATGCAATTCAATGATGGTCATTGGGATTAATTTCACTTTGGAATTAGGCATAAACAAGTGCCAAACGTTTCATAAATATAGTTTCTAAAAAACCCGCTATTTGTTTTGACAACAGGATGTTTTTTTAAATTAATTATAGCAATTTATGTGTTTGTAATTTGGTAAAATTAATTACATATTTTTAATCAGAAGGTCCAAATTATGTAATTAAGACTCTATTTTTTTTGGACATTATGAATAGTAACGACGGTATTTATCTTTAATTATTTTGATTAATGAGTAATCGGGTAGTTAAAGATAATAAGTTAATATCATAATAATAAAAAATGGCCACAAAATGTGTCCTAAGGATACTGGTTGTCTCATGGTCGACCATGGGATGTCTGGTGCCAAACTTGGGGGCCCCATGGAATCACTTTTGTGAGAAAGTGACTTTTTATCTATTTATTTTTTAAAAATGTTAAATGTGACAAAGAATGTATCACCTATGTAAAATATTTTTAATTTTGTATACATAAATGAGATTTTGGACTATAAATATTAATTGGAAATATAAAAAGATTTCCAAAATCATAGTATTTTTTTATAATTTTTAAACATTAAATAAATTAAATTATTTATGACATCATGATGATGCAGCGATGACCTCATTATTTAAAAATTTAAATAAAATGGAAAGATAATGTAAAATCTGAGTCCTACACATGTCCAAAACATATTTTATGGGTGTATTTATAACCCTTATCACCTTATCCTAGAAGCACATAAATGTGGTACCATTAATATCCGAAATTCATTCTAAAATAATGTAACATTTCTTTACTTTCCAAGAGTGCCCCTCCTCTCCTCTTATAAAAGGCCCCCACCTCTACCTCCTTACCCACACATCCAAAGCCTTTGGCTCAGACAAACACTACCCATTTTGTCTCTCCATATCCCACTCTAACTTCTTGAAGCCTCACTTTGGGCAGAAACCTTTCCAAGGAAGCCTTTGAGCTCAAATCAAAGGAAGTTACCCGATTTTAAGGTAATGTCTTCACTTGAGTCCTTTTGTTTTATTTTACTTATCCACCCCCCTAAAACTATTTTATTCTTTTATTTTGTAACAAATAAAGTATTTTAAATATACTAGGATGTTTTTATAAGAATTATTCGATCTACACTTACACACACCAATATCTAATGGTTAAAGAACATATTGTTTTCGTGGATGGTGAATTTCTGCCTCCCGAAACGATGATTGTTCAACATTCTTCTAACACCTTCAAACGAGGCCATTAAGATGACACTATATTTATATATGATATATAATATGTTTATTTTTTACTTAAGCTTCTGTATGTTTCATTTATGGCATACCTTTATGGTTTCCATTATGGGTAAACGCGATATCTTCATTTAAGGAAGTGCGGACTACCACCCCCTCAAAGTGATTTGAATCGTTAATACCATATGTGGTACATATAAAGGATATATTTAATTTTATTATATATGATACCATACTGAAATTAATATACTATTATTTATAATTATGTTTTAATTCCATTAAATATGAAATAGAAATGTAAGTAGCATTCATGCGTACGTACGGCTTACCGTCTCCATGAACGGTGCATTTCATTTCTTAACTCTAAATGTTATGTAATATTATAAATTCATGAATATATACTGGATATATATGATATATATGATATCTACATAATGAATAAAATTCTGGATATAATGAACATTTTTCCACACAAACAACATGTAATTGTAAGAAGTCCACTTTCGACTTAAGAACCAAATATCGGCAAAAAACAATTTATTAACTTAAATGATTACATAATGTTTATGACATGGTAATAAGTGATATAAAAGGAATAATGAACTTGAAAAATGTTTTTAAGGAAGTATAAATTAACTCATGTTTATTATTCAGGATATTAAAGAACGATCGAGTCAAGTCTGACTCGAGGTAAGGGATCCTACTCCTCTCTTTCTTTTTAAGTACACTCTTTTATGTCATTCCTTCTAAGATCATATTTATTGTGATTGGGATGTTATTTTATATTACTATTACTGTAATTTTTGTGTTCATATGATGATAAAATCTATTCTCTCTCATAAATCCATTTCGGATGTTTTGAGTGGCGCCGTTAGGCTGCCGAATTTTCGTAAGAGATCTAACCTCTCTCTTTCTTTTTAAGTACTCTCCTTTATGTCACTTCTT
The DNA here is from genome assembly GCA_963277665.1 of Viscum album. Classification (NCBI taxonomy): domain Eukaryota; kingdom Viridiplantae; phylum Streptophyta; class Magnoliopsida; order Santalales; family Viscaceae; genus Viscum; species Viscum album. Next base: position 291,763,936 of record OY728138.1, read on the forward strand.
TTAAGCTCCTCTTTGTTATGTTGGGGTATGTTCTTTTGTATTACTATTTATTTAAAATTTATGTTGTTATAATGATAGACCCTATTTCATCTCATCATTCCATTTTGGATGTTTTAAGTGGCGTCGTTATGCTGCCGAGTTTTCATAAGGGATTTTTCATCTCACTTTTATTCCCGTGAGATTTATGCTACATTTGCCACAATTTCCTTTGAGTGGTGTATGTACTGCCCATTATTATACACTTTGTGTAGTATAATTCCATTTATGGGTATTCACATCTTTATTGTATGACCCTTCTTCCATGGGGTGTACGTTTCGAAAGTTACCCAACTCGGTAAGGGGACCTTTCACCCTCCTCTTTTTAAAAGACTTCTTTTGTTATGTTTTTCAATTCACATACTGTTATGTTGGGATATGTTCTTTTATATACTTATTGATGTACATTTTATTTCCAAGTGATGAGATGCCCTTTTTATCTCTCATCAACTCATTTTCTGAATTTGGAAGTGATGTAGTTAGGCTGTCGAATTTTACCAAGGGAACTTTTTAACCCAATTTCGATTTCTTTGGGTTCAAAATGTAGTTATTAAATATGTCATCCTTTGAATATGTGTGAATAACCATTTATTGTTTTACACTTAATATTCACTTATATTTGGTGTATTTATATTTTTCACACATAATTATGAGATTGATTTTTCCTTAATTTAAGGATACCTTCTTTATAATGGATTTCAACACATTTGACATTTCTTTTGAGACTTCATTATTGTTATGCACCAATTAACTCTTATATGGTGTATATATTGTCCTTTGGAATATTATATCATGAATCCATTTATTCTCATGATATTATAAAGTTATGACAAAATGTTATTCCTCAATTATTGTATTCAAGTGTCTCTATTTTTTGTAAAACCCCTTTAACCAAAATATTCCTTTAAATGTTTTAATAATTTGTTCTTATTAATATCCATGTTTTCAAAATGGTTTTAAGGATTTATTTATATGGATATTAATGGTTTAAAATTTTAAAAGCTTCAAGGTGGTATGGGACACTTTGATTCAAAAATCTCTTTAATAAATGTTTTAAATGGTTTTGGAAATGGTTTCTTTTTGAATGGATTCATTATTTAAATATACTAAAATGTTATATTGTTATTGAAATGTGGAAATGTTATGTTTCAATTATTCATGTTTTATGTGATACGTTTATGTTATGGTTCTTGGGCATTGTTATGAAAACGGGTGGTTCCGTGATAAACTAAGGGCGGGTGAGCCCGATATAGTTCTCCAATGCATTGGGTAATACGAAGGAGTGAAACGTTAAGGTTTCTCCGAAGAGATTTAGGAAATATATTGTGGTGGGTATTCCAAATGTAACTAAGAGGGTTACTCCCTACGTAAGAATGTTATGAATGCCTCAAGTTACCTTTTATGTCTTATGATTTCTATGATTTATTCATGATTTGATGAGGTATGTTAAAGTGCCTATTTTTTATGGGTAAAGTATGATTTCATTCTAATGTATATATGAACTCATGTTTGCTTTCCATATTTTTATAACTCTTACTGAGCTTTTTATGCTCATCCCATGTTTTTGAAATGTTTTTCACAGGTCAAGGGAAAGGTACATGATGTGATGATAGTGTCATCAATGTGTTAAGAAAGAATCTGTGTTTTATTTTAAATATGTTTCCGTTGATGGGAAGAATGAATACTGTCTTTTATGTAACCACTTTGTTTAAATGTGGAATGTAATGCAAGTTTCATGATCTAATTCTCTAAAACACTAAACCTGAAACAATCCTCAATGTGTAATCTTGTAATAACTCAATATTAAGTAAGGTTTAAGGCTGGGGCCTTATATAAATACTCACCATATGTAATTCCCTCAGATCTAATAGAATCATCAAAAGCCATAAAAACTCGAGTTACTACATCTTTTCATTCCATAATAGCCTAGGGGTGTGGATCATCCAAAAAACCTAAGATTTTACTTTATCCGGAACTTATACAGTGCACTCAACTTTTTTGAATCATCATAAAATACTATTGTCCGTAACTACTACTCAACATGTGGTAATATTGCTATTAAAAAACCTAGAGGTAATATCTATTGTACAAGACCCCACACTAAGGCCACTGTAGCCGATGGATCATCCTTCTAATCATTCATTGAAATCTGGTCCAACTATCTTCATGGAGGCATACTAAAATAATTTTTTTACCATAGTCAAATAGTATGAATCGGGATATGACTCATGAAGCACATAGAAACTATAATCAATTCAAATATGATGAAAATAATCATGTTTCCCTACAACTTATGACTTTATGTATAGTGTAAAATGAAAGGTGGTAAGATTTATGGGTTATGGATATATTGATACCCAAAACAACACCGCAATCTCTGTCCAAAATGAAAAATATGAAGCAAATAAGTCATTTTCCATAAAACCAATATACAATCACCCAAAATCTATTCTTATGTTATAAATGATTCCTCTGATGTGACTCATCCATGACCCAACCCCATTGGAAATGAAATATTACTACCCAATGCTCGGATATAATGTGCATGGAGGTAGTGATCTGAACCATGTAAGAATATCACAAAAATGATCCTAATGTACCAATACACGAGCACAAATATCTAAGAAAATACTATATTGAAATATAAAAAAAAATTGACACCAATGTATGTATACTTATATAACACCACAATTAGAGTTTACAGTAAAGTATTGAAAAGATAATGGGGCCAAATACAAGACCAACAGAAAAAATGGAGAGAGTATAGAACACTCCAATGGTGTGGAATACATTCATATTCTATAACACTAAAAATACTTTGTTTCTTTAGCTAAATATATGCTTCACCAGCTCTATATCCTCCCATGACAGTAGAAAAACATTATCTTCTTCATAAGATAAGCCATGTGTGAGATGACCCCATGAAGGGGTGAGTCTCCTAAAACCCACTATAAGACACTGAAAAAATAAAAACATAGAATCATGAATTGTATGACCCTAAAATAATATAACAATGAAATGAAAAAGACATCCATATTGTCTTGATGTTCACCATGCATTAATGTAGTCTGTAAAAAATTCCATCTATAATAATATTCTAAAGGCCTCAAAGAAATGCATATTTTAGGAGAAACAAATCCATGATAAATCATATCATATAAGAATATTATCCAATAGTTCATAGTTTTTTTCCACACCTAATAAAACTAACTAGTCTCTAAAGACCACGATACTCATATTTTGAATCACAAATGGGATTGTTTGGGGATACAACAAATAAAATCTATATCAACCCACTATATAAGGGATCATAGACCAATGATAATGTAAAACCTACTAAAAATAACATAGAGATGTATGATCATCAACGGATGAATAGAGATCAAGTTGATTCTTTGATCCCCACCTAAGGTATAGTAAAAAAATTATATTGGATATCTCTATGGTATCACAGATGGTGACAATAAATTCTATCCAAGAATCACCCTCTGAAGGGGATCACAACCTTGAGATTTGAGAAAAATTTCACACTTTACCCTCAATTGAATTGTCAAAGACAATACAGTCAACCGATATTGGACTACTAATGAAACAGAGGGCTCTGATCACCTTCGAAGCAGGTTCACGATGTACACTAGGGAGTACACTGCATGTCTAGCCAACCCCAAATTTATCCATGTTGTGTTGAAACACAAGAAATGTAAATCTCTAGATTATAAAATATTTATGTATGTATCCAGGGTATGAAAATGCCAGCCACCACCTTTCTAATGTTGTCAGGTCATGCTTGTGAGAAAAGAGTCATGCCCATGTAAACCATAGTGCCACAGAATGAGTCCCACTAGGTGTGTATCTCTAGATGGCATGCTGGGTATCCTAAAATATTTTAGAAACAATGATTTGTTCCCCACATTTTCTTCTAAACTATAATTTTATAGTTCCAGTCGAGAATCATGGATTTCAGTCTATCCATCCCCTAGAAACATCGATCATCGATATCTGGGCTCTGACTTTCTAAAAAAGCACACCTATCATTCTAGTTGTAAATATCATTAATAAAATTATAAATAATGATAATAACTAGTCCAATAATGTCTAACATCAATAATCCTCCACCACCACACCACGATCTCACATTCGATCAAAAACATCACATGTGGTATTGATCCATTGGGACAATGAATGATCATGAAATGATTGAATACTGGGTATATAAACAAATGGAGGGAGAAAGGAATTTCCCAAGAAGAATGTGCGATGAAATGTGGGATAAATCCATGAACCAAAAAATGAAAAGAATAAACCATTGTCTTTGTTCATTAATCCATTATCATTTATTGAAGAATTGTACAAACAAATAGTGAATAATCAACACAAAAATAAATCATCCACTACTATGTGAATCTATTATTGTTGTTTGAATTGATCTCCATTAGACTTAGATAAATAATGTGATGGAAATAAAATAAATATAAAATAATACATTGATCTTGGATCAATTACTTATGATGAATTGTCCCACATTATGATCATTAGTGAGAGCCAAAAAATCTATTGGCACACAATCATCAATATGATCTTGAACCAATGTTGTCTCCCAATGAACCTCTCATAGTTAATCTCCAAAAAATATAATCAATATATAGGATTTGAGGCTAAACCTAGGTATTATTGAATAATTGTATATTTATAGAGTATTGTAGGTCACTTTGTCAACATAATAAAACAAATAAATAAATGAATTTATTTTATTTTATTTTTCATTCATGTGATAACACATGATTGAAACTCCCAATACTAAAAAATATAATATTGATCATATGGTAAACCCAAAACTCTAAAATCAATGGATGGGAAATATTTATAATATAATACTCTTTTTAGGGTTTATGGATTTTTTTCAGGGAAATGATGTGGACATGATATTAATATTATTAATATTTTTAAAAATTAATTCCAGAAACAATAGGGATTGGAAGTACACATCGTCTCATCATATGGTACTGTAAATAATGAATAGAATAATCTAAATTAATTCATAGTGAAAATAGACATTTTAGAAAAAATAGTGATCATTTCATAAAAATGGAATACATATTATGTTACAGATTAGTAAAGAACATGAGGACATAATCAATATATTATACTGAATTGGGTATGCATACACTAATAACCCAAACCTATGCTGTCTAATGATACTTTTTGATGCATCGAGGTACTATATAACTACGGGAGGTACACATCCCTTGATTACGTCTAACCCATTAACCATAAGAGTTTTTAAGATCCTTTACACTATATTAATATGGAATATCATACAACATAATACATGGAAAACTATATAATTAATAATATATAATACCAATACACAACCAACCTTAATTTATTATAAATAATTATCAAGAACCCTAGTATTTTTTCCATTTTCTATAAATATGGTAACATGATTAGAAAAACGCCAAAATAGTGAAGGTGGATGATAAATAAATTATTTAGTCAACTTTTTAATATTCACCCATATTGGAATAACAACATGCTATGAATCTATATATTTCTCCATTTTCAGAGAATATAATTCTTTCTAGGTGAAAATTAACCGATTTGATGTTTCATTTATGTTCATAACATATAGAGAAATAGATATAATGTTATGTCAATACTGTAACAACATGATGACAAGTCATCCTTGGAATGAAGGTGGATGGCTATGAACGGAAATAAACCATAAAGTAAGGAATATTTGGAAAAAGAATTATCTTATAGGAATTTATATCCACATAAAACAATTATATATTACCAATAATATATAAAAGTGACTAATTTACCATAATTATATTCAATAATATCAATGAACTATCATCACACAATGAATGAAATTTAAGTTACTAGAAATCCTCACTAATGAGGAAACATATTTATTAAAATAAAATTGAATATGGGATAATTATTTTATTGGTAAATCAATTTAAATACATTTTTTATGATACAATATGCATTGTAATTTAATAAACCATACAATCGAAACATGGTGAAAAACTTTTATTAAGGATCAATGTATCAGAATTGAGCTCAAGAAAACCAAAACTGCTTGACTTAAAATTTAATCAAAACCTAAAAAAATAGAGTTCATGAAGTTTAAATTAAAATAAAATGATTAAAATATATTTTTTGATATGATATATCAAATAGTAACTTTATACACCACATAATTTTATGTAGGCATGTAATGCCACACATGACTGAAAGATAGGAATTTTAGATGAAAAGACTTACCTCTTCCTCATGATTCTAGGAACCAAATTTTACCCCTTATATAATAAACATAAATATCACAATAAAATTTTTATAAACTCAACGATAACCACTTTCATTTATAATATTTATAATTAATCATCCTTTATATGAATTCTATCGATCTTCCACATCAGGTGTTTGTAGTTAGGATCTTTATTACATGTTTCATAATAGTGATGTCTGTGTGAATTATTCTTTCAATTTTAATAGTTTATATATCATTAAAATTAGGTTCAGGTATTAATTAAAATTATTTGTTATTCATATAATTCCATTAATGAGTTATTTATCCTTTTTCCTTTAATATGGAATCGATAACAAGCATGGTTTCAGGTTTCATGATGATCAAAGTGTGTTTTCAAAATTAATGAATTCAATATTGGTAGTAAATCCATAGAAACTGATACCAAATAATTAGTTACATATTTATATCTTTTTATAAATTTAATTATGTTTCCATATTAAGTAATTATATATCTTCATATTTTTTTTTTCTGTTTTACGGTTAAACCGACCCAAACTTGAACATACCCTGATATAAGGAATAACTATGAGTGGGTTTTGTTGTAATATAATTATACCTGGATCAAAATTGTATTATTTAGTTTTTATTTTCTTAATATTACCTAATTGGATGTAAATTGAAAACTAAATATTCACTATGAAATAAATACACAATTTTAATATAATATTATCCTCTTACTATGATAAATTTTAATGATCAGTTAACGATGAACATCAATTGTTCTTATCATTAATAGGTTATTAAAATTTTCAAACTAGAAATATAATTATATCATAAAATTAATATTTATACTTTTTTCCCATATATTTATCCACTCTTTTATTAAAGTGAATGAAATTGAAACATGTTACGTCGTGGAGGCAATAGTCCACACACGGAACAGAATACAATTTTGTTTTTAATGGACGAGATTATATGAATATGAAATTATAATAACCATAATATAGTGAAATTGAATTTTATAAATTAAAATATTATAATTACATTTTTTTGTCTAGAATAAATTTCACTTACTATAATTAATAAGAAAACCCAATGTAGTTGATAATACACATGTTATGTTATTTGAATTTATCATATCACTCTACATAGAAATGAAGGACTTATTCTATGTAATAGTGAACAGAGGCTTTTGAAAGTGGGACAAGATTCTTTTAGGATTAAAATTTCATAGTTCATGGAGAAATTCTAAGGATATACGAATCATTATGTAGATATAGTGTCAATCCATTATAAGTGAGTAAAATGGACCATTTGGAAGCACCTACCAAAATTTAAATAATGTAATATTACTTTTCATACATCAAAAGACCCAAGATTTTAAAAAAATTGTACAATGAGATTGTTGATCAAAAATCACGTCATCCCCTCATTTGGGGGACTAATTTGAGTATCTTAGTCCCTATTATGTTTTATCTTTTAAAATATTAAACTAACATACAATCACCTTGATATATAATTTTTATCCTTAGTAGTTACTTTTAATGAAAATAATTATGACTAAAAATAGTACATAAATTGATCATTATGAATTTAAATTTAAAAATAATTTGTTAAATACAATTTCTAATGGAATAAAAAATAAAATTTTAAATTAACATATTTGTTCATAGGAATTTTTTTACTAAAATAATGTATTTAGGCATTAAATTTATTTGTAAGATAAAATTTAAATTCATAATGATTTAAATTAAATTAAATGAATGATTATAAAAAATAATATTATGGGGGCTCTGTTGGTATTCTAAAATATATTTTCAACATTAAAATACTTTATTCAAAGAGAATACTAAAAATAATTTGTTTAACTAATGTTTTAATTTATTTATTAAAATTCATGTCAATAGTTTAAAAATATCAATTAATGACTTGTTATACGTAATTTTATTCCTAAAATATATATTTTATTACATAATAATATTTCTAAAAATAAAGAAAATTACTACATAATTATAATATCATGAATGAACCCATATCAACTCTAAAATGGTCACCTAAGACAGCTTGTGAGAAATATCTAGAGGCATTATTGATCATACCTTGCTAGTTACTAAATTCCTAAATTAAGGATATGAAAATTGGGAATGATTTATCCACAAAAAAAAAATAGACATAAAAACATGAATAAAATAAAATAATAAAACTATTTGCATAAAATTGAATAAAAACTACTACAATCCTCTATCTGAACAATGGGTCACCACCACCCACTAGACCATCCCAATCCACGAGTGAGCCTAGATGAGAACATAAACATGTAAAATAGATTGGGTATACTAGAACCATGTAGATATTTTAGTATTTCGGAATAAAAATCATAGTAGTTAACCACTATATTATCCATAATTTTTTGACAAATAGACTATAATAACTAGATTAAAAATTATAGAAAATAGGTTTAAAATTTTAAAAACAACTAGACACTTTTTTTCTAGAATCCATTTCAAAAACAAAACATGAATTTCTTTTTAAGGAAATATTATCCATTTAAAAACCCTATTTTTTGAAACAAATTCTAGTAATAATAACCACAACCTAGGCATAAGAATAAAAAAAGAAAATAACTAAAAACATGTATAAGCGTATATCAAAATAATAATCCCAAATGATATGTCAATAAAATAAAATTAATCATATATAAATAAAGAAAGAAACTATAGTGATATAAAAAATACAAAAAATATATAGATATATATAAATATGGTAATTTTCTAAACATCTATTGAGATGAAAATGGAGATGATCAGTTCAGATCCTTCTGCGGGCATATGACATAACTCTATAGAAAACAACCTAATTGGATACTCTATACTATCCTCACAGTGGTACATCCCATAATGACAAGCTCTACTAAAGAGATCTAGACTATATAATTATGACATAGATAGAGACAATCTCTCAACCCACTAGTTGAAATGATGGAATCCCATGATAATAGAACAGGGGAATTTTAGGAGGAAATCACAAGTGTGGATTGGAAAAAAACACTTAGATTCCAACATGCATGACGTTCCCACACATGACACCTTCTACGTGGATATTCTATCAATGAAGCATGACCTTTGGGGTTCCCACCACACATAGTAAATTTCATAAGTTCCAATCGAGAATATCCCGATGAATGTTCAAATAATTTTCAAAGAAATTCATTAATGTTAAAAATTGGCCATAGAATTTTAAATCCAAAATTGATTCCATAGCCAAGGTGCCCAAATACCTATATGTGATTTGATTATCAAATCATTCTCTTAAGGTGAAAATCAGGACTTGAATTAAAATGCACACTTGAAAACCACGTTTAAATTCATTTTAATGTCAAAAATCCATCTGGAAAACATTTCCTGGTTCGATCAAATCATTTTGAGTTTTACAAAAGGAAAATTTTATGAATTAAGGTATTTTAAAATAATAATTCATGGAATCATCCATTTATATACATAAATAAATCTATATACACCCCCAAAGATTATATGTAGTTATACATATTCCATAGTAATATATATGGTCATCCATGTAAATTCATAAAGATCATTTTAAAGAAACAAATTTGGAATTATAATGAATCATAATGGAAATCATGGAAAATCACAAGTGTTGATAAAAAATAAACAGTATAATCTCACCAAAATCCCACACGGACTACAATTTCACATGTAACAAAATTTTACCAAAGTTCATATAAGTCCAATCACCATTAAAAATTGGAAAATACCATGAAAATGCCAATTCTAATATATTATGAAAAATGAAATCCCTAAACAATAACAACAAAATATAATAAGCATGAAAAACATATTTATAATTTGATTATTTAATCTGATGCATCTTATTGAATACGTCAAAAATGAAGTGGATGAAAAATCCTACCATAAGGATGTTTTAATGTGTTGAAACTACAAGAATGGTGTAAGGAGAATATAAGTACTATGATTTAAACCCTTAGAACATATACACCATAATATATATGAATATACCCCTGGTCTGATTTATATATTCTCCATACCATGAGGTAAAATACAAAAATTGGGTGTGTTTAGAAATACATATACTTACTTCTGTATATATATGTGTATGTCACACCCACGAAGCTACATGTTGGTATATTTGATGAAAACTATAATAGCATATAATAAACTGACCATACTAACCCATGGGACTAAGAATAAACTAAAATAAACATACTATTTGGGTTAGGGTTTGGAAAATACATGTGCAAGATAGGGTTTTGAAGGAAAAAAAGAAATAGGGAGAAAAGTGGAAGGATTAAGAGATGAGAAGTATACCAAGGGAGTAAACACAAGGTATATGTAGAAAAATCGGATTATTAGGGGGAGAAGGGAGGAGAAAGTGATGAGTTTCTGGAACCCTTCATGATAGGGAGTTATAAACCAGTGGGGTGGGAATAGAGTGGGGGATAAACCTTTAGGGGTCTAATAATAATAATTATAATAAATTTACTTATTTTTTGATTTATTATTATTATTTTCTCAACCTATTAAATTAAATTACTTTAATTATTTTATATATTTTTTAGCAAAGAATGTTTCATGGTTTGGCTGCATAGGCTGCCAGAACAAGAGCCAGTCCAGTACTCACCAATGTTTGTGGTCTACAAGATCCTGGACCTTAACAAATTTACTTTCCAGACCATGTGATCTGGATAGAACCACCTCATACGCCTCATGGTTTTCCCAGGCTTGTACATAATTTTCCCTAACCATGATCCAACCCTTCACACCCCTCATCCCTTATATAAAATTCAAAAAATCATATAATTTTGCTGATAAATCGAACCAAAACTAATATAATTATCAGGATAAAATAAATAAATAAATATAATAATTACCATGAGAAGTGTATGAAATGTCTCACCATCATCAAAACATTATTCAACTAGAATTTCACGAGTTAAATGAGATACAAAACTATAATATGAAAATAAAAAAGTCTATATAATTACCAGTATGACCTTTTAACCCCAAAATTCACCCCTAAATATGAAATACCACTAGGATAAATAGAGGTACCTCACCACTATTATGAAATAAAAATTAATGATGAACCCCCAAAACCAGGGGACCTAATGAATGAAACCCAAACCCAACATCAACCCAATCTAAGATTCAACATTTTTAAAAGATACATGCATCTCCAAGAAGGCACAACTCAAAAAAATTCCCTAATGACATATCTAATTATTCACATATTCATATCCATAAGGCACAAACAAAAGGATTATAGAAAAACAAGACATCAAAAATCATGAAACAATATGGATTCCAAAACACAAGATAACTACTATAAGGAAAATGTAAATCATTACTACTTTGAAATTGGAGAATAAATTGGGCCAATGTCCCCCACACGTGAAAATTTCAGACTATGTCAAATGATTCACTCCAGGGTGTTTGGATAAATTCTTATTGCTTTGTTTTATCTAATACACCATTTTTTGTGGATAACAACCTATAATTGAGATTTCCTCTTCTAGAAATAAAACATAAAAACATATCTAGATAACCCAAATGACCACATCATTGATATGACATTATAGGGTTATCGTAAGATGAAATTGAAATCCCAAACAGACCACAGAAGAATCACATGATAAGGTGGTCCTTAGAAAAAAATGGATGAACTGAAAAATGATTCTTCTTAGAACTGGATTCCTCTTCTTCAGACTTATCACCAGATATGGAACCCTCAAGGGAACCAAGATAAACATATTTCTGAAAAAGAAATTCTTCCCTCTAAAAACCAACTAAGCTAAAAAAACTCAACATCAACCTCTCACAAAAAAAAACTGTTCTAAGTGATATAACTCGATCCTCAACCTCATGAAAGAGACCCCACCCTAAGAGAAGAAATCTGAATAGATGTCTCACTAAAACCCATGGGAAAAAAGCTAGCGTATCCATGATGATCAACATGACCATTTACCATGTAGTTAACTTGATTTAAACCCACAATCTCTTATAATGTTAATCATCCAAAAGAACATAATAACCAGTGAAAAGGGGAAAATTGAGAATAACATGACCTCATCACCCTAATGGGTGTTTGGAAAAAACGTAAAACTGAAAGAGAAAACTTGTAAACCTTCTGGACATTTTTAGGTGACATAATCTGAATAAGATATTAAATAGAAAACAAAAAAAACACCAACCAAAAATTCATCAAAAAAATTTACATTCCAAATCAAAAACCATTGTCATAAATCTATATACCACAAGAATACCAATATACCACTTCCAAAAATCAAAATATCAATTCAAATGTCCAAATTTATTTAAATAAAATAAATCACATTGTCATTCAAAATACCAAAATATTTTCAAAGGGAACAGACATTTTCAAAAATCACATCATATTAAAAATCAGCTCTTTGAATAGAAAATAAACCAATAGCATAACTGAAATAAAATCCAATAATATGGGGGAAAATAGGCAATATATAACACATATTTAGGGTTTGAAGAACCATGTTCTAATCATGCACCAACTATTAGATAGTTATCGAACCATGTATTTGGGATCCACACTATTTTCTACACAATTTAAGTTCACCCTATAACATCATATCACATTTTTTTCATCCCCAAACCACACAAACCAAACAAGAAAAAATGATATAAATACTAGAAAATAAACAAAAAATAAATCCCCATACTACCTTTGGTAACTCGAGGTTTTGTGTGATAAATAGTTTATACATTCTTCCCATACATACATCTTGAGTGCTAAAAACTATATCTAGTCTAGCTGAAATCAATAATAAAAAGGGATTCTATGATTATATTTTTCATGTACCACCTCATATTTACCCTGAATCTATCCCCAAATCCATCTTTTGAGAAATACCTAGATGTATTCCAAATTCTTTTGAGATGCAATTTCTATTTTAAAATCAAGGATAATAAAACTGGGAAGAATTTACCAATAAAACAAATAAATAAAATTGAAAATATTAAAATAATAATAACAAATTTGGATGCAAAAAAAACTAATACATATCTCCATGTGATCACTCATTTACAGCCTTCCTCTAGAACAACCCACTCCAGAGTGATCCTTGTTGGAAACCTGAACTTGTATAGCAACTTGGGTCTATTGACACTGAGAAACAAAATTATGGTGTGAGCAAAAAAGAATTTCTATGTACGAATCATAATTCATAAATTTCATTTATTGAAAGATTCCATAAACCATAGTTTGAAAATATAGATAGAAAATACCTTTTTAACATTAATAACATAGACTAATATTTTACATAAAATCCATTTCTAAAACATTACTTGACTCTCATTTAAAAGCAATGCTTTCCAATTAAAACCAGGTTTTTAAAACAAATTCTAGGAATAATAAACACAACACAAGAATGAGAAAAAATAAAATGAAAATAACTAAACACAAGAGGAATTTTATATCAAATGATCAATTCCAGAAGAAAATATTAAAAGAAAAATCATGCGTATAAAAATAAAGAAGGAACTAGAGTTATTTAAAATAATTTACAAAACATAAAGTAATGTATAATCATGGTAATTTACTAAATATTTCTATTGATAGCATTATACATACTCAGTTCATATCCATATGATGTTGTATAAATAAACATCATAGTCAATAACAAAACTAGATTCTCTATAATTGCCTCACTACTGGCATGACCCAAAAAGATTATCTCAACTATGAGTATCTAGTCTATCCAATTGGGAAACAGATAGAAATTTTCTCTTGAACATCATGTTGAAATCCATGAATTCTATTATTACAGAACATTAGAATGTAATTAGCTCCTAACACACTTTTCCTAGACCATAACCCTAAGATATCTATGTTCATGACTATCCCACCACAAATCCTTCAATATATAGACCCTGTAAATGAATAATAACCATAGGGGTCCCAGAACACATTAAATATCTAACAATTCCCAACTATTCATACTCACCATGAAGGATTAAATAATTTTACATGAAACACGTTAATGTACCAAACATGCAATATTATTTAAAATCCAAAATATTCCAAAAAAAAGTTCTAAATAAGAAAATTAGCAAGATGATTATCAAATCATGATTTTATGGTTCCATCAAAGTCAAAAATTAGAAATCTCACCTAATAGTTACATTTAATATCACTTTAATTTCATAGAGATCTTGGTAAAATAGTATGGGTTTTTAGAGAAAACTTCTGGGTTTTAAAAAAACAACCATTTTGAGAGATTATGAGTTTCAAAAATGAATATTCAGTGTAATATTCAAGTTATATACATGTGTATCTCTTTAGTCACACACCCATATGCATATGTAGTTACATATATCACATCATAAAATATATGGACATACATGTATATGTACAAAAATAAATCTAAATAAAGACAAAAGGCATTGCAAAAATTCATAAGGGGTGTCACACCAAATAACAAGAGTTCATAAGCACTAAACCATACAAAGACACCCAAAAAACCAATCCACAATTACACATGTATGCCAATTGTACCCAGTGTTAAATATTTCCAAAGAACAATAAAAAAATACCAAAATAAAATTTAAAGGAAACATTCATCTAATTACGAATAAATTAAATACCTCATAATTTATACCAACACACCACAATAATGAATAACACATATAAAATTTATTTAAAAAATCATAAGTATCTAATTTCATGATTTGGAATATAAGTGGGCGAAAAAACATACCTAAATGACAAACAATCATGAGGACACCCCAAGAACAGTTTTAGGAGATCACAGGGACCAAGCATCACACCCTTAGAAAATTTAAACCATCATATATATATTCATATATCCCTTTTAAAATTTTTATACTCTATAATCCATAATGGGAAAATATAAAAATGGGTTATATAAATGTAGGTAACCCAAAAAAATCCAAATGCTGCTATAATTGATTAACACCAAAACAAGAGATGTCAAACCAACCCTCCCCAATCCAAAGGAACATAAAATAAAAAAACATGTAATCTGGGTTAGGGGTTGGCCACGATGTGAACACCACACAGGTAAGAAGAAAACCAAGGAAATATGGAGAAGATAGAAACGAAGAGGAAAGGATAACCCTACCATTGGAGATCATACTAGGAATAGGAAATGAAATAATCTAACTAGATGGATATGGGAGGAAGATGAGGCATGTGTTGGGAGCCATTTGGTATGGGGTGCCGTAAAAGAAGTGGCGATATGGTTGATCATAGGGGGACCCATTATGGATTTAATAAAAAAATTTAAAAAATAATACAACAATTCATTTTTTTATTTTTTTTATTATAATATTAAACATTATTTAAAATTAATTTAATTTATTTGTTATATATATATTTATTATTATTATTATTGTCACATAACAAGCCAACCTACATGATTTGGCCACATAGTCTTCCAAACCATGTGTCCACCATGTTGTGACATCTATATGGGGCTAGATGGGCATCAATAATGGCACATGACCATGAAATTGATCATTCACCATGAACAGAACCACTCACGGGACCGCACAATTTTAAATAAGCTAGAACACCATTTTCCCTTAATGATGCACCGCTTAGGCGACACCATCTTACTTTTTAAAAGTATTTAAACGAAATTATCCAAAACTCACCCCAAAAAACAATGGAATGATAAAAAACCAATAAATAAAGAAACTACAAATTAAAAATGTCGTTGTGGTGTACCATATACTTTCATAAAATTTTAATTCTTTGAGAAAAACGTATTTCTCGAAAATAGAATTTTTTTAAATTGAAAATTACATCTATGATTATATTTTTATTTTAAATAAAAATATAATTTCAAAACATTCAAATTTAACATCAAATATTTTAAAATTTAAATTTTTAATAAATTTAAAAAATATATCAAACACCATTTCATTAAAAAATAATTTTTTTTAAAATTTTAACTGTTATTATTATTATTATTTCATATCATTTACTAACTAAATTGGTGTAAACCATTGTTAATATAAGTCATTATTTGTAGTTATTTTTAATTAATTTATGAAATAAATTATAACTATTATAAATAGTGTTATTTAGAAAAACACGTTTCTAAATATTATCTTCTCTTATTAGTCATTTAAGAGAAATTAATTAAATTTAATTCTTTTTAAATGTATTGTTTGTTTTATTTATATAAATATTTCCTTAATATATTACACTTATTAACACATACTAATTAATGGGATTGTATTTATTGACCTAAGGATATCGCGGGTCTATTTTTGTGTGATGTTTATAGTAGGAAATGATATCGAACACATTAATATATTGAATGGAAGTATTAAATTTAAACCTCATGGTGTAACATTAATCTCCTTAAATAAATTTCTTCCTTGAAATTTTAATTATTACACATGGATGTTTTTTTGTGAGTGTATTCATACCATATTCATCATTTATGATATAGGATATAATATGACGACAACCATACTCTCTTAGGTTATAACATGTTACATATGTTTCCTCAAACAACGTTAATCATTAAAACAATCACACAACCAATTATGTCAATAACATACACATATATTTTCTATAGCATAAATTTCCTAGGACCAATTTTTATTTGTATAATATTAATCATTAAAGTGATTTTATATTCCTCGAAAAACTAACTCAATATTTGACCCATAGATGGTATTAACCACTAGTTTATAAAGTTACAAAAT
This sequence comes from Viscum album, assembly GCA_963277665.1. Lineage (NCBI taxonomy): Eukaryota > Viridiplantae > Streptophyta > Magnoliopsida > Santalales > Viscaceae > Viscum > Viscum album. The sequence continues at coordinate 291,780,982 of OY728138.1, forward strand.
GGTGAATATATATCATAATCTGAAAATTTTGATAAACATTAAAAAAAATATTGGATTACAATTTCATTAAATCAATTATCAATTAAAAGGATATCAATACTATTTAACTCACTTGTTTCAAAATCAATCAACTATTAATTGCATCATCATCAAAAATTTATTAATCATAATATTCATCAATATCTTAGTATTGTTTTCATCAACAATGATCCCAAAAATTAAAACCATATCATAAATTAAATTTTAATTGTTATTAACAAAATTTAATTTGTATTTAAATACATTTAAATAATAACAAATGACGAATGGTCCTTTTATGTTTCACAGTATCCTCAATAACATTTAGAATATATCTAAATGTTATAGATAAATAATAATTCACTAATTAAAATATATAATAATATAAAAAATTAATTCTTTATGATATCAACGTCATTATTAATTTAAATACTATGAAACTCACTTTTTCCATCAAAATAGGCATGTACTAAATTCATAACCATTTACAAAATCTCTCTTATTCGTTGATAAGACATAATAGTTTCATGTCTCATTCCAAGATCATATTAATATTTGTGGTCCTATTTCAACCAAATAATAACACTAAAATGGTTATATTAATATCCAAAATATGAATATGAAAAACTAAATATAAATATGTTTTCCCTTTTGTATCATTTTTTTAACACATGACACATCCAGATAAACCTATGACTCTATTTGTCTAGTCCTTGTTTTTACACGGTGATTTTTCTATTAGGTTGTCTATCATAAATAGTTGTCCGAATTTTTAAATACTTAAAAAAATTTCAAATGAAAATGTTATTAATAAAAGAATAATCCTTACGGTTTTTAAAATATGGGTATTATTAGGCCCTGTCATCATTCATCAAGTGAATACTACATTAATTCCCAATCCACATTTTCAAGGTAATTACCTCTTTGTACTACTATTATAGAGAATAAATCCCTTTCATAATCCATACCTGTAAGTAATTTCTTTGAAAACAACATACTATTAACATTACCAAATCATTAGGGTGTCATCCTAAAAATAGAATTATTCAAAAGAATTTCATCTAAACCAATATTAACATAATATCGTTCTAAAAGTTGAATTGATAGTATAACATAAAATAATGTACTTATCCTAAAATATTATCTATAAAATTGAACCCATGAACAATCCTAACATATATATATTTAAATAATATACCAAAGATATCCTAATCTCCAATGATATCTAAACCATTCCATTGATAGCATCTTTGAAACCGAAAAAATCATGGCCCCATATCTTGTTCCATGAATACATAATTTACATAATCACATCCATAAAATCAATAATATCCTAGATAAATCTTTTATTTATTATCAAATAAATAATAATTATTGTTTCTATTATATATAAATTATCATTCCAGGTTTAGAGATTCATTGAATTAAGAATCATCATAAATTCATAAACACCAACTTATTTGAATAAATTGGACCTTTTTCTACTACATATGAAAATAATTAATCAATAATATTTCTTTAACATAACCATTAAATTCATACATTAATTATATCATTCTATATATGTCATGAGTAAAACATTTCATCATAACATGGGAAATTTAAACATGATAATCGGTGAGGTGAACCACTCAATAAAAAAACATCTGAAGAAATTGTTCAAGTTGGTGTCCTAGAAACTGCTATTTGTACATTGATTACATGAACATTTAATTTATTTAAATATTAAACATATTATTAATAAAAAATTATTGTTCTACATGACTCTAATTTAAAAATTTCCTAGTGTAATTTTCTAAATAAAAAGGTCATAGAAGTTCCCTACTATGATTAAATCCTTGAAGTGATATGAAAATATTCATAAATATAATTTTAAGGTAGGATTACATACTATGATGGGACATGTAGTAAACATACATTTTGGTGCGAGTACTCGAAATAATATAAGACTTCATGCCATGAAGTTTACACTTGGTAAACTCTAAGACGAGAGATTATGCGAACATACCTACAGTTAGGAATTCCGCATGTTTTCATGTCATCAGATATTTTTATTTGCGAGTGTCTGTAATAGTCCCTAGACATTCATATTATCATTAATATGGGTCATGAATCAAAAAATTATATTTTCTAATGAATATCGTCATGACATATGTTGTAGATAAGTAGGTTAAGTTGGGTGTGTCACGAATGGAATGTTATTAGTGGATAAGTCAAGGAAGGATTTTTCTATTCTATTTATAGAAGTTGATATCTTGAGAAACTGATAGAAATAAAATTGTCACCCCAAATTCTATGGCCATGGTGTAACAATGCAGTAATTTCAGGTAATCAAATAATGATGTATCCATAATATATATTGATGAACTTATCCTAAAACCTAATTAATGAGATATTATGACTAATAGAATATATTACAGAATGAGCATTTATATGTGGATTTCATCGTTGTAACTTCAAGTTTTTTCTCTTGGGTTCCTTGACTTATTTCTAGGCATCACTCTTGGACTTTTGGCATGAACACCTAATTCCAATGGGAAATAATCCTAGAGGGATACACACTATGTTTTCCGGGTCATCTCTATTAAATTATATTTTAATTTAATTAATGGAGTAAGTTTTATAGTAAATACATTGGAAAATTTTTATTCATGTTCAAATGATCGCATAAATTATATAAAATATATTAATTTTACATAAAATTTAATAAATATATATTTACTATTTTGTAAATAAAATATTTATTTAACAGAATAAATTATTTATGTAATCATATACAAAATAAATGGAAGTGGAGATTGTGCAGACTAAGGATAGTCCAGTAGTAAAATAATAATTTACATGATGCTAAATAATTATATAACTAGTAAGAACAATAAAAATTAATAATAATGATGTTATCATTATGTGGTATATGATTTCATTTATGATTCTGGTTTTTTGAAGTTGTCACTCTCAGAATAATGGTGTTGTTTGTATTATTATGTATCATAGGTTTTATCTATGTTTATGAATTTATTTAATTGTTGTAACACAATTAAATATTATAACTGAAAACCCATTTCATTAAATGGACAGGTATGTCTATTTTTCCATTACTCTTGGTGGGTAAAACCTCATTGGATTGAGAATTGTAGAGCCAAAAATTTTCTCTCTCAACTGCTAAAATCTCTCCCTCTCAGGAATAAGAGAAGTTCTTTAAGACCGAAGAACAAGTGCTCATGAACGATCGACACAAGACATTTATTCAATCACCCGAGCAACTGGCTAATGAGTGACATTGATCAGAGACCGTAGGTGAACTTGTGGATCACTGATATAGGGATTCTACATTGGATCCTTTCAAGATCAATCATGGAAATATGGAATGGTTACTTCGGATGATCAACAATTGTCAAATTAAAATGTACCGAAGACCCAATTATTTAATTCTGTTAGAAAATATTAAATTAATTATAATCATGATATAGATGATTCCCTTTCTCATATCTTCGATTTCTTTTCTCTTTCTTTAAATCTTTATTTTAAATCTTTTAATACTATCGTTCATCATTGTATTGATCCCAGATTGGTTATTGATTATAGAAAAAGAAAAGGTGATCCCTCCCAACCTCCATGATTTTACTGCATTATGATCATTCAAGTGGTATCATAAGGATCTCATAATAGTTTATAATTATTTAGTTATTTTTTTTTGATTATTTATTCTTTGATAATCTTGTATTTCAATTCATGTTTAATAATTCTTCAAATTTTAATTTGGAGTTTTGTTCTTCCTCTTTTAATTTCTAGTAGATATAATGGAAATGATTAATTATTTGATTATAATTAAATCAAATATCTCATCAGGAGGCACCGAAAATTATGTATAGGTAACATGACAGTACACAACATGAATTCAGAGTTAAATTTCGTGTAATCATAGATACACATCATGTAATCTGGATTACGCATCGTGTAGTTGTGTTCATTTCATCAAGAGTAGTTTAGAAATTACTCAATTTGTGTTCTTTAAGGAAACATGGTGTTGTAAATTCTTACATCACATGTTGACCAAGACATATTGGCACACTTTTAGCCAAATTATATGCCATGTGGCCCACTGGAAATAGTGAGTAGTCCTTTCGGGTTTAGGCCCATACCGTGTATCCCATACTTGGATAAGCCACCCGATAATCATGTAACCCAGAGACAACAAGACATGTTGGCCATTGGACATGTCTTGTACTCCATGATATCCGAAGTATGCCTCACATGTTCAGTCCCTAGGCATGTACATCAGATAAAATGGTGAATGTTGTACACACCATGTAGTTTAAACTACACATTGTGTACGTTAGAAAATTACATAAAATTAAGACATTAATGTTTTCTCAATGTTCAGAATTTTATTTCATGTAGATTCAAATGGGTGTTGACCAAGTTACCTCCATGGTTTTCAATGATTATCTTATATTTAACCCCCCCTACCCATGGCCTGTGTGTGCATTAAAAAGCCTATGTATTGGATTGTGCTCCCAATCTAGTGGTGTCATTTCAAGCTGGAGCTAAGACGGAACCAATCACTAGAGATAAAAAGGTAGAATAGAGAAAAGATGTAAACATGATCCCAAAAGGTTCATTGTGTTTTCCCCTAGGATAGGTTTAGTTTATCAACCAATAGATAAACTATCCATTAGGAAATCTCATGAACATTACCTTTACATTATTTTATATCTTTCAGTTATGTGTTTTATCATTATGGATGTGTTACCATGATTAAATAATTAAAGAATTAAATTGGACAGATAGATATACCTAAAATAAAATAGGATTATTCAGAAAAATTATCAATTTAGGGCTAATAAGTTATGTATGATCCAATTAATATTAACAAGAACTTGATAAAGATAATATGTAATTAACATATATGAGATTTAAATCCCAAAAAATATTTTGTCTAACTAAGCCTTTTGTTACATGGTTAAGGTAATGGCTTAGTAAAACTATGTCATTGACTGACCCATGTTGGGAAACTAATTTTTATACATGTATCACTTATCAATTTTTTGGGTTTAATTAACCATATCACATCATGAAAAGTAACACTTAGTAGACGTGGTGTAATATTAAAGACAAGTGTTGAGGAAATCCATATCAGGATTTCCGGATTTGGGAGTCCACTCAATTGATCTACGAGCTACAAACCCATAGTTGGAAAAAAATTTCCTACATAAATACCATCAAATAGATTGAACAACCCTTTTGGGATTATGCAATGTGGAATCTGGATCCTTTCCACTAGAATTTCCAAGAAACTACATATTCTATGATAAATGGTGAGGGGCCATTTGGACTTGATAACATAGTTGGAGACCTAATAAAAGTGATTTATAATGTCCCATAAAATGTAATAGTGTAAGTAATAATTATTATATCCTTTAATTGTAGAATAAAAATGAAAAAATTGTCAAGTACACTATCTTTGCGATCAATACTGGGTAAAGACAACATCCCCACAAATAATAGATTTATTGAATTGTTTGGATACCTTCAGGTCATTATACACAATGAATGGAAATATTACATGTTAAAGTCATAATTACCTGATCTTACTTCCCAAGAGGGTTGTGATTTAGTGTTTATGGTCTACGAAAAACAAATAAACAACATGGTCGATGTTCAATGTTTGATGTTATCATTAATGTCTATTAAACTCATGAAGTATCAAAAAAAAAATATGCCTATATCATGATTGAGAACCTATATGGTATTTAATAGGATAGAGAAATACATAAACAGTTTGAGATTTTGAAGGAACACTTTCAATGTAAACATGGAGAGGGTTCCATAGTTGGGCCCCATGTAGTCAACCTCATTAATCATATTGAGAGTCTAGAGGCTGTAGTGTTTAAAATTCCGGAAGAACATGGTACTGATCTCATTCTCACATCTATCCTTCATCCCTATAATTTTTTTTACTTTCAATATGAACAATATTGACAAGTCTCTACCAGATCTTCTTATCCACCTTCTCCAAGTGTACAAAAACATGAAGTGCAAAAAAAAATTATCCTTATGGAGAATAAGTTGAAAGAGAAAGAAAATATATTTAATATCAAAGCTTCTTAAAACCAATCCATGAAAGTAAGATCAATAGGGAAGGAAGTGTAAACAAATCTATTTGTTTTTCTTCTGGAATGAAGGGTCACTGGAAGACAAGTACCACCCAGATAATGAAAATAAGGGAAGTTTCAGGTGAATTTTTTATCGAGTGAAATTTATCAATTTCTAAAAGTTTGTTATTTGATTTAGCATGTGGTTCTCATATAGTTATCCACATAAAAGAACTCTGTAGATTCAATAAAATTTACCAAGGGGAGGTAGATCTATAAGAAACCAATGGAGCTAGAATTGCTACTGTAGCTATTGGGGACTACCTCCTCACATTGCTGACTAGGATGATCATTGTATGAAAAGGTTTTTATTGTGTTCCTTTAATAACCAAAAACATTATTTATGTGTCTAGATTAGATACCAATGGATTTTTTTTCATGGTCTAATATGAATGATTCTTCTTTTTACAATCATGTAATTTGTTTTTCTAAGGAAAATTTATATAACAGTATTTACATGATGAATTACACAAACCATGTAATGGAAATATATAAAAAAAATACTTCGCATGACTCATACCACACCCAAATTTTTCATAGTTGTCTAGGTCATATAAATAAGAAACGTTTGACATACATCATGATGTATATTTAGATTCATTCAAACTGAAACCACTGGGTGTATGTCACGCATGATTACATGGAAAAATGTCAAAAGGAACATTTAGTGGGAAAGGTGAAAGATCCAAATAACTACCTGAAGTTTTTCATACCGATGTGTGTGCACCAATTCTGATTGAATTTAGGGGTGGGTACTGATACTTGATAACTTTTTCTGAGGATTTTAGTAGATATGGATACTGATACATAATGAGGTATAAGTAAGATTCATTTAATATGTTCAAAGAATATAATAATGATGTTGAGAACCAGTTTGTTAAGAATAATAAGAAAATCTTCTCATACCTAATTGGGGAATATCATAACCAATACTTTTTTTATTACTAATGTGAGTTTGGGAGCATATCCCAACTAGTTCATCATTTTACACCCCAGTAGAATGGTGTATGCAAAATGATGAACCACACCTTATTGGAAATAGTGAGATCAATGATGAATCCAACATGTATTCTATTATCATTTTGGGTATATGCATTACAAATAGAATCACACATACTAAAAAATGTATTTTCTAAATTGGTAAATGGTTATTCATATGACCAATGGAGTAGAAGAAAAACCATGTTATCGAATTTACATGTATGGGGAAGTGATGTGTTCGTTAAGGCCTATTTAGGTAACAAACTTACACCATGAGGAACAAATCATACATTCATAGGATACCCTGACAAAAATAATGGGATATTACCTATACCCCCCTCAAAAAATATTTTTTTTGCAATAAATGCCATATTGTTTAGAGGGAGGATATATCAAAATGAGATAGTTGGTGGGATATAGACATCGAGGAAGTCAAGGATCAATGTACAAAAGATTTATTACAGGACTAGATAGCCCAATGTACCATGGATGAATGATCTATTCTAGAGACACAAATAATGCGTAAGAGTAAAATATAGGATAGAGAAATAAAATTTTATGGTTTTGTAGTTACCCAGGATGGTGACTAATTATTAGTTAAAAATAATGATCCCTTAAACTTGAAATAAGTAGGAAGTGTCACATATGTTTCCAGGTGGCAAGAAGATATGAAATATAAAATGGATTCCATACACCAAAACAAAGTATAGATTTTCAAATATCCTTTAGATGATTTAAAGAATGTTGGTTGCAAATGGGTTTTCAAGATGAAACTATACATGGAAGGACAAGCCTGTTATAGTAAGGAACAACTTGTTGTAAAATGGTTTAAACATCGGAAATGAATTTAATATAGTGAATCCTTTTGACTATTTATAATGATGAAATCTATCAAAATTATATTGTCCATGTTCGATTACCCTGAAAATGAGTTTTGGAACATGTTTGTCAAAATAACCTTTCATAACAAGATTCTTTAAGATGATGTATATATGATACAACCTGAAGGTTTTGTTGCTTCAATGGATTCAAATAAGATATAAAAGTTGTAAAAAACTATTTATAGATTAATGAAAGAATCTAGGTAATGGATTTTTTTTATTGTAACCCTAATGGAATTTGTTTTTATAAATAATGAATGTGAGGCTTGTGTCTTAAAACAGATTTGTGGGAGTTCAGTCATTTTTTTAATAGTATATGTTGATGAAATATTAATTACTGGAAATGAAAGATCAATCTTACAATCTATTAAGGCCCAGTTGAATAAATTATTCACCATGAAATATTTGACTGAGAAAACATATATTCTAGGGATCAAGATCCATCATGATAGATCAAATAGATTTCTAGGCCTAAGTCAAAGTACATACATTAATATGATACTGATGAGATTCAGTAGGGAACAATCTAAGAGGGGATTGTTGCCAGCATCACATGGAATTCATATTTTCAAGTTAATGTTTCCTCAAATGCATGACGAAAGAAAGAGAATGGAAAGGGTTCTATAAGCATCAGCGATTGGGTCATTCGTTTATGATATGACATGTGCTAGGATAGATGCCACCTACACATTGAGTGCAGTAGGAATATATCAAGATGACCCAGGTGACCTTTAATGGATGGAAGTCCATACCATCCTTAAGTAACCAAGGCCTACTAAGGATATGTTCCTGGTTAATGTAGGATATAAGGATATAATCATAATATGATATGCATATGCTAGTTTCCTGACTGATCAGGAGGGCATGAAGTGGAAAACGAGATACATATTCACATTGAATGGTGGTGCTATGAGATGTAAGTCCTCAAAAAAGGTGTTGTTGTATATTCTACAGATGAGTATGAGTATATCCCAGCTTCTCAGGCATCTAAAGATACATTTTGGATGAGGAACATCATCCAAAAGTTATATGTGGTACCTAGAAGTGAAGATCCCATCCCACTTTATTGTGATAATACTACAACAGTGGCTCTCATAAAAGATCCAAGGTCATATTAGTCGACGAAGAACATACTAATGATGTTTCACCTCTTGAGGAATTATTCTCAGAGACATAATTTTTCCATTATCAATATTTCCAAGGATGGAAATATGGTATACCACTTGACTAAATCATTGAAAAAATAGAAACATGATCATTATATCAGGTCTAGTTGACTGAAATTTGAAGGCAGTTATCTCTATTCTAAGTATGAGTTTTATGGTGTTGGTTTCCTAGAAACAACTATTTGTATAATGATTAAATAAAAATTAAATGTATTTAAATATGAAACATCTTATTAAATTTTTAGATTATTCTACATGACTATAATGAAATAATTTCTTAGAGTATTTTTGTACTCATGATGTCATATTAGTTCCCCTCAATGATAAGAACCATGATGTTCTATGAAAATATTCTTAAATATACTTATATGGTTTAATGAAATAATATGATGGGAAAAATGTATATAGACCATCAACTGTGAGTACTTGAAAGAAGATGATTCTTCTTCTCATGAAGTTCTCACTTGTTAAACTCTAAGACATTAGATTATGAGAATAGACCCACCATAAGTAATTCTGCATGTTTTTGTGTCCCCAGATATTCATATCTGTGGGAACGAATAATGTTCCTTAGACTTTAAGATTGTAATTAATACATTCCATGACTTGCGTAATTATTTTTTTTTGGAGTTGGTGACCTAGAACCAACTACATTGTACTTTATTCATTGATAGAATACCTTATCAAATCGTGATTTTTCTTCTGCATGACATTGCATGTGATAATTTACAAAGGATAAAGGTATATTTAAATGGTCATAGTGGATCCCTGTTATGATGAGAACCTGGAAGTTCTATAACACTATTATTTAATATATGTTGTATGTCCGGATGATGTAATTTGAGGGACACAAATAATATAGGCCATTATGGGTGAGGACTCATAAAACATTGATGAACCTTCTCATGGTGTGTGCCCTTTGTAATATCCAGGAGGTTATAATGAGCATGAGACCTTCCAGAAGAAAATCCACATTTCATAGTGTCATTAAATATTCTTATTTTTGGACGTGTGTGTTAGTCCTTAGATTTTCTGATAATTATTAATGGGTATTACTACTCACACAACTAGATGTATTTTAGAAAATTGTGATGACTCAATGGTCACAGTGAGGTAGTATATGTTGGTAGCATCACAAGTAATACTGCATTAATAGATAACGTGGGAAAGGATTTTCCCCTTTTATTCGATTATGAAGGTAGATATATCAGGACCTTTGATCGAATTGAGATAACATAAATAAATCCCTTACCATTTTAAGTAATGGGTGAGTTCAATTCTAGAAAAATAAATGAAAGAATAATCAAGTACATGGGTTGATAGAACTAGTATGAAAGCCACTTGATTTAAGATACTGAGAAAAAAGGATTACAGTACATGGTAGGTGTTCATAGGAGGTTACATTTCATCGTGTCATTAACATCTTTCTCAATAGGTTCCTTGGTGTGTTTCTACAAGCTAACCATGGCCTTTTGGTAGGCTCTGCCTAATTCCATTGAGAATGATGTCTAGAGTGTCACACACTAAGTGTGACCAAGTATCTGAGTTAAATATTAATTTAACTAGTTGAATAATGATTATTCTCAACTGTGGTTAAATAATTATTCAAGAATTCTAGATCACATTTATTTAGACACTAGTTATTCGAGTGAATATATTGTGGGAAAAAATATATTTATTATCTTTCAATGTAGTGATAATTATTCTAGAAATATATAGCCATTATGAAGCTCTAATTAATTTTTTGGATGAAATAAAAAGAATGGAAAAAACAAAAGTACACATCATGTATATTAATATACACACCATTTATTTTTCATGGAATTTATGAGAAAGAATATTATTTTTCTAATTAAAAAATATTAGGTGTAATTCACTAGGTGCATGTCTAGTAATAATAATAGTTAACTGTTATTATTAGACATGCGGTATTTCTAAGAGTTAAATGAAATAAATAAATTCTTTTGGGTAATTAGTTAATTTTATTATTATATTTAATTAAAATTAAAATTATATAATTCTCATTATCCTAGCCATTTTTAGGGATGTACACAATGGATCTAGAAAAATCTCTCAATCCTTGAAAGATTTCTATTATTCCATGAATGCTCTCATGCTATGAGAGAGAGATCCTTCTCCACCAGATAAATATAATCGAAGGAGGATATCGCAAGAAAATGCTCATCTGAACTAGAACCCTTAGATCCCTTTGGTGATGTACTAAGATACGTGGAGCATGTGTGAATCACCAATAAAGTAATCCTACACTTTCATTATATGACACAACGACAGATCCTATCAAACCATGACTAGAAACATTAACAGAAATAATTCCATCTAGGCAATTCTTGTCTTTTAATTCAATTAATTATAAACAATATAAAATTATCCTCTATATGTTTCCAGGACTCCATTATTTTCTTTCGTTCTCTGTTATATTCTGATGATCTGGTGTTTTATTATCGTGACAGATCTCAGATTAAATGTCGTTAATGGAAAAAATTAATTTTGGTACACCCACTAATGTGCTTATGTTGTGCCTAGAAGCTACAAGTGGTTTCAAAGATAGGTTATATCATTGATTGTAATTTTATATTTTCCATTGGTGATTTAGGAATTTAATAATTTAGTCGATTCAATTCAAGTTAATCGTTCTAGAAATCTGAATCTCGAGATAAGTTCCCCCTCTCTCATTTCACGTTAACCTTATAGAAAGTAATTTTAATTTTAATTTTGATTAAAATAAAATAGAGGATCTCTTCTAGATGTTCCAAAAATTCTTGACCATACAAAACCAGAAAACACTGCCTGTATTTTTATGAACATGTCATGTAGTCTTGGTTAAATCCATCAGACTGGTCTGCAAAATCAGTCTGTGTGTTGAGTATTTCTGAGTCATAAATGACAGTGTGTGTTGACAAGGAATATGTGGAACATGCTTTATGGATTACATGTCGTATGGTCAATGGAATAAGGTGTATAGTCCCTTCATGTTAGGGATGAATCGTGTAACTAGTACACAGCTTTCCCAGCTAGGAATTATGTAACGCGGATGCTACACAATGTGTGTCCCACTGAACACGCCATGTAATCTGATGATTGCTGAAGTAAATCTACACACATTGTCCTCAAGGATATACTTCAGATTGATGTTGAACAAAATTACATTTCTAGTTATGGGAAATACATTCCATTTACACATCCAAATTATGATAAATTATTTAAATTTATTATTATATTGTAGAAACCCTTGAGATGTGTACCATAGTGCATGCGTAAAGCTGAGGCACAACGCATGAAGAGTGTTTTATATATAAATGTTTGATTTTACAATTGTATAATGTACATTTCTACTCATTAGGTAGTTATGAATGGGAATTTTTGGGGTTTCCTCCAAGGTACATGTTACTTCAAAGATAATTTTAACAAAATTTATTTGTTTAAAATTATAATGAATGAGATTCTCATGGAAATTCATAAAAAGGGTTTAAGATAAAAGTATTGATTAATTAAACATAATTAATTTATTCGAGTGTGATTTATCTTAAAGAAGAATGATTAAGAATTGAATTATAGTTTTATTTTTTCATAAATATCATTGCATGTATGGATGATTATGAGCTTGACCAGGAACATTGTAAGTGAATGGTTTTTTTAATTAATTTATTTAAATTTAAATTGTCTACCTACGATCCTTCCTCGCATTAATATGTTGGGCATGCACGCCAAAGGTTTCTATTATGTAAATCTCCATTTCAACCCTCACCTGGATGTGATTTAAAAGCCTATGTAACTGATGGAGATCCCATGATGGAGGAGGGAACTCAAGTATACAGCAATTGTGAAACAAACCCATGGAGATAAAAGGTGGATAGGTTAATATTTATAAACACGAACCTAAAAGGTTCAAGGTGTTTCCCCCATAGGTCTTGGGTTAGTTTGTCAACCTCTAAATAGTCTAACCAATAGATCAAGATCATGATCATACAATTTATTTTATTTATTTTAGTTTTATGGTTTATTTATTTTGGGTGTGTTTTCACGATTACACAATTAATGAATTAAACAATCATGCTAGTGGGAACAAAAATAAGACTGGCTTATATGTAAATATTATCCTTGACATGGTTAATCACTTAAGTTTATCTCACTTAATATTAACAAGAATGTAATAAAGATAATAAATTATAAATTTACATAAAAGTATAAAATCTCTCAAATAAATATTAAGTCGGTATTAACTTATATAATCTTAGTTAGAATCGAATCATAGTTCAAGGTGCTTGAACAACCCTAGTTGGGGTGCATTAAATTATCAAAGAATTCTCATTCAAGGTTTTTGGTTGACTTGACTTGGTTCACATCAAGGGTTGACATCCATATTAGGACATGGTGTGACCAAGAGGTAAAGTTTGATGAAATCCAAAATAAAAGGGTTTTAGGATTTGGGAGTCCACTCAACGGATTTAGGAGTTGTGAGTTAATGCAGTTGGAATTTGGAATACCAATCTAAAACCCTTCAAGATGCATTACCTAGACTATTTTGGGTAATGAGAAGATAAATATGGATCCTTTTAACTAGAATTATCAAGAAACATAATATTATGAAGACAATGGTGAGGGATATTGTATTTCAATAAAATAGTGTGACATTAATAAGTATTAATTTATTTATTTGTCTTAGTTTTATCATAATAAATTACTAAACCATTACTCATATTAATTTTTATAAACGGAAAGAAAAATTACTTCCAAAATATAATTATGAACCATAATAGAGAAGGAATACCTTCTGACAAGCAAAATTTCCATGAATGGAAATGTTTTTTATGCGTCATTATTTTCCATGAGATGAAACTGTACGTGTTGGAAGATCCTATTCCAGTTGTTCCTGGAAAAGAGTCTAGTGATAAGTAAACATATCTCTATAAGAAACATATGGATGATACCAAAAATTTCAAATGTTTCATGATATTGGTCATGTATAAGTATCTCTTGAAGAAAAATGAAAACATGGACACATATAGCATGATGTCTCACCTTAAGGATCTCTACCAAGAGAAGGCAAAACAAGAGAGATACATGATCTACAACACGTCGTTTATAACTAAGCATGGAAATTCTGTTCGAGCTAGACCTCATGTATTCAAGATTATTGGCTATATTGAATTCTTGAACATCTTAGGGATTATGTTCCCCGATGTGTTTCATGTAGATATTATCCTATCATCACTACCCAAGACCTTCTCCAACTTTATTGTCAACTAAAACATGAGCAACAATTAGAAGAGTCTATTGGAACTTCTGAACATAATTCTCTAAGTAGATAAGGACATGGGCTGAGACAAACCCACATTCTATATAGTGAATAAGAATATAAAGGACAAGTCCAAGGGGTTGAGGACTTATATATGGTCTGAAGCCCCCAAGCATTATCCCTCCAAGAAGGGGAAGATCCAGATGTCGAGAAAGGAACTGGAGGTGGTGTGTTTTCTACGTGGAAAGCAAGGCCACTGGAAGAGGAACTGCACCCAGAAGTGTGGGGACCCTAAAGGTGAATTCGATATCAAGTTTAATCATTCCATTTCCACACATTGGGTATTAGATACCACTTGTGGCACTCACATTTGTATTTAAATGCAGAAACAAAGTATATTTAGAATGATTTTCAGAGGAGATGTGGATCTTCGAGATGCCAATGGTGTGAGGCTGGATGCGTTAACAATTGTCAATTACCATCTCTCATTTCCAACTGGGTTGATTTTTGTTTTAAATAACTTTTATTATGTTCCTAGTGTTTCTAAAAACATAGATTTTGTATACTGTTTGGATATTGATGGATTTATCTTCATGTTTGAAAATTAAGGGCTTCCTATTTTATAATAACAACAAATATTATGGTATGTCCCATTGAAATATATATTTGTATGAATTAAACTATGAAATCCATGTGTTTGAAATCAATAACAAAACAAACTCACATGACTAATACATCACTTAGTTGTGACATCACTATCTCGGTCATATAAATGAGAAGTGATTAACAAAGATCTACCAAGATGGTTATTTAGACACTAATGAGCTAAAACCACTTGATAGATTTCATGGATGTTTACAAGTTAAAAATAACAAACTACTTTTAAGTGGACATGGTGACAAGGACACATAGCTTTTAGGATTGGTCCACACAGATGTGTGGGGACCATTTCTATTAGAAGCTAGAGGAAGATATTCCTAATTTATTACTTATAATAATTATTTGAGTATATATGGTTATGTATAATTAATGATTTATAATTCAGAGTCCTTAGGGATATTTAAGAAATTCAATAATGTAGTAGAGAATCATCTTGGAAAGAAGATGAAGAAACATAGATAGTATCGTGGATAAGAATATCTTATCCTAGAGTTTATCGATCTTCTATAGGAGTATGGGATTATATCTCAGCTCACTCCTTCTAATAGACCAAGTGGAATGGTTTTAATGAAATGATGAACTACACCTTGTTGGAAATTGTTATGTTGATGAGGATTCATGAACATCATCAACTATTATTTTGGGCATATGCATTACAAACTGCTGCATACACATTAACCTGAGTACTAACTAAAGTGGAAAATGGAATTCCCTCTAATTTACGGAATAAAATGACACCCACTTATTCACGTACATGTGTATTGGGATGCAAGGTGTTTGTTAAGGCCATCTCAGGAAACAAATTAGAACCTTGGGGAATGAGGGGTATCTTTATAGTATATCCCAATGAAATGAAATGATATTACCTATATAACCAGTCATACAAGAAAGTGATTGTCACTAGACAAGATGTCATTCCTAAGAGGGAGAAAATCCTCAAAAAGTATAGTGGGAGAAAGATTGACTTCGATGAATTTAATGCTCAAGATACACATGAGTTGGTATAGGAACAAGTTCCATAGGTCCGCATGGAAGAAGTTCTAAAAACACAAGTACTACGTATGAGCTCAATAGAGGTATGGGAATGAAAGAGATCTTGTTTCCTATTCACTGAGAATAGTGAATCATTATTGATGGACAATGATGAACCTATATCTTAAATGGATTCAGTAGAATTCTTAGAAGCTTCAATATGTAAAGACATTATTAATTATGAGATATATTCCACGTATTAGAACCAAGCATGTCTTCCGGTCGATGAGGAAGTTGATGTAAATCATGTGGGATGAAAATGGGTATTCATGAGAAAGCAGGTCATAGAAGGTCATGCTAGCACCTATAAATCATGGATAATGGCTAAAGGATTCTGAAATCTTGAAGGAATTGTCTATGATGAAACCTTCTTTCAAGTTTCCATGTTTAAATCCTTAACAATCATACTTGCAATAACAACTTACCATGACTACGAGATTTGGAAAATGGATGACAAAATAAAAATCATTAATTAGATCCTTCAATAAGATGTATATATGAAACAAACAAAAGGTTTTGTGTCACCAAGTGAATCCAAAAAGGGTTTCAAGTTGGTGATATCTTTTTATGGATTAAAGGAAGCATCCAGGTCATGAAACATTTGATTTGATGAAGCCATAATAGAATTTGGTTTCATTATGACTGAATGTGAGACATGTGTTTATACATGGTTTAATGGGAATACATTCATTATCCTAGTAGTATATGTTGATGCAGTATTACTTATTTAAAATGATATACCAATCTTACTGTCAGTTAAAGATAGGTTAAATAAGTGTTTCTTCAAGAAGGACTCGGGTGAAGCATCCTACATTCCTAGGATCAGGATCATTTGTGACTGATCAATGAGGCTGTCATCGACCAGATACTAAAGTGATTTGGTATGTATCAATCTAAGATGAGATTGGTTTCAGTGTCACATAGCCTACATCATTCTATAAAAATGTGTCCTAAAAAACAATAGGTGAAATATAGAATGAGTAAGAATCCACACACATCAACTATAGGATCCATCATGTATGCCATGTTATGTACCATGCTTGATGTTTCCTACACACTGAGCATGGTAGGTAGATATCAACATATCCAGGTGAACAAAATTTTACAACTGTTAAGACTATCCTTAAGTATCTCAGAATATGTAAGGATGTGTTCATGGTGTTTGGAGGAGATGAGGAGCTTATTATCAGAGGGTATACTGATGTTGGTTTTTAGAGAGATTTGAATTATTTGAAATCAGAATCAGGATATGCTTTCTATCTCAATGGATGAGTTGTGTCACACCCTGGCCTATCTGTTATTTTTTTTATTTTTTTATTTGGTTTTAAATTTTTTGTTGAGGTTTGGGTTGAATCCCGAACAAGATTTTTTTAGTTTTTTCAAAGAAACGAGCGTATTTTAGTTGACGTCATAGAGCGCATTGGCAGAGCGCGTTTTGGATATCCCGTACAGATTCACCCATGCAATGTCACAATCTTTCTTTCTTCAGAAAAATTAAAATGAATAAATTTGGTATTTTATTGTTGTTATGGTTAATAATTATAATTATAAAAATTATTGTAATTAAGGTTATTATTATTATTAATATTACTATTATTTTAATTAATATTACTATTGTTATTACTATTTTTATTATTATCATTATATTATTATTTTTATTATTATTTTTTTACTTTTACATTTTATTTCTTAATTTTGTTCCTTCATTCTTCTGTATTTTTTCATTTCATTTGTTCCACGCGACTGTTATCTCTCCCAGCCAACGGGTCCTTCCTCCCCCTTCTCCTTCACCAGAACATCACCCCATGTATGCTCTCCCTCTCCACCCACACAATTAGCCAGCTCTTCCTCCCCTTCTCCCAACACCCGACTCCCTGCTGTGCCCCATCCCATTTTCCCTTGCCTCACACCCCTGCTCTACCTCCACCTAGTAGCCCCGTGCAGCACCCCTCCACCTTGCTTCTTTGCCTCACGCCTGACGTGCCTCATGTCTAGCGCACCCAAGCCTCCATCTCCTAGGGTCAGTCTCAATTCCCTCCTCCCCTTCTTGAGGCAACCGTCTCTTCTCCCTCTCAATGTCGCTAGAAGGTCCCCTCTGCACTCCAGCCTCGTAGTGGCGCTCCCTCCTTCCCTACTACGCCTGCACCACCCAGCCATCCCGCATAGTGATGCACATCCCTATGGAGCTCACAGATTCACCTATTCCACTGCTTCTTTGAACCCCAGGCCTCTAACCCCTCCAGCCTCTTTAGGCCATCAGCCGTGCACATACACCTTAGACCTAGCCACATTCCTCCATTGCGCAGAATCCTCCCTCGGTTTGCTACACCATTCCCCCATGCTTAGCGTGCAGCCAACATGCAACCCTACTGGCCAGTCATGACCACATTCCCCTTCGTTGGGAGAAGGCCGTATGCATGAGCCACCACTCTATCCCTCAAGTAGGCTTTATCTCGGCATGCCTCAGCTTCATCCCATGACCCTTCTCGACCAAACCACCCTATTTTTCCCACCTCGCAGCCACTGTCCTACCGACCCCCTCTATCAGTGCATTAATCCATGGTCATCAGCCTCATCTCCAGCAGCCGTAGGCCTACCTACTCGCCTCATCGTCGCCTCCACTCCTTGGCAGAGACCCCAGACTATGCACACCATATCTGCCCGCCTTTCACATCTCACGTTGGATGCACACCATCCTTTCCATCTACCACACACATCTTTTTCTTGATATGCCTCTTTTCAAATGGTCTCATGACCTCCCAACCTGATCATTCCCACTTCTGTCCAGCTCTCCTCCCCTTTCTAACGGTCGCATCACCCTGCTGGTCAAGCGTGTCTCCACACCAAAGTGAGGTTTCCACTATTTTTGTTCATGTTTTAAATAATTAATTTATTGTGTGTTGTGTTTAATTATATCGGTGTGAATTTTATTTCAAAATAATTGAGTTTTGTTGTATAAAGATATGACTTACTTTTTGGATATTGCTTCATAAATCATTATGTTGATTGGTAATTATACAGCCAATGCGAACTATGTTTTAAAAAAATTTTGTGCTAGTTATTTTTCATTGTTTATTTGTTTGGATCATTTTAAGTATGTGTTTATGTATTTTAGTTATATTTTAGGTTGTAGGGAATTGGAATGATTTTTCCATGGTCCAATGATTGTCAACATGTGTTCTCTTGCACGCCCACTCAAGGAGGGTTGCATCATCTTTCATGGACTGCAAGTTGAGGTAGGTCTTCCAGTGCACTCGGCATAAAATTTAGAATTTATTCATTTCTGGAAATTTTTTTAATTTTAATAAATGATATATAGGATTAGATAACTAATTTGGGAATAATTATTCGATGTAAAATGATCTATTTATTTTATACATGACACATGAAATATTTTCTTGATGAACAGACGCACAATAGTGAGAGAATGCCCATTTGGCCTTTGCACACAATTCATCAAATTTCATGAGTAGTTCAAGTTTAATGATAAATTATTTCTTCTGATGTGTAAACATGTGTTTTGGTTCTCTTGAGAAATTTGGTTTTTCTTTAATGTTGGTGAAGGCTCGTTTGATACTTTAATAAAATAAATTATTTTGAAAAACATTATTTGAGGCCACTTAGGGGTGTTCTTTTTTTGTATGATAATTGTGTCAGTTGTTTGTGATGTTTGTGGATCGTGAATAGTTGATTTACATTGTGGACTTACCATATTTTACTACATGTGTTGACATGGGAACTAGGCAAAGTAAGTGAATCTTCTGAGAATGATTGTTGCTCTAGTTTAAAATACACACTAGCTAGTTACCCATTGAAGAGAGGTGTTCCATTATTAGTGCTATGGGATTGGTCCCCTCAGTTAGGACATATAGGGTAACACCAAGAATTTGGGAGTTATGACGTCATTGAGTAGGGCATGCCTTTAGGATGAGTTACATGTATAGTATCCTCTATATTGTTCATGAGCTCCACGGTTTTACCCTTGTTTTCTTTAGTGTTTATTTGTATATGAAGGATGATTGAGAGGTATTTATCAGTTGTTATCCCCTGTGTGACAAGTTTTCCATTTCCCTTAGTGTGTGTTGTGTGTGGTTTCTCTTTTTTAACTAATAACTAATGTTTGTATTTCTAAATTTTTCACAGAAATGTTTTAAAATGCAATGCACCTATTCCTTTCAAACATTAATCATGTTTTTAAATTAAAAAGTACAATGTATTGTAACTTGTTTTAGAAATGATAGTTTGTTTGGAATCCAATATTTTATATAATTCAGTTCCAAACTGAAACAAGTAAATTATTTATTTAATGTTAGTGAATTTCGAATAGTTTGTGGGGCATGCCTGTTGACTTTTAATACTCATGCCTACCGTGTTTTCCTATTTTTCGTTTCTGTTGTAGGATCTCCTCAAGATTTCTCTCCATGGATATGAGTTGGTTGTGGGTTGGTCGGTGAATCTTGGGGTCATGAGGAGTTTTGGTCGCGATCGGGTTAGTATGTGTTGTTGGATATTGTTTTTCTTTCATGTAATTTTTTACATTGTGTTGTTATATTTTCTTTCAACTGCTTTATTTATTTACATTGGGAGAAATCATTCCCATTTGTACTCTGTTGATGCCTTGTAATTTGTCACCATCCTGGGAGGATAAGGAAGGCATCTCGGGCCATGTCGCAGACTAGATCGTGTGACCAGTTCAGGGTTGACCTATGTTGGTTCATGAAAAAATGTTATCAATGGAGGTTGGCTCTTGAGTGGTCCTTTTTTTAGAGTGCCAGATTTTATTTGTGGTTTTCATGGTAGAAGGAGTAGAATTGTCAAGAATCAAATCATAGGGATTAGAAGGACGTCAATTACCCTTTCTCGTTCCGAAATTTTGGTTACAATGGGTTTTTTGGGTTATCTATGTTCTCTGATTCTTATAGTTTGTTTGGTATTGGGAAATGAAATGAGAGTCAGGAAAGTGAGCTCCGTGAGCTCAAATTGTCTGAAAGCCATGCAGAGATGGGGAAATTACCCTAGAATTCTCTTGGCGATGGTGGTGTGATTGGCGTATGGCCACCCACCGTATGGTCAGGTCACCCATCATCAATAGTTTCTACCCAGTGAGTCGTTTGGGTTTTCCTTCATTATGAAAATCAGTGTGAAAAGTGACATTTCGGTATTTAAAATGGTAATGACCATGTTTGACCCGTCTTCTTGTTTACTTGTTCCTTAGTGTTCGCCCCCATTAAGGTTCGATGGATGCCCAAGGTGTGGCTTTGGGTGGTGAATCCTTAGAAAATCCACCAGTTGATCAGTCCATGGACCATGTCCTAGGGTTTCAGAAGTTGAAGCATCCCATAATTTATGGGCATGCAGATCCTCGTCAGGTAGAGGAGTGGTTGTGGAAGATTGAGAGGATCTTATGTTCTCTCACGCCACCTCAGTAATTGAAGGTGGAGTTGGATTCCATTATGCTTGAACGTCTTAACATGATGTGGTGGAAGTATATGTCTCAAAGAAAACCTCAATAAGATCTCACTTGGGAGTTCTTCATGTCATCATTCATCCAAAAATATTTCAATTATTTGACAACGTTGAGGAAGAGGATGGAGTTGTGCAGTCTTTAGAAAAGTGTCAGATTGGTTTTGGAATTCTTCTATCATTTCCTGGACATTACATCATGTGAACCAAGTTATGTTGGAAATGATCCTGTGAAATCTAGACATTTTTAGCTTGGATTTCCTACTGAGCTATAGTCGATGGTAGAATTGATCAATGTAATCACCTTCCCTGATGCGGTGAGACAATCTTTCCTTGTCAAAGTTGAGTTTGTACGAGTTATTGAGGTGGAAAATCCTCTTTCGGCCTTGGGAAGTAGTGAAAAATATATAGATAAGAATAATAGGAAATGGCCTAATGCTGGTGGTACTGGTAGAGGAATCAAGAGGCCTTTAGACCATTTGTCATCTTCTTCACAACACAATGCCTTGATCTTTCTCTAGTGCGATAAGTGGGGGAGTAAGAGGTCGATGTGCATGAATTCTCCAAGACCTTACCACACCTATGGTCACTTGGGTCACGTGCAGTGATTTTTTCGAGGTGTTACCAAGAAGCGCGTTGATGCATGACCGAGCTCATCTAAGGGTACCTCAACCCATCAGCAAGAGTAGAGAGATGTTTGTGGATCAATTTGAGGTTTTCTCTTTTTAGTGTTTCTGGGATGTAGTATTTGTCACCTATACCATTTTATGTACTTCATTTGTTTCATTTGTAAGAATGGTTGTCACTGAATCACTTTGAAATATTTATTCTAATGGATGTGCATTTGGTAAAATATTTGTTCATGGGTCATGTTTGGGAATTTTTGAAGCCTGATTTCAAGGAATGAAATTCTTAAATCATCATTTCTCTAGTCAGAGGTCCCGGAGTGATGCTGGTGCATAGTAAGATGAATCCCAGTAGTGAAGAAGGGCCTTAGTTTAATCTTTTTATTTAGTGTGGCTCGGTTTGTTATCTTCTGAGGGTGTGACATCATTGGAGTAGCAGTGGTGGTAGTTTTGATGTTCGATCTATTGGGGCCCTTCCCTCCCCCCCTCATGGTGAGGGGTTTTTGGATCGTATGGAAAAATTTGATGCTCAGTTAACCTCGCCAGTCATTATGATGGGGAGACCCATCGCGGGTCTCACTGAATTCAGTTTGGGTTGTTTCCTATTGTAGGGAGTCTGTTCGGGCCTCTATATGTTAGTATCAAAGTTTTGTGTCAGGTTACATGTTGGTGGTGTTTAATGTGTTCGTGTTTTGAGAATAAGTTGCATGTCAAGGGAGTTAAGTGTTCATTTGGATCGATCAACTTTAGGCACATAAACTATTGGGGGTGAGTGACACATAAGGAGATTCTTGCGGGGGCGTGGTCTTGTTGTGGCTTCCCAGGGATATGAAGCATCATGGTGGGGAGAATTTTTACACCCCAACATATTTGTTATTTTTATTTTATTATTATTTTTTGTTTTAAAATTTTTGTCGAGGTTCAGGTTGAATCCCAAAATAGATTTTTTGAGTTTGTCAAAAAACACGCCTCTTTTAGTTTGCAATGCTGAGAGCACACGAGGAGTGTGTTTCGGGAACCCCATGTAGCATTTCCCATGCAACGACATAGTTCTCCTATCTTCAGAAAATATAAAATGAATAAATTTTGTATTTTATTTTGGATATGGTGAATAATTATAATTATAATTATTGTTTTAATTAAGATTATTCTTATTATTATTATTATTGTTATTATTATTGTTATTATTATTATTACTAATACTACTATTATTATTATTACTATTGTTATTATTAATATTAATATTATTAATATTATCATTATATTATTATAATTTTTTTTACATTTACATTTTTCTCTTTCTTTTGTTCCTTATTTCATCTTTTTTTCCTCTCATTTGTTCCACGTGGTTGTTCCCCATCCTAGCTCGTGGGTTCTTCTTCCCCCTTCTCCACCCCAGTGTGGAGCCCCCTACTTGCTCTCCCTTTCCTCCCATGAAACTAGCTGGCTCTGCCTCCCCTTCTCCCAGCACCCGACTCCCTATAGTTCTCCATCCCATTCGCCCTAGCTTTGCACCCTATACTACCTCCCCCCAGCATCCCGGCGAAGCACCCATTTGCCTTGCTGCTCTACCTCACACCCGATGTGCCTCCTGTCCAGCACACCAGAGCCTCCTGATCCCAACGTCAATCCCGATTCCATCCTCCCCGGCTTGCGGTGCCTCTCTCTTCTGCCCCTCCCTGTCGCCAGTGGGTCACCTACATACTCCATCCTCACAGTGGAGCACCCTCATTCCATGCTCTTCCTGCACCACCTAGCCAACCCGCACAACGCCACACCTCCCCACAGTGCTCTCAGATGCTCCTTTTCCTCTGCTACATCGAACCCCAAGACTACAACCCCAACTGCCTCTTCAGGATATCAGCCGTGTGCGGCCTCCTCAGACCCAGATGCCTCCCCCCATTGTGTAGCAACCTCCCCAGTACGCTACCATGTTCCCCCTTCTCAGCGTGAAGCCAGTACATAACCATGCCACCCGGTCATGACCCTATCCCGAGTTTTTTATTTACATTTTTTCAATTTTTTTTAAATACATCCAGGTTTAAAATATTTTTTTTACATCCCAAAGGCGGCACACCATGTGCCGCCTTTCGGGCATTTCAACTCTAAAGAAAGGAGGCACCTTGTGTGCCGCCTTTTCCCATAATTAAAGAACAAAGGCGGCACACCAGGTGCTGCCTTTGGACAAAACAAAATTAATAAAATTTTTAATTTTAACTTAGTCCTTCGAACTTTGTCGTAGCATTCAGATGCATTCCAACAATGAAATCCTCAACCAGCTTATGTGCTTTACACACAATAGAAACATCTTTGCAATTTTGTCATGCCCCTAAGTATAAATCAACCTCAAAAGCTCTAGATAATTTTTCTTGGTAAGGTGAGATGATAAGGGAGGTATTATACCATCAGGAAGAGAGATTCTAGAAATGTGCAATGTTATGAAAAACCTTTAGATGAAATGTGTCAGTTTCCCACTAGATGTGCATGTTCCTTCAAAATTTTCAGGCTGGAGATAATCCACCTTAATTTCCACATATCCTTATGCCTTCCATGGATTAATGTCAAACACTTAATCCCATTTTTTTACATTATGGGGAAGTAAAAACTCATTACTTTGAATATGAACATTACCATGAACAAATAAAATCAGCATTTTGCAAGAAAAATTACTAATCTCATGTTCACTGAAATACCCCTTAACGTAAGAATGATAATAATAGTGTAAGTACCCAATAGCAAGCTTCCAATCCATATTGACTGGGATATGTGGAATCATTGGTGTTTTGATCTGATTAATAATTTAAAAGGTTTAAAAACCACCTTTCTGAAACACAAATTTTTTTCAAGTAAGTGACTTTGAATTCCTATAAAATATAAACCATAAATTCTACTGAAATGAAACTTAAAACATGTATTAAACATATAATAAGTAATTGAAAATAAAAACCATTTCTTAAAAATTGTTTATGAAATACAATTATAAGCTTTAAATAACACTTTTTGAAACTCAAAAATATTTCAGATATGAGACTTTGAAAGCCTATAAAATATAAAGTTAAAGAATCATATAAATGAAACAGAGAATATAGATTAAACATATAAGAAGTATTACAAAAGTAATTTGTTAATTCTGGTGAGGGGGAAAACTGTTAAACCCAGGAATTGAAGGATAATGAGGATGAAAAGGAAACATCAACCACCACACCCACCCCTTCCACCCATTCAACCAACATCTGTAACTACTATAGAAGTATATTTTCAAAAAAATGTAATGTCACACCACCACAGCTTCCTACATCCATATTAACCCCCCAATTCAGTTTCATTAAATGTGGACAGCCCCCATTTTTACCAAAGTCAATGGTGCACTATTAAACCACCACTTTCAACCCCCGCCTCAAAAATACAAAATTTTATGAGGGATGAGAAATGATTCGACGCATTTCAATGTTCTAAAATGCGCCGAATCATTTCTCATCCCTCAAATAATTTTTTATTATTGAGGAGGGGGTTGAAAAGTGATGGTTTAATAGTGAATCATTGACTTTGGTAAAAATTAGGGCTGTCCACATTTAATGAAACTGAATTCGGGGGTTAATATGGATGTAGGAAGCTATGGTGGTGTGACATTTCATTTTTTTGAAAAGCTACCTCTATAGGAGTTACCGAAGTTGGTTGAATGTGTGGAAGGGGTGGGCATGGGGGTTGATGTTTCCTTGTCATCCTCATTATCCTTCAATTCTGGGGTCTAACAGTTTTCCCCCTCACCAAAATTAACTAATTACCTTTCTACTACTTCTTATATGTTTAATCTATGTTCTATGTTTCATTTATATGAGTCTTTAAGTTTATATTTTATAGCTTTCAAATTCTCATATCTGAAATATTTTTGAGTTACAAGAAGTGTTTTTGAAATCTTATAATTGTATTTCATCAACAATTTTTAAGAAATGGTTTTTATTTTCAATTACTTATTATATGTTGATTCCATGTTTTAAGTTTCATTTCAATAGATCTTATGTTTTATATATTATAGGTGTTCAAATTCACTTACTTGAAACATTTTTGAGTTTCAGAAATGTGGTTTTGAAACATTTTAAATTATTAATCAGATGAAAACACCAATGATTCCACATAGCCCAGTCAAAATGGATTGGAATCTTTCTATTGGGTACTTACACTATTTGTATCATTCTTACGTTACGGGGTATTTCAGTGAACATGAGATTAGTAGTTTTTCTTGCAAAATTATGATTTTATATGGTCATGGTAATTTTCATATTCAAAGGAATGAGTTTTACTGCCCCATAAAGTAAACAAATTGAATGAAGTGTTTGACATTAATCCATGGAAGGCATAAGGCTATGTGGAACATAAGGTGGATTATCTCCAGCCTGAAATTTTTTGGAGGAACATTCACATCTAGTGGGGAACTGACACATTTCATCTAAAGGTTTGTCATAACATTGCACATTCAAAATCACTTACTTGAAACATTTTTGAGTTTCAGGAAGGTTGTTTTGAAACCTTTTAAATAATTTATCATCAACATTTCTTAAGAAATTCATTTTGTTTTCAACTGTCTCTTATATGTTTAATTCATATTTTAATTTTCATTCATATCGGCCTTATAATATATATTTTATAATATTTCAATGTCTAGTACTTGAACCATTATGAAGTTTCACATAGGTGTTTTTGAATGCTTTTAAATTATGTGTCATCGATAATTTTTAGGAAATTCATTTAGATTAAAAGTAATGCACTCTTTTTAATAAATAGAAAATATTTACCTGAAGAAGTAATGTCAGTGTCTATGGTGAGGCTCTGTCCCACAAGGTGGTGTGCGAATGGTACGTCCATATCGAGAGCGACGTGTTCCATGCTGGGATGGAGTATGATGACCTAGAGAGGGATGATCTTCGGGCACTGGAACATCAATCATGGGATACTCTGTCATAGACTACATGGAAGGAGGTGTTAGAGGGATGTCATCATGTGCACGAGATCCTTCTCTCACTACATAAGTAGAAGGGGCATTCATCATACCCTCGGGAAACCATATAGTCTATGAAGGATCCGGTATGAAAGATGGCGGCATGGGAGATGAACCCTGATAAATCCCTGGAAAATAAATATCTGGAGAATACTGTGGATATCTGGTCAAAAAAGATGGATCCCATGCTGCATCCAACTACACAAACCCAGACGGGTCAGGCTATACTGATAGAGCACTGACCTGTGCCTCTGGAACAGGTGAGGGCTCACGTGCAGCAGGACGCGGTCTCCGTCACCGTTTTCGTCACTAGGGAATAACACCAGCTACTGCAGGTTCTTGAGTAGGTCCCTCATCTCCTGGGATATGAGCATCATGTTCCTGAGCAGGAACATCATGTCTCTGGGGTCTAGGATGGATGATACTATCATGAATAGATCAACAAATCAGCATCGTCTCCTCCAAAGCAGCATGGATCACATATAAACTAGCAACCACCACCTCCTCTGGATCAGTCATGTGACATAGTCGTTGTAGTCTGGTATGCTGTAGAGAGACTCAAAATGAATTATAAAATAGCGTAATAAGTATATTATGTGAAATTTATTGACTTACCGGATCTCGAATCCCTCTCCCGTGCTGAGTCAGATACAATATAGACTTCATTATATACCATGGCTCATACTCTACCTGATCTGATAGGTAGAATCACATTGTACGTACACCTGTGATACGATGCTCTGCTCGATTGACCCAGATGGCGACATATTGGGCATGTCATCATCGCCAATCGACATGCTGTCTCCCTGTGAGCTTCAAGCCATGAAGCGCTGGTAACTGTCGTGGTGTAGTTGGAATCATCTGAACACAACAAAACTGATGCATAACTCTATCGGGCTGGTGCCACTCAATAATATGAATGTGAATTTGTGTCACTACAACCATAACCTCATGAAGTCCAGTAGTACAGTATGTAGTTATGTCCTGAACCAGACTCCAGTATGGCATCAAATGAATCTGTAATGACATGTGACATTTCATCAGAGTAATTTGTTAACAAAAAACAAAAATGATGATATATACTTATGCTGTCAGGTAGTAAATTGTCCAACATGAGACTATATGCAGCCAAATTGCGGGTCGGAGCATCGAAGAAACGATGTGCCTACTCCACCTATCAAATACAACATTGAAAGTGATAAATAATCAGAAATTAAATATAATAAATCATAATACAAACAGAAACAAATAAATATGACGGATCATACCATCGTCCATGTGGAGCGTCTTGTAGCACATCTATAAGAAGCCTCTGACCAACAGTAACAGGGGTTAGGACATGGATGTGCTCCCATTCCCACAACTATATAAGGGAGACACATCCTCCGAGATCTGTTTGATCTGAACAGCATGTCGTATATAATGCTCTATAAGTGTAGGCCAAACATGCAGATCCCCAATTGTATCTCCCGATCCGATCAAAGTCCTTCAGTAAACTAATATACATCATGTGCACTTGCACGCCCGAGTGATCTGAACACAATGTACCTCCAATAAGTCATAAGATATATGCCCGAGCATAACACATGATGGTCTGCTCACCAGCATTTCCAGGTAAATGTGCAAACTGTAAAGCAAGCCAAGTCATAGATATGGACCCACCATCTGTTGCAGTATGATCAGCCAAAATATCGACACCTAATAATCTATGTTCCATCTCAGCCCAATCCCCACTGGTGGGTCCAATAACTGCATCTCCCTGAATAGGAAGACCGAGTAGCACTACAACATCCTCTAAGTTGATAGTCATCTCTCCCTCTTGCCAGTGGAATGTGTGAGTCTCTGGTCTCCATCTATGGACCAAGGCAGCAAGAAGGGGATGATTAGTGTAAGTGAAATCAGAAACGGCAATTTCGTAGAAGCCAGCACGATGTAAGTATGGTATAATAGCAGCTGGAGGCGCCATGTGTCGAAAATGGTGTGCTCGCCGCACCCTAATCCGTCGAACATCCCGACCCCCTATCACATCACGAGAAACATGCCTATGCTGCTTGGTGAGGAGTGGAAAATCATCCATCTGGAAGCTAAAAACAAATATTAGTCTTCACTATAAAATATAAATATAATGTTAAATTTAATATAATGTTATTATTGGTATAATGAACGATATGTGATGTTTTTTTAGAAAACGTTAAGGAAATGTCATCATATTTTGGAGAACATTTATCTAT
Organism: Viscum album; assembly: GCA_963277665.1. Taxonomy (NCBI): domain Eukaryota; kingdom Viridiplantae; phylum Streptophyta; class Magnoliopsida; order Santalales; family Viscaceae; genus Viscum; species Viscum album. The sequence goes on from OY728138.1 coordinate 291,810,448, forward strand.
CATGTCTTTATATATGTTTTTACCATGAAAATTATGTTTTTTAAGATATGGTGTCATACATTTATATATATAAACATTTTATCCCTGTTATGGATGATTTATGAAGATCCTTTATGATAAATGTTTTAATAATTTTTTGTCTTCGATGACAAATAACCTTTTTTAAATAATGTTTTGTTCTCTAAGATTACGTTTAGATTAATGGATTTAAAAGTATTTAATACAAAGGTTCGTTATTGGAAGGAGATAAGTTTCTTATTAGAAATGTGAAACAATTCGTAAAAATTTCATCTCTGATATTAACAACATATAACTGACTACATTAAAAAATCATGTTGGATACAACACATCATTGTGGATGAGTGTGTGAACTCGATCCAGCAATGTTAGGACATAGTTTCCGGTTATTCCCTTCTTGATGACATAGACGACATCTCAACCTTTTCCCTTGTTATTGAGGCCAATCCATCTCATTTTATATCCAGTTGGTCTTAGGTCTTCCCCATGGTCGTAATCTACTGATTTCAAGAATCAGTATGGGCTGGTCTTTAGGCATTCGGAAATATCGAAACTCCCCAACAGGCATCCATGGCGCAGCATAATGGTTAGCAATGGCCTCCAATCGGTATACTGGTTCAACATAAGATTCCCATGATACGTTCACAGATGAACATGCTGCAATGTCATGTGCGCATGGAAACCTTAATGCCTGAAACTTTCCACACTGACATTGTTTTTCTTCTAGAAGTACCACTAATTTTTCGCCACTGTAACCTGTAATGGGGTTACAATACTCTTGAACATCAAATGCCAAGTCTTCCCGTTGGAATAGACACACTCGATAAATTGAAGCTTCTTCAATGTTCTTGTCAATATCTTGTTGAATGTTTTTTCCAAATCTTAGCCCCTGTTGAATACCATCTGAGGACAGTTTTTTTCTATCAACAATGTACTTGACACAACGATAAAATGTCTCTTAAACTAGGGTAGTAATTGGTAGCTTGAGAAGCCCCTTGAAGATGCCATTTATACACTCCATAATGTTTGTGGTCATGTGTCCGTACCTCTTCCCCCCATCATAGGCCAATGTCAATTTCTCTTTTGGAATCATCATCATGTAATCAGATACTTCTTTGTCAGCCTTGAGGATTTCTTCGTAACACGCCTCAAACCTTTGTTGATCTAGCTCATATGCTACAAAAATATGATCACAGGTCATAGAAATTATATTTTTATTTACATTAAAATCATAAACATCAATGACAAAATTTCTTACCAAACCTCGTGATTGCATTCTTAATAGCCTCATTATGGAAGGTTTTGCACACGTTACTAGCAATGTGTATGATGCAGTATCGATGATGTGCATTTGGGGGCCTCCATGAATCAGGATCCGCATTGATTGCCTCATTGATTGCCCTATATCGATCAGATATCAAACAAACACCTCAAATGCGTGTGAAATGTTTGCTAATGCATGCTAAAAACCAGCTCCAAGATTCATAGTTTTCCTTCTCCACTATTGCAAATTCAAGCGGAAGTAGTGAACGGTTCCCATCTTGGGTTTCCACAATCAATATTACGCCCATTTAATTTACAGATAAAAATGTTCCATCAATTTTTATGAACTGTTTACTAAAACAAAATGTGGAACTACATGGGAGGAATGCACAAAATAACTGATGAAATTGAACACGAGATTGATCCAATCGATTATCTTCAAAAACATGTTCCTTCGTATTTATATGGTAGACAACTTGGTTGTTGTGGCTCAGCATGGATAATAATTGTGGAAACACCAGATACGAGTCATCCCAATCACCGTAGACCTTCACAATTGCCTTCTGTTTCGCTATCCATGCCTTGTTATAAGAAATCTTATAACCGAAAGTTTGAAGTATCCTCTCTTGAAAAAGGGCTATAGGAACATCTTGACAGGTCCTAATCATCTCGACGATTACAGTTGACAAAAATTCGGCATCCAAAGTTGTGTGATCTTGTGTCAAGTTTGGCTGAACAGAAGAATGAGCTCCTTAATCTTTGAATTTCTCCATCCACCAAATGCAATGTCTGGAATCGCCCTCAACTGGAATCTACAGTCTTCATCAAATTTATCACACCGTATGACGTATGTTTTTCGACATGATGCCTCAACTACATATCTACAATGCCTCCCAATATGAAATCTTTTTAAGAATCTCTTCAACGTATCCTTACATGGAAAATACCTTCCAATATATAATGTTTTGTTAAACTCATTAAACATGTCCACTATAACTGTAGGAAACTCTGTTGCAGGTGTTCGAACATTGTTGTTGAATTCAGGTACATGTTCCATTGCTTCAGACCAAGATTCAAAGGGTGGTGGATGATTTAATGTTGGTCGAGAATTTTCTTGAACTTCTCTATTTAAAGAAACTACTACCTTATCTTCTCTAGCTCCCTCCCCATCTCCAGCTCCCTCCCCATCATCATTGTCTTCTCTGTATGTTCCATCATTATTAAATTCCTCATCTGAAGAATGATTTATATGTAAATCTGGCAGATCATCTAAGTTGTCCTCCTCCACAATAGGGCAAACATCCTCAATTTCTTGGGATGAAGCTTCTTCAACAACTATTTGTGCATGTCTACTAATTAGAACTTTTTGATGTTGTTGTACATTAGAAACTTCATCATATAACTCCATCATTGCACCATCATACCGTTGGGAAAATAAAGTTCCCGCTTGGACCCAGTGCTCATCAGCAGCCAATGGACAAGCAAGATGCCATAACATGGCAGGGAATTGAAAATGTCTATAACTAATAGACTTTATCTCTTGATGAGGACCGAGATTTAAGAAACCACGAATTCTATCTTAATGATCAGTTATGGTAACACATCAGATGTGTTAACCATAGATGTTGGCTGTATACTATAAGAATATCCTTGCTCGGTTTGAATAACCTTTCCATAGTAGTAAACACAAGAAAACATGTATCTCTACAATAAAAATGTTTACTGATCACTGAATATGTCAACAATGATTTTTTACATATTATATAACATTTTTTATCTTCTTAAAGGTATTTTAGTACTTCATGAAGTAAATAACAATCATCTAAAGCATATCTCATGGGAGTGTCAAACCCGGAGTGCAGCAAGGCCCGTTGTCATATACCAGGATACCCCGGGTCAAGACCAAAACTCCTTGATGGGGCTTTCACCCCTAGGTACAGCTGTGCTAGAGTCACATTCACTTGTAGTATCTAGACAGGGATGTAATTGCTTAGATAACGACATAATCTTTCATGACACCAAAATTTTAAAACCTTCCTAAATTAAGCCACTAATTTTTTGTAGAACGATTTTTAACTTTCTTAAAGATATGTTCAATGATCTATAAAAAATAAGATTCATTACAGTTCTGGTTAATCACTACTTAAGTGTCGGTCACTACTTAAGTGCTGGTTTATCAATACTTAAGTGCTGGTTAATCACTACTTAAGTGTTGGTTAATCAGTTAGGAGTTGGTCATTCACCACTTAATCATCCATTAATCTTTACATAATGACCCCTTTATCATCCCTTAATCATTAGTTAATTACCCCTTAATCGTTAGTTAAGGAACCCTTAATCATCCCCTAATCATCCCTAGTTAATCACCCCTTAATCACCCCTTAATCATTAGTTAATCACCCATTAATCGTTAGTTAATCACCCTTAAACATTCATTAATTACCACTTAGTCATCCCCTAATCATTCCATAATCGTTAGTTAATGACCCATTAAACATTCCTTAATTACCGCTTAATCATCACGTAAACATTCCTTAATTACCCCTTAACCATCCCCTAATTATTCCTTAATCATTAGTTAATGACCCCTTAATCTCCCATTAATGGCTAGTTAATCACCCCTTAATCGTTCGTTAATCACCCCTTAAAAATTCTTTAACTACCCCTTAATCATCACTTAATCATTCCTTAATTACTCATTAATCATCCCCTTAACCCCTTAATCACTCCTTAATTGACCCTTAATCAGCCCCTTAATCGTTAGTTAATCACCCATTAAACATTCCTTAATTACCCCTTAATCACCCCTTAATCACTCATTAATTACCCCTTAATCATCACTTAATCATTCCTTAATTACCCCTTAATCATTCCCTTAACCCCATAATCACTCCTTAATTACCCCTTCGTTCCTTAATTACACCTTAATTAGTTAATGACCCCTTAATCACCCCCTTAATTGTTAGTTAATCCCCCCTTAAACATTCCTTAATTACCCCTTAATCACCCCTTAAACATTCCTTAATACCCCTTAACCATCCCCTAATCATTCCTTAATCATTAGTTAATGACAACTTAATCACACCATAATCATTAGTTAATCACCCCTTAATCGTTACTTAATCGCCCCTAAAACATTCCTTAATTACCCCTTAATCACCCCTTAATAACTCCTTAATTATCCCTTAATCATCACTTAATAATTCCTTAGTTACCCCTTAATCATTAGTTAATCACCCCTTAATCACTCCTTAATTACCCCTTAATCATCAATTAATCATTCCTTAATTACCTTAATGACCCCTTAATCATCCCTTAATCATCACTTAATCACCCCTTAAACATTCCTTAACTAATCATCCATCGTTAATTACCCCTTTAATCAGTACTTAATTATTCCTTAATCATCATTTAATTAGTATATGAATATCTCTAAAATATTAATAAATTATTATTATCCCTAATTATCATTCATTAATAATATTATATCATACATACTTTAATCTAACATTAAATAATTTATCACTCATCATAATTAATTTATAATATTAAATTACATATACCATAATCTAACATTAAATATTAACTAATTAAAACATTATTAATATAACTATTTTTTCCTTTTATTTAAATAACTACTACTACATACTTAAATATTTATAATTAACTAATTACAATTAAATAAATAAATAACTTTAAAATAAAAAAATACCTCTAAATGAAGCTTGACACAAAAATCTTGTACTCCTTGTGTCTCCGGAAGCACCACGAAGGAAAACTCAACTTAGAGAGAGGAGATCTCAAAATTTTAGAGAGAAGAGGGATTTGTGAGTGAGGAAGGATGGGTGGGGCGACTCCCTTTTTTAGGGATATTTTTGGCAAAGGTGGCATTTGGGAAGCCGCCTTCGGCTATTTAAAACACGAAAGACGGCTCTTCCAAATCTGCCTTTCGCAGAAAAAAATTGAAAGGCGGGCACTGGTGTGCCGCCTTTTGTTTCCCCAATGGTGTAAGGTGGTTTCTGGAGAACCACCTTTGGCCTGGTGGAAACTGAACCGAAGGCGGAACATGGTGTTCCGCCTTTGGGATGTAAAAACAAATATTTGAAACCTGGTCGTATTTTATAATTTTTTTTTTGAAAAAATGTAAAAAAAAAACTCGCAGAAGCAGGCCCGCCAGCTCAAAATTGACACCATCAGCGAGAGCTTCCTTATTGCGATCTGTTGCTTCTGGATGCCCGCCCCACCCCAAAACCCGGACCCCCTCAGATCCTCCCACTTCCCCCCGTGAGTTATTTTTTTTTACATTTTTTTTTAAAAAAATTAAAAATACGACCAGGTTTAAAATATTTTTTTTACATCCCAAAGGTAGCACACCATGTGCCGCCTTCGGTTCAGTTTCCGTCGGGCCAAAGGCGGTTCTCTAGAAATCGCCTTACGCCATTGGGGAAACGAAAGGCGGCACACCAGTGCCCACCTTTCGATTTTTTTCTGCGAAATGAGGCTTTGGAAGAGTCTCCTTTTATGTTTTAAATAGCCGAAGGCGGCTTCCCAGATGCCATCTTCGCCAAAAATATCCCTATAAAAGGGAGCCACCCTACCCATCCTTCCTCACTCACAAATCCCTCTTATCTCTAAAATTTTGAGAGCTCCTCTCTCTAAGTTGATTTTTCCTTCGTGGTGCTTCCGGAGACGCAAGGAGTACAAGATTTTTGTGTCATGCTTCATTTAGAGTTATTTTTTATTTTAAAGTTATTTATTTATTTAATTGTAATTAGTTAATTTTAAATATTTAAGTATGTAGTAGTAGTTATTTAAACAAAAGAAATAAATAGTTATATTATTAATGTTTTAGTTAGTTAATATTTAATGTTAGATTAAGGTATATGTAATTTAATATTATTAATGAATGATGATGGGGGATAAATTATTTAATGTTAGATTAAAGTATGTATAATATAATATTATTAATGAATGATAATTAGGGATAACAATAATTTATTAATATTTTATAGATAATCATAGACTAATTAAATAATGTTTAAGGAATAATAAAGTCATGATTAAATGGGTAATTAACCATGGATGATTAATTAAGGAATGATTAAGGGGTGATTAAGTGATGATTAAGGGATGATTAAGGGGTCATTAAGGAAATTAAGGAATGATTAATTGAAGATTAAGGGCTAATTAATGAGTTATTAAGGGGTGATTAACTAATGATTAAGGGGTAACTAATGAATGATTAAGTGATGATTAAGGGGTAATTAAGGAGTGATTAAGGGGTGATTAAGGGGTAATTAAGGAATGTTTTAGGGGCGATTAAGTAATGATTAAGGGGTGATTAACTAACGATTATGGGGTGATTAAGTTTTCATTAACTAATGATTAAAGAATGATTAGGGGTGGTTAAGGGGTAATTAAGGAATGTTTAAGGGGTGATTAAGGGGTAATTAAGGAATGTTTAAGTAGTGATTAACTAACGATTAAGGGGATGATTAAGGAGTCATTAACTAATTAAGGGGTAATTAAGGAATGAAGGGGTAATTAAGGAGTGATTAAGGGGTTAAGGGGATGATTAATGGGTGATTAAGGAATGATTAAGTTATGATTAAGGGGTAATTAAGGAATGTTTAAGGGGTTATTAAGGGGTAATTAAGGAATGTTGAAAGGGTGATTAACTAACGATTAAGGGGGAGATTAAGGGGTAATTAGGGAGTGATTAAAGTGTTAAGGGGATGATTAAGGGGTAATTTAGGAATGATTAAGTCATGATTAAGGGGTAATTAAGGAATGTTTAAGGGGTGATTAACGAATGATTAAGGGGTGATTAACTAACGATTAAGGGGTGATTAACGGGTCATTAACTAATGATTAAGGAATGATTATGGGATGGTTAAGGGAAATTAAGGAATGTTTACGTGATGATTAAGGGGTAATTAAGGAATGTTTAAGGGTTGATTAACTAACGATTAAGGAATGATTAGGGGATGATTAAGAGGTAATTAAGGAATGTTTAAGGGGTGATTAACTAATTATTACTGGGTGATTAAGGGGTGATTAACTAACGATTAATGGGTGATTAAGGGATGATTAACTAGGGATGATTAGGGGTTGATTAAGGGTTCATTAACTAATGATTAAGGGATCATTAAATAACTATTAAGGGATGATTAAGGGGTCATTAAGTAAAGATTAAGGGATGATTAAGTGGTGAATGAACAACACCTTACTGATTAACCAGCACTTAAGTAGTGATTAACCAGCACTTAAGTAGTGATTAACCAGCACTTAAGTAGTGACTGACACTTTTGTAGTGATTAACCAGCCCTGTAATGTATCTTATTTTTTAGAGATCATTGAACATATCTTTAGGAATGTTAAAAATTGTTCTACAAAACTTTAATGTCTTAATTTAAGAAGGTTTTAAAATTTTGGTGTCATGAAAGATTATGTTGTTATATAAGCAATTAAATCCATGTCTGGATACTACAAGAGGATGTGGCTATGGCACAGCTGTACCTAGGGGTGAAAGCCCCGACAAGGAGTTTCGGGCTTGACCTAGTGTATCTTGGTACACGATAACGGGGCTTGTGCACTCCTGGTTTGACACTTCCGGGGGATATGATTTAGATGATTGATATTAACATCATGAAGTACTAAAATACCTTTAAGAATATAAATAATGTTATTTAACACATAACAAAACATTATTGACATATTCAGTGATCAGTAAAAAATTTTCATGTAGAGAGACATTTTTTCTTGTGTTTACTGCTATGGAAAGTTTATTCAAACCGAGCAAGGAGCTTCTTATACTATACAGCCAACATCTATGGTTAACACATCTGATTGTGATACCATAACTGATCTTCAAGATAAAATTCGTGGTTGCTTAAATCTCGGTCCTCATCAAGAGATAAATTCTATTAGTTATAGACATTTGAAATTCCATGCCACGTTATGGCATCTTGCTTGTCCATTGGCTGCTGATGAGCACTGGGTCCAAGCGGGAACTTTATATTCCCAACGGTCTGATGGTGAAATGATGGAGTTATATGTTGATGTTTCTAATGTACAACAACATCAAAATGTTTGAAGTCGTAGAAATACACAAATAGTTGTTGAAGAAGCTTCATCCCAAGAAATTGAGGATGTTCACCCTGCTGTGGGGGAGGACAACTTAGATGATCTGCCAGATTTACATATAAAACATTCTTCAGATGAGTAATTTAATAATGATGGAATAGATGGAGAAGATAATGATAAAGGGGAGGGAGCTGGAGATGGGGAGGGAGCTGGAGAAGACAAGGTAGTAGTTTCTATAAATAGAGTAGTTCAAGAACATTCTCTACCAACATTAAATCATCCACCACCCTTTGAATCTTGGTCCGATGTAATGGAACGTGTACCTGAATTTGACAACAATGTTCTGACACCTAAAACAGAGTTTCCTGGTGTTATAGTGGACATGTTTAGTGAGTTGGACAAAACATTATATAATGGAAGGTATTTTCCAAGTAAGGATGCGTTGAATAGATTCTTAAAACGATTTCATATTGAGAGGAATTGTAGATATGTAGTTGAGGCATCATGTTGAATAAAATATGTCATACGATGTGATAAATTTGATGAAGACTGTAGATTCTGGTTGAGGGTGATTCCAGACATTGCATTTGGTGGATTGAGAATTTCAATTATTGAGGCAGCTCATTATTGTGTTAAGCCAAACTTGACACAATATCACACTGCTTTGGATGCCGAATTTGTGTCAAATGTTATCGTCGAGGTGATTATGACCTGTCAAGATGTTCCTATAGCCCTTCTGCAAGAGAGGATACTTCAAACTTTCGTTTATAAGATTTCTTATAACAAGGAATGGATAGAAAAACATAAGGCAATTGTGAAGGTCTACGGTGATTGGGATGACTCATATCAGGTGTTGCTGCAATTATTAGCCATGATGAGCCACAAAAACCAAGTTTTATACCATATAAATCAGAAGGAACATGTGTTTGAAGATAATCGATTGGATCAATCTTGTGTTCAATTTCATCAGTTATTCTAGGCATTCCTCCCATGTATTTCCGCATTTCGTTTTAGTAAATAGTTCATACAAATTGACGGAACATTTATATCTGGAAAGTATAAGGGTGTATTGTTGATTGTGGCAACCCATGATGGGAACCGTTCACCAAATCCACTTGCATTTGCAATAGTAGAGAAGGAAAACAATGAATCTTGGATCTAGTTTTTGGCATGCATCAGCAACCATTTCAAACGCATTCGAGGTGTCTGTTTGATATCTGATCGACATAGGGAAATCAATGAGGGAATCAATGCGGATCCTGATTCATGGAGGCCCCCAAATGCACATCATCGATACTGCATCAGACACATTGCTAGTAATGTGCGCAAAACCTTCCATAATGAGGCTATAAAGAATGCAATCACGAGGCCTGGTAAGAAATGTTGTCATTGATGTTTACTATTTTAATGTAAATAAAAATATAATTTCTATGACCTGTGATCATATTTATGTAAAATATGAGCAAGATCAACGAAGGTTTGAGGCGTGTTACGAAGAAATCCGCAAGTCTAACCAAGAAGTGTATGATTATATGATGAAGATTCCAAAAGGGAAATGGACACTGGCCTATGACGGGGGGAAGAGGTACGGACATAGGACCACAAACATTGTGGAGTGTATAAATGGAATCTTCAATGGGCTTCACAAGCTACCAATTACTGCCCTAGTTCAGGAGACATTTTATCGTTGTGTCAAGTACTTCGTTGATAGGCAAAAACTGGCCTCAGATGGGATTCAACAGGGGATAATATTTGGAAATAACTTTCAATGAGATATTGAAAAGAACATTGAAGAAACTTCCAGTTATCGAGTGTGTCTATTCCATCGGAAAGACTCGTCATTTGAAGTTCAAGAGTATTGTAACCCCATTTAAGGTAACAGTGGTGAAAAATTAGTGGTACTTCTAGAAGCAAAACATTGTCAGTGTGGAAAGTATCAAGCATTAAGATTTCCATGCGCACATGCCATCGCAGCATGTGCGCCTATGAACGTATCATGGGAAGCTTATGTTGATCCAGTATACCGATTGGAGGCCATTGCTAACTGTTATGCTGCGCCATGGATGCCTGTTGGGGAGTTTCGATATTTGCCAATGCCTGAAGACCAGCCCATACTGATTCCTGACATCAGTAGATTACGACCACGGGGAAGACCAAAGACCAACACGATACGAAATGAGATGGATTGGCCTAAAGAACAAGGGAAAAGGTTGGGATTTCATCTATGTAATCAAGAAGGGCATAACTGGAAACGATGTCCTAACATTGCTGGATTGAGTTCACACACTCAGCCACAATGATGTGTTGTATCCAACATGATCTTTTCATGTAGTCAGTTATATGTTGTTAATATCATAGATGAACTTTTTAAGAATTGTTTCACATTTCCAATAAGAAACTTCTCTCCTTCCAATAACGAACCTCCGTATTCAGTACTTTTAAATCCATTAATCTGAACGTAATCTTAGAGAACAAAAATATTATTTAAAAAAGGTTATTTGTCATCTAAGACAAAAATTTATTAAAACATTTATCATAAAGGATCCTCATAAATCATACATAACCGGGATAAAATGTTTATATATATAAATGTATGACACCATATATTAAAAAACATTATTTTCATGGTAAAAACATATATAAAGACACGATAGATAAATGTTCTCCAAAATATGACGACATTTCCTTAACTTTTTCTAAAAAAACATCACATATCGTTCATTATACCAATCATAACATTCTATTAAATTTTACATTATATTTATATTTTATAGTGAAGACTAATTTCCTTTTCTGGATTCCAAATGGATGATATTCCACTCCTCACCGAGCAGTATAGGCATGTTTCTCGTGATGTGATAGAGGTTCAGGATGTTCGACGGATTAGGTTGTGGCGGGCACACCATTTTCGACACATGCCGCCTCCAGCTACTATTATAACATACTTATATCGTGCTGGATTCTACAGCATTTCTGTTTCTGATTTCACTTACACTGATCATCCCCTTCTTGCTACCTTGGTCGAGAGATGGAGACCAGAGACTCACACATTCCACTTGCCAGAGGGAGAGATGACTATCACCTTAGAGGATGTGGCAGTGCTACTCGGTCTTCCTATTTAGGGAGATGCCGTTATTGGATCCACCAGTGGGGTTTGGGCTGAGCTGGCACAGTGATTATTAGGTGTCGATATTTTGGCTGATGATACTGCTACAGATGGTGGGTCCATATCTATGCCTTGGATTGCTTTGCAGTTTGCACATTTACCTGCTGATGCTGATAAGGAGACCATCATGTGTTATGCTCAGGCATATATCTTATGACTTATTGGAGGAACATTGTGTTCAGATCACTCGGGTGTGCATGTAAAAATGATGTATCTTAGATTACTGGAGGACTTTGAATGGATCGGGAGATACAGTTGGGGATCTGCATGTTTGGCCTACACTTATAAGGAATTATGTACGACATGCCGCTCAGATCACACAGATCTCGGAGGATGTGTCGTCCTTATACAGTTGTGGGAATTGGAGCGCATCCCTGTCCTCACCCCTGTTACTATTGGACATAGGCTTCTTATAGATGTGCTACAGGATGCTCCACGTGGAAGATGGTATGATCCATCATATTTATTTGTTTCTGATTGTATTATGATTTATTATATTATATTTCTGATTATTTATCACTTTCAATGTTGTATTTTATTGGTGGAGTCAGGCACATCGTTTCGTCGATGCTCCGACCCACAATTTGGCTGCATATCATCTCATGTTGGACAATTTACTACCTGACAGGTAAGTATATATCATCATTTTTGTTTTTGTTAACAAATTTCTCTGATGAAATGTCACAGGTCATTACAGATTCATTGGATTCCATACTGGAGTCTAGTTTAGGACTTACCTACATACTGTACTACTGGACTTCATGAGGTTATAGCTATAGTTCCACTCATTCACTTTCATATTATTGAGTGGCACCAGCCCGATAGAGTTATGCGTCAGTTTTGCTGTGTTCAACTGATTCCACTGGCACCACGACAGTTACCAGCGCTTCATGTCTTGAATCTCACGGGGATACATCATTTTGATTAGCGACGACGACATGCCAAATATGTCACCATCTGGGTCAATCGAGTAGAGCATCATATCACAGGTGTACGTACGTTGTGATTCTACCTATCAGATCAGGTAGAGTATGAGCCATGGAATAGAATGAAGTTTATATTGTATCTGACTCAGCACAGGAGAGGGATTCAGGATCTGGTAAGTCAATAAATTTCACATGATATATTTATTACGCTATTTTATAATTCATTTTGAATCTATGTACAGCATACCAGACTACGACGACTATGTCGCATGACTGATCCAGAGGAGGAGGAGGTTGCTAGTTTATCTTTGATCCATGCTGTTTTGGAGGAGATGATGCCGATTTGTCGATATATTCATGATAGTATCATCCATCCTAGACCCCAGATACTTGATGTTCTTACTCAGGAACATGATTCTCCTATCCCAGGAGATGACGGTCCTACTCAGGAACCTGCAGCAGTAGCTGGTGTTGTTCCCCAGTGACGACAACGGTGACAGAGACCGCGTCCTGCTGCACGTGAGCCCTCACCTGTTCCAAAGGCACATGTCGGTGCTCTATCAGTCCAGCCTGACCCGTCTGGGTTTGTGCAGCATGATTCAGCATGTGATCCATCTTTTTTGACCGGATATCCACAATATTCTCCAGATATTTATTTTCTAGGGATTTATCAGGGGTCATCTCCCATGCCTCCATCTTTCATACCAGATCCTTCACAGCCTATATGGTTTCCTGAGGGTATGATGACAGCCCCTTCTACTTACGTCGTGGGAGAAGGATCTCGTGCACACGATGACATCCCTCTGACACCTCCTTCCATGCAGACTATGACAGAGGATCCCAGGATTGATGTTCTAGTTCCTGAAGATCACCCCTCTCCAGGTCATTATACTCCATCCCAGCATGGAACACGTCGCTCTCGATATGGACGTACCATTCACACACCCCCTTGTGGGACAGATCCTCACCATAGACATTGACATTACTTATTCATGTAAATGTTTTCTATTTATTAAAAAGAGTGCATTACTTTTACTCTAAAATAATTACTTAAAAATTGTCGATGACACATAATTTACTAGATTTCAAAAAAACCTATGTGAAACATCATAATGGTTCAAGTATGTGACTTTGAAAGATTATAAAATATAAACTATAAGACCGATATGAATGAAAATTAAAATATGAATTAAACATATAGGATATAGTTGAAAAAATGAATTTCTTAAGAAATGTTGACGATAAATTATTTAAAAGGATTCAAAACAACCTTCCTGAAACTCAAAAATGTTTCAAGTAAGTGATTTTGAATGTGCAATGCTATGACAAACCTTTAGATGAAATGTGTCAGTTCCCCACCAGATGTGCATGTTCCTACAAAATTTTCAGGCTAGAGATAATCCACCTTAAGTTCAACATAGCCTTATGTCTTCCATGGATTAATGTCAAACACATCATTCCATTTGTTTACTTTATGGGGAAGTAAAACTAATTCCTTTGAATATGCACATTACCATGAACATATAAAGTCATCATTTTTCATAAAAAAAATACTAATCTCATGTTCACTACAATACCCCTTAATGTAAGAATGATACAAATAGTGTAAGTACCCAATAGAAAGATTCCAATCCATTTTGACTGGGCTATTTGGAATCATTGGTGTTTTCATCTGATTAATAATTTAAAAGGTTTCAAAGCCACCTTTCTGAAACTCAAAAATGTTTCAAGTAAGTGACTTTGAAATCCTATAAAATATAAACCATAAGATTTACTGAAATGAGACTTAAAACATGGATTAAACATATAATAAGTAATTGAAAATAAAAACAATTTATTAAAAATTGTTGATGAAATACAATTATAAGCATTCAAAAACACTTCTTGCAATTCAAAATTATTTCAGATATGAGAATTTGAAAGCCTATAAAATATAAACATAAAGACTCATATAAATGAAACTTATAACATAGATTAAACGTATAAGAAGTAGTAGAAAAGTAATTAGTTAATTCTGGTGAGGGGGCAAACTATTAGACCCTGTAACTGAAGGATAATGAGGATGATAAGGAAACATCAACCCCCATGGCCACCCCTTCCACCCATTCAACCGACTTCGGTAACTCCTATAGAAGTAGCTTTTCAAAAAAATGAAATGTCACACCACCACAGCTTCCTACATCCATATTAACCCCCCCAATTCAGTTTCATTACATGTGGACAACCCCCATTTTTACCAAAGTCAATGATACACTATCAAACCAGCACTTTTCAACCCCCACCTCAATAATAAAAAATGATTTGTGGGATGAGAAATGATTCGGCGCATTTTACAACATTTAAAGGCGTCGAATCATTTCCCATCCCTCAAAGCATTTTTTATTTTTGATTCAGGGGTTGAAAGTGGTGGTTTAATAGTGCATCATTGACTTTGGTAAAAATGGGGGCTATCCACATTTAATGAAACTAAATTCGGGGGTTAATATGGATGTAGGAAGCTGTGGTGGTGTGACATTTCATTTTATTGAAAAGCTACCTCTATAGGAGTTACCGAAGTTGGTTGAATGGGTGGAAGGGGTGGGCATGGGGGTTGATGTTTCCTTGTCATCCTCATTATCCTTCAATTCTAGGGTCTAACAGTTTTCCCCCTCACCAGAATTAACTAAATACATTTCTACTACTTCTTATATGTTTAATCTATGTTCTATTTTTCATTTATATGAGTCTTTATGTTTATATTTTATAGGCTTTCAAAGTATCATATCTGAAATATTTTTGAGTTGCAAGAAGTGTTATTGACATCTTATAATTGTATTTCATCAACAATTATTTAAGAAATGGTTTTTATTTTCAATTACTTATTATATGTTTAATCCATCTTTTAAGTTTCATTTCATGTTATCTTATGGTTTATATTTTATAGGCATTAAAAGTCACTTACTTGAAACATTTTTGAGTTTCAAAAAGGTTGTTTTGAAACCTTTTAAATTATTAATCAGATCAAAACACTAATGATTCCTCATAGCCCAGTCAAAATGGATTGGAATCTTGCTATTGGGTACTTACACTATTTGTATCATTCTTACATTAAGGGGTATTTTAGTGAACATGAGATTAGTAGTTTTTCATGAAAAATGCTGATTTTATATGTTCATGGTAATGTGCATATTAAAAGGCATGAGGTTTTACTTCCCCATAAAGATAAAAAATGGGATGAAGTGTTTGACATTAATCCATGGAAGGAATAAGGCTATGTGGATCTTAAGGTGGATTATCTCCAGCCTGAAAATTATGAAGGAACATGCACATCTAGTGGGGAGTTAACACATTTCATATAAAAGTTTTTCATAGCATTGCACATTTCTTCATCGCTAAAATACCCGAAAGGCGGCACATGGTGTGCCGCCTTTTGGATGTAAAAAAAATATTTTAAACCTGGCTATATTTTTAATTTTTTTTTGAAGAATTTTAAAAAAAACTCCCATATCCTTCTTTATCATGAGCAGGCTGTACCTAGGAGCCACCGCTCTCTCCCTCCTGCCGGCTTCGTCCCTGCATGCCTCCATGTCAACCCGCAACCATTCTTAACCAGACCTTCATCATTTTCCTGCCTCATAGCTGCTATCCACACAACATCATTTTCCAACACACTAATCCACTGGTGGCAACCACTCCTCCAGCCATTGCATGCCTACCGAATCGGTTTGTCGCCTCCTCCTCTTCTTTCTAGTGACCCCTGAATACGCTACCCGACTGTCTTTCGCCTCTCACGTGGGTCGGGCACCCTTCTTTATAGCTTACGTGCACATCTCTAGCCTGATGTGCCTCTTGTCTGACAGTCTTGCAACCTCCCAACTAGATCACACACACATCTGGTGGCCTCACCGCCCCTTTTCGACAGTCACATCACCACACTGGTCGAGCGCATCACTGTGCCAAATTGTGGATTGCACTATGTTTGTTCTAGTAGTAAATAATTAATTTTGCATGAGTTGTGTTTATTTATATTGGTGTTAATTTAAGTTTTAAATAATTTAGTTTAGTTGTATAAATCTATGAGTTATTTTTTGGATATTGTTTCATAAATCATAAAGTTGTTTTGTAATAATGCAGGCAATGCAAACTATGTTTTGAAAAAAATGTCAAGCAAGTTATGTTGCATGTTTTGTTCGTTTGGGTCATTTTATTTCTCTATTAATGTATTTTTTTTATCATTTCGGTTGTAGTGTGTTTGCATGATTTTTCCACGATCATGGGATCATAAACTTGTGTGTGCTTGCGTGCCTGCTTGAGGCGAGTCACGTCATCCTACTTGGACTGCGAGTCAGGGTAGGTCCCACACTACACTCACCTGTAAATTTAGAATTTATTAATTGCATGAAATTTTATTAATTTTAATAAATGTGAAATAGTATTAGATAATTAATTTTGGAATAATTATTCTATGTAAAAAGTGTTTTTTATGTTATATACAAGACTCAAAATATTTTCCTGATGAACGGACCCACAATAGTGAAATAATGCTCATTTTTCCATTGTACATAATTCAAGAAATTTGATGTGTAGTTCTGGTTTAATGATAAATGATTTCTTCTGAAGCATGAACATTTTTTTTCTCTTGAGAAATTAGGGTTTTCTTTAGTGTTGGGTAATGACCGTTTGACACTTTAATAAAATAAATTATTTTAGAAATCTTTTTTGGGGGTGACTCAGGGTTGATCTTTTTTTCATACATTGATTGTGTGAGTTTATTGTCATATTTGAGCATCGTGGCTTGATGATTTACATTGTGGACTCACCCCTTTTTATTGCCTGTGCTGACATTAGAACCAAGAAAAGTACGTGAATCTTTAGAAACCGTTTTTTTCACTAGTTTAGACTACGCAATAGCTAGTGACCCATAGCTGAGAGGTGTTCTGTTATTGGTTATATGGGATTGGGCCCCTTAGTTAGGACATGTTAGGATACACCGGGAGTTTGAGTGTTATGATGTCATTGAGAAGGTCATGCCTTTAGGATGAGTCACATGTATAGTATGTTCTGGATTGTTCACAAGAACCTAGGTTCGAACCATGTTTTCTTTAGTGATTATTAGAATGTGGAAGATGATTGAGAGGTCTAGATCAGTTTCTGGCCCCTATGTGGAACCTTTTCCTTTTTTCCATAGTGTGTGTTTTGTGCTGTGTGCGGTTTTTCCTTTTTAACTAACAACTAATGTTTGTATTTCTAAATTGTTCACAAAAATGATTTAAAATTCACCATACCAATTCCTTTCAAACATTAAATATGTTTTTATATTAAAAAGGGAAATAGTCTATTTCTTTTCTTGGAAATGAAAGTGTGTGTGGAAACCAATATTTTATATAATTTAGTTCAATCCTAAAATTTGTAAATTTATTATTTAAATGTAGCGCATTGGGAATAGTTTGTTGGGCATGCCTACTAAGTTTTAAGACGCATGCCTATAGTGTTTTTTTTTGATTTTTTCTATTTCAGGATCGACTCGAGCTTTCTTACCGTGGGGAAGAGTTGGTTTTTGGTTGGTGAGAGACACTTGGGGTCGTGAGGAGTTTTGGTCGTGGTCAGGTCAGTTTGGTTTTTTGGCCATTCTTTTTGTTTTGTGTCATTTATTTACTTTGTGTTGTTCTATATTCTTTCTGATAATTTATTTATTTATATTGGGATAAATAATTATAATTTGTACTCTGTTGATGCCCTGGTACTTGTCTCCATCCCGAGAGGATCGAGAACGCTTCTCGACCCATGTCGTGGACTGGATCAGGTGATCGGTTCATGGTCGGCCCTGGTTGGTTTATGAAAATCAGGGAGCTAGAAGTTTTCAAAACAACCAGTTGTTGGTGATTCTACAGTGGATTCTGAATATATATCGTTTTCTGATGCATCCAAAGAAGCGATCTTAATTTGAAACATTGTCCAGGGCCATGATGTCATTATTAGCAATAAAGATCCCATCACATTGTATTTCCATAATAATACAGTGATGTCTCTTTCAAAAGAACTAAGGTCACATCAACGGACAAGGAACACACTCAGGAAGTATCACATATTATGGTACTTCTATAAAAATGGTGAAGATGCAGTGAGAATAGTGTCCATGGAAGAGAATCTTGTAGACCTCATGACTATATGAATATCTGAGAAGAAGGATGAATATCATATCAGAGCTAATGGGTTAAAGGTTGTTAGTAGTTGGCTCTTGTCCAAGTGGGATTCTATTGGAGTTTGTGGCCAATAACTATCTAATGTGTACTTTATTCATTAATAAAATAATTTATCTCATCTTATTGTTCAACTTTTTAAAAATGCAGGTGATAATGTCATAAGGATTGCTGTTTCATTAAAGGGTCATAGTGGGTCCCTGATATGATGAGAAACCATAAGTGCTGTAGCACTATTTTGAATATATGTTCTATAGCCAAATGATGTTATTCAAGGGTCACAAAAAATATAGGCCATTAGGGGAGAGGACTCATAAATCATTGAGGCACATTATCATGGTGTGCAACCTTGATAATATGCAGGAGGATATTATTAGAACGAGACCCGCTAGTCGGAAATCCACATTTCATAGCGTCATTTAATTTTTCTATCTACGGAAATGTGTATAGGTCCATAGACTTTAAGATTATTATTAATGGGTATAATAACCTGCACACATACATGTATTGACAAAAACTATGATGACACACTATTCACAACAAGGTAGGAAATGTTGGGTGTGTGATGACTAATACTACATTGATAGACAATGCAAGAAAGGATTTGTCCCTCTAGTGCCGTAAGAGTAGTAGATATCTTAGGCCCTTTCATGGAATTGATATATCCTAAATAAATCAATGGGTATGGTATGGAATGGGTTAGTTCAACCCTGGAGAGTCAAATAAATAATAATTGAGTAAATGGGTCTTTTGAACTATCATGAAACTCACTTGATTCATGATATCGAGAGAATGGGATTACATTACATAGTAAGCGTTCGTAGCAGGTGACACGACTTTTCAGCATTAACTTCGTTCTCTATGGGTGTCTTGGTGTGTTTCTAGAAACTAACCTTGGACTTTAGGTAGGCTCCACCAAATTCCACTACGGGAGAGGCATAGTATATCACACACTAAGTGTGTTCATGTATCTAAGTTAAATATTAATTATAAAAGTTGACAAAAGATGATTCTTGATTGTGGTTTAATAATTATTCAAGGATGTCTACACCCATTTATTTCAACACTTGTTGTTCAAGAGAATATATTGTGGGTGAAATAATATATTTATTAGCGAGTAATGCAATTATATTTATTTTAGAAATTAACATCCATTATTTAAGGTCTAATAAATGTGGTGGAGGAAAAAATGGAATGGAAAAACAAAAGTACAAACTATGTATATTTTCTGGGAATTTATTTGAAATAATATTATTTATTTAATGAAATAATATTTTTTTAGTTTGCTGGGTGCATGTAAAGTAATAATAATATTCATCTGTTATTATTAGACATGTGGTACTGTAAATAATTAAATGAAATGAATAATTGATTTAGGGTAATTAATTTATTTTTATTAGTATAAGTAATAAAAATCCCAATTGTATAATTCTCAATATCCTATACATTTTGAGGGTTGTGCACAATAGATATAGAGATTTATCTCATTCCAAGAGAGATTTATTTTCGTTCAAGAGCGCTCTCATCCTACGAGAGAGAAATCCTTCTCCACCAAATCAAGGTGATCGAAGGAAGACATCGAAATATAATGCTCTTCCTCTCTAACACCCGTAGGACCCTTCGATGATGTCTAGAGATTCTTGGAGAACATTTGGATAATAGGTAGAGGAATCCTACACTTGGATTCTACAATGGAATGAAAGATCACATATGATCATAACTAAAAACATAAATAGAGAGAAAATTCCATCAAGGTAATTATTGCCTTATAATTAAATTAATTATAACCAACATATTTTGATCATATCTATGGTTTTGGGACTCCCTTTATTTTTTTTTATTCACTCAATTTTGACGATCCAATGTTTTTTATCATTATGATCCTCATATTAAACATTTTTGTTGGAAAAAATTAATGTTGGGTGCACTGACAAACATGATACCGCAATGCTTGGAACCTACATATTTGTTGATGAAATCAATCATGCCATATTTTGCTGGGATGTAGGGTATGTTCGTTGTGTCACAAACGATATGTTATTAATAGATATGTTGAGAAAGGATTAGTCCCTTCCATTCATGGAAGTTGACATCTCAGCCCTTTGATTGAAATAGGACTATCTCCTTAAATTCGATGACCATCATGTAACAATGAGTTTATTTCATCTATTCAAAGAATGACATATAAAGAATATAGGTTGATTAACTATAATGAATCTTTCTTTATTTGATATTGTCTCATAGAAATTATATTACACTATGAGTATTCATATGTGGATGTCGTCATTCCAGTATTAACCTCTTTCCCTTGGGTTCCTTGACCTGTTTCTAGATAGTACTCTTAGACTATTAGAAAACATTCCTAATTCTAATTAGAAAAAATCTTAGTGGGTCACACACTATGTGTTTCTTTTTGTCTCTATTAGATATAATTTGAATTTAATTAAATGAATAAATATTATTATCAGTACCATGGAATAATCTTATTCATGCTAAAATGATAGCATAAATAAAATTAAATACATTAATTTATTGAAAATTTAAGAAATATTTATTTACATGTTTATAAATAAAATATTTGTCTAAGAGAATAAATTATTTCTTTATTTTGGTGGTCAATTAATCGAAATGTAGTTCACGAAAACCAAGGCTGGTCCAGTTGTAAAATAATTATTTTCATGATGGTAAAAAAATTATTTAAATTGATGGAATAGGATTGAATAATATCACTGTTATCATTCTGGGGCGTGTGATTTCATTTATTATTTTGTTTTATGTGTTTTCGAGCACCAACAATAATGGTTTATTTTTTTTATTATGTATCATGGGTTTTCTCTCTAAGTTTATGAATGTATTTATATTCTGTTATGCAATTTAATATAGTAATTGAAACCCAATGTATTTAGATAGATAGGTATTTCTATTGTTGCATTACGCCTTGTGTGGAAAACCCCAATTAATTGATAATTGTTGATCTAAATATTTTCTCTCTCAACTCCTCTCATCTCTCCCTATAAAAATGAGAGATGTTATTCAAGACCAAATAACGAGAGATCAACAAAAATATACGCCAGACATTAGTTGCATCAGGATATCACCTAGAGAACGAGTGACGTTGATAATAGACCATGGGATCACATGTCGATCACCACTAGAGGGATTCTACATTGTATCATTGAATGTACAATGAAGGAAATATTGAAGGGTCCTTCTATATGATCAACGATCGTAAACTACAAATGTACCAAAGACCCAAATATTTAGTTTGTTCATAAATGATTAAAATAATTATAAACATGATGTGAAATATCCTCTCTCTCAGATCTGGTATTATTCTTAACTTGGTCGAAATATTTGATTTTAATATATTGATACTGACATTCATCATTCTATTGATGTCAGTTTGGTAATCAATTACAGCAAAAACAATGTTGGCCCCTCCCTACTTCCATGCTTCTGCTAGGTCTGTCACCATCAGAAATCATGTAATAAATAGGTTTTAGACCCTACACCACCCTAATGGGTGGATAAGTGAATTATGGTCTCAAATATTTTGTTGAATTAGATAAATAAATTTCCTATATTAGTAAGAAATCTTTAAAAATTCCTTAAGGGATTGTGTATTAAACTAATACCAACATGCTAAAATAGAAATATAACACAACAATTTTACATTGTTAAAACTAAGGGATCAACCACGAAGAATATTCTGATATTATGTAAAAGAAAACATAATCGACTATTTATCATCATACATTATTTAAAAAAATTGTTTATTCATGATAGTTATATGACATGATCACAACATATAAAATAATTAGGGATAACATAGTACCTACCTCAGATCACTTACATAACCTCCCCCTTGCTCATTGTATTAGGTGATATGTTTCTCAATTTATATACTTGATGTTATATTTTATATTTGTGCACGTGTTAATTTTTTTTTGAATAATAATTTTCTAAATATGATTCCTAAATTCAAACCACTAAAATTTTCTTATTTAATTTTCCTAAAAATTCCATCCCCAATTAACTCCACACTTTCAAGAGATTAAAACACATTATAAAACTATCACCTCACAAAATAAGTATCATTTTACCAATGTCCTTGTTATTTCATGAATATTTAGAATTATCTCAAAACTCCAACGTTCACATAACATGAATGTTTCACAATCAATTTGTATAAGTAGAATAAATTTTATTTCATCTCATAAATGATATAATCCTTATTTCTTCAGAAAATAAATTACATCACATAACTCCACCCCATAAAACTATTTGTCAAATTAGTGCCTTCATAACATTACTGAGAGCCTCTACTATTGGGGTGGGGGTAGTTTTCTATTTATATACGTTGTTGGGACTTTTCTAAACTTAATTTTTTTCCAATGGAATTCCATACAACGTTTCTAGTATTAGAACATCAATGATTTGATGTCACCATTAGAGAGAATTGACATATAATAGAAAAAATACTTATTTATTTTTTTGGACTAGGTAACCTTTTTTGTTCCTATAAATTTGATTATTTGACATCACATTTAGTATAAAACACTCTTCTTTCACAGAACTCCAATACTTATTTTTTAGGTTTGTGAAACTCTTCCTACATGGACATATATAACATTTAAAAATCTTCTCGACATTAAAAATATACTTTCATTATATATAATTTGATGAGAAAACAATGCATCATTTCTTATGGATAACTTATTGAAATCATTTGAAAATCTTACACAACTATTTTACACTTTCATGAAACTCTATAGTTTACCAAAAAAACACCCACATCTTCTAAACCTACCTTTAATAATACTACCGCGTTATTCTAAATAAATCATGAAACCTTCTTGATCCATATTATTAATTTCCCCCTATTTTACAAGAGAAAAAACTATGGAAAAACTAGATAATTGTGCAACTCTATGAACTATCCCCCACATTTATAGCAACTAAAACTGGAATTGAAAACTATTTTATCAACCAATTATGGATTTAAAACAAACAGAACAAACTATAAATGTACTTAGTTGAATAACCTTGTTTCAATAAATTCCACCCTTTGGGTTTTTGAGAAATCAAAATTAAAATTCATTAATTTACCAAACGCAAACAAAAAACCTCATAGTGGTGATATAACTCATCCCTCATTATATCTCCGTATAAGAAATTATATATTTAGAAAAAAGATATTAATAGAGAATTTAATTAATTGAGAGAAATTATTTCTTGAAAAACTCCCTTTCATTGAATTTTTAATTTCACCATTCTCCCCCTTTGGAAACAAAACCAAAAAATATTTATTTTCCCCCTTAGTTCCTAATTGGCCCCTAGATTCTGTCTCACCTTGAAATGTTATCCATATTAAAAAAGGTAGAAATAGTTAAAAAAACATAGAGAGAGGGGTAATATATGAACCTCTTCAGACAATGGTTTGTGGATGAACACTATAGTTTAACCAATGATTATCAAACATTAGTGAAACTAATATATTTTTCATGATATCTACCACATGATAATTAGTCCCAATATAATATGTTTAATAATAACTTGTTCAAAATTGGGATTGATTATGTGATATATGATCTTGATATATTTGGTATGAGAGTGTTAGAAGGTATTTTTTGTTACCATGATTCTATTACTATTACTGTAGAGTATCACCAATTGTTGTTTTGCATTAAAAAAATATAATGACATTGTTTCCTCACCCAGAATAGTATATTTTTCCTTTTTCATGTAGATATACTCTAATTTTTTCGTACATAGAGAAGTTATTTCTTGTTCTTTTCTTATCTAATATCCATAATTATCTCTAATGAAGAAGTCACCCCAAATAGCTGAATATCGATCCACCAAATGAATATCCTAGTCAGGATTAGGAAATATTAACAATTCATGATCATTTAGTACATCAATTTATGAGTCAAAATTGAGAACATATAAAATATAAATCATGATTAAAAGAACCATTAAAAAATTGTATTTATTTGGATTAATGTGAATCTGAGATGCTTAATATATTGAAAAGATATTATCTATCCACATCATAGTCAAATAAAATAATCTCCCAATTATCCTCTTGTACAAATAGGGATCCATATATTTATTATATATGTAATTCCCATGTTTTTTACTAATAATATTTATGTTTGGATTTTGTTTGGAATCATGCTTATGTAACTTCTTATGATTCTATCCTATGTACTATTTTTACAAATAATTATTTATTAATTATTTTTAATAACATGTATCCCTAATATTTTTTGAGTTACCCAATTATCATCATTTAAAATTCTATCATAATGTGATTAGGAAATTCATATATTTATTTGTGATTCCTTCTACCAATAATGATAACATCCGCATTAAAAACACCATAAATTGTTCACCCTATGATGTCTATAGATAGATATTATGGTGGATATCTCCCCTTTTTAAGTATAGCCTCTTTATATAATCATTCAGTTGCGTATACCATGAACTTGGTTCCTACCTTAGACTATATAGAGAATTCTTAAATATATAACACTTTTTAAACACTTAGAATCAGAAAATAACACTAGGTATTAAATTTAGACATATTATCCAAGAGCAGCATTTAAGAATACCATTTTGATATCCTTTTGAAAAAATTTATACCTTCATTGAATTTTATGTCTATGTAGATCCTAAGGCACTCTATTCAAGGTACTGAATAAAAAATTTCTTTATCATCAAGTCCATTAGACTAAGAAAAACCATTACACAGTAAGCAATATTTTTATTTATCATACTTATTTTTTAATCAAATTTGTTCTTGTTGATCCACTTTTTTCAAATCACATGGAAATTTTTCAGTATCATAACAACATCCCAAGTATATTTTTTTTCAATAGGATCTAATTTCCCATTCATGACCATAACCCATTATTCCTCATGATCCTATTATATAAGTGTATTTGGTTCCACCATCTATAGAAGAGTAAAATACACAACCTTATCTATTCAATTTGTCTTGATAGGGGTTTTCCAATCCCTAATAAATTTGGATAGATTAACTTATATTCTTTTACATATCTTGTGTGGTTCCATTTGAGTTCCTTTAGTAATGGTTTCCTCTTACTACTCATCTTATGAATCATCATCATTTATAAATCCTTGAATATATTGCAGGACAATATCAACATTGAAATTTGAACATGTTCCTTTTCCTCTTCATTTTCATGCTTAAACATATTATTTTATGAGATCTTCATATCCATCATAATTGTATTCTCAAATACCTAGAAATCATTTGTCTCTACAATTTTCATAAAATATTTCTTATAGAATTTATAGGATCCTATGTTAATTTAGAACCCATGAAATATTGCATCAAATGACACATTTCTATACACTACTTCATTTTTTCATTATTTTGAAAGAAAAAAACCAACTTAGAAAACGAAAATACATTAGTGAGGGATTCCTTCCATTCCATATATCATAGGGTTTTATTTAATCTTCTAGACTCTGACCTATCCGGTTTTATGTGAACATTATAACATTAATATCATCATTATTATAGTGACATGAGACAAAACCCTCAATCAACATAATTATGGCCATATTATTCACCTATCAATTTCTCTGTTCAATGGAACCATTTTATTTTGTGTTCTAACTAATTAAAAATCATGTGGTATCACATTTTTTAGAAGATATTTTAAAAATAAATTGATGTGTTTTTAACCCATTTTAAAATTGTAATATCATGATTGTGTGACTGAAAAAATTCTAAAATTTATTGAGGTTTATATTTATGATGTCAATAAATTATCATTTAATCTATATAAACATGTCACATGTAACTTTTCTTTACTAATATGTAAAAATAAATTATTAACTCTCAAAATTTCTTCAATCTACATTCATGGGAAATCACACTTCTATGTGGAAGAGATCATACAAATTTTATTCCCTTTTTATTCTTAGGTGATGGATTTTTTAAACTATTTTTCCTCAAAATATATAGCTGAAAGTATTTTCTTAATAATGCATCAATTTTTGAATTTAAACAACATAATTTAAATTGAATTATAATTCTATGATATTTTGACTAATGTAACCAATCCATTAGTGCAACATGTTCTTTTTATTATTAATTATTAAAATACATGTGTTTTCTTTACTGTTGACAAGGTATTAATTTATATTTTTTTCACTAACCTTTCATTAGAAAATTTTATGATTTACCGTGGATCATGAATCAATTATGATTAAATTTCACAACGTATCCCATGATGCATAGTTCACTCCTATATAACAGATTGTGAGATAGATCATTATCATATATCCAAGTCATATTCTTCAAATTGTCACATTCTAACCAGGTATTTGCACTACCATTGATTTTTAAGGTACCCTAATTTCCAAATGACACAATTACATCAAATTTTTCCATAATTATTTTCACCATATTCATATTTCCTATCACTTGGGATAAGAATCCACTATAACAAATATGTGTACTACAGTTCGTTGTTTCTTTTAGTGCGATCTAGGATAGGTTGTATTTATATATATTTTTTTCCTTCTGTGATATACCATGTGGATTTTAGTTGTAATATGGCCTCTTGAATCCCTTCTCATTATTCTTGGTTAATAATTACTCTAATTATTCTTCCAATGGTATATAACTATTTTATAAGGTTATTTTTATTGGTTGAACACTATTCCATCATCTCTATGTTTGATAGTTACTGGGCAATCTTTCTTTTTTCTAGTAATTAATGAATTTAATCACATAGATAGAATAATGTAGAAATACCCATAAATATTATTTCTTCTATTTGATGAATGTCATGGTCTTCCTCTACTTTGTTTTCAACCAGGTGCTTCACTATTCAGATATCTCCATGCCTCATCACGTTATGGAATGGTATATCTCATAAAGGAAGAATATTGATATTTTATAAGATGAAATATCTTCTCACTTTTATTCCTCCACATGTACCCTACTTTATATATGTTTTTAGACATCAATTAAATCATGGTGATTATGTATTTTGTTAACACTCTACATTTTTTGGTTCTTTGATATCTTTATTTGATATTTTGGTTCCTTTTTATTGTCACATATATGAACAACTTTCTACATCTCTATTTTACACTATCAATACATACATTATATATATATGTATCATATCCAATTCCACTTATATGCAAAAATTTTTGTATTATCTCACTCAATGATTTCATAACTTCTTCAGAGAAATATATTTTCCTTCCTAAATGATATGCATATTTGAACCATAAAAATTATAGTTTCTTCATTGATTACCATGATTTTATCCCAATATCCTACTTAATTATTAATCTAATGAATTCTCATTTATGTTCCATAACTATCATAGTTTTCTTAACCAACCTCAAATTATGGAAATTGATAAATTTTCCAACTCATCAATATTTAGTTTAAACTCCACATCCTCTTATAGGATTTATTGTGTTTTCAATTGTCCTAATACCTCTCCTAACAGTCCATTAATCTCTACTTCATTGTTATTCACAAAATCTGATAATTATTTTAATAAAAATATAATCTTTATATTTTTATTTCTGTAAATGTGAATCTTTTCAAGAACACACTCTATTTCCATTTTATGATCAATAACACCATCTGAATAATTTTCTCCTTTTATAGGTTCATCCATATAAACACTATATATATGGGTATTTTTTACATGAAATTTATACGTTGTTTTTTCCTATAAAAAAGTATCAATCATCATGTTATAATTTTAAAATGAATCTTCCACTAAAAATTCATTCCTAATTTGTAATGAAATTATTGTGGAAAACTCTTTTGAAGAACCCTAAATTATTCATGCATCTCATCATTCATCAGAACATTTTCTTATTCATTTTGTTGGAATTTCATTCAATACTTTTCACATCAAAAATAGGCCCAAAATAAATTTTCCATCAAATATGCATATTTATATCTTGATTTTTTTTTCAATAAGTGAAATAAAATCATGATACATATATTATATATCATCACCATATTGTGAAATTTCATTTTTCATGGTTTTTATGTCTATACCTGACATTGATTATTTTTTATTTATAGTTCTCCTCTTATTTTAATGGATTATATAGAGCATAACATATAATAAAGTTAAATTATAAATAAATCCTTTTCCTCATGAGATGAAACATATATGTTGTATAGAGATGAAAACCTAGTAAATAATATATTTACAATGACAATATCCCAAATTTCATCATAATGACCATGATTTCCGAAAAATAAATAAATAATTTAATTAATAAAACAATATGAATTTTCAACAAGGTGAATTTTCAGATCATCGAATCAATTATGAGAAACCTGGACTATTTTCCCATCACATTTTTATTTCCAAACTCTATCCTTCAAATAGAACTGATAAAAAAGTGATTTAGTAAGATAATTTGGATCTCTAGAATCTAAATTAGTAATTTTTTTCTGTGTTTTAGTCATAAAATGTCATTTCACATCACTGATATGAATCAGTTGAACTTTAGAAAATATAATGTCCTTCCCAAGAGTCATCCGATAAGATATCATCTAATTTTACCAAATCATTATTTTGATTCTATAAAAATGGATAGATAACATATAATTATCCAAATTCTCTGTCATAACCATGAATATATAATGATTTAACACCTATAACCCAATCGATTTGATACCACATCTTAGAACCTAGAACACCATGGGAGGGGAATTGTAACACCCCTAGATTTTATGAAAAATATTCTTTTTAATTCCGTTAATGTCTTGTGTTGTACGCTACACCAAAAGTAGCTTTCTTAACACGCATCCTTGAATTTCCTTGCATTACACGCAGTCACGACCTTCCTCAATAGCATGTGTAGTACGCAATACCGAGTTTCACTAAACAACGATATGCTATTAAAATATTATTAAAACTAGCCATTATGAATAGTAATAACCACCTTTTAAAATTATAGAAATTTTATCTCTCAAAATGAACATCATTTTTTTATTCGAAGTATCCAATTTATCCTATGGTGAAATTTTGGTACTTTTCGGATAACTTTCATATTCTGATGAATAGTGAAAATTACTAAATTTTAATTAAAAACAACTTTCTTAATAAAAATAATTTATAGTGATAAATTATAAATTTGAGTGGTTTTAAAGTATATTGAGAATATATTTTTACAATTTAATACAATGTTGGTCATTGGATGTAATTTCACATTTATACCAGTTATAAAAAAGTGTCAATCTTTTGATAGTTATTATCTTTTAAAAACACGCCATTTGTTTTGACGAAGGGAATTAATTTTTAAATTATTTAATGTAACTGATATGTTATTATTTTGGTAAATAGAAATCATTTCTGAGTTCATAATATAAAATATATCTTAGGCCTAATTTTTGGTATTTTTCTGGAAACTTTCATTTTTTGATGAATAGTGAAACCACTAAGTGGTAGTAAAAAAGAATTTTTCATAAAACTTAATTTTACCGCTTCTGTGAGTGGAATTTCAAAAATCTGAGAGACCCAGTTGATGTCAGTAAGTAAAATGTGGTTCAATGAGATGAAAATAGTTTTTGGTGAATAGTAACTTTTTACTTTTTTTACCACGGTTAAAAGTAAATAGGGTAATTGAGGGTAAAAATGATATTATTATTACCCTAACACAAGTCCAAATTCTATTGGATAAGTTTAATTCGACCACAAACAACCTTAGGAATAAAATATGACCATTTAGGCCCACTTGGATTAGATTAGGACATTTATAATTATTTGATTCAAAGAAGAGTTAAAAGAGTTAAAATCAAAGTTTATTTACTAAAACATTTTTAATATAGGGTTATAAATAAGATAAATTCGATTTTAAATATTCATTAGAAATAAAATAAGGCTTTATACATAATTATATTTTATTTATAATTTTTAGAAATTATATAAATTAATTTATTTATGACACAATGATGATGCAGTAATTACCATAATAGTAAAAAATTATAATAATTGATATTATAAATACCCAAATAAAAATAATTTGAGACTTTATATGAATTCCACTAATTTTATAGGTTGGTATGACATGTTAGTATTTATTTAATTAAATTTTTTCAACTAATCATTCTGTTATGATTTTCACAAAAATCAACTACCAAATAGTGTCAAAATTGACATAAAATAGTTTTTAAAACAAATATTATATTATTAATTGTTATTTTATTCCTAAAAATCTAAGGTTCGACCAAATGACTTAGATAAGGTTATATATATTAATAATAAACAACTTTGGGTTCGTTTGGCTTGTTATAGTACGTTTATTAACCTTATAGTATAAGAACACAAGAAGACACGGTAAAATTAAAATTATTTAACTTAATGTTAAATCTAAATGATAAGTTTAAAATAGGAACCTAAACTTGTCTAAATTCTATTGGATGAGAGTCTTTCGACCTATACCCACATTATCTTAGAAATAAATCAATTTGGAGCTATTTAAAACCGAACATGACTTTAAAATAAAATAATATTTTTAGTTTTCCAAAGGAGCCCCTCTCCTCCCTTATAAAAGGGCACCTCCTCCCTCTCTTCCTCATACAACATTGAGCCTTAAAGCTCGGCCAAACCCTACAAAATTATCTTCTCCACTTTCCTAGAAACATACTAGAGGTTCTGTCCTTCCTTAAAGACAAATTTTAGTTCCCTAAAAGGAGATCTCAAAGAGGCGCTTCAAAGAAGAGGTAATGTCCGTTACCGATTCTTTCAAATTTATTTCCTCTTCCACGTATTCTTCTTAGGTTGTATCATTATGAAGTAATGACATAAGTATCACTCATATACTAATATGGTATTATAATTATGAAACAACCGTATTTCACCATCTATCCATCCAACGGAAAACGAAATCACCGTGCGTGCGTACGTACGGAATACTATCTCCACGCCGTGGTGAAATCTATTTTCCACCACCACCTTACTTGGATGGGTATAATGGTGTAAATAATAACTATATATGATTATTTTAAAGTGATATTGAATCTGAAATAGTATACATACACTCCAATACAGTCCCACGATCATGAGAATGATATCATCGCTCGTGCGTACGTACGGACTACCGTCTCCACGACGCGATGAGATTCATTCTCCACTTGAACCATTCATGAATGATTATAAAGTACATATAATAAGTAATAATGAAATATATGACATAATAATGATACTTGACTAATGTGTATATATATGTATGTCATCTACTTAATTCCATTCAACTCAATACGGAAACGAAAACAGCATTCATGCGTACGTACGACCTACCGTCTCCATGAACGGTGTATTTCATTATATTTACTGATTATATATTTATATATATATGTATATTCCAAATATATATTTTATATAAATCATGTTTTATATTCTGGAATTAATTAATCATTATCGATGTAATCATTAGAATAATTACAAGTCAAAACACGGATGACAAATGAAACAATTTTACCCAAAATGCTCTTTAACATGGAATTTACAAAAGAACGGGTAATATAAAGTTATAAGTGAACCATATATGATATAATAACAAGTAGTATGATTCTGAAATAAGTCAATGACATTATTTAAACCATTATACAGGAGGTTCATACACTTACGAAGCAAATCGGACCTAAGGTAAGAGAAATATCACAATCACATTTTTATCCGAGATTGTTTATACTTTGGAATTTACTGGGGTGTATTTTATCTTCCACATCCATGTTTACTCAATATGTAATGTTATTTCCATCCATCTACAATTTTTCAAATCCAATTTTACCCTTCGGTGAGTTTTTAGTAAAAGACATGAAAGGAATCTTTTGTCGTTTTTCATACGAGTTACTTTTTGACTTTTCCGACAAAAGTACGAGAAGAATGTTTTTTAACTTATATGGCACGAATGGATTTTTAAAAAATTCATTCCAAAAAGCTTTCTTTACAAGTTTTCACGTATATTTTTAATCAACTTCTTTTAGTTTAAAATTGTATAGCATGTTAAGAAAGGAAAATGTTTTTGATGTAGAAATGATATTTTCCTCAAGAATGGAGTTCAAGTGTTTTATCAAAATTATTTTCCATCTAAGATAATATAGGGTTCTGTTTATATGCCTATTATTACATTGATTTTATTATGTTGTGATGGAATTATTTTGATGAATTCATTTATCTTATATGAATTGTTTGATGATGTCATGATGTTTAAGATTCCCATTTTTATTACATAGGTTATGCTATGATGTATGGTTTATGATTTTGTGGCACACATAAGAATGGTATCATTATGAGATGGGTGGGACCTATATCTACATACAATGCATTGGGTAAAGATTTTATATCTCATGAGATAGACATGGCTGGAACGGTAGGTTATACCGGTTCAGTGAAAGAGGACTGAAATGAGGAGTGAACTCGGTTCAGAAAGGGACTTTGTCCACTAAGATAGTCATGGAAATGAGTCTTGACTAATAAGAAATGATTCTCTATGATTATGTGTGTATGAAAAAAAGTTTCATGTTTTAGGTTATGATTATTGGGATTACATTTCACTACTATGATTTATCCCATGTTATGAAATTATGATCTTTTTTGCAGGTTAATATTTCCAAAATGTTATGTTCTTATGAATATGATGTGATTTATATTTCTTTTGTTTACATTTAATGAGAATTTGAGCTCACCATTTTATGTTTTATTTTCCCTAGGATATAAAGAAAGGTTTTAGGTTAAAAAAAGGGGAAGTTCATTATTAGATTTTGAAGATCTTTCGCCACGTTTAGATGATTATATTCCGAGTTTCCAAAGACACTAAACTATTATGGTCCTTGTGTCTCTGTTTTTGTTATGTATTAAGTATTCCGCAAAAGTAATGTAATGTCCATGTACATTAAGCGTCGGGTCTCTACAGTTGGTATCAGAGGAAAGGTTTAGTCAACCTTTGGAAACTAGGATTCCAAAACGTTAGTGAGATCCCTAGAGATATTTCTAAGGTATGTCTAGGGATGCCCCTAAGGATAAGTATATGTATAGGATATAGTCCTACAACTATTGTAATGATCGTATAATTTTACCTAAGATGTTAGATATTGAAGTTACTCCCCCTTTATTATGATTTTTGCCTCTAACACTATTCTTTTTGGGTTTTAGAAAATGGTTGGAAATCAGACGATTCACGATAATGGAGGATTTTATTGAGAATGGAATGATATTTTTCATGAGAAAACAAATGAAATGGGATTTGGAAGTCCAACCATCATTATTATTCCGAATCATCAATCTCATAATATGATCAATAAACTCAAATTTGGTAAGTTTCCTGACTCATCTAATAAGAGAAATATGGAGTTTCATGAAGATCATAGAGGAAATAAAGTTCAATTTCCCCTATGTAAATCATGTGGGAAGAGGCATTGAGGAGAATGTTTCAAGAGAACTGGAAGATGCTTTGGGTGTGGAAAAGAAGGACACAAAGCTAGTAAGTGAAAACGAAAAGGTTCAGTTTACACTATGGATGAGGATAATGGTATTGCTACGACATCAAAAATGGTTAAATGTTTTAAATGTGGAATGTACGGGCATTATACAAACCAATGCCCTAAGGGAAAGTCTCATGAAGAGAATCAGTACAGCCGTATGAGTAGTATTTATGTTGATGATGGTGAAGAGACTACAAATGATATGTTAGTTGAATGAATTGTTGAAGCTCAGTCAATGGTTTAAGAAGGTAGTGGAATGATTACATGTTTATCAAGTGTAATGTTGTATAATTAATCTCATGGTACTATGGAATAAAGGGACATCTAAGTATTGTTACACTGTTGTCTTTCCTTGAGTTTTGAAAGTGTATGATTAATGGTACCAGTATCCATTAAATGATATTCAGATATTTTTGGAATATAAATGATATGCGCATAATGAAGGGATAAAGAGAAAATTAAATGTTTGATAGTATTCATGAGCTCATGACTGATATAAGGAGAAGGTTGTGTAATGGATTGAGTATATAGAATTTTTGGATTTTGGTATGTGGAAAGAGTTAACTTTTGACAGCATTCATGTTTTCACTAAGGTTTAATGTGTATTCATTTTTCAAGAGAATACATGATGAAGGTATTCACATGATTGTTATGTGACCTACAAGATATATGGGGGATAAATGATGGTATTCACATGCTTGGTTCATGACATTTCAAGTAATCATTTTCTTTATATTATGAGCTTGGACCGAAGTATTTCCTAAAGATTGGAATAGATTATGTTGGACATAAGTTAGTATTGTATAAGGATATAACTTTTGATATTATTTATGTGATGTTATAGTAATGTAGTTTTAGAAAAAGGACAACCTACAGGATGGGCGACAACCCATCGCGTCGGACAAGGCTGTGGGAATCGAACCCACAACAGAAGTGCGAATGGACTTTATTGCCTACCACTGTCCTACAATAAGTCCCTGGTTAGTATAAACTAGTTTTATTTTATTAAGTGGTATGATAGATGAAGTATATTTCCATTTGGGAATGATATACGATAGATGGACTTATGTATATTTGATAACTTTTGCTAACCTTTTCATTGAAACAGATGGAATGACCCATCATTCTATCACATGATCTATTAAAACTTCATGAATAACAAATTCAGCTTCATTTCATTAAGAGATGAAGTGGAAATTGTTCAAAGCATGAACAACAGTGAGATTGTACTAAAATAAATTAAGTATTTATTCTAATTTAAAATCTTCATCTTTAGGGAAATGATCTTGAAAACCAAAAAAAAATGTTGTCCTAGTGCCCTTATATCCGATGAATCAGATGGTACCTTAGATCGTCACAAATTTATAGCTTTGTGATTGCTGGCTTTTCCATAGCCATATTCTCTACCACTCTCCATCAGAACATGATGGATAGATTTCTCTTCCATATCCATATTTTCACTTATGTGGAAATCCAGTGATTAGTTTATTTGGGTAACCATTACGTTTCATACTTTTGTTTTTAAATATTGGTTTTGGTATTCCTTTTTACGATGTGGGTTTCTATTAAAGAAAATTTTGAATAGTAAACCATTTATAACCCCGATGAATTTCGAGGGCGAAACTCATTTTAAGGGGGGTAGAATGTAACACCCCGAGATTTTATGAAAAATATTTTTTTTTAAATTTCATTAATGTCTTGTGTTGTCTGCTACACCAAATGGAGCTTGCTCAACACACATCCTTGACTTGCCTTGCATTACACGCAGTCACGACCTTCCTCGATAGCGTGTGTAGTACGCAATACCGAGTTTCACTAAACAACGATATGCTATTAAAATATTATTAAAACTAGCCGTTAAGAATAGTAATAACCACCTTTTATAATTTTAGAAATTTTATCTCTCAAAATGGACTTCATTTTTGGATGCGGAGTATCAAATTTAGCCTAAGGTGAAATTTTGGTACTTTTCGGATAACTTTCATATTCTGATGAATAATGAAAATTACTAAATTTTAATTAAAACCAACATTTTTAATAGAAATAATTAATAGTGATAAATTATTAATTTGAGTGGTTTTAAAGTATATTTAGAATATATTTTTACAATTTAATACAATTTTGGTCATTGGATTTAATTTCACATTTAAACCAGTCCTAAACAAGTGTCGATCTTTTGATAGTTATTATCTGTTAAAATCACGCCACTTATTTTGAAGACCGGAATTAATTTTTAAATTAGTTAATGTAACTGATATGTTTTGAATTTGGTAAAATAGACATCATTTTTGAGTTCATAATATCAAATATAGCTTAGGCCTAATTTTTGGTATTTTTCTGGAAACTTTCAATTTTTGATGAATAGTGAAACGACTAAGTGGTAGTAAAAAAAATTGAATTTTTCATAAAACATAATTTTACTGCTTCTGTGAGTGGAATTTCGAAACACTGAGAGACACAGTTGATTTCAGTAATTAAAATGTGGTTCAATGAGATGAAAATAATTTTTGGTGAATAGTAACTTTTTACTTTTTTACCACGGTTAAAAGTAAATAGGGTAATTAAGGGTAAAAATTATATTATTATTACCATAAAACATGTCCTAATTCTATTGGATAAGTGTAATTCGACCAAAAACAACCTTAGGAATAATATATGACCATTTTGGCCCACTTGGATTAGATTAGGACATTTATTATTATTTAATTCAAAGAAGAGTTAAAAGAGTTAAAATCAATGTTTATTTACTAAACCATTTATAATATAAGGTTATACATAAGATAAATTAGATTGTAAATATTCATTATAAATATAATATGATTTCCTAAATAATGATATTTTATCATATAATTTTTAGACAATAAATATATTAATTTATTTATGACACAATGATGATCCAGTAATTACCATAATAGTGAAAAATTATAATAATTGATATTATAAATACCCAAATAAATATAATTTGAGACTTTTTATGAATTAGACTAATTTTCTAGGTTAATATGACATGTTAGTATTGATTTAATTATCTTTTTAAAACTAATCATTCTGTTATGATTTTCACAAAAATCAATTGCCAAATAGTGTCAAAATTGACATAAAATAGTTTTTAAAACAAATATTATATTATTAATTGTTATTTTATTCCTAAAAATCTAAGGTTCGGCCAAATGAATTAGATAAGGTTATATATATTAATAATAAACAACTTGCGGTTTGTTCGGATTTTTATTGTAAGTTTATTAACCTTATAGTATAAGAACACAAGAAGACACAGTAAAAGTAAAATTATTTAACTTAATTTTAAATCTAAATGATAAGGTTAAAATAGGAACCTAAACTTCTCTAAATTCTATTAGATGAGAGTATTTAGACCCATCCCCATCTTATCTTCTAAATAAATCAATTTGGAGCTATTTAAAACCGAATATGACTTTATAATAAAATAATATTTTTAGTTTTCCAAAGGAGCCCCTCTCCTCCCTTATAAAAGGGAACCACCTCCCTCTCTTACTCACACAACATTGAGACTTCAAGCTCGACCAAACCCTGAAACATTCTCTTCTCCACTTCCTTATAAACATCCTAGAGGTTCTGGGCTTCCTCAAAGACCAATTTTAGTGCCTTAAAAAGAGATCTCAAAGAGGCGCTTCAAAGAAGAGGTAATGTCTGTTACCGATTCTTTCAACTTTATTTCTTCTTCCATTTCTTCTTCATAGGTTGTTTCATTATGATGTAATAACATAAGTATCACTCATATACTTATATGTTATTATATTTATGAAACAACCCTATTTCAAAATCTATCCATCCTATGGAAAATGAAATCACCGCGCGTGCGTATGTACGGAATACCGTCTCCACGCCGTGGTGAAATCTATTTTCCACCACCACATTACATGGATGGGTATAATGGTGTAAATAATGACTATATATGATTATTTTAAAGTGATATTGATTCTGAAATAGTATACATACACTCCAATACAGTCCCACGATCATGAGAACAATATCATCGCTCGTGCATACGTACAGACTACCGTCTCCACGACGCGATGAGATTCATTCTCCACTTTAACCATTCATGAATGATTATAAAGTAAATATAATAAGTAATCATGAAATATATGACATAATAATGATACTGGATTTATGTGTAGATTTATGTATGTCATCTACTTAATTCCATTCAACTCAATAAGGAATGGAAAACAGCGTTCATGCGTACGTACGGCCTACCGTCTCCATGAACAGTGTATTTCATTCCATTTACTGATTTATTATATATATGTATATTCTGAATATATATTATATATAAATCATGTTTTATATTTTTTAATTAAGTAATCATTATCTATGTAATCATATGAATAATTACAAGTCAAAACACGGATGACAAATGAAACAATTTTACCCAAAACGCTCTTTAACATGGAATTTACAAAAGAACGGGTAATATAAAGTCATAAGTGAACCATATATGATATCATAACAATTATTATGATTCTGGAATAAGTCAATTACATTATTTAAACTATTATACAGGAGATTTGGACACTTACGAAGAAAATCTGACTTAAGGTAAGGGAAATATCACAATCTCATTGTCATCTGAGATTGTTTATACTTTGGAATTTTATTGGGTGTGTTTTATCATCCACATCCATGTTTCCACAATATGTAATGTTATTTACATCCATCAACAATTGTCCAAATCCAATTTTACCCTTCGGTGAGTTTTTATTAAACGATATGAAAGGAATCTTTTGTCATTTTTCGTACGAGGTACTTTTTGTCTTTTCTGACAAAAGTACGAGAAGAATGTTTTTTTAACTTATACGACATGAATGGATTTTTAAAACATTATATCCAAAAGGCTTCATTTACACGTTTTAAAGTTTATTTGTAATCAACTTCTTTTAGTTTTAAATTTTATATCATGTTAAGAAAGGAAAATATTTTTGAAGTGGAAATGATATTTTCCTCAAGAATGGAGTTCAAGTGTTTTATCAAAATTATTTTCCATCTAAGATAATATAGGGTTCTGTTTATATCCCTATTATTACATTGATTTGATTATTTTGTTATGGAATTATTTTTATGAATTTCTTTATCTTATATGAATTGTTTGATGATGTCACGATGTTTAAGATTCCCATTTTTATTACGTGGGTTATGCTATGATGTATGGTTTATGATTTTGTGGAACACATAAGAATGGTATAATTATGAGATGGGTGGGACCTATATCTCTCTCCAATGCATTGGGTAATGATTTTATATCTCATGAGAAAGACATGGCTAGAATGGTAGGTTATACCGGTTCAGTGAAACAGGACTGAAACAAGGAGTGAACTCAGTTCAGAAAGGGACATTGTCCACTAAGATAGTTTTGACAATGAGTCTTGAATAATAAGAAATGATTCTCTATGATTATGTGTGTATGACACAAAGTTTCATGTTTTATGTTATGATTATTGGGATTACATTTCACTACTATGATTTGTCCCATGTTATGAAATTATGATCTCTTTTGCAGGTTAAGATTTCCAAAATGTTATGTTCTTATGAATATGATGTGATTGATATTTCTTTTGTTTACCCTTACTGAGCATTTGAGCTCACCCATTTATGTTTTCTTTTCCCCAGGATATAAAGAAAGGTTTTAGGTAAAAAAGGGGAAGATCTTTATGGGAGATGTTGAAGATATTTCACCATTATTAGAAGATTATATTCCGAGTTTCCAAAGACACTAAACTATTATGGTCCTTGTGTGTCTGTTTTTGTTATGTATTAAGTATTCCGCAAAAGTAATGTCATTTTCATGTACCTTAAGATTCGGGTCTCTACAGGAATAGTGAATCTGAGATTCAATTTATTGTTAAAATTTGATAGATATTTTCCACAAGTCTGTAGTAACTCATTACACCCCTATGAATGAATCATACAATCACATAACACCCGTGTTTTGTTATTGAAACAAAACAAAATATTTTTTCAAGGATCAAAACTAAGGCATTGTCCAAGGGGAATACACCAATAGTGTGTTAGTTTTAACAAAATTAACTATGCTTTACTACACGGATTGGATAATAATTTTTTTATCATGGTTTATTCCTACCAGGAACACTACCTAAACATGAAGGTTTTGGAAAACACATAACCTCTCTCATATCACTTCTATAAATTCCCCATTTCTCAATAATTTGGGTGAATCCATTCTTATTTCCTCGAGTTGTTAGATAATATCGTATTTGAGTATACATTGATGATTTTTTTTGACAGGATGTTCTTAATATGAATCTTCAACACTCTCTAAAAACATTTTCCAATGTATATTTCCCAAAATAATATTGTTTCATGTAACTAATAACATTTTTGAGGCCTCAATATTTTATGAAAATTTCACTTTGTAAAACCTGTATCTAGATAAATTTCTCCATTAATTTTCACATAAATTTATCTTTTTCAAAAACCTATCACATTCATTCAAATTGAAAATTATAGAAATCACACTTGGTGTGAGTAGATTCAAGTTACATTGTTCAAAAGACTAGTGAAATATTTATTTATTTCGATAAGAAATAACATCTTGAAGCACTATATCATTAAAAAATCTCAAAAATAAATGAAATATATCATCATAGATAATATATACTATATGGTTACAATCGGGGTGATACCCAACTATTTAAAGATGAGGTTGAAACATTTTGAAATTCAATTATATACGATTGACCATACAAAAAAAATTTCTAGTTTTTAAAATATTTACAATTTGATGTTAACTTTATCACACATCCCCATTCCATAATGAAACTGCAATTTTCATTTTTGGGGTTTACACAACAATCCTGGTTATTAGAACATCAATGATTTTTTCCACCTTTAAAGAGAACATATTTTTTACCCCACAACTCCGATTTATATTTTATGGTTTAACATAACTCTATCAATGTCACACAACTCATAGTTTTTTAAAATTTCATAACATTCAATTAAAGCATGCATTAACAATTTTTTATTGGGTGAACCAAAAATAATTACTTTTAATTTTTTTTAAACATAATTGATTTATTTCACGATTTTTTTAACATTCCCTAAACTCTTTCATTTAAAAAAACCATTCATGATATTTACACAATAAAAAAATCATGAACCTCTTCCATTGACCTTGAAATTTCATTAAAACTCTGAGACTTACCTTGTGTAGATTAGATTGAAACAAAACATTCCTTAAATTTATAGTATTGAATAACCACAATTCTAATAACATGGAAGAAATATTGTTACAATAATTGGTATAAACTATGAATCCATAATCAAGATCAAAATAAAAGCATAATGTATCTATGAAAAGATGAAAAATACTTATCAATATTACTGATGTCATATTTATGAAATTAATAGTTCCCAATTTCAAAAAAAATTCTTTAATTCATTATTCCAAGACATTTACACATCATCAAGACTACGATCAAGACATCGTACTTTTTGGGGATGCACACACCAAATACCAAAAATGGATTTGTCTTAGAGGACCTATTAAAATATCAATAGACTATATAATTCCAAGACATTTTCACAATCTGATTAATTCTAATTCATTAACCATAATAGTCCTCAAAAAATTTCATAGAATTTACTATGGAACGTCTCACTGAATAAAACATGGCTACATAACCCCACAACATTGGCATCAAATAAT
Organism: Viscum album; assembly: GCA_963277665.1. Taxonomy (NCBI): domain Eukaryota; kingdom Viridiplantae; phylum Streptophyta; class Magnoliopsida; order Santalales; family Viscaceae; genus Viscum; species Viscum album. Next base: position 291,852,311 of record OY728138.1, read on the forward strand.
CATCAAGAATAACAATACTTCTCCCCATGTTAATAAAATTGGTAACATGTTCCTAACTGATCTATAGAGTGGAATATAATGGGAAATAATACATAGTCAACATTTCAACAATCACCCATTTTATAATAACACAATAAACAACAATAATATTACCCATGTTTATAAAATAACTATATTTCAATGTAAATATAATCCAATTAAATTAAGTAAAATTTTACTATAACACAATATATATAAATGGTTATATGGATAATCCAATAGTATAATGTTATAATTATAAGCCATCCTAAAAAGAAAATAAATGATTACATCGATCATAACCAAATTTGTGAGGAAAATTCATCAAATGTTTTTTTGGTTGAAATTTATATCCTTGGAAAATAATGAAACAATAGAACATTAGAAAAATAAAATAGCATAATATAATGAATATATTCAAAAAAAATTCAAATAATTTTAATTAATCAATGAATAAAAATTGTGTTCCAAAAAATCCTCAATAATGAGGAAACAACTAAATATGTAATCCATTTTGTAACTGAATATTATTTTTCAATTAAATCAAACGAATTTTTTTATTATATAAAATTGTCCATGGGTAGTTAATACACCATATATAATAAACATTCGTCACAAAATGTATTATCTCTCAATGAATTAGAATTTAGACCAAAAACCCAAATGACATAAGTAAAATTTTACTTAAACCCCTTGAAATAAAGGGATTTTAAGTTGATATTAAAATACCATGATTAAAAGTTATTTCATGATATTATATATCAAATAGTTAGCAAATACATCATATAATTGAAATAAGTTTCTTGATATGAACTTCTGTTAAAGAGGGTATTTTGGGATGAAAAAGTTCATCTGTTATCCTGAATTACATGGACATAATTTATATTCTAGTATTAAAATCATAAATATCTTAATAACATAATTCAAAACTCTTTTATTATCTATTTTCATTTATAATCATTAAATATAACCAATCTCTATAATAATTCAATATATTTTTCGCATCAGGTGTTTATTGTTTTGTTAATTTGTACTAGATTCCTAATATCGATGTCTACATTCATTTTTAAATCAATGTAAATCACTAATATATATAATGAATTTTATGTAGGGATGAATTATAATTATTTATGAGGTTTAAAATTCCATTTATGTTTGTTTTAGTCTTTATACTTTAAGATGAAATTTAGAACACTCATTTTGTGATGATTCATGGTAATCTAATTATGTTTTTGAATTAATTGATTAATTATTGATATAAAATCTCCATAACCCAAAAAATCATTATTTACACATTTATAAAAAATTACACCCATAAATATGTTACCGTAGACACTCATTATATAAATTAATTGTATTTTTCAAATAAGTGGTCATGCCATCGAAAGCATAAACAAAACATCATTTAATGAATGATTATGTTGGGTTTTTTGTAATAACATAATAGAAGAAGAATAATGATATTATTTAATTTCAATTACTGTGATATATCACAATTATATAGAACTATAAAATGTGATATTGGATATTCAAATATGATAATATATTATAATAACACCCTCTTAATATGCCTATTTTAATTGATTATATTAAGGGTAATTTATTTTATAATATCAGTTATATGGTCATAAATTTGTAATTGGAAAAAACATCATCAATATAAAATTTAACCTTCAATATGATCCTTATTACCATCCTTATATGGTGGTCATGTAAGATGAAACATTTTACCTTTTGGAGGTGGTATTCTACATAATTCATGAACAACAGTTTTTTTTCTAAATTGATTTTTAATATGAATAAAAAATGATAATAAGAATAATATCGTAGCACTAAAATATAAATGTAAAGTAAATATCATTAAATTAGTTTGTGTAAAATGAATACATATGTAGATAATTAATAATAGAATCTATGTAGTAGATAACAATCACATTGGGTACTTGAATTTTCATTGGAAGTATCCTTGGAAATGGAGGATTTGTGCTCACTAATATTTAAAATAATCCATGTAACATACCGTTGTGTAATAGTTGGGAACCAATGTCATATTTTCAAGGGTAAATTTTGAGGATGGATAACTGTTGAATTGGAGGGAGTGTTACTCTTTCATTAGTGAGGATAATGGAACCATTGGAAGCCGATTTAACATTTTCAATAATGTGATAGTTCAATTCTATGTTTAACAACTCCAAAATGAAAAAATAGGAGTATAAAGTGAGTTTGGGACTAGATTTATATAAATTACTCATTCTATATATATCATTTAGTCTTTAAAGACATTTTATTTTTACATTTATTAGTTTATCATATTTAAATTTATCTTGGTAATTACTTTCCATGATCAATAGTTAATTAAAATAAAAATGATTAATATTGATCCTTTGTCCAAATATGATACATATTATTAAAAATTTTAAAATAGTTTTAATAAAAAAAATTTCTAAAGGAACAAATTATATTTTTAAGATAAAAATGATTAATAATTTAATTTTTTTAGCGAAATAAATTTGTTATCATTTAGATTTATATATTGGATAAAACAATATTTGATTCTTATTTTAATGAAAAAATAATATTTATTATTAAAAATAAATTATGACGAGACTTTCATAGAAACCCAAAACCAAATCTAAAATTGAAAATACATTAATCATAAAAAAATTTAATCTAACATTTTAATTTAGTTTTAAAATTGTTGGAATGTGGAATTATAAGGTGAATTATTTTCTTAAATTACAAAATGTTATTCTTTATATATATATTTTATTACTTAAAATGATATTATATTTATATGATACACATAAGTAATTATAAAATCAAAAGAATTATAATTTTTCACAAAAAACGTATTTATCAACTAAAAGTCAATATTTTTTGGAATAACCTGAATGTTCATAGTATTCTAATATTGTTAATATAAATATAAAAAAATATTTCCATCATCTAAAATTTTAATAAAAATATTTATTAATTTAATATATTTATTAATTATTAATATATAATGTCAAATTGTTTTAGTTTTTCAATTAATTATTCAAATTTTAAATACTATTACTATTATTTAATATATTTTTCTACAAAATTGGTGTTTTCCACTCTTAATATGAGTTATTATTTTTCTAGATTAATAACATTTTTCATGAAACAGAAATGTTAATCAAATAATAAAGAATTGTTTTGGAAAAATATATTTCTAAAAAATAAATGATCTTATTTGTCATTACAGTTAATCTAATTGAATTTAAATTATATTAATAATAGTAAATAAATTATATTTCAAAATATTTATTTAAGTGTTTACTCATATTCATTCCAACTAATTCAACAGCCTAATTTAAATTTCCTAAACATATCATAGTTAAATTTTCGTGTGGTTTTCCATGTAGGACAATATACTAGTATGAATGATTAGGGCAGAGCCCTATTTATTAAAAGAAAAGAAACGATCCAATTTTAACAGGGAGAGGGTAACCCATTACATACCTGAAGGCAAGAGGAAAACAACATTAGGTTCAAGAGACAAAAGTATAGAAAGACACAATTCAAAAAACCCAACCAATCAATTCAAAATTACCATGAAAAAAACCATAGTGAAACCCTAATTGCTGTCATGGAGTAGCCACCAAGGGCCACCACAAGCTGCTAAAATCTAATGGCCGGAATTAGCCTGCCACACCGCCACAACGCCGCACCGATCCCCACCCAAACACTAATCTGCACCATGCCGTCGCTGCACCACTGCACGAACAGACCAGTGATCGTGCCCTCCCACACCGTCGCCATGAACCGAATCCCGCCCACGACGTCTCCATGTCCTCCTGATGAGCCAGATCCACAGATCCCCCACCACCACCTGCAAGCTGAAGCGACGCTGCCGCCAGCTCATGCTGCCGCTAGATCTCCGCCTCACCTCCCATCGTCACGCTCAGATCAAAGGTCCGTCAATGAGGACCCATCCAATGCGAAACTGGTGCAAGAAAACACCAAAAGTCAGTGTCAAGGCCAGATCAAAGAAGAAACCCAGTGTCCAGGCGGGATCTGGGAAAGAGACCAAAAATTGATGCAGATCCGAGCATCCCGTGCCAAATCAAACATCCCGACCCTCCATCGGAAGAAACTCCAGGCTCGAAGCATGACCATTGTCGAACTCTGAGACCACCCCACCATCGCTGCAGGAAACTGGATGTCACTGACAACGCCCCCATCAATGCCTCGAAGATGAAGAAGATGCTACCATCGTCGATCCCCGAGACCCGATGCTGCAAGGAGCAACGCTGCGAAATCCGCCCACCGTCGTCAGAAAATGTAACCCTCCCCCCTAAGGGGGAGCCCATGTAGACAAATATATCAAACACATTAAATTAAATAAAAGAAGTAATATTTTAAAATATTGGGGGTTTTAATTGTTATTGATCACTATAGGATTATGTAAGAAGCAAAGGAATTAGACTCTATGAATTGGAAAAAATTTCATATTTCTGAGGAAAAATATTTTTTGATGGAATTTTTTGATAATTCTATATGGGAATTATATATATTGGACTAATCAGAAATTTAAAAAATTTTATAAAATAGTGATATCCCACAAAAAAATTGAATCAAAAATATAAAATATAAATGAATCCATTAACTAGGATCCATAAGCATTTTTAGGATAAAAATGTATAAACATAAAAAAACATTATTTATATATAATAATAAAAATATATATAAAAAAGGATAGATGTTATGAATGGATGATAAGTACATATAAATAGTATTTAAAATATATAACCAAAATAAAATAAAACCCACCAATATATATTTGATGTGTTGTAATAGAACACATATATCCACATTTTTAACCTGAACTATTCTATGACCCTCTACTATATTTGAGTGGGGATTTATCTTTACATGTATAATGTGAAATTATATCATCATTCACAATAGAGTGTGTAAGAAAGATGGGGTAAAAAAATACTATTACGAAATAATTGAAACCTCATTACAGCCCCTCTAAAATTACAGAACTATTAAGTTAGTTTTTAAATAAAAATAAGTGAAATATGTAACATTTTAGAAATAATATTTTTTGTAAATGAAATAAATTATGAATTCCAATCTGAAATTTTCAATTCAGATAAACAATACCATATTACTACCATGAAAGTAAATTCATAAACCCAATATACACAAATATTTATGAAAATATTCATGTAAATACTTACATCATGGTGAAATATTCACTATGTAACTATAGAAACAACTCCACAAATTATTTCAACAATATAGAAGTGACATGTTCAAAATATTTAACCAGGATCTCTCAATTTATGTGTGACCGGTTGAAACAATATAGTATATGCATTCTAACCCTAATTATTGGTGTATAAACATTTATTTTATACTTTATATTAACCTACCCATGATGTTTGAAAACAAATTTAATAAACATAAATTTTATATAATACCACTCACCACACTTCGTTGAACTCACTTTAATAAAGAAGATGTTTCTTAATGATAATAAAAATATAGTATTCAACAATAAAAATTGAAAATTATAATATAATTTTTAATGAATGGGATTTAGATTATTTTTATCAAATATTACATGAGATTTCAATAACATCACATCTTAGAAAAATAAATTCTACATTAATAAAAAATTTCATAAATCCAAAAATGTAAATATTTGACTAAATTATAATACTTGAGATTATTTTTTTATTCGCATAAAAAATTTATAGAATCTAATTATGATATAACCAATTAAAATATTATTTTATATTTCATTTAAAAATTAGATATTTAAAAATTGATGACATCTATAATGATCTTATGTAAAATTAACTAAAAAATAAGTGACTCCTAATGTTGTTACAACATATATCCATGTTCATTATGTTTTGATGACATCAAAACAACCATAATATGTTACTTTTTATTTTTTATGTGGGTTCGTAAGGTTTTATCTTCATTTATGACTATTATACTATAGTTTTTCTATTATGGTTGTTTAAAATTGAATTTTCCAATGTATAGAATATTTTGTATATGAGGACAAAATATTTATGGATATTTGGCTATGTTGAGAAATTATCTATTTCAATCAGATATGTAAATGAAATTCCTACATGAAACTGATATATCTAATAAATATATTCATGAAAATTGACTATATTAATGAATCACAAACATGAGATATTGTTAATGCGATGAAATGGTTATGTCAAATGTCTACGTAGATTAATCTGTTATGTGAATTGGATCTATAGAAAATTATCTGCATAGTTCCAAATGTATATGTGATTCATTTTAATACATTAAATTCCACAATGTAAGTGAAAAGGAAAAGGAATTTGTATATTTAAGGAAATCATCAAAGATAATAATGTATTCCGAAATCAACTTAGCTATAAGAATTCATATTAGTATAATATTACTACATGGTGATCTAGATTAGGATGTATTTTTGTTCAAAATAATTATTAATTACTATTGGATTAATTATAGTGGTATTTAATGATTCTAAAAATCAATTAAATACTAAATTATATCATTGTAGAAAAATAAATTTTAAAATGATTTAATGTTTGGAGAGAAAAAAATTGTACAAAAATTATTTTATTATTATTTATATTGTTGAGGTGTTGTTAAGAAATGAAAATAAATTTTTTTTGATGAAATTTATTTTTCCTGATATCAACATAAAAAATATTAATAGAATAAATTCAGAAGTTCATCAATTATTAATAGATATTATATAAGAAAAAAATATAGAATAAGTCACTCTGAACAAACTCTCCCTTGATACTCTGTTTTTGTTCTATGCAATATGAAAAATCAAGATTCATGTTCTATATATATTCTTTGTAGTCTAATCCTTCTGTATGATGAGGAATCATTGAGAGATTTATTTCAACAATTTCTTCTATCTTATAGAAATATTATCTGATGTTATCTTTTTTTTGAAACTATGAGATAAAATTGTAATATTATATCATTATCGCTCACCAATGTTACCATAAGATTGTGGTAAAAAGTTGTGAAGGTTCTTAATAAATGAACCATGAAGGTGGGTAATTTGTAAATTATTATATAAGTCTATTAAAATCATCAAATTTTGTACCATGTATCAATTTCTATCACATAATCTAGAATTCAAAAGTGAAAGGACTGTAAATCCTTTGTAAAATGACTCGTACATGTGAAAGTCACCAATACATAGGTGTTTAGAATTAGTAGAGTGGTCTAGGATTATTCTATTATCTGAACCACTATAAATCACTTCTGTTCATTATTTTAATTTAGGAATATTATTTTGGTGCAAGATAATGTTAATAATGGATCTGAACATGCCAAACTATAAATAGTGTGGTTTTATAATCATAGAAAATATCATGAACTCATTTCAAAACATATTATATCTTAGTGCTTTTGTTCTCTAACAAACAGTTTGTATAATTGGGAGTTACATTGGAGTGCTTAAATATATAATTTTTATATATTAATATACTCTTTAAAATGGAATTTATTAGATAAAACATAAACTTTATGTACATGGTAATACTTCCCCACCTCAATGTTAATAATTATTGTTACTAGAATGTGAAATTTCCAATATATATGAAGAACATTGGTCCAATGGATTATTTAAAATCTGTGAAGCATTATATTATTCCTGATGGTGATAAAAATAATTGGGATTCTACAATGGAAGTATAATCTGATATAAACTCAAATTCCATGAATGATATAATATATAAAGTATCTATTCATGAGATTAGAAGAGTTTCCCAATGTGAAATAACTCATGAGATATTGAATAGTATATTAGTGGAATAAAACAGCACTACTAATCAGAGACAAAATAGATACAATACTAACAATCTCATATTTGACACTTTCAAGATAGTTGATGGAGAAAATAACACAAATTAGTGGATGGTTAAGAGTGTTTGTTAATATTTTTTCATCAAATCCAGTTGTAATTCATGAATATGACAAAGATATGAATGTTTTCAAATTTATACCATCTAAGTGGAGTGATATCCCAACTACCATATTGAAATAAACTAATATGAATGATTTCAAAATTAAAATACCTTATTAGAACTTTTATTATGTGTGAGGATAATATGGAAATCGATTATTGAGAGCATATAATGATTAAGATGGATAATAGTGCCTTTAATATTTTTACATCAAAAGATAACTACTATTGTAGAAGTATATAAATTTATAAATCATGTATAATATAATATACCTCAAGAAATTTAGAATCCAAGGATGATATTTCATATATTATAGTAATCATTGACTTTCTATGAAATAAGTGAATAAGTTTTATAATACCATTAAAGATGTATAATAATACCAAGGGAAACAATAAACGGTTTATATGATACAGGTATAGAATACTCATACATATTTTACTAGATTGTCCCTAGCTCTGAGAAAACATGATGTTTGAGAAAAATTATTTCAAGAAAGTTGGACATAATTGGAAACCCACGAAATCCATGATAAAATTATTGAGTGTTTCTATATATTCTAGTGATGATATATCTTGAGGGTCGAAAACGTTTATATACAATCAATAGGATAATATTATCTTTATAACACACTCTGCTGAGATAAACATATATTTAGAGGACCAACCACTAATAACACATAGACGATGGTGACTTTAATAAATTAGAATAAATAAATAGGATATGATCTCAAATGATGGACTAGTTTAGTATTATTGAGTAACCAGATACATATATGATTACCATATTACATTAGAAATATAAAATGCATAGCATGAAACTTTATCATAATCTTCATATTATTCATAATATTCGTATTTATTTTAAAGTGAAAGGAAAAAAATAAATTATCCTCTCACATTCTTAGTAATATTTATGTTTAGAATGAATTATCATTAGTAAATAAGGCCTAATGAATACCATAAAGAAATTAACTAAAATACAACCCATTTAACCAATAGCTTGATCATGAAATTATTCCATATATAATATCAATGTTGTAATATCTTGGATAATAATAACTGCATTTTCAATGAGGTAAATGAATAATATTGGACATCATGATCTGAGACATCACTATATTAATACATCAAAATCCATGTTCCAATATATTTTAATCAATTTATAGTAATACACTAGAACCCCTTTTAATTTTGGATACTCATTTTGTCACGACCCGTCCTTGGGGCCTGTGCTGTGACTACCCCAAGCCCGCCTTCCATAGGCCAGGGGCTGGCGACCAGCTCCAAGGCGTAATTCCTGGTAAAAAGGGAAGGCATTGCCTTTGTAATGTAAACATACACCACAGAGGAAGCAAGCAGAAGTAAACACTAAGTAGAAACTGGGTAATATAGTAAGTTCGGAATAGTAAGTGGGCCAGAATACAAACCCAAACTGAAAGTAAAGTACAACTGAAAAAGGGAGTACAACAACTGAAAAGTAAAGCCGCAACCTCGAGCCATCCATTGGAAGTCCCACCTGAAGGGCGGGTACAGATAGCCTCCACAGCTCCTCAGGTCCAGCCATCCGCTCCGAGTACGCCCCACCCAGTGGTCCACCTCCAGGTACCGACCTGCTCCGCAAGCCTCAACCACGATCAGCGCTGTTCGTCATATAAAACCAACACAACGAAGTCCAGGCATAGCCCGTGCAGGGGTGAGTATAAGATACTAAGTAGGGACCCCGAGACCCCCTAAGTTCTCCCAGAATCCACAAAGGATAATCCAAAAAGGAAAGATACAATCCAAAAGTAACATCTGACACTACTTAGGTATATGCCAATACATATACCTAAGTCATAAATTCTAGTGAGACTCCAACATCCAAGCCCAAGTTCGATCACGTCCACACAGGACAGCATAACACAATCCACACAGGAAAGCAAATAAATCATATCGAAGATAATGATTGAATGTCAAGACTTAGATCACACAGGTATACTTCATCGAAAGACGATAGAGATGATCAGATGTATCCATTGATTCATCTAAGCTGTCGGACCCACACAAGATCGATAGGTACTAACCCCCGCAACGACCCACAAAGGATCGATATATATCTAACCCCCACAATGACCCACATAGGATCGGACCCACACAGGATCTATAGGCGCTGGCCCACATAGAACCGCTGAGCGCTGACCCACACAGGATCTGACCCACACAGGATCGGTAGCACTGATCCACGTAGGATCGTTGAGTGCTGTAGTCGTCGCCATCGAATCCACAGAGGATTTCTGTACAGTCGTCATCGTCGTCGCAGTCGCAGCTAGCTCTAGGGTTCTGGCACATAGCAAGCTCGTTTGGGAGGGTCCGCTCCACGGCCCGAGGGGATAATACATCAACATACACATAGTCCGTAGTTGATATATCCAAATGTTCCGTATCATCAACAAGAACTCAACAACACAAATGGTGCGTCAATCAGATGTCTGGTCTGAGAGATATTGGCCTTTTCGTCCCAGTGTTCCGGTTGGTTTTTAAGTCAAAACCAACCTGACTGTAATCCAACTGTGTCCAAACCTCCAGCGGAGTAAGCCAAAAGTACCGTCTCAGTAAGAGGAATCCATCAATGTCGGCGAAACATCATTCGGACGTCCGAAGCTCAAGTTATAAGTGTTTCCGCTCCGAGGGCCCGATTGGTTTCATGTATGAACCAACCTGACAGAACCCAAAGTTCTCCGAAACCATGAGTGTAATATACCAAAACGACTGACTCGATCCAAGGATCGCATCGAAGCTGACAGTGCGTCAATCGGAGGTCCGCATCCCATGTTATGGGCAAAATACTGTGAGAGGTCCGGTATTAGGTTGTTCGGGCCCGGTCTGACCCTGCCCGGTACCCCCTGGGACGGCACGAACCATGTCTAGCCCGGTGGGCGTGGCCCGGCCCAGCCGGGTGCGGCTCGCCATGGTGGCTCATCCTGGCCGGTGAGCCAGGCGGCTCGGGCGTAATGGCTGAGCGATGAGGGGGGGGGGGGGGGGGGCGCTGCCCCCCTGCGTAGTGAAACCACGGCCCCCATGTTTGGGGCCGCACCTACTGGCCAACAGGGGGTTACGAACCCCCGGTTTTCCCCATGACCGGTCGGCCCGCTCCGGCCGGCCGGCTGCTGCCGCCACGTGACCGAGGCGGTCCCGTCCCCCTTCTCTGATGCCGACGACTGGAAACCGGCTACCGTTCCCTGCTCCGCCGCGGCCTATGGCCGCGACTTTGGTCTGTCCGGCGCGGCGTGACGGTGTCGCGTCTTTGGTTCATCTTCAACGGCGCGACGTGACGGCGCTGCGCTTCTCCCCATTTCTTTAATATTTCCCGCGCTGTGCTTTAGCACCGCATTGCCTTGCTCGTGCCTCAAATAAAATCAAACAACCAAAGGGGAGAGGAGGGTTGACCGTGTTCGTGCAGTCCGACCTCCTCCCGTTATTGCGATAATAGGAGGCCCAAATAAGATGATAATTCAACGATGAAAGTAGTCAGGAAAAAATGAAATAATAATCCCCTTACCTCATCGAATTCATTGAGTGAGGGTTCATCGCAAAATTTATCATCGCAGAAGAAGGCGTCGTAAAAGGAGAGGGTCGTTGGCGTCGCGGTACACGGCGTCGCATAGTCGATCTCCGAGGATTCGGCGTTCTTCGTCGGAAATCGGTGCGTTCTTCGCATTTTTCACCTTATGCACGTTCTTCAACGAAGAAGATGAAGATCTTCAAGCCTCCCCTTTTTCTCCTAGTCCCCTCTTAACACAACAAGTCCAACCAAAAATAAAATAAGCGCTTCACTTATTTTATTATCATGACTTAAGTTTTAAAATTCAAAAATCGAATTTAAACTACTTAATTAAAATTTTTCATTAAAATGAGGTTAAGGGGGGTTAGGGAAAATGAAGGTGTGGGGTTCGTGTGGACCCTACCACCCTCATAAACTCTCTTGTGTGGTTACCCAGCTTCCACCCAAAGGTTAACATTTAGTAAAAATAAAAAATGTAGCTCAATTTTAATTTTTAACTTCCACAATTTTTACCAACTCCTCCCGTGTAATCCCAACATCGGAAAAGGTCTTCCTATGAAATTACCGGTGTTGTGAATTCATAGGATCCCTCAGAATTTGATTTTGAGAACCAGTTCAAAAGTTAGGAAAACCCGCTCGTTCGTTCACTGAACATACCCGAGCTAAACATCAGATAAAATTTCTGGGCACACCGGGCCTCGGAATCAAGTGCCGTAAGAAACCGCATTCTTGTAAAATCTCAAAGAAAATTAAGAAAAAATATCCCTTGAATTTTACAGTTCTTCACATTACTCCCACCTCAGGGATTTATGTCCCCATAAAGATACATCATAAACTAGGGGAACAAATGTGGGTATTGTGCATGCATCTGAGCCTCCCGCTCCCAAGTGCTCTCTTAGAGGTTCCTGTGCTGTCATCTGATGTGCACTAGAGGAATCGACTATCCACATAGGACCCGCTCTTGTCGATCCTCAATATCCACTAGGGCCTCTTCAAAAGTTGCGCCATCGTCTATTTCCATCTCCCCATGGTCAATGATATGCGTCGGGTCGTGCACGTATCTCCTTAGCTGAGATACGTGGAAGACGTCGTGCACCCAGTGCAACTGAGGTGGTAGAGCCAGGCGACAATCCACCTCCCCAATCCTACTTAGGACCTGGAATGGTCCGATGAAGCATGGAGAGAACTTTCCGCCTTGGCCAAATTTTTGTAATCCACATCGAGGTGAGACCCGCGAGAAGATGCGGTCGCCATCCTCGAACTCCAGTGGCCTTCGCCTCCTGTCAGCATAAGACTTCTGCCGACTCTGAGATGTCCTAATCCGCTCCTGAATGACCTGGACCTTCTCTATCATGGCCTGGACCATCTCTGGTCCCACAAGTGCTGACTCCCCAGGGTCTGTCCAGCACAACGGTGATTTGCAAGGTCGATCGTACAACGCCTCGTATGGTGCCATACCGATGGTGGAGTGGTAGCTGTTGTTGTACGCGAACTCCACCAAGGGTAGGTGGTCCTCCCAGCTACGACCAAAGTCGAGGAAACATGCGCAGAGCATGTCCTCGAGAGTATGAATGGTCCTCTTCATCTGACCATCTGCCTGGGGGTGAAAGGCAGTGCTTAGACGTATTTGCGTCCCGAACGCCTCCTGCAACCCCTTCCAATGCCGGGAAGTAAAGCGAGCATCTCGATCAGAGACGATATATGATGGCACACCATGAAATCATATAATCTCCTGAACATAGAGACGTACCAAGCTCTCTACTAATCCTTGCTCTCTAATGGGTAAGAAGTGATCCGACTTGGTGAGTCGGTCGACAATCACCCAAATGGATTTGTGACCTCTGGAAGTGCTTGGATGTCCTATCACGAAGACCATAGATATGTCATCTCACTTCCACTCCGGGACCTCCAAGGGTTGTACCAAGCCTGCTGGTACCTGGTGCTCTGCCTTCACCTGTTGGCAGGTGAGGCATTGAGAAACGAACTCTGCCACAACCTTCTTCATGCCCGGCCACTAGTGCTGTCGTCATAGATCCTGGTATATCTTCGCCAGTTCAGGATGTACCGCCAAAGGGGAAGTGTGAAACTCTCTCAGAACCTCCTCCCGTAAAGCAACTGGTACCATGGTACGTCCTCTGAAATGGACTTCATGCTCCCCTCCTAAAGAGAAACCATCAGGTGCTTGTACTGAGGATATCTGCGCACGCCGCGTCTCACAGTCGGCATCCCCACACTATGCCTCTCTGACCCACTGCAGTAGTGGAGGAGTGACTGTGAGTGACTAAATAAAGGATTCTCCATCTCTATCCATGAAGGATATCTGCAAAGCGGCTAGCTGCTCTGTCGCCTCCCCAAGTAATTTAATTCCCATCCTCCTGCTGAGAGCATCAGCTACCACGTTCCCCTTTCCTGGAGTATAGACTATCTCAAAGTCATAGTTATGGAGGAACTCGATCCATTGCCGCTGTCTTAGGTTCAGGTCCTTCTGCGAGAAGATGTACCTGAGACTATGATAGTCAGAATATACTGTAATGTGCTCTCCCATCATATAGTGTCGCCAAATCTTCAGAGTGAAGACTAATGCCACTAACTCCAGGTCATGGGTAGAATAGTTCTACTCATGCTTCCTCAACTGTCATGATCCATAGGTGATCAAGGCCCGCTCCTACATCAGAAAACATCCGAGTCTGGTCCCTGATGCATAGTAGTAAACTACGTACCCAACTCCCTCCTCCGGTAGCCTCAAGATAAGCGCACTATTCAATCTCTGTCTCAGCTCCTAGAAGCTCTGTTGACATTTTTCTAACTACACAATGGGTTTCCCCTTCTTTTTCAATGCTGAGACTGGTGCCGCAACTTTGGAGAAGTATCACACAAATCTATGGTAGTACCCATCGAGACCCAAGAAACACCGCACCTCCATCATGCTTCTGGGTGGCTCCCAAGCTAGCACTACCTCGATCTTCGTAGGATCCACCACAACTCCGACCTCAGATATGACGTGTCCTAAGAAGTGGACCTCACGTATCCAGAATTTACACTTTGAGAGCTTTCCATAATGCTGGTGCTCTTGAAGTGTGTCTAGTACAACCCGCAAGTGGTAGGTGTGCTCCTCCTCAGTGGTCGAGAATATCAAAACGTCATCAATGATGACCATGACAAATCGATCGAGGTATGGATGAAAGACCATGTTCATGAGTCCCATGAACACTGCTGGAGCATTGGTTACGCCGAATGGCATAACCAAGAATTCATAGTGGCCATACCGACATCTGAAGTCCGTCTTCTACACGTCCTCGTCCTAAACTCTGAGCTGATGATAGCCTGACCTGAGGTCTATCTTCGAGAACCACTGTGCTCCCTTGAGATGATCGAAGAGATCATCAATCCTCGGTAGTAGATACATGTTCCTCATTGTCACCTGGTTCAGGCGACTATAGTCTAAACAAAGTCGCAAGCTCCCGTCCGCCTTCTTGGTTAACAATATCGGGGAAGCCCAGGGCGAAACACTGGGTCCGATGAATCCCTTACCCTGAAAGTCCTCCAACTATTCCCGTTGCTCTTGTAGCTCAGAGGGGGCCATTTGATATGCTGGAGTGGATATCGGGGCTGTCCCGGGGTACATATCAATATAAAAGTCTACCTCTCTGCGAGGAGGTAGTTCTGGAACGTCGTCGGGGAAAACATCCGCATACTGATCCACTACTGCAGGAAATCCAGGACTCCACATGTCAACTTCTCCTAGGATGAGGCTATCCAACTGATGAGTGATGGGTTGTCCTCTCCTCTGTGAGAGTCCATCCTCTGCTGTGAAGGCTCCCTTATAGCCGGTGTAGGCGAACCTGCTCCCATCGTTGCGTACAGACCGCACCTTGCACCTAATATAGTCTATTTGAGCATGGACTATATATAACCAATCCATGCCCAAGATGACATCGTAAGGCCTCGACACTGCTACAAGAAGATCCCAGCTGAAGCTATCGCCTCCTAGAGTAAGCTCACACTACTGGCACCAGTGCGTAATCATCAAGTCTGCTCCCGTAGGAGTCTCTAGCATTAAGGATCCAGCCAACGGCTCTTTCCGAATCTCCAAGCTCTGAAAAAGGGCAGCGGTTATGAATGAATGACTTGGTCTTGTATCTATAAGAACTACAACAAGGGTGTAATAGACACAGATAGTACCTCAAATCATCTCAGGTGTGCCGTGGTCGTAGGCCTCCGCTGCCTGAAGTTGTGCCAGTCTTTGCCCACCAGCTCCCTATGGTCAGGGTGGACCTCCTAGTGGTGGTGGTGGTAGAGCCTCAAAGCGTCTCCCACCACCTACTACTCATACAGCTCCTCTACCTCGTCCGCCTTCTCCCTGCGGATAGCCACGGTCGACCCTCTACATCTTCCTGGGTGGTCCCTCAACCGTCTGCTGCTCCTCGGTACGGTGGGTCAAGCAGTCACGAGGCATGTGGCCCTGCCTGCTGCATGCGTAGCACTGTCTACCTCTCAGAAGACTGGCTCTCCACTTTGTGCCCCGCACCTCTGAGCCAGTGTCATGAGGTCGTCTGCCTGAGCGTCTGGTCTGCCTGGACCCATGAGTCATCCGTCGACTGCCTACTGTAGAAGACTCTACTACGTGCCGCCCTGTGGTAGGTCTCACTGCAGATGTAGGCTCAGCAAGTAATCTCTCGATCAGAAGGGCTCGCTCTAGTACCCATTCCTGTGTCGGAATGCTGAGGGAGATCAGCGATGCCCTGATCTCCTGCTGTAATCCCGGCTCGAAGGTCCGGTCCCGAAATAATGGGTCTCATACCATGTCCGTCGAATAGCACGAGAGATCTGTAAATCTCGCCGAGTATTGGGCGACCGTCAAGCTACCCTGCCGCAGCTGTAGAAGATCTTGGATGTGCACCGCACGGAGGGTGGCTGGGACGAACTCCGAACGGAAGAGGCTTTCAAAGTTCGTCCAGAGGAGAGATGCCTTGTCGTGCACCTGGATCATCAAGCTCCACCATCTTCCTGCTTCCACGTGTAGGAGGCTCACTGCGAGGATTACCATGAGGTCAGTTGGTGTCCTCACCAACTTAAAAACTCATACAACTGCCTCCAGCCAATCCTCGACTGCCTGAGGGTTCATCTCCCCATGAAACCTGGGTGGTCAATGACGCTGAAACTCGTGCAGTGCACTAAGGCGACGTGCATCGTCAGCGGATCAGGCTGGTAGCATCGGTGGCTCGGCGAGTAGTGGTACTGCCAGTGCCTCTGCTATCAAAGGGCCATGTACCGAGGCCTCGTCGCTCGGTGGGCTGTCATCTTGCACAATGCTCGGAACCCTAGCTGGCTGCCATCGTGGGGCCATCCTGAAAAGAAATAGGTGCGCCATAGTCAAAATGTATCCCTGGTGAGCTGACATGATGTAATCACAAAGAAAACTTGAAACACACATGCAATCAATTTTTTCGTGAATTAAGTCAGAAATTAGATGTTAGGGTCCTGGTGTACGGGTACGTCGGCCGCCGCACCAACACTGGACTCCTTGGACTGATAACCACACCCATTACCCTTGACACTATTGCTTCACATTGAAGAAAGATCATAATCCAAAGTTCTGCGGTAGAACCGAACTCCTCTGATACCAATTTGTCACGACCCGTCCTCGATACTCGTGTCGTGACTACCCCATGCCCGCCTTCCATAGGCCAGGGGCTGGCGACCAGCACCAAGGAGTAATTCCTAGAAAAATGGGAAGGCATTGCCTTTGTAAAGTAAACAAACACCACAGAGCAAGCAAGAAGAAGTAAACACTAAGTAAAAACTCAGTACAATAGTAAGTGCAGAAAAGTAAGTGGGCCAGAATACAATCCCAAACTAAAAGTAAAGTAAAACTGAAAAATGTAATACAACAAGTGAAAAGTAAAGCCGCAGCCTCGAGCCGTCCACTAGAAGTCCCACCTGAAGGGTGGGTACAGATAGCCTCCACAGCTCCTCGGGTCTAGCCGTCCGCTCCAAGTACGCCCCAGCCAGTGGTCCACCTCTAGGTACCGACCTGCTCTGCAAGCCTCAACCATGATCAACGTTGTCCATCGTCTGAAACCAACACAACGTAGTGCGGGCATTTCCCGTGCAGTGGTGAGTATATGTTACTCAGTAGGGACCCCGAGACCCCCGAAGGTCTCCCAGATTCCACAAAGTATAATCCACAAAGGAAAGATACAATCGTGAAGTAACATCCAACACTACTTAGGTATATGCCCATACATATAACTAAATTATCATTTCTAGTTCGGATCCAACATCTGAGCCCAAGTTCGATCACGTCCACACAGGATAGCACAACACAATCCATACAGGAATGCAAGTCAATCATATCGAAGATGGTGATTGAAAGTCAAGACTGAGCTCACACAGGTATACTTCTTCTTAAGACGATAGAGATGTTCAGATGTAGCTACCGATTCATCTAATCCATCATACCCACACATGATCAACAGGTACTAACCCCCACAATGACCCACAAAGGATCGATAGGTAACTAACCCCCGAAATGACCCACACAGGATCAGACCCACAAAGGATCTGTAGGCGCTGGCCCACACAGGACCGCTGAGCGCTGACCCACACAGGATCTAACCCACACAAGATTGATAGCACGGATCCACATAGGATCTCTCAGTGTTGTAGTCGTCACCATCGAATCCACGGAGGATTTCTGTACAGTCATCATCGTCGCCGTAGTCAAAGCCAGCTCTAGGGTCCCGCACACAATAAGCTCGTTGGGGAGGGTCCGCTCCATGAGACGAGGGGCTGATACATAAATTGAAAAATAGTCCAGATTTTATGTATCCAAAAGTTCCGTATCGTCATCATGAACTCAAAGACATAGGTGGCGAGTCAATCGGACGCCCGGTCTGAGAGTTATTGGCATTTTCTTCCTAGGGGCCCCGTTCATTTTTAAGTCAAAACCAACTCAACCGCACTCCAACTGCGTCCAAACCTCTAGCGGAGTAATCCAAAAGGTCTATCTCACTAAGAGGAATCCATCAATGTCGACGGCACGTCATTCGGACGTCCAGAGATCAACTTATAAGTGTTTCCACACCGAGGGCCCGGTTGGTTTCGTGTACGAACCAAACCGACCGAACCCAAAGTTCTCTGAAACATTTAGTGTAATATACCGAAATGCCCGTCTTGATCCAAGGATCGCATCGCAGCAGACGGTGCATCGATCGGATGTCTACAGCCCATGTTATGGGAAAAAGACCGTGAGTGGTCCAGTATTAGGGGGTTCGGGCCCTGTCCGACCCGGCCCGGTACCCCCTGGGTCGGCCCGAACCGGGTCGACCCAACCCGGGTCCAGGTCCGACCCATTAGGGCGCAGCCCGGCCTGGCAGCTCGACCAAGCCTGCATGCCAGGCGGCTTGGCCGTAACATTTGAGCGAAGAGGGGGGGGGGGGGGGTGCCCCACCGCGTAGTGAAACCGCGACCCCCATGTGGGGGGCTGCACCTGCTAGCCAACCGGGGGTTACGAACCCCCGGTTTTCCCCGTGACCAAACGGCCCGCTCCGTTTGGATGTCTGCTGCCGCCACGAGATTGTGGTGGTCCCGTCCCCCTGCTCCGACGTCGGCGACCGGAAACTGGCTGTCGTTCCCTACTCCGCCGCGCCCTATGGCCCCGGCCTTGGTCCGTCCGGAGCGGTGTGTCGCCGTCGTGCCCCTCCGCCGCAGCCCCACTCCGGCCGCGGTGCTTTTGTGGTTCTCCGGCGTGGTGCGACGGCACCGCGTCATTGGTTCGTCTTCAACGGTGCGGCGCGACGGCGCTGCGCTTCTCCCCCTTTCTTTAATATTTCCCACACGGTGCTTCGGCATCACGTTGCCTTGCTCGTGCCGCAAACAAAATCAAACAACCAAAGGGGAGAGGAGGGTCAGACGTGTTCGTGCGGTCCGACCTCCTTCGTTTATTGCGATAATAGGTGGCCCAAATAAGACGATAAGACAACGATTAATGTAATCAGGAACAAATGAAATAATAATCCCCCTACCTCGCCATATTCGTTGAGCGGGGGTTCGTCACGGAATTTATCGTCGCGGAGGAAGGCGTCACGGAAGGAGAGGTTCGTTGGCGTCGCGGTACACGGCGTCGCGTAGTCGATCTCCGAGGATTGGACGTTCTTTGTTGGAGATCGGTGTGTTCTTCACATTCTTCACATTCATCCCGTTCTTCGCGTTCTTCGACGAAGAAGATGAAGATCTTCAAGCCTCCAATTTTTCTCCCAATCCCCTCTCAACACAACAAGTCGAACCAAAAATAAAATAAGTTCTTCACTTATTTTATTATCATGACTTAAGTTTTAATATTCAAAAATTGAATTTAAACTACTTAATTAAAAGGTGTCATTAAAATGAGGTTAAGGGGGCATAGGGAAAATGAAGGGGTGGGGTTTGTGTGGGCCCCACCGCCCTCATAACCACTCCTGGGTGGTTACCCAACTTCCACCCAAAGGTTAACCTCTAGTAAAAATAAAAATTGTAGCTCAATTTTTATTTTTAACTTCGAAAATTTTTAACAACTCCTCCCATGTAAACGCCACTCTGGAAAAGGTGTTCCTATGCAATTACCGGCGTTGTGAATTTATCAGTGCCCTCAGAATTCGATTCTGAGAACCGGTTCAAAAGTTAGGAAAACCCCCTAGTTCGTTCACTGAACGTACCCGAGCTAATCTTTGGATAAAAATTCCGGGCACACCGGGCCTCAGAATCAAGTGCCGTCAAAAACCGCGTTCTTGTAAAACCCCAAAGAAAATTAAGAAAAAATTTCCCTCGGATTTTACGGGTCCTTACACATTTTTTTATGAGACATGTCAATGAATCGTGATGAAATTTATAATTGTTCCCAACCCATCATTACATGTCCAATGCGTTCCACATATATTCAACCATAAAATACACTCATGAAAAGTATACAGTTTCCAAAAATATCTATATTGGGAAAAGAATATCAATTTATTAATATTTAACCCATTAAATCAAATAAACCTCATTGGAAAATACCCTAGGTATCAAATATATATAGTTTACGAAATACAAGATGCATGACAGATACTTAAGAGAAATGAAATGTCTAATGAAAATTATCGAAATAATTATAGGGTTTTAAGAGAATTTTAATGAATAAAAAATTATTAAAATTTTAAATATTACTTTAAATTCATCATATATACATGTTATTAAAAAAATTTATAATTTAAATAATGAAATAAAATTTATGGGATAAATTAAAATAATCATTCATTAATGTATTCTGTAACACCCTGATTTTTTAGGATCCATTTTTATAATAAATAAAATTTCATTGAAAAATTTATTTTAATGTTACTCCATGATAGGATTTCATTATAGTCTATTCCAATTGAAACTTTCAGTACACCCAACAGATTTTTATCTAATGCCACATGTGACACTAAATATTAACAAAATAGTGATGTATTACAATTATAGTTATTTGAACCCAAACATTATAAAAAGGTCATTATAATTAAAAAATTAAAAAATAAAAAATAAATGTTTAATATTAATTATAATTTTATTATATTAATAGAACATATTGATAAAAATTACTTAATTATCATCAATGTGTTTATATGTTTTGAAAATACTAATTTATAAAAGACCTTTTTATTCCTTTATTTGAACATTAATATATGTTTTTTAAAAAAATTTATGATATTAATTTGTTAAAATAATCATAATTTTTTAATTCATAATTTCAAATGTATCTTAGGGGTAATATTTTTTTCTATGAAATTTTTAATTTTTTGATGAATAGTGAGAATTAATGAAATTTATTTTAAATATCACATTTTATCTAATTTATTTAAAATGAAAAATTATATTTAAAATAAATTTTGAAGTATAATTTGTTTAATAATATTTCTATTCATAGAATTTATATCATTAGAATAAATTCCATTTTGAAATTTTATATAGTAACTTGAAAAACATTGTTTCGTTTTTTCACTTTATATACATGAATACCAGTTACATCATTAAGATTAAATCTAAATTAAAATATTCAATTTATATGAGTTGAATATTGAAATATGGATTAAAGTTTTTGGAATAAAAATAATTTCTAATTTCGAATAAGGGAAACATAATTTTCATTTCCAATTTTATTAGTGAAAAAATAAAATCTAATTACAATGATTAAGGTAAAAACTTGATTACATAGTGGTTAGTCGTATACAATAAGGTTTAAATTGACCTACCATCTTGTTAAACACCAATATTTGGTAAATATTTCAAACCTTAATAAATAAAGATATATTTTTATGACTTATTGGGATAAAATTCCTTGATAGTGACCTATAAAATATGTTAAGTAAGGAAAAAAGAAAAAATAAACCTACCATCCCTTTAATATTTATAATGATTTGAGATTATGGTAAATAATATATTTTTCATTAAAAATATTATTTTCATTGGTAAATGAGTTTTTTATTAGTATAATTTGATTTATTTTTTATAGATAAAATAAATATATTTAATGCATAAAAAAACCAACACATGAATTATGTTGTTAATATTTATCAAAAATGAATTGAATTAAAAATTATAAAGGTTAAGTAAATTAACTTTATTATTTTATTTCATTAATTTTTTATATAAATATATCTCATTAAAATGGTATGAACTTAATATTATTAAATTATATCACTGTATTGATATTTCTAAATTCTAATTAAATAAATAATGTCAAAACCTCAAATAATGTTATTTTATAATAAATGGAAATTTATTAAATGATTTATGGATACAAAAAATTATATCTTCATCCGAGTGTTATTCAATTGTAAATAAATATAACATATGGTAAATTTATGGACCAATTAATCTGTTATAATGAAAAAATTTACCCTAATTTATTTAAAACATTATTAGCGTGGTTAGTGCTAAAGTAGTTTTTCTACACGTTACCTACACTTCTGTTAAAAATAAGTTCCAAAAAAGGAATATTTTTATTTTATAAATTATATATCATATTTATTTTTATTTTTAATAGATTATATAATAATGGTTACTATAATTAATTTTTATAAATTAATTTTTGAGGTTAAAAAAATTAGTACCCTTAATAAAAACCAAAATTGTAAAAGTAGGGAAACATAGATGTTAAGTAACAACATTATGAAAATATACAATTTTTGTTTTTTGGATGTTTATAATAATAAAATAAACTATAAAATACATTTTTATTCATTTTTGAATCAAAATGTGCAATGAGAGACCTTCCAATATTGTATACATTTTAGTATTTAAAACAATGACACACCACCTCGAATAAAAAAGGGAAACCAATATGTATCCCTCTTAACTCTGTAAAGCTAGTATTTTATGCCAATTTTTGCACAATAATTTATAAAATCCTATAATATAATTTTATAATACATACATTGGTTATAAATCCTACCATGTAAGTCTTTTGGAGCACACACAAAGGAGATACCCAAAAAAGTTGTCATGATTTTTTTTTATTTCTCACTAAAAAACCGAAATATTATTTATATATAATGATTATGTAATAACATAATTATGACAAATTTACATTGATTTTATTATATTATGGGTAAAATGTACAAATAAATCCATCAAGTAGGTCAAAAAATCATCATTAGTGTGTATGGTAGAGAACTGCCTCACAAATTGATGTCGTTTATTTATCAATTAACACCTTTTTTGGATGGGAGTAATGGTGTAAAAATTTATTATATATGATATATATAGTAGTCATTATGTCATTATGATACTGTTCATGTTGGGGATCACAATCTCAATAATCTGGTTTGTCCTCTTTGTTAAATAAATGGGCACTACGAGGCATCTTGTCAGATGAAATTGAAGACGCGAGCAATACAAGAAAATGTGGGTTTGGTTAAAAATAGAAAATATAAAGATGTCATGTAAAATGAACATGATATTTTTGGTTATTCAAAAATTTGTTTGAAATATACTCATAAGTTTTCATAGGTGACCCAAGAGGCTCTGTATAATTTCTCTGTTGATAATAGACAATCCTCTCTTGTCAAGGGAAATGATCTTGATAGTGATGGTTCATCAAAAATGGCTGGTGAATCTTCTTAGATGTTGGAATAGGAAACAAAGGAGGATTTTAATATGGATGAAATTCCAAAAACACATGATATATTTTTGTCAGTGGAAGGAATCATTAAAACTAGAGATCATAGTTCACTTGACACTTCTATTCGTTAATTGCATCCCAATCCCGGTGAATGTGACGAACTATTAAAATAATAGGAGTAAATAAATATATTAAGAGAAATGAAGGGAATATATGGAGAGTGGGATAATATTGAGGATGATTACCCTAAAAATACCTTCTTTTTTATTGAGGAGTCTATAGGGAAAAACAAATGAATGGTGAAGGTTTCCAAGCCATATTTCTTAAGAAATCAAGGGGTAGAAAATACTACTCATACCTTAAGTCAACTGTGGTTACCATGTCTCGTGGATCCATTGAATGTGTATCTAGTTGGTATGATGATTAGTATTCTTCCTACTAATTTGATTATGATCCTTGGCGTTTTCTTAAAATGAGGGAATTTCTACTTCTATGAGCCCGCCTATCTTCTCACCATCTCTTTTTTCATTTTAAATAAATTTTTTCCCATTTCCATTTTAATATACATATATATGACATAAGAATTACACTAGAATAATATATGTACACACACATATATATATATATCAATTACATTTATTTCTATTAATAATTAAGAAAATGGAAATAATGTTCATGCATATGTACAACCAACAATCTCCATAAAAAGTTCATTTAATTTCTTTTTACTAAATTTTATGGATTACAATAAATACATATATAATAAATATATATGATATTTATATCATTTTTATTATTCATTATATTATTAAATGACTATTTATTATGAAGTCTAAGTATAACAAGTCAAAACATAGATGAAAAACCGAGTAGTTGTGATCCGAAACACAACATTAACATGTAATTATTAACAAATTTTTAATATAAAGTCATCAGTAAAAAATTAAGGGTAATATATTTATATGAATATGGTTATTTGATATATTTATAACAAAATTATATTTATTATATAGAATTTTTGAATGAGTACGATGCGAATCAAGACATAATGTAAGGGATTTACATATTACTTTTTACTTTTGAGTGACACATGCTAAATTCACCACCACTTTATTCTATGTGGTGTATATACTACCCATGAATGTAATTTATGATTATTGTAATATATTGATTTTATATAAACATTCATTTGAAGATCTATCATCCATAGGGTTATAGTTTCAACATTTTCAAATCAATACATGAATTTTGTCTCAATTTTCATTCTCTGGGACACATGTTATGCCACACACAAATTTTATTATAAGAGGTGTATAATCTACCTCAATGAAATTATATATCATGAATATGAATTTATAATGATATTTTAACCAACATTTCTTCTTATAATTTCATGTGTGTTATGTTTCATAGTTACCAAATTGGTAAAGGTGTATTTCTACAACCATCTCATTTACCAAAATTGTATATGATTACACCTATATAGATGATATATTATGATCTATATCTCCATGATTATAATGATTTTTCCTTCCAACTTTTCAATCTATAAAAAAGTAATGGTTCCATCCTTCCACTCTCTGGTACTTATGATAATTATAAAAGCTTTTTAATAAAATACAACATTTTTTATCTCTTTGGTCCTAAAAATATTTTCATCCAAAACCATGATTTCTAAATAATGTTTTAAAAAATGTTTGTAAATGAACATATAATTTTTCATAATTAAATGTATTTAATGTATTTGCAAATATTCAATTATATGTTTTCAAAGGATATTTAAAAAAAAACTATTTTAATGATTTTCAAAGAGTCATTTATCAGTTATGAATGGTTATGTTCAGAAAAACTGATTTCAATGATATTAAAAAATAAATTTATAGTATTTAAAAGATATTTTAAAATATAAATTATTTAAAAATGATTTAATTATACTTTAAAAATTTTAAAAAATTAATTTAAAATAAAAAAGTTTTCAAAATGGTTTATGTTTTAAAATGTGATCTTCAATGAATGTTTGTTTTAATTATTAAATGTTATGAGTATTCTTAATAAAGTTTTCTATATCTAAGATGAAATACATTGATTTAACTTATTCTTTATAGACAAAATGATAGAAGGATACTATTCTTATTCTTTTTCTAGTTGGTTTATGTTAATGATCAACATATTCTTATGGAACCCATTTATTTTCCACATTATATACCACAAATAAATTATTATGAAAACCACTTTTTTAATTGCCTATTCTATAAAAAATGATTATCCAAATTGTCTATTATTCACATGTTAGGATATAATAAATTTTTATGGTTTTATGGAACATATTTGCATTATTTCATTATATGCTGGGTGAGACCTATATCTCTCTCTAATGGATCTGGTAATGATAAATATTATTTAATATTGGTGGGTACAACGTTTTCTATCCTATGCCCAATAAAGTGGGAACACAAAGTCTTAGCTCAATTCCCATGATTAGGGTAAGTAGGTAACCTAATCCCCAAGACTGGGGTAAATATTTTCATTGCCCAAGACCAAATATGACGGTATATATGTCATACCATGACCAATGATGAGGATATATTGGTGGAAATCCCATGCCATAAAATTAGGGTACATGGGTGGTCAACCAAAGACAAAAGAAGGTGCACACCTGATTATCCAAACCTGAGAATTATAGAAGCGTTTTGTTGGGTATCCTTCACATATGATTTACTATGATTTTATTTATTCCATGAACTCGATGTCTTATGTTATCATGGATCATGTCCTTTGATTCATTTATAAATCATGTGTTTTAGACTACTAATATTTTTTTAATACTTGGGTTATAATCTCTGATATGCATGGTATGATTTTTAAGTATTACGATCATGTTATCATACTTATATGTTCTTGGTATATTTACATATATCCTTTATTTTCTCTTACCATGCAACATAGATCACCATTTATATTTTTCTCTTTTCCGATGGATATTGATAGAGTTTATATGTAGGATTATTAAATGGGAATATATTCATTTAATGAATTAAATTTATTTAACTAGATTGGGAGTTTTTGTTACATGTTTGCAAAGAAACTCAACTATTATTGTACTTGGTAATATAATTTTATAATTTATTTTATATCTATCTAAAGTGACACAATATACATTTATAAAAATCATGGGTCACTGTAGTTGGTATTAATGTAAATGATTAGTTATCCATTAGAAACTATGATGATAAATCCTTAGAGAGATCCTAATGGACATGTCTAAGGATACCACTACTGGATTTCTTGGTATTTGCGATGAGTTATTTGTGACGGGATCACATCGCAAATAACCTTTAGCAACGGTGTCCATTTGAAAATAGCCCATTTCAGAAAACGCTGTTGCAAATACCATTATTTTCAATTGGCCCATCGCAATTAATCGTATTTGCGAAGGGAAATATCATCGTCGCAAATAACTCTCTGATTATATGTATTATATATACATAAACATTGTAGCGACCTGCCCGTCACAAATAGTTTTTGCGACCAGACTTCATCATGTATCAAATATATATATATATATATATAACGTTCTGTGACAAGCCCATCACAACAAAGTATTTGCGACGGGTCCATCACAACAAAGTATTTGCGACGGGTCCGTAGCGACAAATTATTTGCGACAGGCATGTAGTCCCGTCGCAATTATGATTTTGAAAATAT
This sequence comes from Viscum album, assembly GCA_963277665.1. Classification (NCBI taxonomy): domain Eukaryota; kingdom Viridiplantae; phylum Streptophyta; class Magnoliopsida; order Santalales; family Viscaceae; genus Viscum; species Viscum album. The sequence continues at coordinate 291,879,683 of OY728138.1, forward strand.
TTAGTTAGACTATTTTCGATGGGGCCCCGTCGCAAAAAATAAATGAATTTTTAAAAAATAAATTTAATAAAATTACGATTAATGAAAAAAATAATATAACTATTATTTAAAAAGAAAAAAATATGAAAATTATCAATATTCAAAAATAAAAATAAAAAAATCATATATTATTATTATTATTATTATTATTACTAAATAAAAAAACATTATAAAATATAATAGTAAAAAATATATTTAATAGAATAATATAAATATTAATAAAATAATAAAATAATAAAAAATATTAAAATTCTCAATATTCAAAAAAATAAAAAAAAATAAAAAAATATTAAAAATTATATTATGTAATATTTGCACTGATATAAAAGATAGAAAATGTAAATAATTTATATTACAATGTTAAATTCAAATGTTTGTAACATAAAAAAATCAATGGGGGGTTGTCTTCTGGAGGTGGTGAAGGAGGTGAAGGAGCTGGTGGAGGAAACTCCTTCACTAAACTATGAGTTAGAATGTGCATGTACTCTATCTGCTCGTGATGCTGCTACTGCCATCGATGCGTCTCCTCATCATGCTGCTGCTGCTACTGCCATCGATGCATCTACTCTCCATAATGCTGCTCCTACTGCTGCTCCTGCCGACACATCTCTTCTTGCTGCTTCTGGAAAGTCTCTATAAGCTTAGCATGAGCTCGCAACTGCTCCTGATACTATGATCCAGAAGATGATCGCTCTCCACGAGCTCCTCTCAAGCAGGACGCCGATATCACAGCAGTACCATAATAAGTACCAAGAGTCAAATGAGAGCCGATACCAACTACTCTGTCCTTCTCAAATCCATACTAAGTCACTTGCATCCATGCCGCCTCATCGAAATGGTGAGCACTGGTCTACTCAGTCGTCTCGTCCTGACGCTCAGCCTGTGTATGATAGGTCGCAACCTCATATGACTCCTTCAATTACAATTTAAAATTAAAATCGTGAAAATATTATATGGAGTTAATTATAAAACTGAAAAAATAATTCTAACCACAGTCTGACACTAGTGATCACCTCTAATCTCTCAAGTGGTTGGATAAGTTTACATCCTTCGATAAACGTCAAACTCTGTAATATCGGGATGATCGACTGCGTATAGAAATATAAAATAAACTGTATATATTTAATGTTATATAAAATATTTAAAAAATATAATTTCCAGATACTCTTTATGCGAACATAATGTATGACTACCAGCTTGATGCTTCACCTCCTGTCTCCCCCGGTTTTGTCGTACCACTAAAGATCTCCTCTGAAATCCACCACCCAACCAGTGTAAACATAACCCATCACAAAACTGAGTTGAAATATACACTGGTCGGTAGGCTCTATAGGACTCATCATATTCTGTCACTCCTTTTTTAATGGTTTTCCTCCTTAAATTGTGCAAAAAACTGACAGAAACGATCACACATAGAAACCTGCCATGCCCTGTGGATAGCGTCGCGCATGATATCATTGATAGGATTCCATAAAACCTAAAAATAATTTATAATATAAAGCTATTAATAAAATAAATTTCAAAATAAATATTATTTATTTACGTACCAGCCAATGACGGAACATGTCGCGTCGCACATCAACGGGTATATGTTCCCATCTTATCCATGTTGAGAAAAATAATTGTGCAAGATTTCACCCCCTGTCCAATAGCTACATGCCCAAAACATTGAAAAATGAATAAATAATAAAATAATTAGTATATATATAAATAAATTAGTGAATTATAACTAAAATATATAGGTTACCATACCTCTGTGTGTGTGGATTGAAACCAAGATGTGGATGTCGCTCGAGAATAGGGTCAAGAATCATCAGTTGTGGAAGACTGCGCCCCCTCCACATACCCCCTGACCCGCCAGTAGGATGAGGGTCAGATGTTCCATCATCCCCATCATCCAATGGTAGCTCAGCCTCCTCCAAATCATGCAATAGATCAGAGTCCATCTGAAACACAAAATGATTTTTGTTAGCAGATAGCTAAAAATAACTATTATATATAGATATATATTAGTTATGATTATAACCAGCATTTAACTATGTCAATGTTCATATTCACCCTCTTCTCCATAGCTGTCAATGTAAATGTCTTCATCATCCTCCTCAGCATCATCAATATCTATATGAGTTTCAGTTTCAACATCTCTTGTCATTTCAAATTAATTTGTAACAATATTAACATCTTCATCACCATCTATCCTTAATTATGGGGTATCATCAACTATATTCACGTCTCTTTGTGAATCATATGGATTTTGAGCAGTCTCTTGAAAAATATCAATTCTTTCCACTTGAGAAAAACCACATTCATTTCGAGTAAACTGATTTTCCCTAGATTTCAATTTAATTATGCTCTACCAATCTCTCAAGTCTCTTGAAGTAGCACAATAAATTGGATAATAAATTTAATGTGCCTATTGATTTAGTAAAAATGGTTCATTTACCAAAAAACATAATCTGGTTAAAAACCAAACTGCATTAGATGTCCCCCAACCTTGTCAAATGTGTTAAACGTTCTCAGAGAACATTTTTTACAAGGAAGCTTAATTGTGCCTTCTGAAACATATATTGGTTTTGATGATGAAAATTATTATAAAGCTTCAACACCCTCAATATATACAGGATTTAAACTAAAACCATTTGGATTTCTGTGGTGATTTATCCACGCTTGATCATCTAATAATGACAGATGTTGACTTCCTTGTTCTATATTTTTCTACATATATTATAAAATCATCACTATTTTTGAATAATTTTAAATTATAAAAACACTATCTGAAAAAAGAAGAAAAATAATTACAGCTACTTAATAATTACCATTAATTAAGGGCGATATAATTTCTAGTGGATTGATGACTACTCTTTTGTCCGACAGCTCATTTAATTGCCTCTTTCTCACACTAATTATTTCTAATTATTTCTAATTATTGATAATTATTCCGAATTATTCCAAATTATTACAAATTATTTTTAATTATTACAAATTATTACTAATTGTTACTAATTATTAAAAATTATAACTAATTGTTACTAATTATTTCTAATTCTTACTAATTATTACTTATTATTAAAATTTATTACTAATTATTATTATATATTACTAATTTAACAATACTTATCAATACATAGAAAAATTAAAACTACTAGAATAATGAATGGAAATTTGGTAATCATCGTTGTGGATATGATTAAAAATTTTCCCTTCATTGTCCAAGCAGATTTCGTTTACTAATTATTACTAATAAAAAAATTAAATTTTCTATATTAAAGAAAAAACAATATTAATATTATTAGAATAATAAAATAATTATAAAATATGAAAATTATCCATATTCACAACAGAATTTGCTCTATTCTTAACATGTTCAAATCTCAAAGGGTTTCCAATTTTCAGGTCATGCGCAATAAAAAGATTGTGTCAGCCATGTCTAATATAAAATCTATAATTGTACTTTCATGGTTGATCACCTCGCAAGTATTATTGTAATATGACAACCAAAGTAATGTCGTTCTCATCCCTAAGAATCATCCCACAGAACCCTTTACATAGATCATTCTTCCTTAAAAATTTGAGGGGATATCATTATATCTCCCTTAAATTTTCAAGGAAAAATATACTATGTAAAGGATCGTGTGAGATAATTCTTATAGATGAGAAGGGCATGACATGGGATGTCCTATTGTAACACTACATACGAGGTGATCAACCATGCAAGGAAAATTATAGAGTTTATGTTGTACATGGTTGACATAAAAATTTTATTGCGCATGACCTGACAGTTGGAAACCCTTTGAAAATTGAACATGTTACGAATAGAGAAAACCCTGTTGCGAATATTGAAAATTTTAATATTTTATAAATATTTTTATTATTTTAATAACATTAATATTATTTTTTCATAAATATTGATAATATAATTTTTTTATTACTAGTTATTACTAATTATTATTAATTATTACTAATTATTACTAATTATTACTAGTTATTACTAATTAATTCAAATTATTACAAATTATTAATAATTATTACTAACTATTACTGATTATTAAGAATTATTAATGAATATTACTAATTATTACTGATCATTACTAATTATTACAGAATATTACTAATTATTACAGATTATTACTAATTATTACTAATTATTACTAATTATTACTAATTATTACTAATTATTACTAATTAATACTAATTAATACTATTTATTACTATTTATTACTATTTATATCAATTTATTACTATTTATATCTATTTATTGCTAATTATTTCTATTTATTACCTGCTATATATAATTAATACTAATTATATCTAATTATTACTAACTATATCTAATTATTATTTATTATATCTAATTATTACTAATTATATCTAATTATTACTAATTATAACTAATTATTACTAATTATATCTAATTATTACTAAATATATCTAATTATTACTAATTATATCTAATTTTTACTAATTATATCTAATTATTACTAATTAAATCTAATTATTACTAATTATATCTAATTAGGACTAATTATAACTAATTATTACTAATTATATCTATTTATTACTAATTATATCTATTTATTACTAATTATATCTAATTATATCTATTTATAAATAATTATATCTATTTATTGCTAATTATATCTATTTATTGCTAATTATATCTATTTATTGCTAATTATATCTATTTATTGCTAATTATATCTATTTATATCTAATTATTACTAATTATTGCTAATTATATCTATTTTTTGCTAATTATATCTATTTATTGCTAATAATGACTATGTATTACTAATTATTTCTATTTATTACTAATTATATCTATATATATCTAATTAATACTAATTATGACTAATTATTTGTAATTATCACTAACAATATCAATTTATTAGTAAAAATAAATATAAATAAAAATCAATTGAAATCTAATTTAATTACAACTAATAAACAAAAATTAAAATTAACATAAAAAAATAAAATAGAAATACCTTAAAATTTGATATTCTGAAGGTATTGGTGCCTTCCAATTTCTCTCATCTAAAAAATTTCAACTAAAGTGATTTTTTTCCCTGAAACTGAAAAATGAAGAGAGCGGGAGAGGAAGATCTGAGTGATTTAGAAAAAATGGGTGGGGGTATATAAAGGTTAGATTAGTTGCGACGGGGTTATTTGTGACGAGTATCCCATCGCAAATACCCTCGCTCGCATTAATTACTAAAGGCGGTTAAAAGGGTATTTGCGACAAGGCTCGTGGAAAATAGTTCTTGTCGACACTCTTTTTGTGACGGGAGGACATCCCATCGCAAAAAGCTATTAACCGCCGCTGGGTATTTGCGACGGGTCCCATCGCAAATACTCCTATGCGGTTTGGTGCACAGGCCCCACAGTTTGGCGCAAAAAGCCGCACTAAACTATTTGCGACGTGAGACATCGCCCCGTCGCAAATAAAATTCGCGCAGTTTTGCGAGCATGTTGCACAAAACTATTTGTGATGGGAGATGACATCCCATCGCCAATAATTGGTTATTTGCGATGGAGAAATTCTCCCATCGCAAATAACTTCTTGGATGGGTTATTTGTGATGGGAATAAACCCCATTGCAAATAACCCATCGTAAATATTGATTTTTTCCATAGTGTAAGTACAAGGGTGGGTTGATGAATAGTAGAATGTCCTAGAATTTTGGAATAGGATAGATCGAGTTGTTTCATTAAAATACATCTCTTTTATAGATTCTACAACTGAATGTCGATATGGATTATACTTACCTATGGTTAAAGCCCCAAAAACTGTATATTAATCTAGAGTCGATCAGTAATTATTCCATGAAAAAGAACTTGTTGCACACCTAGTTTAACATACCCATTAGATATTGATTGGAAATTCCCAAAATTTTAAAGAAACATCATGTAGAATTTTAATATATTATGACCATGAATGATGTAGTGTAAACCTACGGTGTCATATATTAAAAATATGTTTCATGATTTGAATATCCAATAAGTCATTTTTCATGATTAAATTTCTTTTCTTTATGATTACGTTTTCTCATATTATTTTTTTTGTTTTAGTCAATTTCGAGACTCTACAGTAACTGGGTTAGCATTGACTGTGATGGAAATTTTTCTAATAAGATCTTAATTGTGATGTTGACTAGAGTAATGTAAATTGTGATTGTTCATAATTAGTTTTAATGAAAGAAGACTAACAATGTGTATCCTTACCAAATATCAAAATCACCAAAGAAGACCAGGATAATGTTTTTTTAGATTTAGGTCAATGGAGACCATGGATGAAAGAAGAATCAGTTTAATTTCTGTTGATAATGTGGGAAGAAACACACAAGTGGTTGTAATATAGGAACAAAATAATATTTTAATGTGTAAAATAGTGACATAATGTAAGTACTGAAATGGGAAAATGAAATGTTTTGATATCTCCATGGATAATAATAATGACATCCATAATATATAATAGACTTTTAAATGCATTGGATGTCGATAGTATGTGAATAATGAAATTAAATATCCCAATATGAAAAAACATAATGATAATAATAAAGGTGGTACATATAATGGTTATTAAAATTATGATGAAGAAACAATGAATTAAATTTGAAGGGAATGTGACATTCTAATAGAATTGTTTATGTTAAATGCA